>OY971431.1:17203750-18404375 GCA_963853865.1 Helleia helle
ACGCAAGTGAGACATGTGCTTCGGAAAAATATAGCGGGGTAAAACAAACCAATTAATGCAATGTTTTATAAAAATAATAATTTGGTTAAAATAACTAAAACGAATTACTATAATCAAGCCAAAAGAGAAAGCGTTATTGCAGCAGACATGATCAGGTCCTGGATAAGTATAAGTGCTTTAAATCAAGTACTCCAATAGTTCCGAGGATTCTATGACGCCAGTGAGGACAGTGATAGTAGTGATTATATGCCCCAATTTGAACTGAAACAGCGCAATGGAATATAATTAAAACCCCAACGCCTATAAGCGAAAACTAAATAAGTCTTATTGAGCTGTTTTAAATTGAGTAAGGCCTATAATCATTTAATGTCAATAAACTAGTTTTGAACGAATTGACGAACAAAAAACTCAAAGCCAAGATATATTAAGTTCACTTTGTTAAATGTTTAAATATAATATAACAACGAAGAATTAGATTTAAAAAATACTACGGTATTTCTAGGAATTACTAATTAGTTTATCAAACAGATCAACTGCAGCATTTGTACAAAAAAATCGACATTAACAGACATAATACAGCTAGGTTTAATTACTTTCACAGCATTATGTCATAAGATATTATAATGTGGGGTAATGCTGCTGATATTGACACTATATTCGTTCTGCAGAAAAGAGCGTGAGAGATTCGTGCAATATATAAATATGGGTCCAAAATAAACACTTAGAGAAGTTTTAAAATGAAAATGTTGTATATATAAAATGCTATATATATTCGAAAATCTTTATGTACACAAAAATATCTAAAAATTCAATAAAAAACTTGCTTGCTCCATAGAATTAGTAAGTACTTAACTTCCTTTACGGGTAATTGAATACGTTTTAAATACGCTTTTATTTAAATTAACTTTCGAATGATAAATGTAATAGAGTTAACAATTAATAAATTTAAAACTACCATAAAACAGAAACTGATATCAAAATCCTATTGTAATGTAAAGGATTATATAAAATTCTTGGAAATGAATTGCTCTAGATTTTGATTTAATTGACTTTTGTGAAATAATGATCACAACTAAAAGGATGATAGGAACCCAGCAGAGTTTCTTGTGGGTATCTTCTCTGACATGGGCGCGTTGCGAACCCTCATTATAAATGCCGCTAAGACAATCGAGTGATCATTATAAAGATGCTATATTATGTGAAGTTAAACAATAAACAATTATGTATCATGTATGGAAAATAGATGGATGAAACGTTCGTTCAAATATCGCGGCGTGGTGTCGCTTGAGAAAGTAAGGGCTTTTATGTCATTAACTATAAAGTAATTTACTAGAATTTCCGAGCTTTGTTATGATCAGATTTCTACAAAATCTAGTTACTACCTACATTTATAGGTGTTAGATAAATTGTCAAGTCTAGGAGAGCTATGAGTTGGCAATCTCTCTATATAATATTTTCAGCTGTCTAGTTATTGCTTTAAACTTTTGAAGTAACCAAAAATAATTATTAACGTCTTATGTATTCACATGAAATGTCGTCATTTGATTTCACAATGCTTGAATTTTATTTGATATCACTTTTATAAATATGGTTGAGATAATAAATATTTAGTATAAATTTTCATTCATATTCAAGTTAATTGAAAAATAAAAATAAAATTGTTAAAAGATAATAACTTATCTTCCTCCAATTTTATTGAAAGTTACATAAAATGTATCGTATAATTATTTTTCTTTATATTCTAACTAAGCTAATTCAAATTGTATTAGTGTTTCTAGTATTATTTTGTTGTGTTGTTGGTGTGTGCACCGGGAGGTTGCACTCAGACGGATGGCCGAATGTCGTGATTGCATTTTATTTATTTTTATTCCAAACTATTTTATAAAGTCGCCTATGTAACTGGCAACAATTATATCACTGTGATTGGTCGTTGGATTTGATTGTCAACCAATCGGCGATAAGCGCGCTTTCTGCAAGCGGTGGGCTAGAAAAAACAGAAGAAGAAGAAGTTGAACAGAGGATTAATTGTGGAATTTTGGAATAAAGGAGATGTAAAAATGCGCTGATAGTTTTTATTTTGTGAAAATAACTATAACCAGTAATTAAAAGTTAATAGAATTAGTGATCACATACTTTATTAGTATTCTAGCAACTATCTAACAATATTTGAAGACTCACGATGATATTGAAAATGAAATAAGTATAATTCATATCAATACTGAATCCATCCTTTATTTATAATTTGGTAATGAAACACAAAAACCTTCTACATTCAAATAGTCATAAAAGTTGTTGACATTCACTGTATGTAGCCAGCGTATATTATGAACGCTTTCAAAATTTTCGACCTCGAGCTGTGCACAGTGTGACGTACTAAGTACATTACAAGTAGAGTTAATCTGTTCAATAAAATACACTTATGTACAACATTAAATATTTACTACATTACAGTGGAAACGAAGGTTAAAACTATATCTCCATCTATTCAAAACAACCTTATACATTTATAATATGAGATTTTGACGTGACAACGTCTTATAAATCGATGGAGCCGGCTACAAGAACGAAAAAACATGACGAATGCGGCGTTACCTCGCTATGAGGCGTTCCATTTTCTTATGACGTTGTCACGTTCAACTATCGTCAGTAAATCGACTTTACAGACAACCGATTTTTTGACGTGACAACGTCTTATAATTCGATGGAGCCGGCTGCAAGAACGAAAAAACACGAAGTATGCGGCGTTACCCCACTCTGAGGCGTTCCGTTTTCTTATGACGTTGTCACATTCAACTATCGTCAGTAAACCGATTTTACAGACAACCGATTTTTTGACGTGACAACGTCTTATAATTCAATGGAGCCGGCTGCAAGAACGAAAAAACATGAAGTATGCGGCGTTACCTCGTTCTGAAGCGTTCCATTTTCTTATGACGTTGTCACGTTCAACTATCGTCAGTAAACCGACTTTACAGACAACCGATTTTTTTTAGTATATAAATCTATTTGATATCTATATTCTAAATTAGACCAACATTAGAAACACGTAATTCTTATAAGTTTGGATGTAGTTGATAATTACCTAATCGGCGATACTGTCTACTTAATTTTAAAGATATTTCACCACTATAATGCTACGTTATCACTAATCACGGAGTGACTAGGATATAAAATTAATCATCATCAGTCCGATTCATTTTTATGTTAGTTGAATAGGCAAGTGACGTGCCGTGCAAATAACTGGTCGACGTCACATGAACATAAACTAGTTAACCTGGAACGAGCCCAGGCAACTCATCTATGTGTTGCCTATCCTGAGACATAAGATGTTAAGTCTCGGTGCCAGTAATTACACTGCCTGTCTTGCCCTTCTCTCAAAAACACAGCAAAGCTGTTTGATGGAAGAAATAAGCAGGATGGTGGTACATACTCTATATTTACTACAATATGGTATACTGGAACTTCTGATTATTATTAAACTACACACTATTTTAGAACCTATCGAGTAGTTTATGATTAAAAGTAAAACTGAATTATACATTTTTTCCGTTTTAAATAACATTGATAAAAAATATTTAATACAAATGAAAAAAAAACACGGTAAATAAGAACACAATGTAATAAATGAAATTGCGGCATGTAATTCAAACCGTTTTATTAAATTTCTTTCAACGTACATACACACAAATATTTTATCATAATATTAGCGTTTGTTCCATTTTTTAAAAAGGAACACTTTATATTTTTAAGTTTAAAAAACTGTGCTCGTTTAAAATGTATTCTCTTTTCTAGGGTAAGAAGCTTTGTACGTCTTTTAAAGTATTTGTTACTCTTTCACGCAAAAACTAGTGAATGAATTTTAATGAAACTTTACAATAACGTAGCTTATACATCAGAATAACATATTATACGCTATATTTTATATCTGTACTCGGGAATGGGAAACCGCGGGGCGCTGCTAGTATAAAATATCAAAGTTACTGATGACATTGCTGTCACCTCTAGCCCCCCAAATAACCTTAGAGGGCGTTCATTGTCTGTACTTGAGAAAAATAATTCTTAAATACGTATATTTTGTCATATTCTTTCATAATCCAACTAAAGTATCTTTAGTTTGGAATTTCTTAAAGTAATTTGAAATGGAGTAGAAATTTGTAATAAGTATTAAATAGGAGGTGTTTTCTTTTTATATTTTTAAGGATGGTTGTTAGGTAATGTCTCTCCAAAATAAGTCACCAAAAAGCGGATTTTGATCACTTAAATGCTTAAGACTGTAACCTGCTAAAACTTATCGTAAACTCTAAAGCAATAAAACATTTTTACTAAGACCAAACTGCTCAACGATGATTATAACGAATTTAATAATTCTGCTAAACATCATAATTTAATAATTCTGCTAAACATCACAATTTAATAATTCTGCTAAACATCACAATTTAATAATTCTGCTAAACATCACAATTTAATAATTCTGCTAAACATCATAATTTAATAATTCTGCTAAACATCACAATTTAATAATTCTGCTAAACATCATAATTTAATAATTCTGCTAAACATCACAATTTAATAATTCTGCTAAACATCATAATTTAATAATTCTGCTAAACATCATAATTTCTTTAGAAATTTGGTCTGCAGATATTTTACGTCTTAAAGATAACACTTCCATCTTTATACCCAGATTATACACTTTTTTTCTTTTCTTTTACGTAGGAAATGCTCTGCGGCATTCCGCTGGGGAGGGGGGGGTTTCCCCAGGCGGGTGTGTGAGACTCGGTGCGCCCGAAAAATGGTAAGGTGTACGCAAATCTACTTACTAAAACCCGGCGAGTGCCACCAACGCCACCTTTGGTGTGGTACCCCGGATCTTTTGAGCAAACAGGGCACCTTGACGGCTAGTCAGTCCCTCAAGGGACCGACACCACCTCCACAGAGGGGTCGTCCCGCACCACAGAACAACCCTTCCCAACGTCGGGACTGTGCAATGGGGTGAGGTTCCCATCCTCGCCCCTTGTCCCGCCTGCTATTTTATCCCCTCTTCTTATAAGAGGAGTACAAATTCAATCCCTCGGTTCAATTTGCTCCGCCCAAGGTGCTGGGCTCACCAGACTACCGAGCCCCACCTCCACGACAAGGCTTGAACCGTGGTGGGGAGATATTCGGCCGAGGTAATCATAATAATTACTGCTTAAGGCTCCATTTTAATTGCAAATTAGCTAGATCTACACATAATTGTTAAAATAGTTACTTTAAAAGACATCCTTTAACATAAAACAATCCGGCAAAACGATGAATCAATATTATATGTTCCCAGACGAGGGGAGAGGAAATACATAACGGAATTAGTTTATAAAGATAGGTGAGTCGATCGATCCGTGCACCGCGCATGGCAGGCGCGCTGCAGATACATAGGGCCTGGGGCCGGGCTGAGATGTCGATGTGTACCGGGTACGGAAACTGGGAATACTATTTCAAAAGAGCAGAAGGATGATGCCGAAACCGATGAAATAGAATGAAAGAAGTGGAGGAGGCTGCGAGTGCATGGACTTCTATCCGTTGTTGAATAAAGGCGAAGGAATAACGATTTTTGATAGCGTATTTTATATAATTCCCTTTTTTTTTTCTTTAACGCCGGGAAATGCTCTGAGACATCCCGCGGGGGAGTGGGTCTCCCCACGCGGGTATGTGGGACTCGCTGCGCCCGACAGCTGGTAAATGGACGCAGCTCTACCCACTAAAACCCGGCGAGAGCCACCAATGCCGCTTTTGGTGAGGTGCCCCGGATCTAGAAAACAAACAGGGCACCTCGACGGCTAGTCAGTCCCGCAAGGGACCGACGCCACTTCCACAGAGGGGTTGTCCCGCACCACAGAACAACCCCTCCCAACGTCGGGACAGTACAATGGGGTGAGGTTGCCATCCTCACCCCTTGCGCCCTGCTCTTCTGTCCCCTCTTCTTATAAGAGGGGTACAAAGAGCCCCCTCGGCCCAATTAGCTTCGCCCAAGGTGCACCGCTCACCCTAGGTTACTGAGCCCCACCGCCACGACAAGGCCTGAACCATGGTGGGGTTTATATAATTCCCTAGAGAATTTCCATTCATCTTCGAAACTCCCAAAATCATATGTTTTGTATTTAATACCCTAATCAATTATTTAGGAAAGCCAAATGCTTTTTATTTCAAAGGAGTTTTGTTATTCAATTTAAGTTATAGAACGTTATAGAAATAGAAATTGATTAACGAAAAAATGTATTTGGCTGTCTCATGTCTCATGAAAACATATATTTTTGTAATTTTAGGTAATTTGTGTTAAACAAAGATTTTCTACAAGCTATTTATATTGCATAGATATAGATCGTTTCACATTGGTCTTATGCAACAGATTATTATATCTGGTACGAAAATTGTACCACAATATCGATACCTTTGCCCATCCCTACTGATAACTTTGAAACTCGAGTCCGAGCTCTCCTATATACAGGTTAGGTTATTTACTGCCAACAAAAATAAATTTATTCCACGCTAGGGGAAAGCGCATATCTATACGATGATTTATAGTCTATGGAATGGATTATAGAGTTGATTGACCTATGTTTTGGGTAGGCCTATTTTTAGTGGCCTACGTCATTGGGGAGTTTCTAGCGCTTGGAATTCCCAGTTGAGGGTTTTCTGAATAGGTAATCAATCTCACATAGCTGTGGTTAACTTGTTTCATAAAACCTTTTTATAGTTGGATAGGCAAACAGAACAGAAGTGAAACCTGATGGTAAGTGATCAGCGTCACCTATAAATATACATAGTAAGATGTAGTGCCATGCTACTTTGCAGCTGAATTGGGCCGGCACGACCGGGGTACCTCTCGCTCACATAGCACCGGCGTTAAGAAACAGCTATGCTGTCGCGTTTCGTGCGGTTTGTGAGGTTCCAGTGGTCCATTGGGGGGATAGGGAAAAGGAGTGCAACACATCTGCATAATCTCTAGTTACGCAGATGTGTATGGGAGTCGGTAGTCTAAAGCTTCGGCTGCTATTTAAAAAAAACATAGGTTCACTCGGGACTGGTTTAGTTCACCCAGACTTAAGATAATAAGACTTGTGCATTATTACTAACCACAGTAAAAGACCACCACCAAACAATCTACGCACATTTCGCCCCGACACCGAGGCATCCTCAGGATGTTAGACTCTACGATTGCTAATCGTAGTGGTGCATGTGGGGTGGTGGTGCATGCGAGTGTACGCATATGCAGTGTGGGAAAGGAGGGCGGTGCTATATGCATGCATATGCGTGCACTCACACATTTGCAGTAAAGGCTGCGTGTTTTGCGGGATTATTGCTAATTAAATTATAATTTAATCTTAAATAATGGATTTCCGCAAAGTAACGCCTGATTCTATTATCTATGTTTTCAAAATATTTCTAAGCAGGATCGTATCCGTGCAGACGAGTGCGCGACACACAGGACATAATATTATTATCTTGGACGGTTTTGTGAGAAGATACGTGAACGACCGACGAGACGTCTTTGATGAAGGAGTTGTTTTATTAACAAAGTACCTAAACTAATTCCGCGGCACTAGCTTTTGCGGCAAAAAAATCGTTTACATCTGGTCAAAAACAGATTGGAGGTTGGATTGTTCCATTATACAATCAAATATATAAAAAGTTTAATTTATGATTACAGATACTCACATAAAATTAATTAAAAAAAACAATATGTACATTAAAATGTATGTGTATGTTTTTCCCCCGGTGAGGACCCTTCTGTTTGGATTTTACTTTTAATTTGTTTTATGCATCGCAAAAAGAGAGAGGGAGATATAGATAAGCTGCACAAAGGGATGGTACCTAAAAGCTAGCTCTTTTGACATAGTCTAGGCATGTTTGTCGTGTCAATAATTTTGTCGTCTTTTTGTTAGAATAACTTAGGTACTTATTCAATATCAATTTTCTGAATTGTGTGTATTTTCCAATGTAATTTATTTTCACTATTTGTTAATTGAAACATCTGCATATTTTTAAAGTTTTTGTAATACAATGTTAATCTTGTTGAAAGCAAAAATATGTTTATCTTTATTTATTTTTTCATTTATTTGGGTCAACAAACAGTTTCACAATAATAATTTTACATACAATATATATTCAACTACACATCATAATTATGAAACCAACACCGTTAGCCACACCAATACATAAGGCGTTTTTTGTTTTTGTTTTAGTAAGCTGGCTATGTATTAACTGATTTATAACAAACAAAATGTTAGTTACTGCGTGATGTGGACTTCACGAATCTTGTCGAAGCAACGCCACAGGCAACAGCTAGTGTTTCGACTGGTCGAAGCCCTAGGACCGAGGGATCTCAATATTAGGCTCACCCCTCGAAGTCGAGCATGTAGTGTTTATTTAACGAGTAGATGATATGTACAATAAACCTAATTACTTTTAAAACCTTGCGACGTAACGAGGGATAAAATCATCGTAAACTTTAACACTGAGCTTTTTATGTTAAAAGCTCAAATAAAGACTTTAGGTCTTGTTAGATTGTTTTAATACCTAAACCATAGAGCATCACTCGCCTATTGAATGTTAGTTTATGAAAGGGCAGCAAGCACCTGCACAAGCGGGTGTCTATGGACGTTGCTGATCACTTACAACCAGATTGTCGGATTGCCCTTCTTTTAAAAACAAATAATAATAATAGTGCTTCAGAGTTTGTTTAAATGCGCTAATCCCTGTGCCAATCAGATTTGTAAAAATATTTTGACCTTTAATAACTCGATAAATTAGGACATTTTTTGGAACGAAAGTTCCTCATGGGGCGTTGCGAAGGGGTTAAATAAAAGCGTAAGTTTTTCACGTCATCCTAGTCAGAAACAAATCAAATTGAATCCACCATTGAAATACAAATATTTGACTGACACATCACTGCGTCGGTAGCTGTGTTACACTATTAGGGATGCTTAGCAAAAAACCCAAGTTCGAATTCCACCAATCTCAGGTGACTTTTTTTATTTTACGCCGGGAAATACTCTGATTTTTATCGATAAAAAAATCATAATAAAAATGTATACCCGAATAATTATTTTCTTTATACCTTGAATAGAACTTGAAATTAGTAATTTTATAATACGGAACTTCGTGCCTTTCTAGTGTCCCACGACACCACACGGTTTCTTTTTATTTGTAGCAGGTGAAACTGCGAGAAATATACACTTAACAACTACGTCTAGCTCATTTAAAACAATTTTCTTACAATATTTTAATCAATAGTTAGACACTTCCAACATTTATATAAATATACACTGAATTTACGTCGTACATGTCGTCGTCATCATCAACCCTTTCCGTCCATACAATACGAAGAATTTCTCCTTAAGTTGTATTTTTAAAAACTTCAAATAAAATACTTAAATTATAACTTGGATAATATTTTGACGTATTTACCAAGGGTTGTCACAGATCATCTCACTTATATATAGAATTACGTAAAACTCCTAAATGGATGCTTACGTTACAATAAAACCCACAGACATTTTATGTTTCACTTCAGAGATTTCAGCGCGAAGATGATGGATCTGCTAATAATATTCGTAAAGATATTTGTAATCATTATATATTCGTCAAAGTCTGGCCTAGATTCGCTTCAACATTCGTTTTATGTGCGTTTATATGAATTATACTAGCTCTTGCCCGCAGCTTCGCCCGCGTTAACTTAGATTTACATCCTTACCCGGATTGATGATGATTATTTATATAGCCTCAGTTACTCCTTTTAACATCAGCTTTCTGCCTGTGAAAGTCCTATCAAAATAGTCCCAGCCGTTTCAGAGATTAGCCGCAACAAACAGACAAAAAGGTAAAAAATGCTATTTTGGTGTATGTGCCGTGTATACATCCATATGCATTGAATAAAAAGCGGTTACATATTTTGCTATTACAAACAGACGCTCCAATTTTATTTATAGTATAGAGTATAGATATAATTACTAGGACTCCAACGTTTTTCGTCGTTTTTCTTATTTCAAAATCAAAATCAAAATATTTTGATTTTGATTTGAAATAGTTTTTTGATTGAATCTGTTGATAATTTCAATCTATGATTAAACTATGCAGTAGATAATAGGATTCAAAATTAGTAACAATAAATAATGTTTCAACAAAGTTGTATTATTATTATTAGTGAAATTCACATACACATGCAAAACCAATACTTATAGATATTTTTATATTTGTATAATTTTGTGGTCCTTACTGTGGTGACCCGAAGAAGACATTTGAAGACCTACAATTTGCGTTTCAAACTTCGCTAATAAGTTTTATTACGAAATAAATGTAGCCAAAGAATTTATAATAAATAATAGTTTGAAACAATTTTATTTTATTCTACAAATATACTAATGTAATAAAGCTGAACATATTGTTTGTTTGTTTAAACAAGCTAATCTCCGTACCTATCGGATGTGAAAAAAAACTTTTTGTATTTGGTAAGGTCACTTAGGCAATTTATTTTAGATATAAGTTTGTTTATGTTAGGTCGAGTGAAAGAAACGCGGGGAGCAGCGCTGCAGTGCCGATGGGCAAACAGCGTCGGGGTCCGGTGCGCTATAGTTACAGTTCCCGTACCCGGCCCACTGATCGACGAGGTGAGCACGTTGGGGTTTTAGTGCGGTGAGAGTCCCTCATAACTTATAGATACCACCAGGCCCCCCGACCCCGTGGTATCTATAAGATTTCCCCAACAGAAAAAAAAGCTAGTTAATTGATAAAATAAACAATATTACTAAGTCTGACAATAACATTTAATAGTGATTGCTTAATACATTATTATTATCGCTTATTTACATTTTAATGCCTTCTTAACATAATCGTATTAGACGAACGTTATCTTATATTATAACTAGCTATTGCCTGCAGCTTCACCCGCGTTACTCAACTCCTATAAGTCACAGCATGATGTTATATAGCCTTATAGCCTTCCTCGATAAATGGGCTATCTAACACTGAAACAATTTTTAAAATCGGACCAATACTTCCTGAGATTAGCGCGTTCAAACAAACAAACTCTTATAATATTAGTTACTATGCTTTATAATATTAGTATAGATTTAAAAACAAAAATGTTTTATACGAATCTCCATTTTAATCATTCTGTATGGGTAGATTGCTGCTAAGGTTTTTTTCATATAATTCTGAAACTATAATGAAAGTATGTCATGTGATGTACTCGACATTGATATCATTTAAAGGTACCGAATATTTGGATACATATCTAAGGCTACACCAATCCAACTCTTTAACTACTGGGCCATAGAGGCCACTACTCCTCTAGAAGTAACACTTCGTTGAAATCTTTTCCACCCGAACCTGACCTCAATTTCTTCGGTCTTCCACACGGATACACGAGTCAAGCTATTTTGGTTTATTTGTTAATATCTAGTTCATCGTACATTTCGGAAATAGGGTTAAGAATGAGAGGTATTACATTTACTATAATAATAACCAAATGTTTAAGTTTAATACTATAATAAAAACAACGCGTCTTTTCGCTTAATGTCTAGCAGATTCATGTCCAACAAGGACACTTATGGTCATATATAATAATAATAATATATATAATAATATCAACCCTTATATGACCCACTACTGGGCACGGGTCTCCTCCTCGAAATCAGGCGAGGTGGGTTTTGAGCCAATGCGGGTTGTTGAACTTTACACACCTTCAAAAACTTTTAATCTCATCGGGCATGCTGGTTTCCTTCACGGTGAGCAAGCGATGGTCTCACGTTCACGTGCACATAGAAGTTTAGAAAAACCCATTTCTAGGCATCCCAGGTGGGGGGGGGGGTGTCAGGATCGAACCCGGACCTCTCGGCTCTCACTCAAGAGGCCGAGCCCATACCCACTAGGCCATCGTGGCTCACGATTCAGATGACAAGGCAGGCCAAGTAATGTGCTCATATAACGATGACTTATTCCTAAGCATTTTTTCTTAAGATATTAAATTATTTTTTGTCACAAATGTGCTCGGAGATCGTAGTGTCGATATCGGCCAAAAGCATCAACATGATCAACCTCTCCGTCCCCTACTAGACATGGACCCCTTTAATGAACGTCCAGCCCGTTGCCGCCCCCCCATCATCCTTCTCACTCTAATGATATTTCAGTCAACGTGTCTGTACGTTGTAATGAGTCCTTTGTACGCCGCTCAAAGCACACAGCAGCTTTCCATACTAATTACTCAGCTAGTAAACATAGTCTGGTGTACTTATTAAGTTTTTGTGAAAGATAGCGGGTTCGAATTGCGCGGGGAATATATTTTTGTTATAAGTGTGTGTCGTACATGCCTGTATCCATCCGAAAATACGCTATATGAGCAGTATAATTGCTATTAAAGGCTTATTTGTTATTTTTTATACCTTAATTCATTCATTAAAAAGTAGATATTCTTTAATATTGCCTATACTATTTGAGTCTGAGCGTGAGAAGACGATCTCCGTGCATTGGCCGGTCCGTGTTGGATGCGAGTGGCGAGGGATCGGCCGTCTTGGCGTTCATTGAGGGAAGCCTATGTTCAGCAGACGGATAGAGGCTGATGATGATGATGATACTATTTGAACGTTATTTTATCTTCCAACATTACAAAGCCAAAAATATAGCTAGAACGGTTTGTCTAACAGAGACATTTGCTAGAGTTCTATCCGCATACCTAATAGGAGCATTCAAAATGATTTTAAGAACTGACTGATTTATAAATTTAAAAAAATATAATAAGCGCTAATCTGACTCACGCGTTCCGAAAAACGTTTATGTTATAGCCTGACCTATATATAATAAACCCTGCATTGGTGTCGCCACTGTGTCTTTTTAGGGTTCCGTAGCCAAATGGCAAAAAACGGAACCCTTATACATTCGTCATGTCTGTCTGTCTGTCTGTCTGTCCGTCCGTACGTCACAGCCACTTTCTTCCGAAACTGTAAGAGCTATACTGTTGAAACTTGGTAAGTAGATGTATTCTGTAAACAGAATTAAGATTTTGACACAAAAGTAGAAAAAAAACAATAAATTTTGGGGGTCCCCATACTTAGAACTAAAACTCAATTCTTTTTTCATCAAACCCATCCGTGTATGGATAGGTCTTCAAAAATAATATTGAGGTTCCTCATACCATTTTATTCTAAACTGAATAGTTTGCGCGAGAGACACTTCCAAAGTGGAAAAATGTGTGTCTCCCCCCCCTGTAACTTCTAAAATAAGAGAATGATAAAACTAAAAAAAAAATATGATGTATATTACTATGCAAACTTCCACTGAAAATTGGTTTGAACGAGATCTAGTAAGTAGTTTTTAGTTTACCTTTTTTTTAGTAAGTAGTTTAGTTACCGCAATTAACTTTTATGCAATCATCTCAAATATATAAAAAACATTTAATTCTATAAACATAAACCTTAATTTTTGTTAAAGTGTCTTATGTTGTATATTATGTAATGGTACGGAACCCTTTGTTCGCGAGTCCGACTAGCACTTGGGCGGTTTTTTTACGTCAACACATAGTATGGTCCAAACAGAAAGTAGTTCCGAAATTTTCTGCAATCTAACCAGGGTTTTTATTTTTGTGGTTACAATACAAATTAACGGTTTTCAAATATTTTCCTTGAACTTATGTTGCGACATGTAGCGTCTTACCACATGATTGTCTGTCAACGGAATGTGCCCTATAGGTTTTGATTCGACATACGTACACAGGAGTGATCCTTTAAGGGTTTTTTTTTGTCATCATAATTAATTTATGCGTCTATTACAATAGCAGAGCCTAATCATCTTCGATCGACAATACGTACAAGATAATTGGATCGGCGCAAAAAATCCGTCTCGGTAAATAAGATCTCACTTGAAAAGCGGGCTCTTATTTTGTTTAGTTCTCTTTAAACAAAGCTAATGTAAAAACGTCTCAAATTGCCGCAGTCTGCTTTCAAAACTTGAAAATATGATGCATTCGACAATAATAATGTATTACATAATAATATTTTGAACACTTGTTGACTTGATTACTAGGTGTAATTAATTAGTTTGAATTTAAAACATTTCTCTCCATTTTTAATAAAAAAATGTAGCGCTATAAGTATATATCCAAAATCAAAATCATATTGTTTTATTCAAAATAGTACCAGTACAGTATCTTTTTGAACGTCAATTGAATCTACCACCGGTTCCAAGACTAGCTCACTGAGAAGAACCGGCGAAACAATTCAGGTGGACAGTTTTTAGCTTTGATTTTGTACGTGATACGGTATCCAGTTGCTATTGTTGATCGAAGTTAATCATTGTTGATAATTATATTTCTCTCAAGATTTTAGTTATTACAGTGAATTTACCGGTTAGGTCAATTTTAAGGATCTAGATAAAGTTAATAGGCAATATCCAGGCCGGATCTAGGTCATCGGGTCAGGGCGAGGGTAGTTGGTACGCGCTGCCAAATGTACAATATACTTGGTGCGACATACTACTACTACATTTTAATTACATTCTTAATTTATATATAAATTCATTTTAAAATTACACTACCAGACGTTCTCTAAGATACTCATTATCACCTCGGAATCTGGCGAAAAGGGAAGACCAAAGCTAATCCTTTGGTATGATATAGTGCGCTCTAGAGGAGAAAACGCGCATTTGAAAATATATTTGCAGGGGGCAAGGGGCGATGACGGGAACCTCACCCCATTGTACTGTCCCGACGTTAAGATGGGTTGTTCTGTGGTACGGGACATCCTCTCGGTGGAGGTGGTGTCGGTCCCTTGTGGCTGACTAGCCGTCGAGGTGCCCTGTTTGTTTATTAGATCCGGGACACCTCACCAAAGGCGGCATTAGTGGCACTCGCCAGTGGGTAGAGCTGCGTCCACTTACCATCTTTCGGGCGCCGAGAGTCCCACATACCCACGTGGGGAGATCCACTCCCCCGCGGGATGCCTCAGAGCATTGAGCATTTCCCGGCGTTAAGGAAAAAAAAAGATGGTACATAATTGAATACATAAACTTTTTTCCTGGTTTGTATTTTTGAAAAAGCATTTTTCTTGCTTTGTATATTTCTAAGGAGTATTTCTAATGTAGTCGCGTTTTACTTTTTATACTAATATTTTAATTGACATCAATTAGAAAACAGTTTGACGAGATCCTTTTTCAGTTGTTTTTCGTTAGTGGGATAGACAAACTGGCAGACGAGTCCCCTGGCGATCCTGAGGCCTTAGACAAAGTAACATAAAAAAAAACGATAACGAAGTTCGAAAAGAATAAAATGTATGGGATTGACATAAGCCGTCGTTAATTATGTCACTCGTTATCGTTATCGCAAGTTGGTAGACAATGTTAAAATTCGTAACAAAATCATAAACTGTCAATTGGTTATCGAACACTTATGTCAAGCTTATGTTATTTTATTATTGATATTGTTTCGTTATTCGTGGGCGTGGGCCATGGGGGGCAACATTTTCACAATTTTTATGAGTTATAGTGTGTATGAGGTCTATTTATATATTAATTTTAATATTTGGTCCGATTTGACACTTCTTGTCGAACTTTGTTGACACTTGACAGTTGTTGTCGTTGCACTGTCACGATCTTTGATTGATCATTGGCTAGAAAATTATTATCGTTATCTCAAAGACAATAACGAATTTCGGCTACAAAGCGATGTCACTTTGTCTACAGGCCCTGGTTATAATCATATCCTACCCTTCTCTTCATAGCGAAGTTGTTTCACGGTAGAAATAAGAATTAAAAAAAAACCGGTAACCCCACCATTAGGCCAGGTTCAGGCCTTGACGTGGCGGTGGGGCTCAGTAGTCTAAGGTGTGCCCAGCACCTTGAGCGATGCAAATTGAGCCGAGGGGCTCTTTGTACCCCTCTTATAAGAACAGGGGACAAAAGAAGAGGGGGCAAGGGGTGAGAACGGGAACCTCACCCCATTGCACTGTCTCGACGATGTCAGGAGTTGTTCTGTGGTGCGGGTGCACCTCGGTGGAGGTGGCGTCGGTCCCCTGAGGGACTGACTAGCCGTCGAGATGCCTTGTTAGCTCAACAGATCCTGAGCACCTCACCTAAAGGCGGCACTCACCGGGTTTTAGTGGGTAGAGCTGCGTCCACTTACCATCTTTCGGGCGCAGCGAGTCCGACATACCCGCGTGGGGAGACCCACTCCCCCGCGGAATGCCTCAGAGCATTTCCCGGCGTTAAAGAAAAAAATAATGAGGTGAAAACCGACAAAAGTAACAAGACACTTGCTAAGTATATAATATATTATGTTTTATTCCTATTTGCTCATGGTTCATTTCTAATATTAGAAGTGGCGTACAACAAAATGTTATAATCGACAGTTTCAATCAGTTTTCGACGGATTGCGAAACGTGATGTAAATTTTACGTCACTTTCGCGATTTCCTCTCATTATGTCATTAATGATTACCCAACGGCAGACACGAACATGCGACTAGAGATGTCGATTATACTCCAAAACTCACACATTTATAGAAACAGAATCGAAAATTTCTAGGAAAAATCATATTCTGAATTACTCAAACATTGACTGTTATTAGACTTGTTTTGTTGTATTTATACATATAAGCAAAAAAAAACAATAGTAAGAAGTAGTGCCATGCTGCTTTGCAGCCGAATTGGGCCGGCACGACCGGGGTGGTAGGTACCTCTCGCTCACATAACACCGGCGACAAGTGACAGCTACGCTGTCGCCTTTCGTGCGGTTTGTGAGTTTCCGGTGGCCCATTGGGGAGATAGGGAAAAGGAGGGCAACGAATCTGCATTACTTTTGGTTGTGCTGATGTCTATGGGCGTCAGGAGTCACCATAAGGCTCCGATTGCTCGGTTGCCTCCCTATGGACATATAAAAAAACAATAACTAAATTTGTCCCAAACAAAAATCAAACAGAGCAAGCTAAATGAAACTGTTTAAAAAGACATTACTAAAACTTTACTAGCCGACTTGGCTGACGTTGTCCTGTGGAAAAAGTTTTGTAGAGAGCTGAATTGTGAATCCAAATTCTCGAATCCACTTGAACACACAACAATTTCATCAAAATCAGTCCAGCCGTTTAGAAGTTCAGTGACACACACATACAGAAGAATTACATTTATAAAGATAATACCTAATATGTATGAAATAAGCCACAGTTAAAAGATAAGATTAAACGACGATCCCCATGCAGTGGCCGGTCCGAGTAGCGGGGTGGTGGCGGGGGATTGTCCGTCTTGTTGTTCATTAAAGGATGTTTATGAAGAGGCAAGTTTTTACCAATTCTATCATTTATATTACTTGAAGATTATTATTAATAGCAAAAGGCTTAAACACCAAGTGATATATTTTCAGGCTAGACTAGTGTCGATCCCTACCGTCATTCAGATGGTTGCGGCGACCTGGCGCTGGGGCTCAGTAGCCTAAGGTGAACCCAACACCTAGAGCGAAGCAAATTGAGCCGAGAAAGCTGCTCTTTGTACCCTTCTTGAAGAGGGGACAAAAGAACAGGAGAACAAGGGGTGAGGATGACCTCACCCCATTGTACTGTCCCGACGTTGGGAGGGGTTGTTCTGTGGTGCGGCACAATCCCTCTGTGGAGGTGGCGTCGCTCCCTGAGGGGCTAACTAACCATCGAGATGCCCTGTTTGCTCATTAGATCCGGGGCACCTCACCAAAGGCGGCATCGGTGGCAATCGCCGGGTTTTAGTGGGTAGAGCTGCGTCCACTTACCATCTTTCGGGCGCAGCGAGTCCCACATACCCGCCGGGAGAGACCCACTCTCCCGCGGGATGCCTCAGAGCATTTCCCGGCGTTAAAGAAAAAAAAGACCAGTGTCGATAATTTTTGAGGCATAAAATAATTATAGTAGAATGAAACCCATTGATAACGGAAGAAAATATATAACAAAAATGGAAGGAAAAATAATTTACGGCCGATCAGAGTACGTTGTTCCTCTGATACGCCAAAATTACGTATCCGATTTAGATAAACGAGGTCGTAATTCTGATCGACATAGGCTATATTTTAACCTACTACAAAAAGAAAGGGTCGAGTTTTTCACAGTCGGGTCATTGTTACTAATTACTAAACTTTTTACTTGTTTCCTAGTGAGAATGCAGTATAGTGAATAAAGTTTTATCTATATGTTGCGAGCAGATGTACCGTTGTCCGTCGCACGCACGACACCAGAATCATAATGCTCTCTATATATAGAGTCGCTATCTTTGAAACAATTACATTGACTCTAATTAAATACTTTTGTTGCCAACTGGTTTAATTTACATAATAAATGTGAAATGTAATTAAATAGTTTTAAGGAATAAAGTTAATTTGGGAACTATTCCTTCTTGATCAATGACAGGTGCAGAGCTTGTAGAAGACTTCTATCGCTGGGAGGGATGTGCTGTGCCGCAGATGTCTGTATGGGTTCTTCTTCTTCTACTTCATCGTGAAACAGGTCTTTAATTTCAGAAAGAAGGCCAGGAAATGCGGTGTTATCACTAGTATCTAGACGTCTCAGCAGAGGCCACACATGAATTTCCTGGGCAGCCCAAGTTGAAAATGTTTATAACCATGGGCGACGTTGATTACTAACCAGACGAGATGACCACTTAAGTAAAATAATAATAAGAAAGGCCACAAAGAGTCCAGAAAACAACGAACCAGAAGAACAGATCAACTGGGGCCTACACACAGGCTCTTCAGAAAGACGTGGCAGGGTTCTGTCCAGACCTTAATGGATTCCAAATAGTAAAGGCTGGAAATGGTCCTTCCCCACCATGGTTCGAGCCTAGTCGTGGCGGAAGGGCTCAGTAGCCTAAAGTGCACCTTGGGCGAAGCAAATTAAGCCGAGGGTCTTTGTACCCTTATAAGAAGAGGCCATTAAAGAGTAAGGGGGTCAAGGGGCGAAGATGGGAACCTCACCCCATTGCACTGTCCCGACGTTGGGAGGGGTTGTTCTGTGGTGCGGGATAACCCCTCTGTGGAGGTGGCATCGGTCCTTTAGGGGACTAACTAGCCATTGAGGTGCCCTGATGTTCAACAGATCCGGGACACCTCACTAAAGGCGGCATTGGTGGCACTCGCCGGTTTTTAGTTGCGTCCTTCACAAAATATACTAGTGTAATGCATAACAATAGAAAGAAAGAAAGAAAAAGAAAGAAAAATTACCAATCAAGATCAAGAAGGAATAGTTCCCAAATTAACAATACCGCGATTGGCGTCCTTTTATACCATAATATCTAATGATTATATATATTAGTAAATACATTAATTTAATTTTTATTAGAATTAATTAATTATTAGATTTATTAATGTTATACTTTAATTATTAATAATCAATATTATCTTCATGAATGGTACATCCTTTTGGCGCCACCGGAAGTCTATAATCTCAATTACTTTAATTGATGCGTTTAGACGGGTGAACGGCGTCACATCCGGCTGGTGCTACCAGTGGCTTGTAACACAGCATAAAGAATATCTATATAAATATTAGCTACATCCCACGGTTTCACCCGCGTACTTCCATTCCCATGGCAGTACCGGGATAAATTATAGCCTATATGTAATTGTGATGTACAAGCTATGTTATTGTGAAGTTTCATTAAAATATATTCCGTAGCTTTTGCGTGAAAGAGTAACAAACATACACACATTCTTACAAACTTTCGCGTTTATAATATTAAGTAGGAACTATATACATATAAATATCTTAACGTAGTATATATTAAAGTCGCCGTTTGTGTTGGTTAGTTTGTGTATCGATATTTTCTAAACTACTCACCGGATTTTGATACGGTTATCGCTGTCTGCTTCGTTATGAACTAGAGCAGGTTCCTAAGTAACATCAATAATTTTATATTAGAAAGTAGAGGAAAGTTTGTATAATGCGAAAATTGATAGGTGTATTTTGAGCGTTTTCATTGTTAGTAAACCTTACTAAATAAACAAAAATTGTAATTTATAATATAATTCCTCTTTTTATGTGCATGCCCCTAAACTCCTAAATGGCTAGACCGATTTTAATGTGTTCAAGTAGATTCGCGATTTAGATTCACAATTTGAACAAAAATGTTTTGTACAAGACAACTGGCAAACATAACTACATTACAGCGCCAAAACAATTTGTAAATAGTATCACGAACTAGTTCTAACTGCTGCATGCGATCAGAACTCTAATTTATTTTCGATTTGGTGCAAAATGATCTGTCAGATGCGTGAAGTTAGCAGATAATTTTGTTGTTTTTTGAAGTGTAATTTTTTTAGATAACAGCGCCAGAACTATTTGCAAAAAATATCAGGAACTATAGAACTATGCTGCATGCGAACAGAACTCCAATAATATTGTGATCTGCTGGACAATGATCTGCTAAGTTGATGCCTCCGCACAACCAAAAGATATGCAGATGCGTTGCCCTCCTTTCCCTATCTACCAATGGGCCACTAGAAACTCACAAACCGCCCGAAAGGCGTATACTGTGTCTTGACGCCGGTGTTATGTGAGCGAGAGGTACAATTCGGCTGCAAAGCAGCATCTCACTACCTCTTTTTTTCATATTATAAGAACAAATAATTATAGAAACTTTAATATAGCGGAATAGCTTCGAATGTTCAGAGTTTCGTATGATGATGATGATGAAAAATTAATGACAACAACTTAGTAAATATTATACAGTTTGAAACAATTTTAATACTTACTGAAAATATTCATGATATTATGTTGATTCAAATAAAGTTCACGTTTTACATGCCGCATACAGTATATAACGTACATGTCCTTGTACAGAACTATCCACGCTGGAGATGACCGGTTTATATGACAAAGAGTTCGGACGGGCACAGCGGCCCAGCGCGGTCCTCCTCGGCCCACCTGCGTGAGTTTCAGATGTAAAACACATGGCAGCTATTGGTATGGAATGTACAGGTTTTCAATGATAGTTTCAACTATTGATATGTACAATTATAATTTATACCTACTAATATTTATAAAATATATTTTGTTGTTGAGAAGAAAATCCAACTCATATAACTTCTCAGCTGTATTTATGAGTACAAGCCTCATTTCAGCAGAATACAGACAGACACACCAATAAGATGACGCACATAAAGCAGCTGTCCCGTGTCCGTCGGCGCTGCTAAAATTGTGCTAAGTGTTCGGACTGAGGTTTTATAATGCTACTACGTTAATTTCACCCGTTATAATGAAATAACTTTTAAACAGTTTATCGCTCTTAATTATGTTTTTTACATGCACTAGTATATAGTGCATGTATGTACCTAGCTCGTTAAAGTGGCAGTGGGCTGGTCATACACTCAGGAGAACGGATGGCCGGTGGGGAAATAAGGTTCTAGAGAGGAGGCCGCGTTTGGGTAGACGAAGTGTTGGTCGGCCATTAACAGGTGGGAAGACGATCTCCGTGCAGTGGCCGGACCGTGTTGGATGCGAGTAGCGAGGGATCGGTCGTCTTGGCGTTCTTTGAGGGAGGCCTATGTCCGGTAGTGGACAGATAGATGCTGATGATGATGATGATGGTGATATCTAAGAATCTTTCGAATAACCATGTAACTTTAGGGCGTCCGACGTCCAGTTGCGTGACCATGGTTGCTGTAAAGTATTCGAAAATCTAAATAGACAGCGATAAAGTCCGTAAAATAAATCATCATAACGGATGAGGTGTTGAGGGTTCACATATTAGCGAGTGCCCAACGACGTCGTATGAACATCAACGATACGGGACCAGGGCCGCCTTTGGTTATGAGATAGTTATAGGCACATAAAAAAATGGGTGCTTTTTGAAAAGAGGAGAAAGGCCATGATGATACTATGATTTAATATTAGCTTTGTCCCGCAATAGAATACTACTAAAACAATGGTAGCCGCTTATCTTTGTATTTCAGGTAACGAATGAAACAATTTTTACGGATTTTATCGCGGTTTATTAAGATTTTTACAAGCCCGACGTTTCGGATACTTTATAGCAACCATGGTCACGGGAGGACTGAGGTATCATACGTCCTATCATTACAAAGTTATTCGAACTACCCTGTGATACATCATTATTTTAATACTTTATTTCAACGAAACAACATATTATGAGACGCAAGTTACTTGAAGCTAAAATTTTGTTTTTTTTTTGTTAGTTGGATAGGCAAACTGGCAAACGTGCCACCTGATGGTAAGTGACCGACGTCACCCATGAACATAAACTAGTTTACCTGGAACGAGCCCAGGCAACTTATTTATGTGTTACCTATCCTGAGACATAAGATGTTAAGTCTCGGTGCCAGTAATTACACTGCCTGTCTTGCCCTTCTCTCCGAAACCCAGCAAAGCTGTTTCACGGGAGAAACAAGCAAGATGGTGATACCTATGCAGCCAGGAGCGCGGCACAGCGCTCCGGTATGTTTTTGACATATCACGATGGCATTAAATATGGAATTGGCTTATGTTTAGCAGTGGACGGATAGAGGCTGGTGATGATGATGTTGATAATGGAATTCTGGTTTTTGAAATACAACTTTAACTTAGAATTAGCGATGTAACGATACCGATACCGACACCGATATATCGGCATCGCCGATTTAAATACAGCCGATACACAGTTTGAAAAGCGCGTGGAATCTTATACGAGATGTCCAAATATTGCAATGAAACAAGATCCAAAGAACTATTGGAGCAATGAAGATAAATACCCAAAATTGAAAATGCTTGCACAAAAATATTTATCTTACCCAATGAGCTCAGTTGCCTCAGAACGTCTTTTTTCAACTGCAGGCCTCATACAAAATGATTTGCGCAACAGATTATCTGCTAGTAATTTGAATAAACTTTGTTTCCTTAACAAAAATCTTCCTAAAGTGAACTTTGATTATTAATATTGATTTACTTTTGATTTGATTCCTTGATAAATGTTACCCAAATAAATGTTGATATGATATTTTACATTTTTTTTTCATTATTTTTAATTTCCATTTTTGCCACACTTTACAGAATGGAGTGTCTATTTATTCTATGTAACATAAGTAAGTTTTATGCATATAAAGTACATCATTCTTTATTTACTGGGTGTATTTACTACTAAGCCATCGATATCGGTATCGGTATCGCCGATTATTTTCCTCGATAATCGGTATCGGTATCGTATCGGCAAATTCATGTATCGTTACATCCCTACTTAGAATCGTGTTTCTTAATCCATTATTACTGATTTAAAATCAAATTTGAATTTTCTTAAGGAATTCTATCCAGGGTCGATACAGGCAAAGCTGAGAGGAACGACTAGTATAATTATAGACTATTCGTGAACCAGCACATCACACAAGAAACCTATTCTTAAGATCCAAGCGATTGATTACTTCAGGGAAATACGACAAAACTTTTAAAGTTTTATAATACCTTAATATTATAATAGGTTCTATTCTTGCTTCAATATCATACTGAGGCAGACCGCGTTTTCATCAAAATTAGAAATATTACCAAAAAATATTTTGATAGCGATATGTTCGTTGATATCCCCACGTAAACTGATCAATATTTTACCAATTAAAAGGAACATTAGTACAATTTAATATGTAAGCACTAAGCATGTCTAAATCGTTTCAATAAAACCACACGGTCACAATTTCTACGCGGACTAACTAGTTTGTCTATACAACAAATAACATATCCTATATTAATTATAATTTAATCTTAGCATAAAATATATCATTATTACACGTTACAATAATAAATCCAATTAACAATCAAAACTAGGATTCTAAATATCTATCTCCTTTTTCTAAGCTATTTTAACGTCTCTCCTTCCTTTTAGTCTTCGCCAAGACTTACACTAGTCAATATCTTTGACTTTATGTTATAAACCATTTCCACAGTCCTCCGTCGATTGATAAACTATCCCGAACTTATCCCTACATGTCAGAGCATAACTTACATTAATGCGCTACTCTATGAAACGTACCATTTCAATATATTCTCATCTTTATATCAATGATATAAAACGTATACTCGCGCGAACGTGTACGAGCATTCCACGCCAAGTTAATAATAATAAAGAGAGAAAAAACGCTCGTCGGAACAGGGGTTACATCTACCATACTGTTGGAAATAGAACGTGCGCGCAAAACGATAAACGTGCACACGACTAACAATACACGCTTTATTAACAAAAACTAGCAAATAAAACACGAATTTTCGTATTTTTTCATGATATTCCAAATATTTAGTTTAAATAAATCGTAAATATAACTCTATAACTTCTAAATTTGGGCTACAATAGTGAGATATATGAAATCATTTACTTAAGACATTGACCGTTTTGACGCGCAATCTCATATGCGCTCGGCGGTGCTCGGCCGAGCTCGGGCGTCACCGACGATGCGCGGGCGCAGTGTCGTTACTAAAATAAACTCCTTGGCAGAACACCAAGCAGCCTTCGTAAACGTTATGGGCGGATAATTATGCCTAAATGGTTTTAAATATATTGCTTTTGTACTCTCGTTTGAGTATATTGTTGTAAACTTTATTTAATGTAATGTAAAACTTAAAATAAATTAGTTTTACTATAATATTAATATATTACTAATATTATATTACATACGTATGATTTAGAGCAATACCGAATGTTGATTTTCTTATTGAATGGTTCTTTTTTGGATGGTTTTTAGTTCGTGGTTTCTTTAAGCGTAATCCGAATTTAAGAACACTTATTCAACAGTTTATGGAGATGTAGCTGGACATACATAATGCATGTCCACTTATGAGTGCATGTGCATGTCCACTTATGAGAGCATGTGCATGTCCACTTATGAGTGGATACTCATTTCTTGTATAATTGTGTTTCTGAATAACCTATACATTTAAACCCGAATATATAGATATATAAAAGTTATCTTTAGTTTTCTTTGTAGATCGAGTATCAATATCAATGTATAAACTGTTATAATTGAATGTTCGTAGGGTAGAATAAAATAAGAGGGTTGATGTAAGAATAATCTCTCTGCAATGAGAGTCTGGGTGTAAATTTCAATATGAACAAATGAAATAGCGAGATAAATCTGTGAAATTCATTGTGATCCGAGTTTATTTAATTGAAAACTGAACTGATCCTTCAGCTTAAATATCCAAACAGCGAATTTCTTTTTCTCGTTTCAGCAGATGCCAAATTAAAAAAGTATTGTCCTATGTATTATTCACACAATGAAGACAAATCCATCTCATGGCAGCTGACATCAGGGCGTATAGGCTACGGCGCCAAACAAACGTGGCAAAGGAACATACATACATACATGCATACATACATACACACATATACACGAAAAACATAACCCTCGTTTTGCTCAGTCGGGTTTAATGTATACCTTGTAAGTTTTTAATCTATACAGATAAATAAAATTGGAGTGTCTATTTGTAATATCAAAATAACCGCTTTTTATTAAATGCATATGGATGTGTATACACGGTACATATACCAAAATAGCATTTTTTACATTTTTTGTGTCTGTCTGTCTGTTTGTTCCGGCTAATCTCTGAAACAGCTGGGCCTATTTTAGTGATACTTTCACTGGCAGATAGCTGATGTTATAAGGAGTAACTGAGGCTATAAAAATAATCATCATCAATCCGAGTACGGCTGTAAATCAAAGTTAACGCGGGCGAAGCTGCGGGCAATAGCTAGTTGTGAATAAAAATGAATATGAAATATGATGAGATATACCTTACAAGATTTACTCGACATCAAGTTATTATAACTCTACATTGGTTTAGCTCCTCGCTCAATTTCGAGGAAACTAGACTATGAGCATTATAATTGTAGATGTTTATATAAGCTTAATGCTTCATATGCCTGAATGTCCGTCTCTCGTTTTATTTCCATGTACAATCAATTGAAGCACAGCAGTAGTAGCGCCATCTGTAGTCCACAATTGTATTTTTCCCGAGGGTTAAAATTTAGTCTATATATTTTAGACTTCCAACTGACTCAGTGCAAAATCATGACTATCATATGAATCTTTGTAGAAAATCAAAACATCAACACTTTTACTCAAAATACGAGTATTTTTTTGAACGTCAATTGAGTCTACTACGTTTCCGAAGCGAGCCCACTTAGAAGAACCAGCGAGACGGCGACTATCCTGCTTGTTTCTCTTGTCAAACAGCTTTGCTGTGTATCGGAGAGAAGGGCCAGACAGGCAGTGTGTCTTAACTCTTATGTCTCAGGATATGCAGCACATAAATGAGTTGCCTGGTTTAGTTCCTGATATACAAGTTTATGTTCATGGGCGATGTCGAGCACTTACCATCAGGTGGCACGTCTGCCAGTTTGCCTGTCCAGCTAACATAAAAAAGACCTCCATCATAGTCATCTCTTCACACATACATCTTGATGGTATCCTGCGGTAACTTAAAATAGGAATTATACACGTTTTATATAACGTAACTCACTTATCAGGTGCCATCTTCATATGAAGTACGGAGGTCACTTGGCAAAAATTTCTGCGATTCCATTATTATAACGTCAGTTAGGGTGAAATCTTCTGATAAAGAGTAGGTATGTATGTATAAGGAAGGCAAGATTTAAAGGTAAGGATCAAAGGAGGGTTCTCTGAGTTTAGCCCTACAAATCTATACTAATAATATAAAGCTGAAGAGTTTGTTTGTTTGAACGCGCTAATCTCAGGAACTACTGGTCCGAATTGAAAAATTCTTTCAGTGTTAGATAGCCCATTTACCGAGGAAGGCTATAGGCTATATAACATCACGTTATGACTAATAGGAGTTAAGTTAATAAGATAACGCGGGTGAAGCTGCGGTCAACAGCTCGTATTCTATATTTATCTACGACATTATCAGCCGTCCGTTACTTTTACTAGACGTGGGCATCTCTCGATGGACAATTAAATAAAATAACAATTAATTTACGATTTACGGCCCATTTGATGAACAAGTTATTCTATCTCGCCGATAGCTCTTAAAATATCGTACAAAATACATCTACCTATTTTTAAAGATCGGTTTATATAACTTTCAATATTTTAAGAGTTATCGGCGAGATAGAATAACATGTTCATTAAATGGGCCATTATGGGACATTAATAACTCATAAACGGTAAGTTTTACAAAAAAAGTTTACAGAAAGTAAAACATGCGAATTTTTATTCTCTACATAAATGCTCAGTAATTAGCCCTTTGCCTTATAAAAACAATTGGATCGGAATTTAGTGCGAGATTAAATTATTTTTTTCCCGTAGGTACTTTATGGGAAAGTAGTAGAGGTGTAAGATTTTTTTCTACAACGACCATCCCAGGGAATATATGTATAAGTAGGACAATAATTGAATAAGCATCTATAGTTATAAGGAAAACTTATGAAAATATTTGTCATTTTTACAATTTACGAAACAGTTTTAAATTCCAACAATGAGATTTCACCTACTGTCGTTTTGCTTCTCTATATTCAAGATTCTTAACAAGTTATGAATTATGTCTGTCCTTTGAGTCCCTTTAAGTTCTCTCTCTCATTTATGAGACGAACATCACTACACCTAGCGTGTATGTGTTCGTTGTTATACACTAAAAATATATTTAGTGTTGTAGAAAATAAATGGGCAGAAAATATGCCAAGTGTTATAAAAGTTTTTTGAAATGATTTTGCGGCCAGTAATTTATTTCTTTTATTTTCCATATCAAGTAACGTGCCTTGCTCTGTTTCTCTTATTATTGAACACACCAGAATCGAAAAAAAATGTTTTTTAAACGAACCTTTCCTAGCAATTAAAAAATAAATATCGCTAAAGTTTCACGATTCAAAATTAAATTTTAGTTAATCAAGTTAATTCGTTCCTGCCAGGCTGCCACGAACAGTCCTCTTTCTGTTTTACGGAATTACGGAATTTAACAAGTTGATCAGTTTCAGGAAGAATCAAGTTAACAACTAGCTGTTACTGAAACTAAGCCGATTTAAGTTTTAAAAAAAAATGTAATTTAACATTCCAATATTTCAGTCATTCGATACACGATTACTTATTTTTTTTTGCTGCATTTAAAAAAATTGCAAAGATAGGTCAAAATTAAGATAAAAAAAAACATTTTATTTGAGTAATATTCTGTACAATAAAACTATAAATATACCATAATAAACCTAGTAGAAAAGGTGATTAAAAACGGTCGTCATAAATTATTTTTTTATAAATCCCTCTCTTCAATTAAATAAAAATGTGTTTTCACTCGCTGCCAAAGCGCTCGACGCGGTTTCGAGCTCCAAATTCAGTTCTCGGACAGCCCCGCCTTAACTTACATTTATAAACATAGTATAAGGACTAATTATTTATTGTTATAGCCGTAGGATGGAACCTATTGGAAAACGAAGATAATATAATAAAAATGGAAGGAAAATAATTCCCGGGCGATCTGATGGCGGGAAAATTATCTATCCTGCCTCTAAGCCGAAAGTCGTGCTTAAGATAAGATAGAAGAAGCAAGATAATTAAGAAAAGGGGATAGGGAGACAGATAAGGCTAGATTAGAAATAATTGTCGTATAGCATTAGAATAATTAACACTTTTTTTAATATTTTTTTTATTAATTATACCAATTCGAATTCAATAGGTATTCATAGTTAAGACAGGACTACGTCTGTCGGGACAGCTAGTGTAAATATATAAAAGAATCAAAAAGTCTATAGTCTATACAAATTGATCAAAACCATTTAACTATGTGAAGTTCAGTATAAATAACATAGCAGTAGGTTCCATTATCATCATCATCAGCTGTGACTCTGCTGCTCGTCCCACTAGCGTACCCAGTGACTGCTTATTTCTTAACACGGTTTCGCTTTATCTCAGGCAGGCAAGACGCTGAAGACAGCCTTAACATTTAATGTTACTGGGCGAAATATCACCGAACTTAATTTCATTTATCACAACTACCTACATACCTACATTTAAAAACCTAAAATAGCTAGTTATGCTAGTTTGGATCCTGGTGTTTGAACAAAAATGGCGACGACGTATGACGAATAATTCTCCAAGGGGTTGGCTTGTTCTGTAACTTATATAGACATGAGTATTGGACAGAGGTGGAAAGGTGGGACGACTGACTTTCGGATGGAATTAGTATTTTCTACTTATATTAAAAAACAACTTAGATTGTTGGTTCAAACGCGCTCATCTCCAGATATAGCTGATATTTTTTTTGTATTTGATAGTTCTATTATTAAGGAAAGTTCAAGGATTTTTATTTTATTACAGAGAGTTTTTATTGAGGCAGGAGAAAGAAATACTAAGATATAAAGGTTAAACATACTAAAAGCTTACATATATAAGCCGCGTCACAACGGACACGTATGTAGAGCATTTTGTACGTACAAAAAACGTTTTGCTTCTCATGTATCATGTACATTACATTTTTTTCAAATAAAAGTACAATATTATTACAAATTTCACGTGATTTTATAGAATTATATAGATTTATAGTCTTAGGAGAAGATTCTTAGATGTAGCCTTAATTATAAATGGCTAAAGGAAAGGAAAAGCTAAGTTAGACTAAATATCTATCAGGTCTTGATCTAATGTGTATAACTAGATGTTATGGTCTTCTTAACTGAGAGTCATTTCCAGTAGACAAGGATGGTTTCACTCGACTTTTGTTAAGGTGCCTATAGTAGAACTCTCGTTGAGAATGTTCGGCGCCACAGCGACTAGATGGTGAACAGCCAAGTCCAAGGTATCGAGGTTCATCGTAAAGCTGATCTTGATACCAAACGCGACCAGTCGAAGGTTCGCCAACCTCCTTCCATAACGTACATCTACGTCAACGACGTACTCACGCGCCCTCAGCGTGCACGAAGTTTCGAAGATAGGCCATATTAGCCATCTTCGAGACGGATCCCAGTCGGTCGGATCATCATCATCGCATTAGAACTATTAAAGAAGCTATATTTACCGTTCTTAGAAAATATAGACCTTCGTGAAATTAAAATGAGAGACAGTAAATATCCCGTTTTAAATAGTTACAATGGTAAAAGTAACCATGTTGAATTTAAAGGTTGTCTACGGGCTGACTCATCGTCAGCAACATTCTCATAAATTAAATTATAATATACTACAGAGAAATGGAGGTACTTAGTTAATGAAGAGACGGAGCCACTTAAAGATTTTGTAGAATTAATTAGCTAAAAGGTTAGAATTATATTCTGAGTGAGGTTAGGCCTCACTCAGCTTCATTGCAATCAATGTACTGGTGATACCCGCATTACGGTTAAAGAACCTAGGTTGTCTAAAAAGTGTTGTCTATAGTTTGACTGACCTAAGCAACTCCTTCGTGTGTTTTCTATCCTGAGACATAGCATGTTAAGTCTCTGTGCCAGTAATTACACTGCCTGTCTTGCCCTTCTCTCCGAAACACAGCAAATCTGTTTCACGGGAGAAACGAACAGATGGCACCGCGCAGACGAGAGCGTGGCACAGCGCATCCGTCTCACAGATTACCGTGGTTCATACCACACAGTAGAATTGTAAGTGCGGCTCTACACTCTCCCCGAGACAAGGTGAGCGCATTTGAAAAAAATGCGCGAATTTTTTTCAAATGTCAACGCATATCCTACGTCAACGATCACACGTTCCCAAAATAAAAGATGACGATATAATATATTACAGCTGGGTTGGATGGTAGGTTGCTTTAATTTGTAACTACAGTTGTTCAGCATTACTGGGTATCGCCGTCACACTCCATCCAGGGCTCTATGTACAGTGGCATTTATGACGCAAAAAATAAGTTATAGACTTTGACGTGAATTTGACTAATTATACCTATACTAACTTTTTACAGGAAGACTCCAGCAGTGACCATAATTCCTGTAAAGTATCCAAACGTCGTACATCTAAAAATCTTTTCTACTATCCGAATAAGCCGCGTTAAAATCCGTAAGCAGTTGTTTCATTATAATGTGCAAATCGCTTTTCTAATGTGACATAATTGTATTAATCAATCACTAAAAACTTATGCGAAATACGAAAGCTACATAGCGTCGGAGAGAAAATAGTTTTCACAGCGGCGCCAGATGTAAACCAGAGCGGAACGGTATATGATGTCACGGTCGGGTGGCGCGGCGCTCATGTTAACGGGTTCGAACCAAGTAACCACCGGAGATGAGAGGTTTGTCGAAATAACAGACTATTAGAGATCTGGAGTAGAGGCCGCGATCGGGTAGACGGAGAGTAGCTAGACCCTCAATTAGAAGGATCGACAATCTCCGTGCAGCGGTCAGTCCGAGTTGGATGCGAGACAGGGGATGGGAAAAAGCTGATAGTGACGGTGATGATTATATTGTACTAGCCTTTACTCGCAGCTCCGCCCGTTAATTTATATTACTGATAATGATAGCATATACATACACTTACGATTACTCTCTCACATATCTCACATATGAACGGCTGGATGAGCCCGGATGTGTATTGTTTTTCTTTAAATCAGATTAAAAGGATTTGATTGATTGTTTGCACTCATATGCTAAAAAATGTGTGTGTACTTATGTACACGCGTTAGAAGTTATACTCCTTAAAGAAAAATATATAAAAATAGTACAATTTCATTACACTGTAACCTTTTTGCTTATTATGTAATTAGAAACTATATCTTCTTCTGGCGTCTATACTGTCATTATCTGAAAATTGTTATATAGCTAACATAATGGGGTTGGTTTATTTTCCCGACAGTGTGCGCTCGCATCGTAAAAATTTACTCTCGTATAACTTCAAAAATTAGCACTTTTACATCAAAAACACGCACGTGATAATAATTATCTAATCAAGTAAAACACGTCTAGAAAACATTAAGTCACAAAAACACAAATTAAAAACTATATCTTCTTCTGACGTCTATACTGTCATTATGTGAAAATTGTTCTATAGCTAACTTCATGATTTAGGTTTTTTTCGTGACGGTGTGCGCGCGCATCGTAATAAATTACTCTCATCATTTTTCCCTAACGCGCCTAAAGAAGTATAACTTCAAAAATCGTTCTTACTTGTATGTGATCTATGTTTTTGTGAGAAACCCTCAGGAAGACTAACTCTGATTATTCTATGATAGCGTAGCATCAAACTTGTAGCCTTAAATTGTTTAAATCGGATGAGTTCTTTTGAAGAATACCCCCTCACCTACACATACACTTAATAAGCCTTTTTTTTTCTTTTGAGCCGGGAAATTCTATTAGATATTCCGCGGGGGAGAGGGGAAATCAGGCAGCACGTGGGACTCGCTGCGCCCGAACGTCATCCTGTTCAGGCGATCTCTGAAGCATCTGTGGTCAGTGAGAATCTGCGAGAGAACGTAGTCCGGTTCCACCCAGCGGCACGTCACCCGAGAAGTAGCGTCAGGGAAGAAGCTGTACAGCTCTCTCCATCTCCACTCGGGAAACCACAGTCGAGGAAATTTTTCAACGATTTACAGAAGTTACCTTTTGTTGGGCTTAGTTTATATAATTTCAGGTTCAATATGCCAAAATGTTCAGTTCGCCAAAAATTAAGAAATTGAAAACACTTAAAACCGACTTCAAAAACTATTAAGTAATAAAATAATTGCGTTTCATCAATGTTTGTGCTTACAACTTACAATCACTTCTACTAATGTATCTGCGTTTACCACACTATTAATGTTACTTTTGAAGTCGGTTTTAATTCTTATAATAATATAAATCGTTATGCAAAAATACCATTCAACGTGTTGATTGAAAAATTGTATTGTTAGAATCGATTGTTTTCATAACTTTGCAATTAGCAAGCGGCGTCTAATGTTCCAACAAACATCAAACGAACGACAATCGCATGGCTTCCTGGCTGCTGTAGTAATCGAGCTACGTAAGAGATACAAAAACCAGTCAAACCCCAGTAACACAATCATTGATTATTATCTTTACAGTTAACCTATTTTTATGGATTTTTTCGCGTTTTGGGTTAAGAAGTAAAATAAATCCCCGTCAGGAGTGTAAAATCTTATGTAATGAAATCATCAAACATTATAATTTTTAAATGAAGGCTTTTTAAAGAATATACGAACATATTGTCATGACTGGTCTTAGCCTTGGTCCTTTTTTTTTCTTTAACGCCGGGAAATGCCGCGGGAAGTGGGCCTCCCCAGGCGGGTATGTGGGACTCGCTGCGCCCGAAAGATAGTAAGTGGACGGAGCTCTACCCACTAAAACCCGGCGAGTGCCACCAATGCTGCCTTTGGTGAGGTGCCCCGGATCTAATGAGCAAACAGGGCACCTCGACGGCTAGTCAGTCCTTCAGGGGACCGACGCCACCTCCACAGAGGTTGTCCCGCACCACAGAACAACCCCTCCCAACGTCGGGACAATACAATAGGGTGAGGTTCCCGTCCTCGCCCCTTGCCACCTTCTCTTTTTCTTCTTATAAGAGGGGTGCAAAGAGCCCTCGGCTTAATTCGCTTCGCCCAATGTGCTGGGCTCACCTTAGGCTATTGAGCCCCACCGCCACGATAAGGCCTGAACCAGGGTGGAGGTTTAGCCTTAGTCCTGTATTTTATTTCATGGAACTCGATATTTCGACATTATCTACGAATGCCTTGTTCACGAGACTGGTGAATTTTAAAAAGTTTTAATATTAAGTTTTTCGTAAAACCTAATTAGTTTCAATATTTTCTTTATATACATACACCGTCACCACGTTCCTAAACACAACACGCTCACAAACACACAGACACACAAGTCTCGCCCGGTGACGGTAATACACAAGTATTTTACGATAGAATACATAAATCGAGTGACACGCAAACCCCGTTTCTCACTTTAACTTGTACAGTACATGCTTCATTCCAATAGGTGTTTTTTAAATTTTGGAGCGAGTGAAATCTTAGGTACTGCTAGTTAACAATATTAGAGACTAACAATTTATTCGCAATAAAAGCATTCACTTACAACTACGAAGTATAGCAAACGTATGCCGCCTTATTCCAAAACGAAGACTAAATATAGTACCGAGTTTAATACCAGCTTTAAACCATGGTCTAATATAAATGTTATTACAAAAACTAGTTTAACGCTAGTACCAGGACTATCTATGGTACTAAAGTTAGACCACCGTGACCCCTAGTTTAACTTCGGTACTAACCTCAAAACTTTAAATTATCAGATGTCTTATGCGTTAAATTTGCGTTTTTTCGTATTAATTGTATTGAAAGGTAATTAAATGAACTCGATGTAGACAAAATTATGGAATTGGACTAACATTTAAAATAATTATTCTGACATCCTTATATAATTTAACATTCTATTTCTGTAATTTTGTTGTATTGTATTTTGTCAATGATATACATACCTATTTTATATCATATGTAATAATTCTAATTAACTCTGATATTTTTCATGTATGTTTGGATTAAATAAACACTAACCTTTTCTTGAGAAGTCCAATTATCATCCCTTTTTTCTTTTGTTGATACATTTTACAACATATTAAGTAATGTTCGTGGCACACAAATTCACAACAAAAAATATTATACTATTCTTATGAACAACATACCGTCTATTTAGAATCAAAGAACAATAATGGCTGTATTGTAACTATTGGTAACTCGACTTACATTGCAATAACTAAACATTAAACAATAAACATTTCGATGACATTAGAACTACGCACGCTTTGTATTTCATTCCCTTATACGCTAGCTATATAAACAACTTAACAGCGAAATATTACAATATTTGTGTGTAATAAACAAGAATTTAAATCACACTACCTCAAAGTACAAAGTAGAAAAGATTTCTGATATTTTATATAACACAATAAATTTTATTATCAAAATATTGATGTATTTTTTACATTATATTTAATTATAAATTAGCGAGCTTTGCATAAAAAGGAACGGTGTACCGAACTAATCAAATATTGAACGAACAAAATGAATGATATGTTGCTCAATAATCTGTGAATACAATTAAACCAGGGACGATCTTTGGTACTACCTAGACCTCGGTTGGTCCTCGATTTGTAATAAGAATGAATTTTAGTCCATGGACTAACGTTAATACCGTAACAAACCTGGACTTTTCAGTCTTGGTTTAATCCTGGTACTAGATAAGTTTTTTGTAATAAGGCGGATGAAGTTTTTCTATGCATCGTATCATAATACGATGCATAGAAAAATGGCCTTATAATGACATCTCGCAGATGTATTACAATAATATGTTTCATAATCCTTTTCATAAAGTTTTTATATAAGAGAAAAGTGAGATAAGGCCAGGAGTCGGGCCTCTAATTACTATACGTCATCTTTTTCCTAATCAACTTTAATTTATCATTAAATTTTTTACTATTCCGGTTTTGAAAAGTATAAAAGTAGTTTTGTCTTTAAATAGTTATAGACAAACAAGTATTATTGAAAAATATAACCTAACGCCCACTAATAAGAGTCACGCGAATTATTTGTTACCCGGGAAAATCCGTAATCAAACATGTTTAAAGGAAAAACTGTTATAAGTTCGTTCGTGTCAGTCATTCCGGACGTTTTGAGTACCTGTGCATTACAGCAACCGTGGTCATGGGATAACTATGGCTCTCAAAGTCCGTAATATGGGATGGGGTCATTATATTATGTAAGATTCTCGAGAACAATCCTCTTCCATAAAATAAAAAAAAGAAAATTAGAAATGAATAGAAAACATATATTTAACTAACAACACTAGGGAATACGGGGACAAAATATAACATATGTTACTCGGTAAAAGCTTTCTTTCTTTCTAAAATTTCTAAAATCTGTTGAATAGTTTTTAAGTTTAATCGTAACTAACAAACAAAAAACAAATTGTTTACTGTATATATTAGTAAACAATAGATATACCTACAAGTAACACAGGCCATCTTAACAATGAAACCTACCACAAAACTATCACCCACACCAGGTATGACAAGCACCCTTCCTCCCCACTCCATACTGGGCTTACTATATTTCGGCATGGCTGACTAACACCGCGTGATGTCACCACGGGACGCCAACTTAGTCATGTCTAGCGAGGATTAGCGTTTAAATTTAGTCATTATTGAATCTGAAATATCTTACATGTAGGCGATGTTTTAATTATAATTATAATGAAACAACTTTAATGGCCCAGCCGTTTTAAAGATTAGCCGGAACAAACAGAGCGACGGACAAAAATTGTAAAAAAATGTTATTTTGGTATATTATGATGTACTGTGTATACCTACATCCATATGCATGGCATTTAATAAAAAGCGGTTATTTCAATATAACAAACAGACACTCTAATTTTATTTATTTAGAAAGAAAGAAAGAATTATATAATTAGATCTGTATAGATAATCATGTTTTCGTTTGTTAGTGGACAACCAACTTGAAATATATTCCACCGATTCACTCGATATTTACACAGCGTTGCATTTCTATATAAGTATGTCTTGCATTTCTTTATAATAATTTTTATCCGCAAGTTTTTACGACGATGGGAGACAACGCATAGCTTTGGACTGAGATAGTTCTTTGGGTTCCGTACCCAAAGATAATGTATTTTTGTTGCCGCTATTACAACAAATATAAAAACAAGAATATTTTTCGCTGTTTTTTTGCTCGATATTAATAACGGCAACAGGTAGACGCTTAAAATATTCACAGAGTATGTGCAATCTCTTTTTACCTGCCTACCTGTGGAAGATTGCATAACAATAGTAAGAAGAAAGCTAAGAGAAAATGACATGCCAATGGAATATGCTGACCTTTTGGAACATTGCCTTACATCTGGCTATATGTTGTGGAATAGTTATTTCTACAAGCAAGTAGATGGAGTGGCCATGGGCTCACCAGTATCCCCTGTTGTTGCCGACATATTTATGGAGGACTTCGAGGAGACTGCTCTGCAAACTTCGCCCATAACACCCAGGTTCTACAAGCGGTACGTAGATGATACTTTCACAATATTACCATCTGATAAAGTAACCATATTCTTAGACCATCTTAATTCCATTAATTCCAAAATTCAATTCACAATGGAATTAGAAGAAAATAATTCTCTAGCCTTCTTAGATGTATTAGTTATCCGTAATCCCAACAATACCTTAAGCCACACAGTGTATAGGAAGCATACCCATACGGATAAGTACCTAAACGGCGAATCTCATCACCATCCAACACAGTTAGCTACCGTGGGTAAATCTTTGTTTCAGAGAGCACAAGGGATCTGTGATGAGCAACACCTGGAGACCGAACTTCAACATGTCAAGCAAGTACTGCGTGACAACAAGCTTCGGGTACCGCGTCTCCGTCACAGTGAACGTGTGAAACCAACCACCGTCGAGCGAGTACCTGCAGTTCTCCCGTTTATTAAAGGCGTCACTGACAAGATTGGCTTCATCCTAAAGCGAGCTTCTATAAAAACTTATTTCAAGCCGCCAAAAAAGATAAGTCAATTCTTACCATCTGTCAAGTGTCATATACCCTTACAAGATGCAGGAGTATACAAGCTTGATTGTGACTGTGGTCTCTCCTATATAGGCCAAACTAAAAGATCTATTAAAACTCGCGTGAAAGAACATATAGCTGATTTAAAACACCGTCGCTACACTAAGTCTGCCATCTGTGAACATAGTCTTGACAAAGATCGCCATTATATCAGATTTGATAAACCACAAGTCCTCGCAAAAGAACACAGATTCCAACCAAGGATGATCCGTGAGGCTATTGAAATTAAAAAACATCCTAATTTCAATAGAGAAGATGGCTGGCTTCTACCACCTGCTTGGGATCCCATTATTAAAATTATCAAATCAAAATCCAAGCATAATATGTCACAGATTAAAGATACAGTTAGCACTTTCTGCTTAGATAGGACTGACCAAAATATTGATGTATCATAGGGTAGTTTCGAATAACTTTGTAATAATAGGACGTATGACACCTCAGTCCTCCCGTGACCATGGTTGCTGTAAAGTATCCGAAACGTCGGGCTTGTAAAAATCTTAATAAACCGCGATAAAATCCGTAAAAAATTGTTTTATTATAATGAGTGAAATTCGCGTAAACATTAGAAAACAACACAGAGTATTTAGTTAACTTTAAAAATAATTAATTAAATTATAATAAAATAAATATTTAAAGGGGGCTTCCATACAACAAACGTATTTTTTGTTAAAGTGTCTAATGTTGTATAATATATTATGGTACCGAACCCTTCGTGCGTGAGTCCGACTAGCACTTGGTCGGTTTTTCAATACGATCAGTAGCTGAGGTTGCGTTCAAACTTCAGCTTTAAATAATAGTTTTAGACAAATTTTCATCAAGTTTAAGTAAACTTTATTTCGTGATGTGAAAGTGTGGTCCTAAATGGAAGCGCGTTATTAGGGCAGTCTTGACTTTCAATTAAAAGTTAAAATTTATAAAGTTATACTTGCTTGTTTCTCCCGTGAAACAGCTTTGCTGTGTTTCGGAGAGAAGGGCAAGACAGGCAGTGTAATTACTGGCACCGAGACTTAACATCTTATGTCTCAGGATAGGCAATACATAAATGAGTTGCCTGGGCTCGTTCCAGGTAAATTACTTTATGTTCATGGGCGACGTCGACCACTTACCATCAGGTGGCACGTTTGCCAGTTTGCCTATCCAAATAACATTAAAAAAAACATTTTTAAGAGCCGTTAATTAAGTTAATGATTAGAGGCTAAAGTTTAAACTCAGTTGCCATGGAAAAAGCTTTCCGCGTGGGAGAGTTGAAACGTAAACCCACGTGGGAAGGTCAAGTCCCACCTTTGTGACGTGTGAACGATTCTGTTGACTGATCGAATTTACAATAAATTCTATAATTAATAAACCAGTAAATGTGTATCATTACTTAATACATATTATTATACTGGACTATACATGTAATCAGCTCCTAGAGCACCCCACCATGGTTCAAGACTTGTCGTGGCGGTGGGACTCAGTAACCTAAGGTGAACCCAGCACCTTGGGCGAAGAAAATTGAGCCGACGCAGCTGCTCTTTGTACCCCTCTTATAAGAAGAGGGGACAAAGGACAAGGGGCAAGGATGGGGACCTCACCCCATTGTACTGTTCCGACGTTAGGAGGGTTTTAGTGGGTAGAGCTGCGTCCACTTACTTACTTTCACACATACTTACTTACTTACTAACACATACTTACTTACTTACTAACACACACCCGCCTGTGGAGCCTCACTCTCCCGCGGGATGCCTCAGAGCATTTCCCGGCTTTAAAGAGAAAAAAAGCTGGACCAGCGTTTTAAATGGAGCGACTGCCTATCTGACATCCACAACCCAGTAACTGGGTAATACGATACCCCGTGGTTGTTGTTAGACTTTCAGGCTTCCGACGACCCGTAACGACTGTCAAAAGATCCACGATTGACAGCCGAGACCAACGACTTAGTGTTTCCGATTCCGAGGCACGGAGGAGTCTCAGTATGTAAAGATTCCACCCAAGGACCAGCCCCGGCAAGCGTAGCTTGACCTGATGGATCGATCCGAGCGGCTGTGATTACTTAGCCAAGAGGTCTTCCTAATAGATATAATAATGTCGGGCTTGTAAAAAACTTAATAAACCTCGATAAAATCTGTAAAATTTGTTTCATTATAATAAGTGAAATTCGCGTAAACATTAGAAAAGAATATCTCGGTTAGCTAACATTGCAGACTGCAGTTACCACCGACTAAGTTTATACTTAATCTTAAATAATAGAAGTATAATATAGGTATTAGAAAGAGTATGTCTGTCTACAACGCTTAAACTATATTTCACGCTTAAACTACTCGGATTTCCATATATTTTAGCATGGTGATGAAGGTAAGCTTTCGGAAGGATCTATAAAAATAATCATCACCATTATTAAAACTGCTCCAAACGGGATATTTGTCATGTTTCACGAGGCTTGATATTTGAGCTTTGTGTTCGAATGGCTGGTTCATGAGACAGCTCAAGAATAAAAGTTAAATACTTGGTACATATCCTGCTATTTAAAAAAAGTCTGCTGCTGACAGTTTTAGTAGTCAAAATAACCACATCAGTTTCGAAAATCTTATAATTAACGGTCCAACCACAGAGCATATAAATAGTACTTTTAACAGTATAAAGGTTTAAGAGTAAACTAGTTTGTACAGTTAATCAAGCTCAAATTGAGTATTGAGCTCAAAATAAATATTGTATAGATTATAATATATCTTAATTTAAATTCTAATAGAAAAACCGTTCGACGACGAGTTCCATCAATGCCGCCTTTGGTGAGGTATCCGGGATCTGTTGAGCAACAAGGCACTTCGACGGCTAGTCAGTGCCCCAAGGGACCGACGCCACTTCCACAGAGGTGTCGTTCCGCACCTCCGAACAACCCCTCCTAACGTCGTGACAGTACAATGGGGTGAGGTTTCCATCTTCGCCCCTTATTCCCCTGCTCTTTTGTCCCCTCTTCTTATAAGAGAAGTACATAGAGCAGCTCCGTAGCTAAATATTTGTTTATTCATATTTACTTAATATATAATATAATATAGATACAAATGTAGTTAGCAGTAACCTATTAGCCCCGATGGTCTTATTTGTGGCAAACATGAGAGCATGCCGGGCAGCCGTGGCCCGCGCTGATAAACTATATTGGTTGCTGCCCGCGGCATTGCTCACATACGTATGTTAATCGAGAGGGGCAAGTAATAGTTCGTGTACGCCCGGATAGACCAACTCGTGTTACTGTCTTCCAATCCTGACACGAAAGTTGGTCTCTGTACCAACTACACTGCAAACTCTTTTACGGAAGACATGAGCATATGAGCACCGTACGGCACACAACATCCCTCAAAATTGTAGTTTTATTTAAATATCTATATTAATCTATACTAATATTATAAAGCTGAAGAGTTTGTTTGTTTGTTTGAACGCGCTAAACTCAGGAACAGGATTTAAAAAAATCTTTCAGTGTTAGACAGCCCATTTATCGAGGAAGGCTATATAGGCTATATATAAAATCACGCTGTGACTTATAGGAGTTGAGTAACGCGGACGAAGCTGCAGGCAACAGCTAGTATTGAATATTATTGGTCGGTTGTAAAATCCACAAACACCATCGATGCCTCATTACGTATATCATAACGACCATCTTGTAAATTTACTATTATAAAATTACATACATTTATAGAATTTAATGTTTCATCCGTCTTTGATGAAATCCGTTAGTTAAGCCAATTTTGATAAAACTCGCTGAAACACGTTGAAAATCATATCGTTTAAGTGCTTTACATGTGTAGAAATAATACTTCTGTGATCACGTTTTGTTATGTTAGTTGGATAGGCAAACTGGCAAACGTACCACTTGATGGTAAGTGGTCGACGTCACCCATGAACATAAACTAGTTTACCTGGAACGAGCCCAGGCAACTCATTTATGTGTTGCCTATCCTGAGACATAAGATGTTAAGTCTCGGTGCCAGTAATTACACTGCCTGTCTTGCCCTTCTCTCCGAAACACAGCAAAGCTGTTTCACGGGAGAAACAAGCAACGTGTTGGCAGACTAAAGAAGTGATGATTACTGTACATAATGAAGCCTCACCAGTGCTTCGCCCACACAGTAAGTCAATAGCGTAACTAAACAAGCCTACCTATATACGGATTTCGTGGAAATATACGTAATATATCGAGATATGCATTGTTAGTTTTTATTAAGGAAATGTGTACATCAATAATACGGGATGGTATATTTTCTAGATGAGGCGACAAACGGACAGTCTGTTCACCTGATGGTAAGTGAAAAGCGACATCCACTGACACCCGCTACACCAAAGGATTAGCAGGTGCGTTGCCGGCCTTTCAAATATGAGTATGATCTTTTCGTGAAGGTCCCTCAGTCGTATCGGTTCGGAAACGTCGTAGATGGCAGCTGATTCCATATATTCGTCGTGCGAGACGGGAAATGTAAAAATGGAGTTGTTGTGGATTTCCGGACATCGAGACGGTGTGGGTGAAATTTGGAATTTTCACGCGATGTTCGTGGAATTTGTGTCTTTGAACAAATTCCACCAGGATTAGCCCTGACCAGACCGAGGTTACTCGTCAATGTGTTTCGAAATCTAAAACACAATATTTCGGCGCCAGTAATTTGTACTCTCTTTCTTTCTAATGGGATCCAAGCGCGAAAAATTATCTACATATAGAGATAGTGCCATGCTGCTATGTATCCGAATTGGATCAGCACGACCGGGGTACCTCTCGCTCACATAACCCCGGGTTAAGTGCCAGCTATGCTGTCGCGTTTCGTGCGGTTTGTGAGTTTCTGGTAGCCCATTGGGGGGGATAGGGAAAATGAGGGCAACACGTCTGCATAATCTCTGGTTGTGCGGATGTGTATGGGCGTCGGTAGTCTAAAGCTTCGATTGCTCGTTTGCCCTCCTATGATATAAAAAAAATATAATAAGAACTAACAAAGATAAACAAAGTACAGAAATGAATATAGAAAGATATACTTTTATACTATATTTTTCAATAATTTGGAACTACGAATACCGGTAAGAAGTGAACTAAGGCTATTTGAATCCTTCTTTTCTTTTTCCTCTGTTATAAATCCAAGCACGCCGCTATCTAGCTTAAAAAAAGGATGTACAGTAGGCGCGACTTAATCAATCAAATTACATCTCAAGATTCGTTCGGAGGAAACAAATCTATGCCCGATTTAGGAGGGCCACTGAAACTCAAAAACAATTATATCTTGAGCCACGATGGCCCAGGTTCGACTAATGTACGACGTCTAGTTTTGGGCTTTACCAGGGTTCTCCTATAGGTTTGTCTAATTAGCCCCGTGCACCTGTCCATGTTAACATCGCTACAGTATAGCTGTACTTAATGGGAAACATCTTGAAGAAAACAGCATGCCTGAGATTAAGAAATTAATACCCACAAAGGGTGTGTGAAGTTCGTCAACCCGCATGAGGCCATTGTATATATTTCTATTTTCCTTTTGGTACACATAACGTCGTATAAATGGTAAATAACTAAACCTATTTCTTTTGCAAAACAACTTGACAACGACAGTTAATGCTTTCTGATTCTTTTATCTAAGGATAGGGTAGGATCGACATGTAAGCGTCTAATCCTAACTAGAACCAGTTTCATAACAATTACTTAATTTTCAATAACTTATATATTTTTTACTTTAATAATAATTTAGTGTATATTGGTATCAGGAACTATTTTTGACATCTAATAATGAAAACCATATATATATATATATATTATGCTCGTTAATTAGATTAGATATTAATACAGATTAAATTCGGCAATTTCATATAAGTACGTCAATAAATTATTTTTAAACGTAAAAGTTATTATAACTAAACTACTTTCACTGATTTTATCGCGGTTTATAAGTTTTTTACAAGCCCGTCGTATCAGATACTTTACAGCAACCATGGTCACGGGAGGACCATGTTTAATTATGAGTACTTAAGATTTCTGAATGTTTGTGATTCTATGACACAGAATTTGTAAACGGATTTTGATGAAACGTTGTCTTAAATTATATTAAAAGCTTCGTAGGTATAAAAATCCAACCAAGTGCGACCTCGCGCACAAAGGGTTCCATACCATTATAAAAACCCTACAACATTAAGAAAAATATCAAGTTTATTGTTCGGAGCCCCCTATATATTTATTTTAATTGAATTTGTTATTTTTAAAGCTAATATATAACTAAATATTCTTTGAATATTTCAAGCGTCTACCTGTTCCCTTATAGATATTGATTTTATTCTCTTTTTAGTATATTACCCAACAATCATGCCACGCTAACCTAGCCCCGTGGTAAGCTGGTAAGAACTTGTGTTACGGCAACAGAAATACATCATCTGTGAAAATTTCAACTGTCTAACTACTACGGTTTATGGGCTACAGTCTGGTGGTAGACGGACCGACGGAGACCGGAGTCTTAGCAATAGGGCTCCCTTCGGGTACGGTACCCTAAAAAGTAGCTGACTGCCCAATTCATGAGCAAGGTTATAAATTATAATTATGTTTTTGAGATTTTTTTATAGGGCGGATGATACCTCGGGGAAAACTTATAGCACATAACATAGAATACCTATACTAGTGATATTGTCTAATAATATTAATAACATATAATAAAATTAGAGTGTCTGTTTGTAATATAAAAATAACCGCTTTTTACTAAATGAATATTGATGTATACACGGTACCTACATATACCAAAATAGCATTTTTTACAATTTTTGTCTGTCTGTCTGTCTGTTTGTTCCGGCTAATCTCAGAAACGGCTGGGCCGATTTTGACGGGACTTTCACTGACAGATAGCTAAAGTTCCAAGGAGTAACTTAGGCTATAAAAATAATCATCATCAATCCGTATACGGCTGTAAATTTAAGTTAACGCGGGCGAAGCTGCGGGCAACAGCTAGTTGTCTAATAATATTTATGTCGAACGATATCGTTTGGAAGTTCACTTACAACAAAGACGTGATTTCTTTATCGAAATGTATAGATAATAATAGATAGAAAATTATATTATCTTCACTATAACGACAATCTAAATGGACCATCAACTTCTAAATAGTTGGTACCTAACTGTGACCAACTGGTCCTGGCGTTCGTTGAAAGGGAACCCAACAGACATACGGGCTAATAATGACAAAATCTAAAACATAATTACTTGCAAATACCTAATAACCTTCCAGTAATAACCTTCAATCATCACATTAATAAATTTAATAATTGCCGCTAAATGCCACTAAAATAGCTTTTCTCTTGCGATACGGGCGAGGGTTCCATTATCATTATCGAGGACCCTCGATATAAACTATAAAGGGTCTCCAATCATGAGCCAGTGATTATTTACATAACGTTGGTACATAATGGCGAGGTTGTTTGTCGCGACGCCCAACGCCATCTGTTATCGAGGCGCGGAACTAAACGTTACACGTGTACAAATCTTACTAATTAGTATAAGGGCCTAGGTAATATAGAGTTAGATGAATCACTATTTGGGTTTTATTAATGCTTTGTTTTATCTATACCAATTTAATAGCGGAAATAGTCCCGTTTCTATCGCCTTTTAAGACTAACCAATGATAAGATTTTAATGAAATCACCAAAAATTTTTCTAGTCAATTTTATCCTGTCGACAAAGTCTAACATACTAAAACTATTTCAAATGAGATATTTGACATGTATTTGTTTTGTTTCACGGAACTCGATATTTCGACATTGACGAATATTTTGTTCAAGAAAATAGCCATGTTGATTTAAATTTTTTTTTTCTTTTACGCCGGGAAATGCTCTAAGCCCTAAGGCATTCCGCCGGGGAGTAGGTCTCCTTAGGCGGGTATGTGGAACTCGCTGCGCCCGAAATATAGTAAGTCGACGCATCTTTACCTACTAAAACCCGGCGAGTGACACCAATGCCGCCTTTCGTGAGGTGTCCCGGATCTATTGAGCAAACAGGGCACCACGACGGCTAGTCAGTCCCTCAAAGGATCGACACCACCTCCACAGAGGGGATGTCCCGCACCACAGAACAACCCCTACCAAGGTCGGGATAGTACAATAGGGTGAGGTTTCCATCCTCGGCCCTTGTCCCCCTGCTCTTTTGTCCCCTCTTATTATAAGAGGGGTACAAAGAGCAGCTCCCTCGGCTCAATTTGCTTCGCCCAAGGTGCTGGGCTCACCGCCATGACAAGACTTAAACCATGGTGGGGAAAATCTTATATAATATAGTTTAGCATAATCATCATTCGGGATTCTCTTGTAAATCGAAGTTAGAACTGATGAAGTAGCAGGCAGCACCTAGTATATACATGATCGTTTAATAGGGCACAAAAGACCAGATCCGACTGTTCTACAAAATGATTTTGGTTTTACGATAAGGTCAGCTCGTTCCTTATATTTTAGCAAGCAAGGTTATTACGAGATCTTATAAAATGATGAAATTTATTGAGGAAACCTTGGGAATAAGACGCTCGCCAATATTCCAAGTTTCAAAATTGTAAAAATGATGTTTATATAAAATCAACCTTCAGGATATTTTCTTGTTTTTCTGAAGGAATTTCGTTAATGCAAACCCCTTTCTTCAAGTGATTTTTTTTTACAAAATGAAAAATATTTACTACGACGATAATATTTTATCTTAAAACTAACGCTGGTAAAAGTGTTGATATTGATGTTGACGATTAACTGTGATGACCATTTTTACTATTAAATTAAGGAGGGACTGTACGATTTGATGTAGGAGCTTATCGTCGTAGGAGGAGGAGGATCTTCGAGGAGGTATGTCTCTTTCCACCATTATAATGTCAAGTTATAATAATCATCATCAGACCGAATACAGTTACCTAACCATCATACGGCTGTACATTTATACTTACTAATATTATAAAGTTGAAAAGTTTGTTTGTTTGATCGCGCTAATCTCAGGAACTACTTACTGGTCCGATTTGAAAAATTCTTCACGCTGTGACTAACAGTAATTCAGTTGAGTAAGTTAGCGCGGGCGAAGCTGCGGGTCACAGCTTGTCTTAGCTATTATTATAACACATACATATATGGGAACGTTACAACTAATATACATATAAATATTTTTATCTCTTTCCTCAAATGCTCAAACCTAAAATGTCACAAGGAAAATGTTATTTGTGTGAATTATTTTTACTCTAATTGTATAACTGGCACACGGATAAACCACATGTTTTTTGTGACTTAGTTTGCTTTAAATTTGTCTGTTGTCTCGAAACTTAATTTTTTATTTAGTTTCTATTTTTATATCATAGGAGGGCAATCGAGCAGTCGAAGCTTTAGACTACCGACGCCCATACACATCTGCACAACCACAGATTACGCATGTGTTGCCCTCCTTTACCCTATCCCCCAATGGGCTGCCAGAAACTCATAAACCGCACGTAAGGCGATAGCATAGCTGTCACTCAACGCCGGTGTTATGTGAGCGAGAGGTACCACCCCGGTCGTGCCGGCACAATTCGGCTGCAAAGCAGCATGGCACTACCTCTTACAGTTTATACTCTATAGTCTATACGATCGTATATATATCTATATATTCGTATCTTCTATGCGATTATATTATTTGCAAAAATTTCAAAAATATTTTACAAATTTACAAGTTAACTAGGAACTGTACGTATCTACTGTCAAACTGCTTTTAATAAATTAATACAACATATAATGTACTGAAGAGATTTAAAATTATTACGTGCAGAGAATCTTTTTAGGCCTTGAAAATTGCAGACTAATATAAATTTGTACAGAAGACAAAATGCTTTCCCCATATGGGAAGAATTTTCTACGAGTTCGTGTTAATTCAATTCCAATCTAAAGTTTTAATGTACGGGTTTATAAAATGTAATACATAGTCTGGCCATAAATACAGTTACGATTAAAAATAAACAAAATATTACATTTGAATTTGGAATCTGTCGTTTTTTTATGATTGTTCCTTGTATTTTCCCATTTTCGCGCTGTAACGTTGTAAAATATTATGTGATATTAAAATGAAGTGGGGTGATAAAGAGACCCGATTGCATCACACAAAGTAGGTATGGAGCGAAATAGTGTCAAATGTTTGTGTCCCGGGCTATTGATAGGTACTATGAAACCTCCTGTTTGTGACAGAAAAAGATCTGCCCGTCCACGTAGTGTTCATACGAAAAACAGCGGCACAAGTGTATCAAGATACCATTCTTGAGAAAGTAGTTAAGCCCCTTAACAACAGCATGTTCAATAACCAAGAATGGTCCTTTCAGCAAGACTCGGCGCCGGGTCGTAAAGCTCGATCCACCCAATCTTGATTAGAAACCAACGTTCCGGACTTCATCAGAGCTTGAGACTGGCCGTCATCTAGTCTCGATCTTAGTCCGCTGGATTATGATTTATGGTCAATTTTAGAGAGTATGGCTTGCTCTAAATGCCATGATAATTTGGAGTCCTTGAAACAATCCATACGATTGAAAAAGGGCGTGCTTCGGTTGATCGGTTGATAACTGACCTCAACGTTTAAAGGACTGTATTGATGGAGATCACTTCGAGTAAGCGTTATATATTTTAATGGTTTTGCATTAATATTTTTTTTCTCTTTAACGCCGGGAAATGCACTGAGGTATCCCGCCTGGGGAGACCCAAGCGGGTATGTGGGACTCGCTGCGCCCGAAAGCTGGTAAGTGGACGCAGCTCTAACCACTAAAGCCCGGCGAGTGCCACCTTTGGTGAGGTGCCCCGGATCTGTTAAGCTAACAGGGCACCTCGACGGCTAGTCAGTCCCGCAAGTGACCGACGCCACCTCTACAGACGGGTTGTCCCGCACCAGAGAACAACCCCTTCCAACGTCGGGACAGTACAATGGGGTGAGGTTCCCATCCTCATCCCGTGCCCCCTGCTCTTTCGTCCCCTTTTCTTTAATAAGAGGGATACAAAGAGCCCCTCGGCTCAATTAGCTTCGCCCAAGGTGCTAGGCTCACCCTAGGCTACTAAGCCCCACCGCCACGTCAAGCCCTGAACCATGGTGGGGTTTTGTATTAATGTACATAGGCTGCACTCAAAGTATCGGGAATGGAATATTTCCACTGTTCCTGTCATATTAAAATCTTTTTAATTCAAAACTTCTTGGTTTTAAAAATCGAATACCATTTATTTATTTAAAAAAAGATTCTCGGTCTTGTCACAAGGTCTTGTCAAACTTGTTTAGTCGTTGAGTAAATGGAATTGACTCAAAAATTCTAGAGGGATGATTTATTATGACTTTTGAAGTGGTTTAACACAAAACAGTGTGTTGACCGGATGATTTCTGCATTTGGTGATGAAGCCCCATCCAAAACCACAATTTATCGCTGGTTTGCTGAATTTCAACGTGGACGTGTCAAGCTCAGTGATGATCCTCGTCAAGCTCGTCCAAAAACTGCAGTCACCCAAGAAAACGTTGATGCTGGGCGTAAGCTGATTGAGGAAGATTGACATGTGACATACCGCGAAATTCAGGCAACTTTAGACATTGGCATGAGTCAAATACAAATAATCTTGCATGAACAATTAGGTGTAAAAAAGTTGTTTTCGCGATGGATACCGCATTTGCTCTGTGAAGAGCAAAAAGCGGCTCGCGTTACTTGGTGCGTCAGAACTCTCGAAAGATTCCACGCAGGATCCTCAAATACTGTATACAACATCGTATCAGGTGACGAATCCTGGATATACGCGTACGAACCCGAAACAAAAAACCAGTCACGAGTTTGGGTGTTCGAAAATGAGTTAAAGCCAACAAAAATTGTTCGTTCACGGAGTGTTGCAAAAAAAAATGGTGGCCACGTTTGTCTCCAAAACCGGCCATGTTGCGACTATTCCTCTTGAGGGACAAAGAACGGTTAATGCAGAATGGTATGCTAGCATTTGTTTGCCACAGGTCGTTTCTGAACTCCGTAAAGAGAACTGCAACCGTCGCATCATCCTCCATCACCACAATGCGAGTTCTCACACCGCGCACAGAACAAAAGAGTTTTTAGAGCAAGAAATCATAGAATTATTAGACCATCCGCCGTACAGCCCCGACCTAAGCTCTAATGATTTCTATACTTTCCCTAAAATAAAGAATAAATTGCGTGGTCAGAGATTTTCATCGCCTGAAGGAGCTGTGGACGCCTACAAAACGGCCATTTTGGAGACCCCAACTTCCGAATGGAAAGGTTGCTTCAATGATTGGTTTCATCGTATGGAAAAATGTGTCAAATTTATATGTCGCGTAGAATACTTCGAAAAGCAATAAATACATTTTTAAATAGTAATGTTGTGTCACTTCCTTGATTCCCGAAATTTTCAGTGCCGCCCTCGTATATGTTTTTTCTTTGTATCAATATTTAGGCTGTGTATAATATTATAGGTAATATTTTAATATTTTGTTAATAATCTACATCTTGGGAATCAGGTGTTTCTTTCAAGACATTTCGGTGATAAAATTTTCTAAAAACTTGTGATGACTTGTATTGTAAACGTTTCATTCACCGTACTACGTTACAAACAAGTTACATAGGATACAGACATGATCATCATCAGTTAAGTGAACACGGGAGGAGCTGCGGACAACAACATGAGTCACAACATTAGTAAGTTTATACGGGCTACATTATAATAAGGGTAATAAATCATCCGCAGTGACACAAAGAGATGTAGTCATGTCTTGAGAATGATACTTTATGTATTAGTTGGACAGGCGAAAAGAAACACGCACCACCTGATGGCAAGTGCTCAACGTCGCCCATGAACATAAACGAGGTCATGCGGGGTAGCCCAGGTAATTTATGCATTGTCTATTCAAATTCAAATAATTTTTTTGCTTTTACATTCATATTTGTTACTAAAAATATTCACAATTACACTATCTGTAAATACAGTAATTACACTGCCTGGCCCTGCTTTCCGAAACACAGCAAAGCTGAGAAACAAGCAAGATGGTGGTATCCATGCAGCCGGGATTGCGACACAATGGGCATGCCTCTCCACCGGTAAATGTATTTTTCATCCCATCTATTCGAAAAGGACGACTTGGTTCGCCTTTAAGTGAACCCAAAGGTGGTGTTTTCTATAAGAAACTTTTAGCGGGCAGTAATGAGTTTAATCCTCTTTAATTTTCATAGGTGCTCCGCAATTATCTCGTCCGCACAATTTTTGAATTTGGAACATCTTAGTGTTCAGCGTCAAAATGTCTCAAATTTAAATATTAGTTTTTAGTTGTTTTATTAGATACTATTTAATTTCAATTTAGTTGTTACTCTTATGTTTTATTAAATAATAATAAAACAATAAAATATGAGGCGCCTTTTATTTTCTCATAGAGGGTGTTGTTTTTTTTATGTTAGTTGGATAGGCAAACTGGCAAATGTACCACCTGATGTTAAGTGGTCGACGTCGCCCATGAACATAAACTAGTATACCTGGAACGAGCCCAGGCAACTCATTTATGTGTTGCCTATCCTGAGACATAAGATGTTAAGTCTCGGTGCCAGTAATTACACTGCCTTTGCTTTGTTTGTTTCGGAGAGAAAGGCAAGACGCCCTTCTCTCCGAAACACAGCAAAGCTGTTTCACGGGAGAAATAAGCAAGATGGTGGTACCCATGCAGCCGGGAGCGCGGCACAGCGCTTCCCTCCCACCGGTACGGATGAAAAGTAGAGTGTATCACTCGGGCAGGCAATTATATTTTTGGCCCGGGCGACGTATTTTGAATCCCTCGCTACGGTCAGGATTCTACTCTATAATCGCTCACTTCGCTCTGGATTCAAAAAAGCGCCCTCGCCGTGAAAATATTATTTTCCTACCTTAGGATACAATCTACTATTATGTCAGAAGGAGGCAACCGAGCGGTCGGAGCTTTGGTACCTATATCTATGGTACATTAGCAACATTTTACGTTTCACTATTGAACAATGTTTTCCCTCGATATAAATGTGCTACATCGTAGTACGAATATCTCCATACTAAAAAAGTGATGATTATTTTTTATATACAAGAGGTAAACGGACGGTCAGATCACCTGGTAGTAAGTGATCACCGTCATTCATAGACACACACACCAGAGACTGACGTAAGCAGTCTGCTTGTGCGTTGCCAGCCTTTTACACATGAACATGCTCTTTTCTTGAAAGTCCCTAATTCATGTTAGACTAGAAGCTTTAACAGATCAAGTGCTTATAAATAAAAGAATAAAAAGTTTGTCAGTTTTCAAATTGATCATTTAAATTATCGCGAGCACATGATATTATGACCTTTTACTAAACTAGTTATAGCAGATATTGTTGCATTGATTATTAGGTTTAACTGTTCGATAACAATGTATTTACCTCGACTAGAATATATTTAATAAAAAACCTATCTATTATCCGTAGAGTCGGTTTACAGACGATAATTTTATTTCATGACCGCATAATGCGTCATAGGCCGAACGCTTAGGACGATCTTACCTCTCTATCGCTCGTTCCACGCTCTTGCTTGCACGCTCAGCTCAGGCAGAGCGTGACACTTTATCATGTAAGACGTTACCTTTATTTATGTAAGACGTTATCACGTCAAATGGTTTAATATGTTTTAACACCTCACTTGTTGCGCTGGTGTAAGCTACAAACGACTTTAAGGTGACCTTTTCATTCATGCTGCAAGGGCTGTTGCAGAATCTTAATTTAGCCTAAAATGAGGTTTATATGGTCAACTTTTGACCATACTGTAAACTTCGTGCATACACGAGTCCGGGTACAAAGTTAATAACCGCAGAAATTATTACGTAGTTTTATCAAATTAGTGAACTTTCTTACCTCTGCTTAGCTAATAACGTTTTGGGGGTGTGGGCCGCTATCCCTTACCGGATTTTAGGGCAAGTTATTTTGCTATTTAAAAAGGTCCAAACATATGCCGATGTAATACTTTTAACATACAAGCTACAAATAAAAAAGGCAATAAACGCGGAATACCTAAGTTGGGTTAGTTATAATACCTAAGTGATAAGTTACATTACCTAAGTTGGGTTAATTATAATACCTAAGTGATAAGTTATAATCGTGATGACCTTCATATATTTAAACCGACTTTACAATGACATTTGAGGTAACGCAAGTAACCACAAGCCCTATGCCAACCCTAAAACTATAATAGGACTTTAGGCTACATATAAAGTAAGATCTATGTTGCTCGAAGTTATTCTTAAAATTGTCTGGTAATGTATCGTAATTCGTATCAAGTAAAATTTGTAATCGTGAGCGAGGATGGCCTAGTGGGTACGGGCTCGGCCTCTTGAGTGAGAGCCGAGAGGTCCGGGTTCGAACCCGTGAGGAAACCTGCATGCCTGATGAGATTAAACGTCTTTGAAGGTGTGTGAAGTTCACCAACCCGCATTGGGCCAGCGCATCGGTGAACTATGGCCCAAAACCCTCCTCGCCAGATTTCGAGGAGACCAGTGCCCAGCAGTGGGACATATAAGGGTTGATAATATATATATATATATATTAAGATTTGTAAGCATGATGGATGATGTTACTATTTCACGCAATAAGTAGGTACTGAATGGATTTTTATTAAATACATAATAACACATAGGCAATAATTTATCCCTGTACTCCCACGGGAACGGGAAGTACGAGGGTGTAACCGCGAGGCGCTGCTGAGCACTAGTACTGTATAACATAATATTATTATCATTTGTGACGTAATATGATAAAACCTGAGTGACATAGCTTCTTTAAATTAGCAACCCGATCATACGCAGGACCTCAACATGGTGTGAAGTGGATTAATAATTGATACTGCCATACTGATAGCACAATGAAAGTAACTCTGTCTGTTATTATACTTTCACGCCTAACCCGCTGAATAGATTTAGATATTTAGCAAAATAGATTATGTCTTAAGGACAAAAAAACTTTACGGCTGTGAGGGACGAAGGTCTTATTTGTGGTTGGCTGGTCCAGCCTCGAAAGTAGGAGAGTTATCAAAAGTGGGTTCGGGCGAGACCAGGGTTTTCCTTTCTGTACACCTATCAGGTGAAGAACAGGATTCCTTGCGGAATCCTGTAAGCTGATGAGTCTAAGTCTTTGAGAGTGTGTTAAGTTTGCCTAATAGGCAGGCTGCTCGCTAGTTTTTCATACCTAAACGACTCGCCTTAAATGATATTAAAAACAAATTTAACGTAAGATTGAATCATCGAGCATAAAACCGAACAGAGTAGTAATATCAGCCATAAAATTCCGACACAGGTCAGTGATTTGTCACTGACGTAATAGCAATTCCACCAACAAGTGACCTGTGTGTATGTCTTATCGACCAATCATTCATCAATGGCCCATCAGTCGACCAATCAGAGCGCAGAACCGACGCAGCGTCGCAGCACAAATCTGTCGGAATTTTTATTTATACAAAACACCGTTATATTCCGATTATATGCCCGATGGATTGAACAAAAGAAAGAAAAGACAGCGTCATGCTGTTCGCCGTCACGACAGTCGAGTTGATTTTGCTGCTATGTCGCACCAACATACGTTTGACTTCAAAACCTCTAGAGGTCAAATAAACTGGCAGTGCCTGTGATGTTCCCTCGTTCCCTCTATAGAGGTCATATAATCTCTGGCACCCGTCGCTCGTACGGGCCGGTGAGACAGACGCCTCTCTTCATTAGTACGCGGGGCAGGACCGCGTAACTAAATTATTCTCAAGCGCTTATGATTATTAAACACTAGCTGTTGCCAGCGGGTTTTATTGCATTCAATTAGCTTTAGTGTCCATTATCAACCTTTTCCCATCCACTTGTACACGATTATCTTAAACGAAGTGACAAATAATATTATATTTAACAAGCTCAATTTTCATTATACTTCCTTCAATAGTCTTTTCCATCCCATATATAAACACAATATTTCCAACTTATTATTGTGTACTCAGATATGCAATGGAATACGATGTCAGCCAGGTTAAGCAAAAAGAAGAAATGTAAGTTTTTTTTTTTGCACTCCCGAGCAATTGAATTGTGATATCTATAATTAGTTGTTCTACAACGAATGAAATTTGCGTACACATTAGAAAACAATACACATAGGTATTACAGAACATATAACTGATTTAAAACACCGTCGCTACACTAAGTCATACATAACATAGTCTTGACAAAGCTCGCCATTATATCAGATTTGATAAACCACAAGTCCTCGCAAAAGAACACAGATTCCAACCAAGGATGATCCGTGAGGCTATTGAAATTAAAAAACATCCTAATTTCAATAGAGAAGATGGCTGGCTTTTACCACCTGCTTGGGATCACATTATTAAAATTATCAAATCAAAATCCAAGCATAATATGTCACAGATTAAAGATACAGTTAGCACTTTCTGCGTAGATAGGACTGAACAAAATATTGATGTATCATAGGGTAGTTTCGAATAACTTTGTAACATTAGGACGTATGACACCTCAGTCCTCCCGTGACCATGGTTGCTGTAAAGTATCCGAAACGACGGGCTTCTAAAAATCTTAATAAACCGCGAAAAAATCCGTAAAAATTGTTTTATTATAATGAGTGAAATTCGCGTTTCTTTAAAGTTGTTAAATCATAGTATAACCACTACTTAAAGTTTAGTTAATACTGTTTGTGTGTAAAACAAGGTACATTAATCGTTATTGAGTTACATTTATAAAGCCCAGTCAACAGAGATCAGACTAGCGTTGTTGCGACCCGTTTGCAATAAAATGCAAATTTCCTCACGGCTCTTATACAGTGGAACACGTAGCGCCATTTGTATACCCTGACAATAAATACAGGACGGGTCACGATGAGTCACGGGTTCAATCCCGACATCTATCCCCTAATTTTTTTTTTTTTATATTCGTTGGAAAAACATCCGACAGACAGTCACATGATGGTAAGTGGCTAACCTCGCCCATCCATAAACCAGAGACAAGGGCAGGACACTAATTCACATGTTGCCTTTCCTGAAATGTAAGAAGGTAAGTCTCGGTGCTAGTTATACTGCTTGTTCTAATACCAAAACACGGCAAAGCTACACGGGAGAATTAAGAAGAATGGTTGTGAAGAAATGGAAGCCGTGCAGAAGGGTTCAGGAACGCATCCTTCCCACCACAACAAAATAGATAGTGTTTGTAACTTAGGATACATGAAGTAATCTTCGAGTCTGGTAAAAATGGCTACTAAAATATGGAAACTACTAAATACTAAACATGGAAGAATAAAACTTTTAACCCTACAGGGGTTTAACGTGAATGCGTGAACGTGAGTGATGAGACTAAAACAGCAAGTTATATATACTTTTGGTATTGCTATTTAAAACCTTTCATTTTGATAACCCGCTCGATAGGTTTGGTAAAAAAAAAACAACCTCACAATATGGCGCCCGAAAGTTGCCATTTTGTTTTTTTAATATATTTTATTTTACCTAGTGTCACTCTCGCAATCAAGACAAATCTATTGACACCTCATACGTAGAAATCCTTCCAGCCGTTCAGCCTGTACCAGGGAACATAGAAATATACATATATACATACATACCTATACACCTGAAAAACATTACACTCTTTCTGTAGCAGTCGGGTAAAAAGTGCTCAACGTGGCTAAAAAAGTAAGTATTCAAAAATCGAATGAATAGTTAATTCTATTTTTAACCATTATAATGCTACGTGGACGCACATAGGATATAATCTTGGTCACCATCAGTCAGATACGACTGTGCAGTGTGCGTGTAAAGCGAATACGGCCTGCTAGTATTTGTATAAACTATGAATGTCGTTCTCACCATAACGTACCATTAGGTAGTCGTAACAATAGTCTAAAAGACAAGGTGAATATGATTAATAATTGATCAAATCTCCCGTCTTTCTCTTTCAATCCCTTACGTGAAACGAAAAGTAATAAGTAGAGCGCTCTGTTTAATTGTTTCTGATATAAAATCGATCTGATAATCTATACTAATATTATAAATGTGAAAGTAAGTTTGTTTGTTACGTTTTCACGCGAAAACTACTTAACCGATCATCATGAAACTTTGTACCCATATTCTTGGAGGGTACAAAGTTACAAGAAGTAACGTAGGGTACTTTTTATGAAAAAAAAATTAAAATCTTATCCTGCGCAGACGAAGTCGCGGGCACCAGCTAGTATAATATAAAGTTTCATGATACGCTACATAAATGCAAGCACCATAGCAACTATTTCAAACGCGATATTTACCATGTTTTCAGTTTTATTTTGAGGAGCTCTATATTTCGGTGTTGTCAACGAACTCATTCTTTACGAGCCTCAAATTTATATACAAACAGCTTTTTTGCATTATATTACATTATATTACATTATATATTTGTAGAAAGCAGAAACTGAATATAAAAAAGGAAATAAATAACCTTATTGAAGAGCTCTATGCCAGCTCTATTATTTTTTCTTCTATATATTGTCTACAAATTGACCACGGCGCCAAATTGGTTATAAATAAATAAAGTACAAAAGCTATTTTTTTATGTGAATACATGTCAATTTTGTCACTTAATTAACAAACGATATTAGAAAATCTAACACCTCAGTCCTCCCGTTACCATACTAGTAAAAAATTCAAAACTTCGAGAATATAAAATTAATGTGTATATATTATTAATGTACGCGTTAACTTAGTTTTACAACCGTATTCGAGTGATTAATTTACCATGAACATACTGATAAAAAAGATTTTTTCAATGGATCATTTGTGATCCATTTAAAAAATCTTTTACCTATATTTATATAGATATTTATTTAAATTAGTGTAGTTTTACGGAAAAAGGAAGTTCATTCTGATTAACTTATGCGACCGTGTTTCATATACACTTATATTTACCATTACCATACACACTGTAACTTTAAGAAAACATTTCAATTAGATCCTCCCTATGCACTTTGGTTATAAATTACAGGTTTTTCCCTCATAATAATGTTCTCAATCATTATCATCATCGACATGATCAGTCGATTCGTCCACTGCTGAACATGGCCTCGCTCAACGAACGCCAAGTACAGTATTAAATAATAAAATCAACTCGGGTAAATCTCGGCGTATCTGATCACTTCTAGAGCAAAGTGCAGTTACTTGTGCGAATTTGTCTCTACGCTCATTATGTTATTCTTATAAATGAGTATACAATTCGAACACCTAGTTTCAAGCGTTTCAATTTCCCCGTTACGTAACGTATTAACGTCGATGTAGCCCCGCCGCGGTAAGGTCGTAAGAACGTGTCTTAAGGATACGATTAGGGAGCAAGAAAAGAGCATACTCATATTTGAAAGGCCGGCACCGCACCTGCTAATGATGTAGTGGATGTCTATGGAAGTCGCTTATCACTTACCACCAGGTGAACTGACTGTCCGTTTTCCCTTTTAAAAAAATACTAGAAACTGAAAGTATTTTAAATTAATCATCATACAACTGTTAACTTAGGCACACGTACGAAGCTGTGGACAGCAGCTTGTTTAAAAGCTAAAGATGAGAAAAAAATTAGGTATCTTCACTTATGTTGTACGTCTAAGAATAATCTTATGTATACATAAGATAACTATTCAGAATAAATCAATTTTGGACAAGGGTTACATTAATCAGTAACATAATATGAGTTCGTGAACAAGACATTCGTAGACGTCGAAATATCGAGCTCCGCGAAATAAAAGTGAAAAACATGCTAAATATTCCGTTTTAAATAATTTTACTTAGGTTTGTCAAGGGTGTCAGTTTGAGCTGATAAAAGACGTGGACCCTTATTTAGCCACCATTAGCTCATCTGCCAGTTTGCCTAGTTACCTACTCAAAAAACATTAAAATAGATCTACATCTAGTCAATCGGTTTGAGTTGAATCAAACTGTAAGATTCTAACGCCCGAATACTCAAACGAATCTCAAATTTAAGACGTACTTAAACTCGTGTTGTCCCTCTTTTTTTCTTTGAATCTGACACGTTATAGCATGAGTTTAAGTACGTCTTACATTTGAGATTCGTTTGAGTATTCGGGCGTATATAACATTTTATGCATTGCCTCGAGTCTAGTCATGGCTTTTACGTTTAAAACATATATTAGAAACACCAATATATGAGAATGACGTTCCACTCGATAAACGTTAAAGCCACTTGTCTAGAGGGGCTGTACGCCAAAACTGGAAGAAGATCGCACAAGACAGAGCCCGGTGGCGCCATCTCGTATCGTATTTGGATAAAGGAGCAACCCCTAAGTTATTTTTAAACCTTCTCGTTTTTCTTAAGGGGAGCCTGCATCCGAAACGAGTTTTTATGCAATTTTTATAAAATACATTTTTATTTGACGCGTTTCAACTTTCAAGTAACGTATGAAATGATGATGTTTATGATTTGATTTTAAGGCCAAGATCCACTTTGTGTCGCTTAGCCAGCGGAGTAAGTACTACATATTATGGCGTGTAGCCTAGATTCATTATAATCCTGTAACAGAGCACGATGCTGATGCTGATCATGAAACCTGCGCCCGCGCATCCACCGCGTTCACAAACCGCTTAACTTTCATGTGACCTCTAAACACGTCACAGCGTCACGTACGCCAAACTAAACACGTTTTATCACTCCGGAGGATTCCGACGGGGAGATTATTTAGCCTTGACGTTATGCTAAAAGGCTAATTACAATGGGAAGACTATTTTTAGCCTTGATTTTAGGCTGTGGCTAAACAATTTTACTGATAGGGGTATGTACTTTTAGCGAAGTGTCTTTCTATATAGGTGTTACTTTCTCACTAATTTTTTGCGTTGCGTTAAGAAGCTTTGCGCTAGGATCTAAGATTTATAAGATAAGATAAGACCATATAGGATAGGAATATGTCTCGTCTATCAGCTTTACTATCTTTATATAATCTTTAGCCTTTAGAATACAAAAAGGGCATTTCGTTTATTTGATCGACAGACAGCAACCTACAGCAACAAATACGTCACCATTGTCGTATTTGTTGCTCTAGGTACCTACCTATCTACCTTGGCTGACACCGACTCCAAAAGTAACAATAATGACGTGGTAAACGCAAAGATTGTACACGCGATTATTTTATAACATTTTAGTTACTTTATTTTTTGAAGTCGGTTATAATTTTTATTTCAAAATTTTTATTTCTTAATTTTTAGTGATTCATTAAAGAAAGGCATACAGAGATAGACATTTTGGCATATTGAACCGTATGAAGTAAGCCCAAAAAAATCTGTAAATCGTCGAGGAGTTCCCTCGACTGTCTATAGTCTCCATCATCATAACGGTAATGGCACGTATCACCCATAAGGGTGCAAAGTTCTCATCAGTATAAATTAATTAAGTCCAATCACAAGGTAGCTACTTTAAACTATTTAGGAGTTCCCTTAACTGAGCTTCGTCTTCATCATCAGACCCCCAATCACAGTCACAACCCATCTAGGTGTAAAGTTCTCATCAATACAAATTAATCAAGCCCAAACACAAGGTTACTGAAGTAAATCGTCGAGGAGTTCCCTCGACTGTCTTCCAGCTCCAGCATCAGATCGACTCTAGACCTTCATTAAATTGTAGTGCTTTAAAATGCTTATTTAAAAAAATATTAAGCACACTAGTCATTCCTACAAATTTCGAAAGTTTCCCTCGATTTCTCTAGGATGCCATCATCAGATCCTGGTTTCCTTATCATGGGACCAAATGGCAAGTATACCCTTTCAAACAAAAAAAGAATTTTGAAAATCGGTCTACAATTGACGGAGAAATCGGTGTACATACATTAAAAAAAAATACCGGCCGAGTTGAGAACCTCCTCCTTTTTGTTGAAGTCGGTTAAAAATATTGCAAACCTGTAAATAAATCCCCTAATTATAATTTGACTAACAACATATAATTTGTGATTTAAAATATCATAATTATTGTTCTATTTTCACAAATCAAATCAATTAATCAAAAAAGGAGACTTTTTGATGATCAGAATTATTTTGGCGTTTAAAAATTTAAAAAAAACAGCTCGTAACTTATCAAATGTTAAGAGTACCTCAGCCCTTGCTTGTTTTTAAACATTACGTAAGAAACGCAGTATAAGGTCCTATTCAGTTCCTTGACGCAGAGCATCTCTATATAAGTGACACTTACTAAGAAATTCTTAACGTGTACCACTGTCGTAGAAGGGCAGTTAATGACAGTCAACGAAGGACGATATTTTATAGCAATAAGCATATAATCATAAATAATCATACAACCAAAAAAATGCTAGAGAATTAGTTTTGCCACATCGACAACTTACCATCATCTACGCCTATCATTATTGAAAAAAAAATAACATCATACATTTTATTATATTTAACTGTTTCTATCTTAACTGCCTGGCATATCGTAAGGTATTATAAAAACAATCAGAAGATGTAATTTTAATACCTTCATCAAGTTTTTAACCAAAATCGTAATCTCTACGAAAGAATGTACTCGTTGAAATCGCATCTGCCTCTCAAATCAAGATTCCAGACTAAACAAGTTACAGACAATTTTGTTTAGGAATCTATTAAAAAACTGATTTTTTAAAGAGACAGATCACAGAACCCACAAAACTTAGGCAGTCGTTGAGAAGTTTATAAAAGTTTAAGCATAACATGAATTGGGCTAATGTTGTTAATACAATTTACAAATTAAGTAAAAGAATCATGAATATCTTAACGATATCATGATAATATCATATCGTCGTTCGAAGAAAACTATCGTACTTAGTACATACACTCTACAAACACGTGTAGAGCAAACGTGACTTCGATAACCAGATTACATAAACCTTTGAGCTCAAAATGGATCGATTTTCATATAGGAATATTAAATAAAATTGTATTACAGTTTTTCCGTGGCAAGGATTATTAAATTAAAAAATTAACAAAATGGCGGACGGGCCGCCCAATGCACTCATATCGGCCGCCATACTTGGCAACGCCGCGGCCGCATTCTTGCATGCGCGGCAACGTCGCCCGTGCCTTAGCCGCGTGACGTCACGACAAATGTTCCAAATGCGAAAATGTTGACATTTTGTTTCGTTTTCAGAAATCAGAATACTGACAGTTGGTACATAATAAAGTTATATGTAGATTCTGGTAAACTTTGTGTGTGTCCAAAAATCATTTAAGTAGTTGATTCCTTGTATATATTATAGGTACTACTTACGGATTTTATTATGGTTTAGATTTTTACACATTTGGTTGGTGAACATTAAGTTTAAAATTGATGTATTCAGTATTAATTAACTGCTTTGTATTCTACCTATTTGAATAGGTTTAGAATTAAAAAAAAATTTTTTTTCACGTAATTTTTAATACGGTTTATATACGATTTAAATCTTTGATATGTGCTACGAATTTTATTTATATTTCGCGGAGTCCATATATCGACAAAAATAAGTCTTATTCTAGTTATAATTGGTTTAGAAATTTAATAGTTTAGCGAGCTATTGACTTCATAATAAGATTGATATATAATAACTCGCTTAACATTCCGACATGTAGACAGACTGCAAATAGGGGTGGGTTATTTCTTTATAACGTACCTACATGGTAACAGCGGGTTTTGTACGACAATTGACAGATGCGTCTCGTTTTTTTTCCTTTTATTTGTAACAGTAGACAGGTAATAATTTAACAAAAGAGTAAAGGTTAATAATTGTTACACTACTGACTAGACATACAGAGCGCGTCATGAATCTATAATATATGAGCTGTTGTATAGATTGACTCATCACGATATCTCTGGAACTATAAGACCTAGAGACTTGAAATTTGGTAGGAATATTACTTTTGTCATGTAGAGGTCAGCTAAGAACGGATTTTAAGAAATTCCTTCCCCTCCTCCCTTTGACAGAACGAAGTCTGTGCGAGCAGCTAGTTTAATATAAAATTCAGTTATACGATTTAAATATCTAAAACAAATTATGATTTAAATACATCAATAATATCTTAAAAGATGTGTACATAGTCAAAATTTATTTATTTTTATACATTTTTAATTCCTATCGTGTTAACATTACTAAGAAAAAATATATAAGGCCCGAATTCGGTTATTTTGGAATGTTTTCTAGGAATGAATGCAAAAAATCCCATTTTCTATTTTTATCCATTATCTTGGAAACGCGGGTCCCAAATAGGGTTGTCAAGCCAGGTCAAACGAGCGTACAGCTAGCACGGCTTTCTTACTATTTTATACTCTGTGCTAAAACTTACTAGTATAACAATAGAATTGTAAATAGAAATGGTCACTTTTTAAGATTTTCACACATCTTCGTCCTACTAACTATATAGGTAACCTAAAGTTAGTAGAATTTAAGTGATGTTAAAATGTTATTTACATTTACATTCACTTATTTTATTTACTCTTTCAATTTAATCCTCATTTATTTTCTTTCAGCCTTTTCCGTCTACTGCTGAACATTGAAAACGGCTAAGATTTATTATAATTAAAAATGCAATAAAATTAAATAAAACATGTTGTTATGACGTTAAAAACCTTGCTTTAATTTTAGCTTTATACAAGTTGGACTGTAGAGGCTGAGCTGCAGGCTATCTACGGGGTCCACAGGTGGCGGATAGTGGGACGGCCATCAGATATGGTGGTCAGCTGCGAATAAGCAGTCCCCGACCTAGTAGCGACAAGATTACCAGGATGTAGCGGGTAGTACAGTGGGATGGGCTAACCTATTAGGTCCATGACGATCTTGTGACGTAGCGAGCAAGCGCCGCTACTATAAAGCGCTCCCCCCCCCAATTACCGTGCAGCAGCGGTATCAGTACTGGTAGAGGCCGAGGAAATGGATTCCGGTAGGGCTCTGGATTAGAGATCAAGCAAGAAATTGGTCATTGTACTGCGGAACGGAAGTCAAGTGGGGCAACCACCGTTCTAAGTGCCTTAATTATGGAGTATGGAAGACTGCTCCGCCGACTAGAGCAAGGCTCTTAAATAGAGAGAGAGAGAGAGAGAAGTTAGAATAAACTATCACGTTTCCCACTTTCTAGAAAGTAGTCATTTTAATCAATCTTATTACTTTAAACTAGTTCTTAAAAGGAAGGAGGAACAAGAGATTAGCTATTTTACTTAAGGCAGCTTACACCCAGCTAAAACAGGAAAAGGATCAACAGCAGCAGCAAATACAGAAAGTTACCGAAGTCCACGCTCGTACTGAAGTATCGGTTAAGAGCTGAAAGCAACTTCAGGAGATCTAGAGGAAATGTATTTGTGAAACAAGAAGGAAGGTGGTGCAGACAAAACAGGTGGATTCGTCGTTGAAGATCGATATAGAACTTTATTGACTATTGAATAAAATTGACTTTTCACATTTTTTTAATGTAAATAAAAACATCATTTATTTATAGGATTTAAACTAAAACTTATTAATGTTTTTGAAAAGTTTAGTTTATCAAACTAACGCCCGAATACTCAAACGAATCTCAAATTTAAGACGTACTTAAACTCGTGTTGTCCCTCTTTTTTTCTTTGAATCTGACACGTCGTAGTTTGAGTTTAAGTACGTCTTACATTTGAGATTCGTTTGAGTATATGGGGATAAGTTTAGTACGTGTAATAATACTTAGTCAGATCCAAGTTAGTATGACAGTATGCCAGTAGACAGTAATAAATAAATAAAAATAAGTATTGAAAAATCAATCTGAGACAACTTCAGTCCGGCTAACTTAAAACGCTACGCGGGTTTTAGTGTTTGTTAAAACTGTACTTTTATAAAAAAAATGCAAGTATCGTTTTCTAATGTTTACGCGAATTTCACTCATAATGAAATATTTTTACGAATTTTATCACGGTTTATTGTTTTTTACGTAACGTCGGTCTAGTAATAAACAATAAACAGCGACAAAATTAGTAAAAATGTTAAATAATAATTTTAGTATCATTAACAGTCTTAACACAACGAAATATACAGCAACCAAAATAAATTGAAAACTCCATGGCTGTTAGACTTGTCACTTGGTATAATCCCCCACCTTGGTTCAAGCCTCAGTCGACTAAGGTGGGTCTCAGTAGACTAAGGTGAACCCAGCACCTTGGGCGTAGCAAATTGAGAAGCGGGAGCTGCTCTTTGTATCCCTCTTATAAGAGGGGAAAAAAAGTAAGAGCGACAAGGGCCGAGGATGGGAATCTCACCCCGTTGCACTGTCCCGACGTTGGGAGCCCTTTTGGTGGATAGAGCTGCGTCCTCCTTACCATCTTTCGGGCGCAGCTAGTCCCGCCTGGGGAGTCCCCTCCCCCTCGGGATGCCTAAGTGCATTACCCGGCGCAAAAAAAGGATATATATACATCTTGTATTTCAGGGTACGTAGTCTCACCTTTGTTAGAAATCCTCAAAAGACCCTGCCTATTTTCCATTCCAGTAATACTATACGATATGCTTAGATAACAGCCAGCCACCTTTTCTTAAAAGTAGGGTGTTTTTAATCACAATAGCCTTATGAATCATCCTTGGTTGGAATTAACACTCCTCTTCAAAAGGATTTAGAATTAATTAATGTTAAAGATGAAATATAGATGTAACTAAGATCCCCATCTTGTTGTGGCGGTGGGGCTTAATCCTGGAGTACAAAACCTAGGTGAACTAATGGGACCCCGAGGATATGGGGAAGAAAATCTCTTGAAAAATTTACCCCGAATCCCGAAATTGTGGTTGCGCGTCGAAGGGGTGTATGCCCGATGGGTTGTTCGGTCTAGCGCACCCCTGGAGGAATACGTACCAGGAGCGAAACGTAAGCAGGAGGACGCTGGAGGCTGGAGCCTGGTTGAGCACAAACGTGCGTTTGACTGTGTGCTGCCACTGATGAGACTCAGGTGGCTCATCAGGGGTGGTCGCTCGCACAAGGTTCCAAGCTGGAAGTGTCCTAGATATCCCTGGGAGCCCAAGTCGGAGCATGAGAGACACGTCATATCACTTAGAGGAGAGCCCGCAAGGGGGTTATGGAAGTCTTATTGTACCCACGACCCCATGGTGCGGATGCGGTGAGGTTTTAGTGCGGTCCTACATCACTCTCATATTTTTTTCATAGAAGAGGGGGCAAACGAACAGTCGGTCCTGATGGTTAGTGAAAGACATCCACACATTATTTTACCTACCTATCCTGACAAACAACACCAAATAATATGCGCCAGAAATTACCCTTTCTACACCGTAAAGCTACTTTAAAGAAAAAATAAGCACGACGGTTGACCTAACACCAACCCACGCGTTGAACGCAGCTCCCTACCAGTAGACTTTTTTATAGCATAGGAGGGCAAACAAGCAGTCGAAGCCTTGGCGACTACCGACGCCCAAACACGTCCACACAACCAGAGATGATGCAGATGTGTTGCACTCCTTTTCCCTCTCCCCGCCAATGGACCTCTGGAAACTTACAAACGGCACAAAACGTAACAGCATAGCTGTCACTTGATGCCGGTATTATATTAGCAAGAGCTACCCTGGTCGAGCCAGCCCAATTCGGCTGCAAAGCAGCTTGGCACTAGCTCTTACCAAGGCTATTTAATCCTTGTTAAGTATTAAAAGAGAAGGTTTTCTTTTTACGTACAAGTATTGTAGGTATGTAATAAACTCTCTAGAAAATGCATTTATCAGTTTATGCTGGTAATACTTAATCCATATTAATACGATAAGACCAAAAATAAGAGATAGGAAGATAATATACATTAGTAAAAGTATATAAATCAACTCGTAATATTCCTTATCGCCAAACAACCTTATTTGTTCCTAAAAAAATTAACTAAAAAGTTTGAAAGTAACTTTTGAATTTAATTTTGATCAATTAATTTCGTAGATCACCTATTTTTAAGTTTGTGGGACATTTTGTGTCCTACCGTAGTTTTCGTATTTAAATTTCAGTTGGCCTTAAATAACCCTTAAAATCAAAGTAAGAAATGGGATTGTTTGGCGATAAAGAATATTACGAGTTGATTTATAGTTTTTCAGTAGAAAATGTATAGAAAATGGTTGTGGCGATTAATGACACTTCTAGTACTCATACCTTAAATGGTCCCATAGAGTATTTTGGTCCTAATACGAAGTAGGATCGATAGGCATCATTTCTTTTCTTGGATTACTTGCCGTACATTTTCTCAAAAATCTGTGATTGCAGTACAGAATATCTTCAAAAGTTATGGAAGGTCTCCTAGGAACGTTTTCCTGTAACTATAACGGTTAAGAGACCTCCCCTTACTGACCGGTCTCATTCTGTATCTGTAATTTATAGAGGAGAAAGCTAATTCATTTCAAAGCCAATAAGGCCACGTTTAGGTAGACGAAGTGTTGGTCGACCATAGACCAGGTGGGAAGACGATCTCCGCCAGTCCGTGTTGGATGCGAGTGGCGAGGGATCTGTGGTCTTGGTGTTCATTGAGGGAGGCCTATGGTCAGTAGTGGACGGATAGAGGCTGATGATGATGAAACGCTGTATAATCCATTACAAAACTACTTTTTACGTTTCGCAGTTTATTAAACATTTCTTACATTTACGCAGTTACGACTTGCGAATACCTTCACCGAACGTGTTCACGAGGATTGAAGCGTCAGACTCTCTAATACCCTCGTGGAGTAAATACAAGTAAAACATGCGTAAAACCGAATGGGATGAAATCATTATCATTACTGACTAACCGTCGAGGTGCCCTATTTGTTTATTAGATCCGGGGCACCTCACCAAAGGCGGCATTGGTGGCACTCGCCGGGTTCTAGTGGGTAGAGCTGCGTCCACTTACCAGCTTTTGGGCGCAGCGAGTCCCACATACCCGCGTGGGGAGACCCACTCCCCCGCGGGATGCCTCAGAGCATTTCCCGGCGTTAAAGAAAAAAAATACTCCAAAGAAATCCTCTTATCCATATATAATTAAATTTAGATATAAAACTAAGAGGCGCACTAGTATTGTGTACTCCTTACATTATTGTTTCATCTGACCCCCGATATATACATTCGTCCTTCATAAGGTTACTGCGTTTGTGAATTAAAAATCAATACAGCGTCATCATTTACGCTTTGTTGTGCAATATTTATTAGTAGCGATAAAATTGGTTCCACTTTCATGCCAAGAGTGGGATTCATCACTGGTGGGAGGGGAGAGCTAAGCTGCCGTCTGCACGGGTACCACCATCCTGTTTTTGACCACGCTTTTTATTATAGCATAGGAGGGCAAACGAGCAGTGGAAGCTTTAGACTACCGACGCCCATACACATCTGCACAGCCAGAGATTATGCAGATGTGTTGCCCTCCTTTGCCCTATCCCCCCAAAAGGCGACCGGAAACACACAAACCGCACGAAACGCAACAGCATAGCTGTCACTTGACGCCGGTGTTATGTGAGCGAGAGGTACCATCGCGGTCGTGCCGGCCCAATTCGGCAACAATGCAGCATGGCACTACATCTTTATACGAAACGTCGGCCATGTAAACAATAAACAGCGATACAATACGTAAAAGTTATTTCATTATTAATTATTACATATTATTATATTATATATTAATTTCTTTTTTATTTGCTTAATAGTAATTACATTCCTTTAATTTCATTTAATATAAATCCTAATTAAATGTTTATTCAATAGTACAAGGTAGCTTATTGAAAGTAAATTGAATTTACCACCGGTTCAAAAGCGAGCCCTCTGAGAAAAGTCGGCGAAGCGAACTAAATGGGACTAATCTTTTCAATATTTTACAATAGCTTTTAAATTATGTTTTAACTAATATTTTATTTATTCCTAAGGCAATTTATACAATATTTAACTTTATTAGTACTTATACACAAAAGTACTTAAACCCCTTTCTTTAAATTTGATTGATCTGAACTTTAAGTTATTATCTACCTAACATTACCTCAGTCTAGTCATTCCCACCATAGTTCAAGCCTTGTGGCGGTGGGGCTCAGTAACCGAAGGTGAACCCAGCGCCTTGGACGAAGCAAATTGCGCTGCGCAGCTGCTCTTTGTATCCCTCTTATAAGAATATGGGACAAAAGAGCAGGGGGCGAGGATGGGAACCTCACTCCATTATACTAACCCGACGTTGGGAGGGGATGTTCTGTGGTTCTGGACAACCCTCTGTGGAGGTGGCGTTGGTCCATTGGGGACTGACTAGCCGTTGAGGCGCCCTGTTTGCTTATTAGATCCGCGGCACCTCACCAAAGGCGGCATCGGTGGCACTCGCCGGGTTTTAGTGGGTAAAGCTGCGTCCAACTTTCCACCTTTCGGGCGCAGCAAGTCCCACAAACCCGCCTGGAGAGTCCCCACTCCCCGCGGGATGCCTCAGAGCATTTCCCGACGTTAAATAAAAAAATGTCTAGTCATCCGACAGTCTGCGTTTCATAAAATCTATTCATGACAGTTGGAAGGGCAAACTGACAAAAAATTGTAAGTGGTCAACGTGATCGATGGTGGTTGGTGACAAACAAGCTTAACCCGCACTAGCCCGTGCAAATCTTACTCAACTCAACCCTGAGTCTTAATTAAATATCGATGGCTATAATTACACATCCTGTCCTTTCCGGTGGAGGCATGCCGCGCTCCTGGCTGCATGGGTACCACCATCTTTTGTTTCTCTCGTGAAATAGATTTGCTCCGTTTCGGAGAGAAGGGCAAGAAAGCAGTGTAATTACTGGCACAGAGTCTTCGCATCTTAAGTTACTCATATAACAACACATGAATGAGTTGCCTGGGCTAGTTCCAGGTTAACTTGTACTTTATGTTCATAAGCGACGCTGATCACTTAATCTCAGGTGACGCGTCATCTGATGGGAAGAGGCATGGACGGTAAAATTATGTGGAATAGACGGTACTACGGATGGTAAAATTTGTGAGTGTAACGAGCATAAAAAATAAGGGTGATACCCATGCAGATGGGAGCATCCCTTCACTGTATATCTTTGAAAGTCTGTTACTCAAGATCTATCTCCCGAAAGTTGACATTATACTTACGTGACGTAACCGTAATTTCCTATAATTACTCGCGAAAGTTTCCCAACGTGAGTTACGTGCCGTTTCACCATCGCCTAATGAAGGCAGTTGTATAATTACAGAGCCGAGTAAATGGAAAACGGTACATGTGACCACTTGTAGGATGGCAGGACGTTGGACATGGGTTCGATCATAATTAGCGCCATAGAACATACTAAATATAGTTGATCATCGGTCACTTACAAGTTACAACGAACGCTAAGATGATCCGGTCATAAGTCAGTAGAATCCAATTTAGGACGATAATACCACGAGTGATGATGATTGAAAGCGGCATGGAAAATACTAGATGACGTGTACTATCGGAAAGAAGATCGCCAAGATCAGAGTCAGTAGTGAGTATTTGTTAGTGTATGCTCAAAACCAGAGGCGGATCTACATACGGACTTTTGGGCTGCAGTCCAGGGCCCCGTGAATATAAAAGCCGTACAAAGTATCCAAACTGAGAACCTTCTCCTTTTTTAGAAGTCGGTTAAAGAATCGAAAATTGTAATCAATTTTGGCAATCCTGAGATTACAGTCCTTTATAACATAGAAGGGCAAACGAGCAGTTGAAGCCTTTTGGCGACTATCGACGCCTATACACATTCACACAACAGAGGTTATGCAGATGCATTGCCCTCCTTTTCCATATCCTCCCAATAGGTCACCGGAAACTCACAAACCGCACGAAATGCGACAGCATAGCTGTCACTTGACGCCGGTGTTATGTGAACGAGGGGTGGGTATCACCCTGGTTGTGCCGGCCCAATTCGGCTCCAAAGCAGCATGGTACTATCTCTGTAGTCTTATTTTGTCCGTTATTATAGAAATTAGATATGAATTCAAAATGACATTCAGTTAATGAAGTGTGCCCCAAGTCGCCCAGGGCCCCTTAAATTCACCGTCTGCCCTTGCATAAAACTATAGTACTGTGATACGGGTACAACGGTATTAGCCTTTAATTCATTCGTCATTAATTCATACAAGGCTCTATTGAGCATCAATACTGATCTTCTCTCAGAACATTAAATGCTCTAAGTATCTTCGTCAGTCGTAATTCAAAAAGTCGTAAGTCTAATTTAAACGTTTGTAACTATCTATAATATAATGATCTACAAAACCAAATTTTCAGAAATTTGTAACTGAGTATTTTTATTTGGCGTGGCACTTCAAACAGTGGATTTCATTCTGCCACGTGCCCATTTTTTTTTTAATTATTTCCAAATATACACTAAAACAACTGACCACAAAAATAGGTTAATGTTTCGTTGGTGTGTTAAGTATTTCAAACAATTGTGTTTTTCAAATTTACAAAATTTCATTACAATCGGCTCAGTCATTTAAAAGATTTATCACCGACGATCAACGGCTTTGATAAGGTGACACGAATGTTTATAAAGATTACATAGGTCGCAATGGTGTTGTTATAATGCTGAATGAAGAAAACAGACATAATCGAAACTGCTATAAACCCATTTTAAGATTCAGACTAGAACTTGTTTAGATGTATTACTCTGTTTTATATTAAAATGTTGGGAGTAGAATTCAATAAAAAAATATATATTTAGTGGAGAGTCTACCAGTGGATATATACGAAGTACCTAGTTTCGTATTACCTATCTACACTTATATTGTTAAAGTTAAGACTATTGCCTAAGCAATAACCCACAACCAGTTCCACTAAAAACAATGCAGTATAGGTTGGTAGTACGCTACATTGTTCAGACCGTTTTATAATCGTTAATTAGACCAAATAGATACTTATAAAACAATAGCTAAACAAAAACTAGCACACAAGTAGTATGTAAATATTGAAATATATAAAACCTAATGTGCTATAAATCTAAAATAACCAACGATAACTATATCATTATTTGATATCATCCATCATACAAAGCGTTTCAAATGCAGGCAAAATAATTTCGCGAATTGGGACAGAATGTTGCGCGCGCGCAGGTGTGTGCGTGAGGGTACGTCACCTTGACACGGGGCCCTCGCACTGTCCCGCTCGCACGCGCTCGTAGCGGCCCTGCGCGAGCGAGACGCACGCACCCCGTAGACGGACGCTTTCAGAAACGCTACGCGTCTATTCGCGGCCGCCATTTTGTCGTTTCTTTTGTTGATTAATCGTTTCGGAGCCTTTTTGATGCATCTTCAAAGCTTTACGTTATGTTCGTTGTTTGCAACGAAATATAGTACTTTAAAAGAAACATTTCAGTATAAAAATGGTAATATTTTTGAAACGTTCATGAGGAGCAATAAATTTACATTAATATTCTAAATGAATCAAAGTTGAAGGTCGTATGACGTCGGACCAATATCACTCACGTTGCCCGTAACTTTTACAAAACATTACACAACCGAGACTTGAGATTAATTATTACTATCCATTATCTTGTAAAGTTGTATGTACTATACCTTAGATGAACAAATATTTATGTATTAGACATATTTTAACTTATTAATAGTATTTTTTTCTTATTAATAGATTTGAAATATTAAACAAACCAAGCTGGAGACCAGCCGCTTGATGGGAAGTAGTCACCCGAGAATAAACAGCCAAATACTTTAAGTCTGGGGCTCTATATCTTGACAAACAACAGAATAGATTCCGGTGTCCGTAATTCAACTACCTGTCCCGTCCCTTTTATCTAAACAGCGACTTGGCAATAGAAATAAATCGTACCCAATAGGTACCCATACTCAGGCAACGCTGTACTAAGCACATCCCTTGATAGAAACAAGCAATATAATATATTATGTCACTAGTATATAATACACAAGTTATGTATCTTTTAAAACATAAATAGCATTAAATATCCTATCATAGATATAATACATATTACCAACAATCTAATTATAATACATAACCTGAAAGAAAACCATTTATAAAACTTTCGCTACACCTACCGCCATCTATCGGGTAACTTGGTAAACGCGGCAAGGTTATGGACCGCTGTGTAGGTTATTTTTACACCTAATATATGCCCAGGGCAATATCCATCTTTATGTCAATGATCATTTCGGTCGCCTTGTTATTATATTATTATAATAATATATTATTATATTATATATTATTATACATTGATTGTATACTTTATATATAAAAAAATGTCACTGTTTCCGATGAACTCCGATTTTAATGTTTTTCACATGTGCAGTTTTGCCAAATTAATAAAGTATCGTTTTGGACACGATAGGTGGCGGTAGCGCTGTTGGTAGGATGACATCTGCCCACACACTAGTATTTCTGGGGTCTAAAGTTCTTTAAAGATTTCTTATTGAAACTATCGCAAAATAGAAAATGAATCACTGTTGTAGTACAATGGCATTGCTAAGGTAGCTTTATAGTATGTTGGGAGGTTAAGTAGCTTCAATATACTTTAGGACAGTATAATATAAAACCCCCACCATGGTTCATGCCTTGTCGTGGCGGTGGGGCTCAGTAGCATAGGGTGTGCCCAGTATCTTGGGCCAAGCAAATTGAGGGGTTGGGAGGGGTTATTCTGTGGACGGGACCTCTGTAGAGGTGGCGTCGGTCCCTTGAGGGACTGACTCGCCAACGAGGTGTCCCGTTTGCTCAATAGATCCGGGGCACCTCACCTATAGCGGCATTGGTGGCCACCTTACCACCTTTCGGGCGCAGCGAGTCCCACATACCCCGCCTGGAGAGACCCACTTCCCAGCGGGATGCCTCAGAGCATTTGCCGGCGTAAAAGAAAAATTATAGTTAAAAAAACTAAAAAACCACGCTTTTAAAACTGATTAAACTAAAAAATTTAAAATAAAACTATAGTAATCAATTGAAAAATTCATATTATTGTACAAAACACGTGGGGTTGCTTGTTATGATATCCACAGATATAGTAAATAATTGATATGTTTACCACAATCGAAATCAAGCCCCCCACGCTTTTTGTATAATAATATGAATTTTTCGATTGATTACTATAGTTTGATTTTTAATTTTTTAGTTTAATCAGTTTTAAAAGCGTGGTTTTATAGTTTTTTAAACTATAATTTATTTTTCACTTTTTAGTTTGGTTTATTAGATTTGATTCCTTCTTTATCGACTGTAAGTCCAAAGCTATGCAGGAATCGTAATAAGTAATCGGGAGTAAGAACTCATTTTTAGGAGAGGGAGCCTGAGAAACGGCTACCACAGCCAAGGAAAGCAGCAGGCGCGCAAATTACCCACTCCCGTAATGAAAAGGAGGGGAGTCCGAAACATGCGCAGATCACGCGATATCTCTATCTTATATCTCCTGGTATAGCGGGTGTCTGACATGCGCAGATCACAGGTGCGATAGCTCTATCTTTCTTACTCCCTTACAGAGGATCCACAAAAGAATTAATTAATCCTGGTGGTCCTTATAAAGGATATTGGGAAACTGGAAACTGTTATTAAATTATTGCATTGTCATCGGTCCTTGATACGTGTGCAAAGTTTCAAATTAATCAAACTTTTTATTAATTTAAAGTACTCAACTATTAACAATCATTTTAGAAATGAGTGAGAGACTAAAAACAACACAAGTGATGTAGGTAACTTGCGCGCCTTACGCCTTCCTAGCATGTGCTATCCTGATTATCCTTATTAGGATATTGGAATAATTTTATCAAATTATTGTATTGTCATCGGTCCTCGATAAATCTACAAAGTTTGAACAAAATATGGTCGTTAGAAGTGGGTCCAAATCATGTTCAAAGATTCCATTACATACATAGATACATAGATACAACCCAAGCTAATAAAAGCGTGGTAAAAAAAGTATAAGATAAGACCCTATCTATCTCTACATCCGTTAGTCCGTAAGAAATTAGTCGAACGAAGATCCTTAGTTACACGAAGCGAATTCTCTGATATATATGTATAATAATGTCTTACTAGTAGTTGTAGTAAAAAGGTAGTGCCATGTTGCTTTGCATCCGAATTGCGCCGGTACGACCGGGGTGGTAGATACATCTCGCTCAAATAATACCTGCGTAAAGTGACAGCTGTGCTGTCGCGTTTCGTGCGGTTTGTGAGTTTCCGGGGCCCATTGGGGGATACTGAAAGGAGGGCAACGCATCTGCATATCTGGTTGTGCGGATGTGTATGGGCGTCATTAGTCGCGAAATAGCTTCGACTGCTTTTGAAAATTTATGCTATGCTTTAAAAAAATCCTTATCTACTTAGTGTAATTACACGGCCTTTCCTGTACTTCTTTCGGAAACACACCAAAACTATGTATGGTAGGACCCATGCAGTAGGCGCTTCCGTTAAATTTTAAACTGAGGGAAAAGAATGATGTGAAACTTCTATCGGGATTCGATCCTGTCAACATGTTTAAAGTTAAATAAAATGATAACTTTTGCTCATGGCTTTGTGTTGACGTACGGCGAGGATTTTCCGATATATGCGGTATATCCAATTTTGTTATCTCCATTTTGTTTATAAAGACCGATAACCTTCCGATTGTTGTGTCGTAGTCGTTTGTGTCACCTGAGTGTGACATATTATGTTGCAATAAGGTTTATAGCTTTTGTAAGATTTTGGTTTACGGTGAATTTGTATTATAGTACTAAAATTATTTAAAACGGGATATTTAACATGTTTTTCACTTCTATTTCGCGGAGCTCGATATGACTACATTGAACAAGAATTTCGTAGATAATGTCGGAATATCGAGCTCCGCGAAATAAAAGTGAAAAACATGGTAAATATCCCGTTTTAAATAATTTTAGTAATGAAAATAACCATGTCAACTTAAAATCTTGTTTTTTATAGTTACTGCTAACGTACAATGCAATAGCTTAATTTCTAGCTTAATACGGTAGCTTGAAAGAGTATATAATATATCTTTTTCAATCTGCGCGTTCAACCGTGTAAATCTACACTTTTTTGCTCGCTGCGCCGAAAGATGGTAAGGTGGACACAGCTCTATCCACTAAAAGGACCACCTGCCATGCTCTCTTACTGACGGTCATCGCTCGGATGACCGCAGAGAGCGACAGGTCCGCGCCGACCTCAGCGATGAGGGGCGCCCGTGCCTTCACCCAAGCTGGGCACCCGACAAGGCAGTGATGACTCCTTGACGAGTCTTCCGCCCGTGTGTTGAATCTGCATGTCAATAAGCCGATCTCGTCCCCGAATGCATTGAAAAAAAAGGGATTTGTCAAAAAAAAAATCGCTCTCCTTGACGTTTTGTATTGCGTATTTGCAGTAAAAGTACATCAGCGGTTACTATGGAGATTAAAAACATTTTACAAAAAATTAAAACCGACTTCAAAAATACTAAACTAAAAATTAATAAAATAACAGTTTCTTTAATGTTTGTGCTTACAACATATAATCAACTTAATCTTCTACTAATGTACAAACTTTGCGTTTACCACGTCATTATAGTTACTTTTGGAGTCTGTGTCAGCCAAGGTGGGTAGGTAAGTAATGTACAGCAACAAATACGACACCGACTCCAAAAGTAACTATAATGACGTGGTAAACGCAAAGTTTGTACATTAGTAGAAGATTAAGTTGATTATATGTTGTAAGCACAAACATTAAAGAAACTGTTATTTTATTACTTTTTAGTTTAGTATGTTTGAAGTCGGTTTTAATTTTTTGTAAAATGTTTTTATTTCTTAATTTTTAGTGATTCCGAAATTCGTCGTCTTGGCGTTCATTGAAGGAGGCATGTTCAGCAGTGGATGGATAAAGGATGATGATGATGATGATGGTGATGGTGATGATGATGATGATTACGATGACCGCGACATACTATGGTGTGCTACCAAAGCATCCTATACAATTGTTACATCGACACGTAATAAAAAAATCATATCATCAAGGTAAACAAAACCAACCAAATAGGCATTATTGGGAATAACTAAAAAACGGCTTGTCAGATCTTAATAAAATTAATATGGGACCAAATTGGAAACACCAGCTTTCAAACAAAAAAATAAGCATCGAAATCCATTCACAAACGGCGGAGATATCGTGTCACATACATACAAAAAAAAAAAGAAAAAAAAACATAGACGAATTGAGAACCTCCTTTTTTTTTTAAGTCGGTTAAAAATGGTGGTTGTTTTCTTAAAGCTAATCATGTATAATCACAAGACCAATTGATAACAATAAAAATTTATTGCGAAGTTGCAGCGTTAAAGTACCTACTGTAACTATATTATAGCGTCGAAGCTATAGTATAGTCGATAACCTAACTAATACCCTACTAATCTCGAGATTAGTAGGTACAACATAAAGGTTTTGTTGAAGAGGGACGGATCGTCAGTCTGGTTAACATTGGTAAGACATATGAGACTTACAAATACCAAAGAGCTATGCTAAAAACCTAATTTTTACGCATGTTTATGCTTAGGAGAATATAATATATCTACCAGGTTGCCTATCAACCCCACCATGGTTCAGGCCTTGACGTGGCGGTGGGGCTCAGTAGCCTAGGGTGAGCCCAACACCTTGGGCGAAGCCAATTGAGCCGAGGCGGCTCTTTGTACTCATCTTTTAAAAGAGGGGACAAAAGAGCAGGGGCAAGGAGTGAGGATGGGAACCTCACCCCATTGTACTGTCCCGACGTTGGGAGGGGTTGTTCTGTGGTGCGGGACAACCCCTCTGTGGAGGTGGCCTCGGTCCCTTTTAGGACTGACTAGCCGTCGAGGTGCCCTGTTAGCTTAACATATCCGGGGCACCTCACCAAGGCGGCACTGGTGGCACTCGCCGGGTTTTAGTGGGTATAGCTGCGTCCATTCACCATCTTTCGGATGCAGCGAGTCCCACAGACCCACCTGGGTAGACCCACTCCCCAGGCGGGATGCCTCAAAGAATTTCCCGGCGTAAAGGAAAAAAAAAGGTTGCCTATAAAAATGTGGCCGCCCAGTTTTTTTTTTTATAAAAATTCGCAAATAAAGATAAATAACGTTCAAAATCGATTTGTCAAAATCAAAGATCAGTTATAGAAAACGCATACCTAACTGTCACTTTCATACAAATACCAATCTAAAACCCCCGCCCTTCCAAAGATCGATCGATATAACGATCCATCGATCGGTTATTGAAATACTAAAAGTAGGAAATGGATTGAAATATCAATCTCGACCAGCAAATTAGGGATCGAGATTGAATATAGAAAGCGGCCGTTAGTAGACAGGAGTAAACTATACTAAATACTGGAAAATTTAATGGTGGTTTCAACTACATTTACTTTTTGATTGATTTACAATTTACAAAAGTAAATTAGTCAGTAAGCCAGAAGGCACTGTTTTGAGTCATACAGAATGGCATGAGAAGCTGTTTTTCTAATGGTTTCCAGACTCGCGTTAAAGAACATATAGCTGACTTAAAACACCGTCGCTACACTAAGTCTGCAATCTGTGAACATAGTCTAGACAAAGCCCGCCATTATATTAGATTTCATAAACCACAGATACTCGCAAGAACACCGATTTCAACCAAGGGTGATCCGCGAGGCTATTGACATTAAAAAACATCCAAATTTCAATAGAGAAGATGACGGCTCTTACCACCTGCATAATGACCAAACCAACCAAATAAACCAAGCATAATATACCACAGATAAAAGATGCAGTTAGCACCTTCTACGTAGAGAGGACTAATTAATATATTGATGTATCATGGTAGTTTCGAATGATTTTGTAACGTTAGGACATCTGTCACCTCAGTCCTCCCGTGACTATGGTTGTTATAAAGTATCCGAAACGTCGGCCTTGTAAAAATCTTAATAAACCGCGATAAAATCCGTAAAAATTGTTTCATTATAATGGTTTCCAGAAAGTTCCTTATCATACTAATTTCAAAGGATACTTAGATCAGCTTCTTTGACCAGATGGGAAAAGTGACAAGCTCGCCCCTTTTTTCTTAATTGAAAACGTATTCGAAGATCTTGCCTCAAGTGAACTATGTAGTTATGGTTTTTATTTCTTCGGAAAACTTACAGCTACAATATAATTTAACTATATATCAAACAAATAGTCATTTAAGTTTTTCACATATTTTATTCTTTGAAAATTCATCCTCAAAGAGACAGACCCGTCACAGGACCACTTTTATTCGTTGTGGACTAGCCTTTGTTCACCCACATCTTTCTGTATACTACACACTTTTGTAAACTAAACCCAACCTCAAAGTAAAAAATATCAAAAATCTACATAAACAAACAGTCACGTAGGTAGCGTCCACACATTACCGATAAGCGAAACCACAATTTATCGTCCCCACAACATTTCACCGACCACCAGATTGTTATTGTTCTTTAGACAATAATATTCCACATAGAAACAACACTTTAGCATCAATAGATCATAATATTCAATACGAAGTAAAAAATAAATCAAGCACGTGATGAAAACCAGCAAAACTAAAGAGGGACGTGGTGGGACAGATTCGTTGTATCGCCCATCACAGGCACCGCCATCCTGCCTAAATCCTTTATGGATGTAGCCAGGATCTTTGGGTAAATCCTGACCCTACGTGGGACTGGCACCTGGGAGTGTTCTACCCGGATCTGCAGGCAACATGATCACCTCAGCGACAGGCTGGCCCCGGCAAAGGTCAGATTACTCCTCGTAAGGGGATTCTGTCCGGCGGCTATTAATCAAACCCCGCGAAGTCGTCTTCTTCTGGGCCCAGGTCCCATTCTAAAGCCCGACACGAGCACAGGGGCGTTACGGGAGGCGCATTAGGTAGCGCCTCCTTAGCACCCCCATTCGTCGCCTGCGGCGGGAGGCCTCGTAGGCGGCCTACTGTCTCACCATGAACTATGTGTTTATGTTCATGGGTTTCGCTGACAAGTTATCATCAGAACACGTCTACCAGTTCGCTTATTAAACTAACACTAAAAAGTGCGCTAGACGTAGATAATTCGCAGCAATAAAGTAGGTACGTGCATTTTAATGATGCTAAAAAAAAATAACTACTATGTGGATATATTTTGCCCTCTTATAAAACTAAAGCGTAGGCCACGCATGCAACTTGGATCTCAACTATAAAAATATATTTAACACAAATAATGATAACATCTTCCAAGCAGTCCTCCCGAACGAGTGGGTTGTTGTAAAGTATCCGAAACATTCTTCTTTGTCGTTACACTCTTGACAGAGCGGTCTTGGTCGTTACTTCAGCAGCATCGGTGTTGGTGGCCCGCCTCACAATTCGACGCTCTCTTGAAGCAGCTTTTTTGAGCACACACGTAGAGGTTCTTTTGTGATAGTTTTTACTAGGTCGGTTCACCTTATCGGTGCCCTGCCGCGTGCTCGAGTGGCCTCGACTCTACCTTCGACAATCAGGCGCTCGATGGAGGTTTCATACCGGCGTTGTGACAGCTACGCTGTCGCGTTTTGTGCGGTTTGAAAGTTTCCGGTGGCCCATTGGGGAGATAGGGAAAAGGAGGGCAACGCATCTGCATATTCTCTGGTTGTGCGGATCCGCATCAATAGTCGCCAAAGGCTCGTTTGCCCTCCTATGTTATAAAATAGTTTTTTTTAGTAACCTTCGATCAACAGTTGATCTAAGTTAGTAACCATTGTTGGATACGTCTTTAAAGTCGAAGTTAAACGATACAACTTTAAAACGCCTCTATCCCGGCAGAAACTATTCTTCTACTTTAGCTATTAGGAACAAAGCATATTTTACAGCCGAGAAGTTTTTTTTTTTTTATTGTACTGTACCGATTGAGCTTAAAGGCCATCAGGCCGAAAAGTCTAGCCCTTCCAAAAAAAAAAAAAAGACATCCGAGAAGACGTTTATTAAGATTTAGTTCGAAGGATACTAAACAAATAACACTCGTATGAAGAATAATAACATATAATGGCTATTACAGTTTTTTTTATTTCATATCTACTAATACATATTATAAAAAATATGTTTGTGAGATTGAATGTACGAGGTAATACGAAAATATTTCGATTATAAATTCCTTCACCAGTAAATTCTGTTACATATAGACCGTTTACTTAACATAAGTTACTTAACAGTTTTTTAACGATGCAATTGGGAGCTTTTTAGATATAAAAATAATTACTATAAATAAATGAACAGGTGGGCGCACGAATCATTTTAGAATATAAGTTTGTTAAGATAGGTTTGAATTAGACAGTAGCTGAAAAAAACTTAACTGTGGGAAAAATTAAAACCTTTGTCCTTAAGATTCTAATTCTAAATTATCTCAAAATTGGGATGTAATGTCAAAATAAGAGCGTTTTACTTAAAAGGTACATTTTTATCGAAAAGCGTGCAAACGGACAGTCGTTTAACCTGTGGTAAGTGATAAGCGACACCCAAAGACACCCGCTACGTCATTAGCAGGCGCATTGCCTTTCAAATATCAGTATGCTTTTTTCTTGTATGTCCTTAAGCCGTATCGGTTTCCGAACCGATAGGAACATTAATTTTTTTTATGTTACTTGGATAGTCAAAATGGTAAACGTGCCACCTGATGGTAAGTGTTCGACGTCGCCCATGAACTTAAACTAGTTTACCTGGAACGAGCCCAGGCAACTCATTTATGTGTTGCCTATTCTGAGACATAAGATGTTAAATCTCGGTGCCAGTAATTACACTGCCTGTCTTGCCCTTCTCTCCGAAACACAGCAAAGCTGTTTCACAGGTGAAACAAGCAAGATGGTGGTACCCATGCAGCCGGGAGCGCGGCACAGCGCTTCCCTCCCACCAGTATAATTAAGCATTATGGAAAAAATATAAAACAGATATAACAAATAATGTTAAAATTATTATTATTTTTATTTAATATTATTTTATATTTGTCTATTATTTTTTTCCTGTCCGTTTATTGTGTATAATCGTCGAAACGATTATGATAGAATTATTACAAGGAGCCGTTTAAAAAACAAGGAATTAGGGTTCCACGTGAAAATATGAAATTGTGACATCCAAATCTATCCATCTATATTTTTTTATGTCATAGGGGGGCAAACGAGCTGTCGGTGCCTTATGATACCGACGCCCATATACATCCGCACAACGAGAGGTTATTCAGATGTGTTGCTCTCCTTTTCCCTATCCCCCCTATGGGCCACCGGAAACTCACAATCCGCACGAAACGCGACAGCATAACTGTCACTTGACGCCGGTGTTATGTGAGCGAGACGTACTACCCCGGTCGTGCCGGCCCAGTTCGGCTGCAAGCAGCATGGTACTATTAGCAAGAAGGTACATTATATCATAGGCAGGACACTCCAATCACAATAAGTGACTCCACCATGGTTCAGGCCTTGTCGTGGCGGTGGGGCTCAGTAGCCTAGGGTGAGCGGTGCACCTTGGGCGAAGCTAATTGGGCCGAGGGGGCTCTTTGTAAACCTCTTATAAGGCGGGACAAAATAGGAGGGGGCAAGGGGGCGAGGAGGGGAATATCACCCCATTGTTCTGTTCCAACGTTGCGAGGGGTTGCTTTGTGATGCGGGACAACCCCCCTGTGGAGGTGGCATCGGTCCCTTAAGGGACTGACTAGCCGTCGAAGCCCACATACCCACCTGGGGAGACCCACACCCCCGCGGGATGCCTCAGAGCATTTCACGGCGTTAAAGAAAAAAAAAGAAAAAACAAAAGACACAATAAGTAAGGCTGCGGCAACAGCTTGTAAATAATAAATACATGTAAATTGTAATGTACAAGTTACGTTTTATGTTTTCGTGTTTGTTCTCCGAAGTCGAACGCCGATCAGTCAGTTCACAACGGGTATATCTGACCAATATTCGAAGCGGAACGAAGTGTAAGTCGTAAAAAGGTTTAATGGTCGTTATTTTAAAATTTTATATAATAACTAACGGTTGGCACGTGAATGTGCTGCCTTTTTTGTGTTAACGCAGGGAAATACATTTCGCATGTATGCAGGTAACCCCGGGACCCTTTGTGGGACTCATACTTGGGAGAGCACTATCCGAACTAAAACACCTGAGACCGTCTGCAGCCGCTTTTTGAGAGTCCTGGACCCTGGATCTGCAGGCAACAGGATGACCTCAACGACAAGCTGGCCCTGGCGAAGTCAGCCTTATACGGGAGGACTGCCCGGCCGCCACTAAACAGTCCCCGCGACATTGTGCCTAACTGGGCTAGGTACACATCCTGAACCTACACGAACACTGGTGCGTTACCGGAGGCGCATTAAGTAAGTAGCGTCTCCTACGCACCCCCGTTCGTCGACCCGCTCATCAGCCTCCATCTAGGACAATACTATCTCGCAGAAGGAGACCATCGCCTTCCAGAAGTCGTCATCGCCGAGCATCGTGGTGACAATGCTCGGCAGAGACAAGTCCCCTCTGATGACCGATGTCAGATCAAGACGCAACGCCGCCCATCTCGGGCACACCTCGACGGTGTGCTAGGCCGAGTCCACCGCCCCACCACGGTTCAGGCCTTGATGTGTCTGTAATTTATAGAGAAAGCTAATTCATTTCAAAGCCGATGGGCCAACAAGCCATAAGGTTCAAGAGTGGAGGTCACGTTTAAGTAGACGAAGTGTTGGTCGGCCATTTGATTAACCAGATGAGAAGACGATTCCCACCATGGTTCAGGCCTAGGGTGAGCCCAGCACCTTCGGCGAAGCTAATTCAGCCGAGGGGGCTCTTTGTACCCCTCTTATAAAAAGAGGGGGCAAAAGAGCAGGGGGCAAGGGGCGAAGACGGGAACCTCACCCCATTGTACTGTCCCGACGTAGGGAGGGGTTGTTCTGTGGTGCGGGACAACCCCTCTGTGAAGGTGGCGTTGGTCCCTTTGGTGGACTGACTAGCCGTCGAGGTGCTCTGTTTGTTAATAAGATCCGGGGTACCTCACCAAAGGCGGCATTGGTGGCACTCGCCGGGTTTAAGTGGATAGAGCTGCGTCCACTTACCAGCTTTCGGGCGCAGTGAGTCCCACATACCCGCCCGGGGAGACCCACTCCCCCGCGGGATGCCTCCAGAGCATTTCCCGGCGTTAAAGAAAAAAAAGGCCGAGTCCACCGCCGCGGTAAATGTTTTGCCTAAATGTGTTTTATGAGATTTGTTAATCATAAAGAATTAAATTAAAGTATATATTTAAGCGAGTGGCGAGGGATCGGTCGTGTTGGCGTTCTTTGAGGGAGGCCTATGTTTAGCAGTGGACGGGTAGAGGCTGATGATGATGATGATATAAGCCAAAATATAACATATCTTCTATATTACGTTTATTGTACAAAACAATATTTATACTAATACTAGCTGTTGCCCGCAGCTTCGCCCGCGTTAACTTTTAAAATTTGAGAGGTTGACCACTTCATCACACTATCACTTAGGGGTATGAAAAATAGATAGTAGCTGATTCTCAGACCTACTGAATACGCATATAAAATTTGGTAAAAATCGGTAAAGCCGTTTCGGAGGAGTACGGTAACTAACATTGTGACATGGAAATTTTATATATTAGAAGATAGATAATAAAAAATCTAATTGAGTTTGGATTTAGGACTTAATATCCGTATCGGACTGATGACTATTATTCTTGTTATCAGTGGATAATAAGAATAATCGTCATCAGTCCGATACGGCTGTAAATGTAAGTTAACGCGGGCGAAGCTTCAGAACAGCTAGTTATGAATATTTTATTTTGTTGGCCTGGCCTGTGTGGTTAGTATCTAGTAGTGTATCTACGTTACATTGATATGTGCTGATATTTTTATTAATATATTTACCCTTCGTGTTGACGTTTCACATATTAAGGTACAACTAAAACTTTCCAAAAACCAGATAACATAAATTCTGTGAAAAGTTAATTACAACATATTTATTTTTAAATTCAATAACGAAACGCGAACGTAAATTTATGAACTTATTGACCTCTACCGGCCCTTATCGTGTAAACGCGAAATTAAAAACGTCACTCCCAAAATGTTATAATACGTAAAACTGTATACACATAATATTATGTGAAACGGGATATTTACAAAGTTGTTCACTTTTTTCGCGGAGTTATCTACGAATGCTTGGTATGTACAAATAGTTGTGATCCTATGAGTAGAATCAGTTTTTCAAAGAAAGGAGGAAAATTTATAAGATCCGTGCTTAAAGCTATGAATAAGACCAAAACTATTGCAAGAAGTAGAGGCATCGTTAAATATATCTATGTAAGAGGTAGTACCATGCTGCTTTGCAGCCGAATTGGGCCGGCACGACCGGGGTGGTACCTCTAGCTCACATAACATTGACCTCAAGCGACTTGTCGCGTTTCGTGCGGTTTGTGAGTTTCCGGTGGTTCATTGGGGGGGATAGGGAAAAGGAGGGCAAAGCGTCTGCATAACTTTTGGTTGTGCGGATGTGTATGGGCGTCGGTAGTCACCGTAAGGCTCCGACCGCTCCTCCTCATGACATAGTAAATCTATATAATCAATCTAGTGACTAATCTTCGATATCATACGTCTGTTAGTACTTTTCCGCGAATCATGTATATTGTAAATGTGAGTGCACGCATGTCCAAGCATAACTCACGATTCCTTTCCCACGAATATGCGTATTCTCGTATGCACACAAATGCATATACGTATTTGTATACATATAGTATCAATTCGTTTATCATAGATTTCCGCAATGTAGATGACGATTCTAGTAAATATTAGTCTAGACTCTACTCATAATCTAGTTCTTGGTCTTGCAGCGAAGATGTTAATTGGTTTGGAGAGAAGGGCAGGACTACTGGCACAGAGACCTAACATCTTATGTCTCAGGAGCTCAACCCCTCTGTGGAGGTGGCATCGTTATTTTTCTATTCTACTAATAATATAAACGCGAAAGTTTGTAAGAATGTATGGATGTATGTTTGTTACTCTTTCATATAAAAACTTCTGAATAGATTTTAATGAAACTTTAGAGTAAACATAGCTTATAAATCAGAATAACATTTATCTCTATAGGTGATAATTCATCCCTGTACTCCCACGGGAATGGGAAGTACGCGGGTGAAAGCTCGGGGCGCTACTAGTTAATAATATTTATGAGGCATTAGGCCTATAGTCTCAGCATATCTCTTTCAGGCAACTCATCAGAAGATGTTAAGTCTCGGTGCCAGTAGTCATGAGGTACTGACTAGCCGGCAAGGTGCCCTGTTTGCTCAACAGATCCGGGACACCTCACCAAAGGCGGCATTGGTAGCACTCGCGGGGTTTTAGTGGGTAGAGCTGCGTCCACCTTACCTACCACCTTTCGAGCGCAGCGAAACCCACATACCCGCCTGGTGAGACCCACTCCCCCGCGAGATGCCTCAAAATTATTCTCGTATGACTTCTTTAGTGTAAGGATAAACATACGAAGCGTATCATTTCGATATTGAAGACTGAAGTGAATCACTTCGGATCTGGAATTGAATAAATACAAAAGTAATTTGGAACTATATTAATAGATATGAGTTGGTTATTTTTTCTTTAAAACGGCATATTTACCACGTTCTTTTTTAAATTTTGTCTTGCGAAGTTCTATATTTCGACACTACGAATGTAGTGTAGACAGTACTCATCGAGCCCCGCAAATCAAAAGTAAAAAAAAAATTGTTAATATCTCCTTTTAAATAGTTTTAAATTTATTAATAGAATAACATTAATATAGACTAAACGACAATTTTCCGTATCGTTCGTTAGTGACTGGTAGTCTGGTACATAGAATACATAAGCTGAAACCGTCATGGCCGCGAGGTCGTCGACCCCACGGGGCCGTCGAACCCATTTACCAGACCACTTGCGCGGGGGTCACTTGTACACAGTATATACCTACCTAAGATATCTTTAAGTCCTTTAGAAAAGATCTAATGGACCTTTGCCATAGAACTACAACCGCCAACTATTGTTCACTATCAAACGACTAGTTATTATATTGACCCTAAAAATTTAAAAATCTATCCTCGAAAGTACACATAACAGGGTTCCATAAAGTGTGGTCCATGGACCCCTAACAGGTCCAAGAAAAGGGTGTTGGCATGCGAGGAAAATATTGTAAATATTTACACCAAAAAAAAGGTGAGCAGGTCCGTCAGATATGTTCAATTTCAAAAGTGGTCCATCACTGAAAAAGTTTAAGAAACCCTGCTCTATAACCTTCCACATGGGTTAACAAACTCCATATCAATTTTTTAAATCATCTAGCAGTAAGTAGAGCCAGTTCATCTCAGGTAGCATTAAACATTCAAACTCTCAAGCTGTATTATATGAGTATAGATAATATTTTAAAGAAATGCAAGATACTCTGTGAAGTATTGGCTAAATTTACTGATACATATTCGAATATGTAACTTGTGCTATGAAAAATATCATAATCTTCCACAGCGTAATGCGCTCTACTGCATTACAATTTGTATTTACCTACTTGTTTGTGGAGTATAAGTCAAATCAAATCAAAAAAATATATATTCAAAATAGTACCAATACAGTATCTTTTTGAACGTCAATTGACTCTACCACCGGTTCCGAGGCAAGCCCACTGAGAAGAACTGGCGAAACAAACTCAGTGGAACTAATCAGAGTAATGTACAGAAGTAATATCATTAAACTTCTATGAGTGAGTGATAAATGACAACGAGGCTGTTTGATATGGATTTTTGTTTTGATCGACAATATAAACACTCACACACACAAACCACACATTTAACTCTTCACCAAAGAGAGCGATGACCTTAGCAATTGAGAAAACAGTGTCTCGGCCCTCTGCATTGGTACCACCATCCTGCTTATTTTTATCAGGAAACAGCTTTGCTATGTTTGAAAGAACAACGGAAAAGACGGTGAAATTAATTTACTTTTATTTAATGATTTTACTATTTTAATTAAGGAATTATTAACATTGAGACTTCCCAACCATCGTCTCGGGATAGGCAACGCATGAATAGGGCATGAGAATGACAGGAAAAAATACTTTAAAGGTTTGTACACTGCATGGTAGGATAGCAGAATAGCTTATTTTAATGTCATAAGGAGGCAACCGAGCTCCGACTGCTCTTATGGTGAATACCGACGCCCATACACATCCGCACAACCAAAAGTTATGCAGATGCGTAGTCCTCCTTTTGCCCACCTTTTGAACCACCGGGAACTCACAAACCGCACGAAACGCGACAGCATAGCCGTCAGTTTACGCCGGTATTATGTGAGCGAGAACTGGCGAGAAGTACCCCGGTCATGCCGGCCCAGTTCGGCTGCAAAGCAGAATGGCACTACCTCTTATAACATTTTTTAATAGAAGAGTGGACAAACGGACAGCCGCGTCTATCTTCGAAACAATGTCAATGGTTAATACAAGTGTCATTTTTAAGCTAAAATAAAAGACCGTACTTGATAGTTTAATAATACTCGTACCGTACTCGACTATCCGTTAGTCAGAAGGTACGTATTTTACGATTTATCAAGAAATGAAACATTAGTCGGAACATCACAACTCTTTTTAAAAAGTGTAGGTACGTAAAATTTAGTGTAGTGGCCGGGTCTTGGTTGGATGCGAATTGGAATCGGCCATCTTGGCGTTTATTGATAAGTGCCCAGCAGTGGACGGGAAAAATGATGATGGTGGACGTGAAAATGGTACTTTCTATTAGGTCCCAAAGACTATTAGGTTACTACCACATATTTGAAACCCCGTCAAAAGAACGGAATTGTCTTACAGTATTATTAGGCATCGATTCTAATGAAATAAGCTCAGATCAAAGAAATAGATTGTGTGCTCTATTAATACCGATAGCCTTCAGATTTAAACGAACTTATTTGTATGCACATTGTATTGGATTAGGTTTAAAAGTTAATAGTAAATCTAGATTTGGACTCAATCTAGTTGTCGACTCATTAAAAAGGAAACTTCGTTTGACATATATAAAGTTTTCTTTGTTAATTGAATTTGATAAATACATACTTAAATAATGACTGGTAGTTCTAGAGATAAGCGCTTCTAAACAGACTGATCAGTTTTATTATACTATTTGTATTAGATAAAATACAACAAAACCAACTTAGAGCGCACGATTTAAGCGTGGTTGTTACAAATGTAACAACGTCATCAATAAACGAATTACAAAGAATTATAAATTTAGAATAAAATTAAGTAAAAAGAATATTAGTCCAGATCATGGTCTATTTATGTGCAAAATTTCATGCGAATTTGTTCAACCGTTTCCGCGTGATCAAATAACGGGTATACAAATTAGAAATCAACAAACTAACACACTTTCAAATTTATAAGATGCCTAACTATTGATCGCAGCTTTTGCGAAAGATTTATTTATTTATTTAATTTACAAACAGATTAATAAAACTATTGGAAATGGGGCATTACCATGTTTATGGACACTTACTTCTCTTGAATAAGGAATCCATAGACAATCTATACTAATATTATAAAGCTGAAGAGTTTGTTTGTTTGTTTGATCGCGCTAATCTCTGGAACTACTGCACCGATTTGAAAAATTCTTTCAGTGTTAGATAGCCCATTTATCGAGGAAGGCTATAGGCTATATAACATCACGCTGTGACTTATAGGAGTTGAGTAACGCGGGTGAAGCTGCAGGCAACAGCTAGTGTCGAAATATATCGGGTCCCGCAAAATACAAATATCCCGCTTCAAATAGTTCATTAACAACCATGTCGTTCCAACGTATAAGCTATCTCACTGACAAGTTTTATCGAAATCTGATCAGAGGTTTAAGTGTGAAGCTCTAGATTACTTTGCGTCACTCGGCTCTGGCATAATCTTATTCACGATTCAGAGAGCCGGACACGCTCAAGCTGCGTCAGGAGTCAAGCTTTAAATTTGACCATGTTGAATAAAAAATGTAGTTTTGTATTTTTTACTAAGTTACACCAGTAGTTACTATATAAGAAGTATAAAAATGTAGTTTTTTTTAATGTCATCAGGGGGCAAACGAGCCTCACGGCGCCGACGCCCATACACATCCCCACAACCAAGGCTACGCAGATGCGCCGCTCTCCTTTTCCCTATGGGCCACCGGAAACTCACAAACCGTACGAAACGCGACATCATAGCTGTCACTTGACGCCGGTGTTATGTGAGCGAGAGGTCCCCCGGTCGTGCCGGCCCAGTTCGGCTGCAAAGCAGCATTTCACGACCTCTTACTGAAGTAAGTTAGTTATTTTTGCTAATCCAACGGTAGGTTTTATAAAAAATATTATTCGCAGTTTTATAATTCAACAAAAACTTGTACGACTCATTAACAAAACCCCAACGTCCGCTCTAAACGTTATTATTAATCACTTTTGCACATAAAGAGGGAAAACAAAAAATAATTGAGTGTCAATATTATGGTATGTGTAAATATTATGGTATACTTCAATGTCGGTTCCCATAACACTATTGCTTCTAATATTGTCATGGGACTATGTTAGCCTGGTGTGTAATGCAACGTAAGTTGTATTACATACTTATTCATCATCAACCTTTCTCCGTCGCAACTAGACATTAAGCTTTCTCGACCCCAGACAGAGAGACGACTCGGACCCCATCAGGACCGGCGACGTAGAATACCCACCATTTTCGCGAACGTGGCCTCCATTTACTCAATTATTTACCTCTCTACCTCCTCTCTCTTCTACTCCTTTAGTCTCTCTCTACTCTCCCCTTTAGTCCTTTACCTAATGCTATTCCGACTATTTCAGCGTTTATTTAAGTTTCCTTTTAATCTCTCTTCTTATCGCCTGTGAGCCACGATGGCCTAGTGGGTATGGGCTCGGCCTCTTGAGTGAGAGCCGAGAGGTCCGGGTTCGATCCTGATGCCTAGAATTGGGGTTCTCACCGGTGAAGGAAACATCGTGAGGAAACCTGCTTGCCTGATGAGATTAAAAGTCTTTGAAAGTGTGTGAAGTTCACCAACCCACATGGGGCAGCGCATCGGTGAACTATGGCCCAAAACCCTCCTCGCCTGAATTCGAAGGAGAAGACCCGTGCCCAGCAATGGGACATATTATTATAAGGGTAGATATTATTATATATATAATCGCCTTCCCTTTTAAACACCCTTTACACCTCTTTAGGGAAGTAGGTTAAAACATCAAATCTGACTAAACACAAAAAGAAGTTAGTGTTAGTAGAATGGTTGGCAGCGCCAGGCGATTGTTGGCCGTGCCGGAAGTGATGTGGCGACCATTGTTCGCATTTAGGACAGGGCTCTCACCGACGGCTCATAAAAACAGTCGAATGTTTAATAAAAGAAATTTGAAATTAAGGGTTAACATTCTTTCGATCTGCTTCAATAAGCGCCAAGTCGACCGACCTTTTGTCACTCGGATCCAACACCTATGTTTAGCAGTGGACGGATCAAGGCTGATGATTATATTATTATTATTTTCGGGGTTCAGATCAGCCGTCTAAGTGTCCATTGTCCAAAATGCGCCTGCAGTTGACGGATAAAGGCCGATGATGATGATGTTCTCCTTATTTGGATAATTTCTTCATTGGTTAATCAAAATTTAATGCCTTCAATTAAATGCCCCAATTAAGACTTATATATACACGTGAAATTCTCTGAGAGTTAAATATCCCATTACAAACAGAAGATTTACGGGATCATTTCGAATGAACTGTATAGTATGTGCTATGTCACATAATAGAAACCTAAGCGCGAACAGAAAGCTAGAAAAACTATAAGACGGTGTGGGGCCATAGTTCACCAATACCTTACCACAGTTCAAGCCTTGTCTTGGCGGTGGGGCTCAGTAGCCTAAGGTGAACCCAGCACCTTCGGTTCACCTTAAGCCGAATAGGGCCGGCACGACTTCTCGTTCACATAACACCGGCGTCAAGTGACAGCTATGCTGTCGCGTTTCGTGCGGTTTGTGAGTTTACGGTGGCCCATTGGAGGGGATATGGAGGGCAATGCATGTCAGGTTGTGCGGATGTGTATGGCGTCGGTATCATAAGGCTCCGACTGCTCGTTTGCCCCTTATGACATAAAAAAAGAAATAAGTAGTTTTCTAAGGTTTACGCGAATTTCACTCATTACAATAACATTATTTATTATTTTACGGATTTTATCATAGGGTAGTTTCGAATAACTTTGTAACATTAGGACGTATGACACCTCAGTCCTCCCGTGACCATAGTTGCTATAAAGTATCCGAAACGGGCTTGTAAAAATTTTAATAAACCGCGAAAAATCCATAAAAATAGTTTCAATATAATAAGAAATAAGTAGTGTTTATCCTTACTAATATTACAAAATGCAATCGTGTATTAATGTAACACATCTCTTTATACTATACTAGCGGCCCGGTACGTGCTTCGCTACGTATAAAGTGAAATAAAAAAAATTGGAACATCAAATTAATTTATTCAAACAAAAAAATATATTATTAATTGTTAGCTATTTTAAAACTTTATGTTGTACTGTCAACACTGAAAAAAGTTTCAATATGACCCCAACTGAAAAAGTTTCAATTTGACAGCAAAATCTCAATTTACAAAATGATCCGCCATTTATTGAATTGAAAAAAAAAATGTGATAAATGAAGAACCGCTCGACCGATTTTGTGCAAACTTCACATAAACCATCAACTAAATAGTCCGAACAAAGCCTTAATTAAACATTTGGTGGGATTGGTGAGCCTGTTCTTGAGTTATAAAATTACAACGAAAAGTGGCATTGATTTTTATATATAAAGATTGAAAGATTTGTTGTGTCGGCATATAAATTTTGTGCGTTTGATAATTGCGTCGTTGTTTGACATTTCAATTGACGTAATTATGAATTACTACTAATAATAAAGCAAAGGAACGATGCGGCGAGAATTATCGGGGCGTGCAGTTTATTTTTTTGGTTTCCCGTTGATTAATTGTTATTTGGTATTATCTTTATCACTTATCACTTAATCTGAATAATTACTTGTGATTTTGTATTTTGTTCACTCGGTGCGGTTTTCTATAGTATTTGTTTTAAAAACTTAATCTGTATATAATGTGATTGGTTGGCGAATATTGTGGGGGACTGTTCTGGGTTGGTGGAGTGGGAAATGATAGTTGATTGATTGATTTCCCGCCGTTTCTCCATATTACAGACTAAATATTGTATTTTGTATGGCTAATAGCTTAGTAGTAAGGCAATGCATGTGAATTAAAAAAAAAACAAACGTAATCCCCGTAGTAACTTTCGGGATAAAATATAGCCTATGTTACTCGGCGATAGCTTCCTAATGGTGAAAGATTTTTTCAGAAGTTTTTGAATTTATTCGATGAAAACATACAAAAATTCAAAGGCAAAAAAAAAAAAAAAAAAACACATATCACATCATATCATGCGAGTGGGAATTACATACAAACATAAAACATCCCACCGTTTATTACCCTTACATAACACCACGATAACAACATACATCACTCGGGAGTACATAATATGAAAATGAACAGAGAATGAAACCGGTCAGCGCGAGTCGGTCGCGCGCCGAGGGTACCGTACTTATGTTTGATTGTAGTGCAAATTTAACTTTTTAGTTGAAAAAAAAAAATCCCACCCAAAAGTTTTAAAAAAATCCACTAAAATAAATAGCCTATATCTTTCCTCAATAATCTAGGTACTAGGGATCAAATGCGATTAAATTTTCAAATGCAACTGGTAGTTTAGCGCCTTCGAGCAAAAAACGCTTCAGACTTATATTAGGTTCAAGATATACGTATTAGTACGGGCAGATTACAGATGGCTTGCTCAATTCCCTAACCGCAAATGTACATTTGTAAATGCACCAAAATAATATAATGAGGTTTAACAACGTTTGTATTTATCTATACGAATCCCGAGAGACCTTGCTTCTTCCATTAATTGGTCATATTTTTTAATTTTGTCCAGAAAGCTCGAATTTTCTAAAGTTGCAAAGGCAACGAGTTTTCCTAGTTACAGCGTGACCAGAAAAATAAAAATCCTCGCCAGATTGCGGAAAAATTTGGAACTAATTTCTGTATTGACGATACTATGTGTTGACGTGAAAAAGATACAGTGGCGACACCACGCAGGGTTTATATAGTTCTGGTGAGGCATCTTCATACATTATTTTTCTGATAAAGTGTATAAAATCTTAGGGTTCCATTTTTGACTTTACGGAGCCCAATTATTGTGATCATTACTCGTACAGACAAAGCGTGGAGTCATCGACACGGCGCCGGCCGGTCATTCATGAAACGGTGACGTCACATCCTGCGCCTGCGCCTATACATTTATTTTATCTTCTTGGCGTTCCTTCCTAAGCTGAGAAACATAATTATCAAGGTATTTATTATATACTTAGTTTTTATAGATCGTCTTGATAGTCATTGAAAGAGATCCAAGGTAAGATAATGATGTTATCATCATCATCATCATCATCAGGCTCTATCCGTCCACTGCTGACCATAGGCCTCCCTCAATGAACACCAAGACCACAGATCCCTCGCCACTCGCATCCAACACGGACTGGCGGAGATCATCTTCCCACCTGGTTAATGGCCGACCAACACTTCGTCTACCTAAATGTGGCCTCCACTCTTGAACCTCATCGGCCATCCGTCCTCCTGAGTGGTGTTAAATGATGATATAAGCTATTTATGTATTGTCTCGATGTTCAATAAACAACAGGAGGCCTAAACTTACGCTAGTGTGGGCGGGTCATTATATTTGTATTTCCGTTCATTACGATGATAAGAGTTTATTCCTTAGGGCTTAGAGTATACATAATATATAGAGCGCGCTTCACTAAGTATCTATATTATACTAGCGGCCCGGTACGTGCTTCGCTACGTATAAAGTGAAATAAAAAAAAATTGGAACATCAAATTAATTCATTCAAACAAAAAAAATATTATTAATTGCTAGCTATTTTAATGTTGTACTGTCAACACTGAAAAAAGTTTCAATATGACCCCAACTGAAAAAGTTTCAATTTGACAGCAAAATCTCCATTAACAAAATGATCCGCCATTTATTGAATTAAAAAAATGTGATAAATGAAGAACCGCTCGACCGATTTTGTGCAAACTTCACATAAACCATCTACTAAATAGTCCGAACAAAGCCTAAACATTTGGTTGGGATTGGTGAGCCCGTTCTTGAGTTATAAAACGTGAGTTATAAAACTTGAGTTATAAAAAGAAAAGTGGCATTGATTTTTATATATAAAGATAATATTATGTGTGATGTATGTATGTTTGAACGCGCTAATCTCTGGAACTACTGGTCTGATTTGAAAAATTCTTTTAGCGTTAGATAGCCCATTTATAGAGGAAGGCTATAGGTTATATAACATCACGCTGTGAATAACAGTAGTTAAGTTGAGTTAGTTAACGCGGTCGAAGCTGCGGAGAACAGGTAGTACATAATATATAGAGCGCGCGTCACTAAGTATGAACTGTAAGCACAGGTATGAACATAGACAAAACCATTGTCTTGGAAACGTTCAATCAGTGTCAAAACAACAAGTGCTTCATTCATCATATTTGTTTTTATGTTAAAATGGTAAAATATCAAGTGCCAATTTGTAAGAATGATTCATGGAAGCAAAATCAAAGAAAGCAATAACATTTCTGTTTTGGCGTTTATTTAGCAGTGGATGGATAGAGGCTGATAGTAATGATGATGATGATGATGATGATGAATGTCCTAATTTAAAATATCGATATTTTTTAATGAATTACGCATGGAACGTCACTCTCATAGCGCTTTACATTAGATAAATATCTATATAACGCATCTGCTTACGATCGGCACAATGAAGCGGCGTGACAGTAGAGCTCTATATATTATGAGCATGTACATAACTAAGGTTTATTCAATCTTTATCTTAATTAATATTATCTTTTTAATTTTGAAATTCCATACGAATACTATTAAGAGACCAAAACCTGTAGGGCTAGCATGCGCGGACGAAAAAATTTTGTCTACCTTTTCTCGTATTATTTCATAAAGTTAATACGAGAAAAGGGGTAGACAAAATTTTTTCGTGCGCGCATGCTAGCCCTATAACTGGCCATTAACAGGAACCCGAGTCACGATGAAGTACCCTACAATAAGATATTGTTCTTTAACATATTTAACATATTAGTGGGAGCTAGGCCACATCCTTACGTAGCAAATGTTTTCTCCCCTAATGACCTCCGAGACCGAAACGTGGCGACACCAGCTGAACTGGTCCATAAGTTGCTGTAGTTCAATGTTATGGAACCAGCTATGGTCAATATATTGTTTTCTAATGTTTACGCGAATTTCACTCATTATAATGAAACAACTTTTAAGCATTTTATCGCGGTTTATTAAGTTTTTTACATTCCCGACGTTTCGGATACTTTACAGCAACCAAGTTCACGGGAGGATTAAGCCGATTTAAGTTTAGAAAAAAATATAGGTATGTTATTTAACACTCCTTCATCATTACATTTCGGTTATTCGATACACGATTTCTTATATTTTGCTGCATTAAAAAACGCAAAGATACGTCAAAATTGAGATGAAACAAACATTTTATTTGAATAATATCAGGATTTGTTCAATAAAAATTACACCATAATAAACCTTGGAAAAAATTTGATTTAAAACGGTCGTCATAAAGTATTTTTTATAAATCGCTTCAATTAAATAAATATGATGTTTTCACTCGCTGCGAAAGCGCTCGACGCGGTTTTGAGTTTCATATTAAATCCAGTTCTCGGATAACCCCGCCTTAAGTAAATACAATCAAAATGCTAGAACGGTATAGATATTAAATGAACGACTGTTTTAGTGTTTAGATCGCGGGTTCGAACCCCTCAAAGGCAAGTAACTTGTATGATCATATTTCCTCGGATATATATTTAGATTTTATTAAAATCAATTTCACTTTTGTATGTGGCACTACACATAACCTTAACATAAAACATACGAGCGCCATCTAGACCACGTTAACGTGGCGGTGGGGCTCAGTAGCCTAGGGTGAGCCTAGCACCTTGGGCGAAGATAACTGAGCCGAGGGGGCTCTTTGTACCCCTCTTATAAGAGGGGACAAAAGAGCAGGGAACCTCACCCCATTGTACTGTTCCGACGTTGGGAGGGGATGTTCTGTGGTGCGGGACAACCCCTCTATGGAGGTGGCGTCGGTCCCTTGGGGAACTGACTAGCCTTCGAGGCGCCCTGTTTGCTCATTAGATCCAGGCACCTCACCAACGGCGGCATTGGTGGCACTCGACGGCTTTTAGTGGGTAGAGCTTAGTCCACCTTACCACCTTTCGAGCGCAGCGAGTCCCACATACCCGTCTGGGGAGACCCACTCCCCCGCGGAATGCCTCAGAGCATTTCCCGGCGTTAAAGACAAAGTTAACGTGGTGTTCAGTCGAATTCTCTGAATATCGCTCAATACTCAATATTAATACAGTTCAACAATACATTGACACAATAGCCTCGTGTCAGATGAACACAATCACATCGCTTAGTCAGCTTCGGTGAGTTATCGGACTGTAACCGTCCACTGGAAACAGGCCTTTTAAATATTATAACTTAGCCTTTTTTAATATTTTATATAAAAGCAAACATTATATTTGAGTCAACATATTATAAACGTAATAAACCAAACCAAATAATACCAGTTGGCCACCGACTGGTCACGTGGTCAGGTAATGGACAAGCGGTCGCGGGTTCGAATCCCGCCAAGTGCAGATATTTTAATGATTATTGATGCATGGGGCCATACGATATGGAATGGAAACATACGATACCAGGTCATGACCTGGTATCCATTCCGAACACTCGTATCATAAGTTTTTACACCTTACCATTGGCCTTGTCGAGCGTGGTGTGATTGTTGGTTAGTGGTTGTTCTCTAGAAGAATTAGTTTCACGTTCAATAAGATACTCCTATGCAGGTACAATGTTAATTAATATTTATTATTACTGTATTTCAATATTTATATAATAATGTAATACCTAATTTCGAATTTTATGACTGGCACTGAGTGAATTTTAAATCTCAGTATTTAACGCGGGCCTTTCCCGATAAACGGCATTTTGAATTCAGTTAAATCTATACTAATATTATAAAGCTGAAGAGTTTGTTTGTTTGTTTGAACGCGCTAATCTCAGGAACTACTGGTCCGATTTGAAAAATTATTTCAGTGTTAGACACTTATCCCATAGCCCATACACATAGCCCATTTATCGAGGAAGGCTATATAACATCACACCGTGACATATAGGAGTTGAGTACCGCGGGCGAAGCTGCAGGCAACAGCTAGTATAAAATATATGTTATTTAACACTCCTTCATGATAATATATCGGTCGTTCGGCACACGATTACTTATATTTTGCTGCATTAAAAAAATTGCAAAGATAGGTCAAAATTGAGATGAAAAACTAATTTTATTTCAGTAATATCAGGTTCTGTACAATAAAACTTATACAATAATAAACCTTGTAGAAAATGTCGTCGTTGTCGGTCGTCATATTTTTTTTTTTTTTTATAAATACCTCCCTTCAATTAAATAAATATGTGGTTTCACTCGCTGCCAAAGCGCTCGACGCGGTTTCGAGCTCCATACTAAATTCAGTTCTCGAACAGCCCCGCCTTAAGTACAAGTACCTGGCGACTAGCGCGTAGCATCTTTACATTGAGTGCGAGTCCACAATAATCTTCCTTTTATTAATAATCACAATATTTTTATATTATTATTAATACCTACCATATATTTTTATATTATTATTAATACCTACCATATATTTTTATATTATTATTAATACCTACCATATATTTATATTTCAGAACATCAATATGAATCATAAAAAGCCAGCAAGGCAACAAATCAATAGAATTTACCTAGAACCAAGCTATATTCCCATAAAAAAATCACTTTTTCGCTGAGAAAATACTCATTTTTATCTAACTACATTATACTCTGAAGAGTCGTTAAATGAGTTACAGAAAAATTGCATAGTTTACAAAATACATATTAAAAAGACATTTTTTGTAAACTAAGAAAATAATTTGATGTTCTTTCATGCTAAGCTATAAAATACAGCAGGGAATAGATTATAAAAATAGGCACTTACCTTATACAGGAACACGCAAAATAATTATAATATCGACCCCAGTCTAGTCTCTCGCAAGGGCTGTGTTAAAACTATTTTGTGTTTTATATTTATATAACTTTAAATAGCCTGACCAGAAAAATAAAAACCCTCGCCATGTTGCGGAAAATTTCGAAACTAATTTCTGTATGGACTATAACTATGTGTTACCGTATTAAAGGTACAGTGGCGACACTAATGCAGGGTTTATATATTTCTGGTCAGGCTATAATAGAAAAATAAATATACATGTATCCAATCGGTTAACAACTAAAAGAGATATATAATTAAAGCACATTAGTACTTACATAAATAAAGATAAATATTATTTAATACATATTTCCTACCGCACATTTACACTACAAAACACTAATTGAGATCTAAAAGTTTATTCGAAATTGGTGTAACGGAGCTTTTCTAATAAATAATAATATTTTTGGAATAGTTAATCAATACTGCTTTAAATAACTTCACACTAAAAAGTTTACATTAGCTACAGATAATAATCAAGGATCTACATCTGTATATAATTATTATGAATACTTATTGTTTACTATGAACCTACAGTATAGATGAGAAACGTTTATTCTATTTATTCAATATAAATATAAAATGTATGGAATTGACGTGACGCGATAAAAATAGAACAGTAAACATAAACGACTTATATTTTAATCGTTGAACCAAGATTTTTATTGTTGACTATTTTAATTCAAAAAAGATAGAAGAACTGTTAAATATATACATATAAAAATATTGTCTACGTTTTACGGCGACCTTTTTTTTCGCAGGGAAATCCTTAATGGATGCATCCAGGATCTTCGGGTAGATCCTGACCCAATGTGGGATTCGCACCTGGGAGTGCCCACCCTAACTAAAACCACTGCGAGCGCCTTCAGCCGCTTTTTGAGGGTCCCGGATTTGCAGGCAACAGACAGGATCACCTCAGCGACAGGCTGGCCCCGGCGAAGGCCAGACTACTCCTCGTAAGGGGGGACTGCCCGGCCGCTACTAAGCAGTCCCCACGACGTCGTGCCATACAGACCCAGGTTTCCATCCTGAGCCCGACACGAACACAGGGGCGTTACTGGAGGCGCATTAAGTAGCGCCTCCTACGTACCCCCGTTACGGCGACATCTAGTATGACGTATGTAAACAACGTCTTATGTTTATGGATATGTGTGGAAAAAAATATCAGTGGCGAGCGCCGAGCACTTTGTGGTGCACACATATAAAGTGTAAAGTAGCGCTCAAATATTAGTTTCCATAAATATTATTGTCCGGAACTGAACCATATCTTCGTGTAGTTAGAAACTATATTGGCTTGGTACCATGTATATGTTTAAATATAGCAACTTGTTTCGCAATTTCATACAATTGGGTTGTTGATTTTCTTTTTTTTTACATAAATGAAAAGATCATAATATGCATGTTTTATTAAAAAGTTATATTGAATTAAAAATAAATGTTTGAAGTCAGTAGCGAAAGTTCCCGAAGAAACCCGAAACATTGTGACGTCACAATAATACGTAATTCATTGTAAAGCCGGCTCCACACGCTTGGTGTTTGTCACAAACGCCAAACAGCGATGTAATTTTTTGACTTACTTGACTAACGTAATACACAGCAGCTGATTTAGTGTTTTGACTTTCAATCAAATAAATTTTATTAAGCTGGCTGCTTACGCTTGGCAAACCACGGCAAACAGCGAAGACCAAACACGAACATGTGGACGAGTGTTTATTTGTAGTTGCCTGTTTTTGTTTGTGTCGGTTTTTCTTAATAAATCAAAGGATATTCGGCAAACAGTTTGCGATGTATCTTAACGCGTAGCAAACAGTAATGCGCGCGAGCTTACGGAGGGCGGATGTTCCGTTTTTAAATCTAGTTGGTTTCATCGGTTTTTTTTTACGTTTTTTTTTTAAATATCATCCAATAATCACATCACGTTAACCTAGCCCCGTGGTAAATTCGTAAGAACTTATTTTCTTAAATTTCTTAAATGTATATAAAAACATACATGCAGTGGTGGACATATAATTAGAAACACCAAGTATGACGTTAAATTTGAGGGAAATTGTACTTGATAATTAATGTTTTTGGTATTATAAAGGGCTTCGTACTATTTGACTATAGAGAATGCACTCCATGAAGTAATATCATATCAGTTTTAAAGATATTAAACAACGGCTTATGTAAATATTTCATTATTTATAAATCAACTTATACCATGACAGTATACAACGGTGGACAACAAATTAGAAACAGAAAGTTATTACTGATACAAATATGTACAAACATAAAAAATAACATTAAAAATAACGATAAATGAAATAAAGTACCTTATTTATTTAACTAATATTTGGTTGGGAAACCTCGGCTGTCAATAACAGCTCTACAACGACGTGGTATTGACTGTATCAATTTTACACAAGTTCCCACAGTAATATTTTGCCAAGTTTCTACAAATGCGTCGTGAAGTTTATGGATGTTGGTGATTTGTTTATCAGCCAATGATTTCTTCACTATGTACCACAAATTTTCGATAGGATTTAAATCTGGACTATTAGCTGGCCACTCTAACATTGTTATCAATAGGTCTCTGCGTTTTTTTTTACACTTCTTGCGGTATGTTTTGGGTCATTGTCGTGCTGAAATATCCAGGTTATTTGGTAAATTGTTGTCAGCATATGGAATCATTGTTTCGTCTAGAATATTTTTATATTGAAACTGATTTAATATCCCTTCAATTTTTCTCACCGGACCGACTCCGCACCCCGAAAAACATCCCCATACTTTAATATTACCACCGCCATGCATTTACCTTTATGGTGTACTTTTTATTTAATGCCTCGTTAATTGGACGTCGCACATATCGCTTCTCGTCTGAATTTACCAAATTTATTTTAGTTTCTTCGGAAAATAAAACTTTTCTCCATTCGAGGTCTGTCCAGTTTACAGTAGTTTGTAGCAAAAGCTAAACGTTTTTCTCTATGTTGCCATGTATGAAGTGGCACTTTTCTAGCCAGCCTACCAAACAATTTTGCATCTACTAATCGCCTGCGGACTAATCTTGCGGATACGTTTCGTCGATCATCTTTAGCAAAAACATTTTTTCGAGTCAGGTTTGAGGCTTTCAAGGGATCCAACTTAGTCAAACTAACTTTCGCTGTTTGGCGTTTAGGACAAACACCAAGCGTGTGGAGCTGCCTTTATATTCTATAAACATTATGACGTCACCAATTGTAACGCGTTTGTAGTCACGCCATTTTCTTTTTTATTTATATCAATTTTTAATTCCGTATACATATTAAAGTTTAAAAAAATTAGAATTTTCCACATTGCTTATTATTTATTATAATTATAATTTATAATAAAGTTTTAAATACACAAAAAATGTTATTTTAATTTTATTCAACAACTCAATCGCTTGCAGTAACAATTACATACATGAAGTCTCTTTTCTGCCACGTCAGATAAGGTTCTCCTCGTATTTATTGGATAACCTTTAATAAATCAATTAAAAAAGACACGCGAATATGTAAATATTATCATTCCGCACTTCTCTACCCAAACTAACGATTATAAAACATTTATTTTTTTATAGCATATTAGTATACTAGCTGTTGCCTGCAGCTTCGCCTGCGTTACTCAACTCCTATATGTCACAGCGTGATGTTGTATAGCCTATAGTCTTCCTCGATAAATGGGCTGTCTAACACTGAAATAACTTTTCAAATCGGACCAGTACTTCCTGAGATTAGCGCGTTCAAACAAACAAACAAACAAACTCTTCAGCTTTATAATATTAGTATAGATTATGATATTTCCAATTATGTAAAAAAACAAAACTTTCAACAACCCAATTGTATGAAATTGCGAAACAAGTTGCTATATTAAACATATACATGGTACCAAGCCAATATAGTTTCTAACTACACTAAGATATAGTTCAATTCCGGACAGTAATATTTATTGTAACTAATATTTGAGCGCTACTTTACACTTTATGTGTGCACCACAATTATTAATTCCATGCATTTACTTACATGCATTTATTGTAAGTAAAGGACGTCCCCCAAGTACATAAGAATAAAATAAGCAACTAATGAAATAAATAACATTTATTATTAGTCCAATAAGATATAATATTAGGAAATCATTATTATTAAATGTATAATAATAAAAAGAAACTACATTGTGAGTATAACCGCATGCCTGATGAGATTAAAAGTTTTTGGAGGTGTGTCAAGTTCACCAACCCGCATTAAATACTTTATTCAATTCTCTCTGACTGCGTCCATTAAAATGTTACCGAACAATAAAAATATGATCCATATCGATTCCATACATTGTTTAAGTTGGTAGCCAGTCAGTCACAGCCAAAAGTAAGATCCATGATTATCACTTACCCTTAAGGGTTGGGGTGGATATTTTAAGACGGGTCAAGGTTAGACAATCATCACATATCACTTACCCTGAAGTGCTGGTGTGCAGCCTGCTCCTCCGCCTGGAACTTGTGCTTGATGTTGTCGATCCGCATCTGCTTCAGGATACCAGCCACTTCGATTCTGGAAACAGTAAATTACTCATCAGCGTTTGTTTGTATAAGGGAATTAAAATTCGTCCATGGGATCCTATATTGTAAAGAATATATACATACAACTGAATATTCTGATGAACTGGACACTTGTCTAAGTCTTTCTATGAACGCAAACACGACTGATCTCTCGCCACTTTGACCACCACCACACTGAGATCATATTCTTTATTAGAGGTGGATTGACTTTTCGTCTATTGCTTATGTTATTTTTCATGTTATGTTAGTTGGGTAGATGAGCCACCTGGAACTAGTCCAGGCAACTCATTCATAGGTATCATGATACACAAGGTGTCTCAGTCATTTCTTCTTCAGCTTGAGCAAAATGTCAACAAACATTATAATGAACACAATTTTTATGGATTTTATCGCGGTTTATTATGTATTTCACATGCCTGCCATGTATTTAAAATGTGAATCACACCACTATTCAATACAGTTAGCTGCCGTGGATAAATCTTTGTTACAGAGAGCACAAGGGATCTGTGATGAGCAACACCTGGAGAGCGAACTTCAACATGTCAAGCAAGTACTGCGTGACAACAAGCTTCAGGTACCGCGTCTCCGTCACAATGAAAACTTATTTCAAGCCGCCAAAAAAGATAGGTCAATTTTTACCATCTGTCAAGTATCATATATCCTTACAAGATGCAGGAGTATACAAGCTTGATTGTGAATGGGTCTCTCTTATATAGGTCGAGCCAAAAGATCACTTAAAACTCGCGTCAAAGAACATATAGCTGACTTAAAACACCGTCACTACACTAAGTCTGTTATCTGTGAACATAGTCTTGACAAAGCTCGCCATTATATTAGATTTGATAAACCACAGACCCTCGAGAAGATGACTGGCTCTTACCACCTGCTTGGGATCCCATCATTAAAATAATTAAATCGAAAACCAAGCATAATATCAGGAGGATAAGAAACTGATCAGGACAACTGGTTGGCCAACTGATCAGGCGACTGGTCGACCAACTGATCGGACAAGCGGTCGACCAACTGATTGGGTAACTAATCCGGCAACTGATCGGGCAAGTAATTTGGCAATTAGTCGGCCATCTGAACGGGAAACTGGTCAATCAACTGATCCGGCAATTAGTCTACGAACTGATCGGGCTACTAATCGACCGACTAGTCAACCAATTGCCAAATTGGTCGACCAACTAACCAGGCAACTGGTCGACATTAACTGATCGGGCAACTGGTTGAAGAACTGATTGGGCTTCTAATCAGCCAACTGATCAGGATAACTGGTCGACCAACCAGGCAACGGGTCTACTAACTGATCGTTCAATGGGTCTACAAACTGGTCGACCAACTCATAGTGCAATTAAACAAATTAAATCTAAAACACTTGATTTATATACATCCTTACCTAACACGCATATTTTCCTGTAGTCTTCGAAGAGGGCCTACATACTCTTGAGATCGCCCACCACGCACTTCAGTTAACTGGTATTCCACATGCTTCATTCTCTCTGTATATAGCTGTTCCCTTAATACAGTGAATTGCCGCTCCAGGTTTGCTGAAATAGTTTAACCATAGTAATTAAAAACATTGCATAGATTAATCTATTAGCCCATACTGCAATCATAGAGTTTATAGTAATTATTATATTGTATACCTATCTATAATTTATTATTTCATGCTTTCATTGGGAAAAAATCTACATCCAATAGATAATGGTAACAATATATAATTGACAACATTTCATTTTGTTTTTCACCTCTATATTATATTTTTAACTGTACTAGATTGAAAAATAGGATACCCGTATTTTTAATTTTCTCAACATTCATTCATTTTGATTTATTTTAACTTTTGAAATTCTTTCTATTCTAAATAGACGTAAGTGCCTTATGATGTCATCTATTCCGCTGAATTTCAACCCCTTCAGGTAGCTCAAAACTCAACTTTTTTTTTAATGGACCAAACAAATTCAACTACACAGTATAATATTTTAATAAATAAAACATTTAAAAAAATCATTGAGTTGACTTTTTTTCCCAGATATCTGTTCACGATGACTCAACAAATATTTGTTTAGTCATACAAGGATGGTGGGACACAATTTTGATATCTGTAAGGTTGTTGTTGTTTGCATGGGGCAATATAGGTAAAGAGCAACATTTCATTATATTTTCGACTTGATTTTATATATTGATATCTACCAACTAATGTGACAGGCATGTGAATCTAATTTTAAGAGAATTCAAATTGTTTACAAACTTATTATACCCCTATTAGATTACAGTTATTACAAAGCCAATTCTACACTAAATTTCAGCTTTTAGCATCCAGAGAAGGTAGAAAAAGTAGTTAAGGATCCTAAGATTCAAATTAGTTTATTTACTGCACTATTATTATGAATCCAGATCTTATTTAATTTTGTTAAAATATAAATGCCCTTTTTAAACCCGATCTGCATCTTTGTCCTAGCTTAATTCTTCTTCCCAAGAGTATGTATTGAATGAGGAATGAATGGAATGTATTTTTAACTTTTATTGAACCTATCTCATATATTTATTTGACTTAACATTTCATTTGCAAATTGCCACAAAAATGGGGTGTTGGAGCAGCAATATAAAACTTTATATAAACCAAATGGGAATCATACGAAAAGTTTTATATTAATGAAACACCATCAAGAAATATTAAAGTGGGTGCTGAATTTTTGACCAATTCTAGTAGGCTTTGAACCTGCAATTATCATTTTAGCCTACTAATAGTACTAGGAGTGAATTTATGAAAATAGCGTCATGTTGTGTTTCACGATTTATATTCCATAACGTCATAGCTCTTGGTGACACATTATAGGATCAGTCGCGACTTGAGAGGTTAGGGTTTCAATCGGACCAGTGCATTGCAATGGGTTTCTCTAAATTCACTTAACCTTTCGAGAAGGAAACCCACTACTCATGTCCAGCAGAAGGATGTACAAGGGTCACTTATGTCATGCTAAAGAAATAAATAACATGATCTTCTTTCTCAATTTCTCCAATTTCTATGTAATTTGAATGTTATTATTACACTGAGATATAGAGATATATTATTAATTTTACTTTATTGTAAATAAAATTGTACAGTAAATAAATAAATCATCTACATAAGGACCACAATCGAACAAATATTGAGTTGTTTGTAAACATAACCTATAACACTTACCTAAATTGCTCAGGCACTCGATCCTTCGCCGTTCGCATTCACATTCGTCCATCTCCGAGGAGTCGTCAGAATCTGGCTCATCAGCATCTTCAGCGCTGGAATCCCGGTCAGGGCCCCTGGAAGAGCCCCCAGATCTTTCTGTCTCGCCACCAGACATATCCCCGTCCCCATCACTGTCACCCTCCACTTTCATCGACGGCATTTTCATAAGTATAAATAAGATTGAAATAAAAGTTTTTATTTAAAACAAAATAACAAAATCCTAAAGTAAAAATTTCGCTCCTTTCTAAAGTGTACACAATCAAGCTATACGTCACTGGTACGTCAATGTCAGAACTCGTGACGCTCAGGCTTTTTTTATAGGCCATGACTTTAATTATTCAGCTTGTTGTAATAAAAAACACAAGTTTGTGTATCACACAAACATAACTTCTGTGAAGGTAGATATCGCAAAACGAGAATATACTTGTACATGTAAAAAAGAGTTGATTCAATAGGCCCTAAAACTAAAACGCACTGAAGACCATTTCGATATTTGTTAATAATATGTTAATCCTTCTTCTTCTCTATTTATCCTTGCCACGGTTGACCTACTTAACGTACCTACTTGTTTTCTTTTGATTGTTTAATTATGTATTTAGGGGTCTGGATTACGCAGTGAAACGCTCGAGCTAAATTTAGTCTTATTTATATAGGTCTAATAAAGTCGGCGGTCACTATGCGCGCATGTCTCGACGTTTCTCCGCTAAACTAGGCCACGACTTTCCCACCATGGTTCAAGCCTTGTCAAGGCGGTGGGGCTCAGAGCCTAAGGTAAACCCAGCACCTAGGGCGACGCAAATTGAGCCGATAAAGCTGCCCGGCGAGTGACACCAATGCCGCCTTCGGTGAGGTGCCCTGGATCTAATGAGCAAATAGGGCACCTCGACGGCTAGTCAGTCCCCCAAAGTGCTAAGCTCACCCTAGACTACTGAGCACCACCACCACGTCAAGGCCAAGGGGGTCAATAAAGGCATAGTGCCTAAAAGGTTTGTCAAAATCAGTTGAAAAGCCTGTTTAAATAAAACTTAATATTGCTAAACAGACAACTTCCTCAAGTGAATGTATTGCGTCTACTTCACATTACGTTGAAGAAATATATATTGAGGATTCCATTCCTCGAGTTCAAGATATTGTGATTGACCCCTTAAAAGATGTGACAAGAGATAAAAATCTAAGAAGTACCACAGAAGATATTTTAAAAACGAAACACAAAAAATCGGGTAAATTTAAAAACAAAGTTTATCATAAGAGTACTGAGACCGATAATAAATATTTTCTTTTGATATATCTATGGAAAATCTAATAAACAAAGTCAAAGTCAAATAAAAATCTTTGAACATCTCTTTAAAATACAAGCACACTATAAGTAATAGGAAAACGATGACCATCGAAACAAAATGAAACAAGACGCGCGTAATAGGGATGTTGACATTTTTCATAAATGTTTATAGATCATTTATAAATATCTAATAGAGGCGTAAATGGTATTAACTTTTGCTTAAATACGTCTTAAGCCTATAAAATCTTGCATTTTATAATGCATTTTAAATTTCGCTCCAAACGCTAACACTTGTCACGTGACATCATATGTTGTTAAACATCATAAAAATGATAAAATGATTCTAGTTGTCGTTAATAAAAAATGGCTTTTAAGTTTTATAATTGTTGTACGGTGCCTATGTGTGTGTACACTGTCAAAACGCCTGAAAATTAGTTTTTACAATATGTACTGCGTACGGAAAATGGTGTACGTCAATATTCTTCCGCTTCCGCTAAAGAGGAACAGGTGACGTCATTTCCGTTTATTATCACGTGACCTATTTTAAATTTTGTTACATTTTATTTATTAAATATTAATTTAATCAAATAAAAATAAGGGAAAATATTGTAATTTTTCAGAATTCTATCATAGAAACTACCAATTAACATCAAAATTATATTTTTATATGAATACTGTCAACATCCCTATTTAGTAGGATCAACGCAACGGACTACGACAACAGGGGTGTGATGTCATAGCATGAGCGCGCGTAATCTCGGAATTTCAAAAAAGGGCTGAAACTTCTTGTCATTTTAATTTCGTAAATACTGCATATTATATTGAAGTGAAATAAAAACGAATGTAATGTACATGATAAGCTCCGATTTTATGTGTATTTGATAATAATATTTTGACCCTCCATTATAATAGGCGCGCACACACACACACACACACACACACAATAAGACTAACATATTCTTAGTTATGTATTTAATATTTATTCATAGCTAAATGAGCTAAATGTCGCGTTTCGTGCGATTTGTTCAGTTTCCGGTGGGCCATTATGGGGGATAGGGACAAGGAGCACAAAGCAAGTACATAATCCCTGGTTATGCCATGTATGATGTGTATAGGCGTAGAAAATCGACAAAAGTCTTCGACTGCTCGTTTGCCCTTAGATGATATAAAAAAATTAAAAGTGTCCGTAAAAACCAGTCAAGTCAATACAAAAACTATTCTCATATAGTAGTTTTTCTGATAAACGGACGCCAGCGCTCTGCGCTATTATGGTAGGTACTGGAAATAAATACACAAAATCGCTAGCTATTTAAAAAAATCACATTAATAATGTTACGCTTTCTGTCTACGGTATTTTGGTTATATTTACTAAAAAAAATAAAACTACGTTTTAGTCATTACAACAACTATTTTCATATCGTAGTATCTTAGTTTTTTCCGTTATTCTGAGCGGGACACTTTCAACTTTTGCCCCTTATGAGATGGTTCTCCCTGCTTCTACCCTCCACAGTCTAGACTCTAGACTACTGTGATCTGTTTCTGATCTGGGAGGGAGGGTCACCCAACCATCTTCTAAAACATAATAATATAAATATTCAATAATGGTTGAACAATTTGTATAGATCCCACTTCTAGAAAGGGATGGGAACCCTTCGCACATGCCAAAATTCATGTGAGAAGTGTATAAGTCTATCAACAGAACTTTAAACATATAAGTCCTACAAAAAACCTTATTTTGTTAGTTTTCAATACATGAGTAACTTTTGTAACAGAAAAAAAAAACAAACATACCTTTTAAAGGAGAGATTCTAGGCAAACGGAACCGGTTTAAGCCTCTAAACTTTCTTCGTAGATGATTCTAGACATGTTTTTTAATATATTCGAAGGAAATTCTCCTATTATCGTTTTTAACGTAATAAAATAACAGAAATCGATTTGTGGTTTACGTCCTTTGGTTATAAGCTAGAGAGATGTGCAGTTTCGTGGTCATTTGGAAGGAAAGGCTAAACTAGCCTCTAAGAAACTTGGCGTGCTCAATAGGGCGAAGTAGTATTTCATGCCTTCACACCGCCTTCAATTATACAAGGCGCAGATCCGGCCTCACATGGAATACTGCTCTCACCTCTGGGCTGGAGCGCTCCAATATCAGCTCCTTCCATTTGACCGCGTCCAACGCCGGGCGGCTCGAATCGTCGATGATAATGTGATCTCCAATCGGCTTGATCCCTTGGCGCTGCGTAGAGATGTCGGATCGCTCTGCATCTTCTACCGCATCTACCACGGGGAGTGTTCTGAGGAATTGTTCGGATTAATACCTGCGGCAGAATTCCACCACCGGACATCGCGGAAGAATTCCAAATTTCACCCACACCATCTTGATGTCCGGAAATCCACAACATCTAGATTTTTACGGCATTTCCTGCTTCGCACTACAAATATATGGAATCAGCTGCCATCTATGGTGTTTCCGAACCGATACGACTTAGGGACCTTCAAGAAAAGAGCATACTCACATCTAAAAGGCCGGCAACGCACCTGCTAATCTCCTGGTATAGCGGGTGTCTGTGGATGTCGCTATTCGCTTACCATCGGGTGAACCGACTGTCCGTTTGCCCCCTCTTCTATAAAAAAAAAAACAAAGGTCACGCACGTATGGCAAGCCTCGCCTGCTCAGGACGCTCAGTCCCCTATTGCGCGTGTCTGATATTAGAATTATTGCTTAACAATGCGACGCCTTAAGTTCAGTTACCCGCTTAGGTCAACGCCTAACGAACTACCTACATAATACTCTGCCGAGGGCCTCCTCGCCTGTTTTTTAGGAGACCCGTAGCCAGCTGTGTGAGACGTAAGATCGCCTGTGCTTATTATTAATGGTAATGATCATATGGAAGATCCGGTCCTGCACCGATAAGTATGATGATGATCAGGTAGGTACACGGAAAAATTTCGAAAAACCAATTGAATGGGTACAAAGGTTAGGGTCGAATGTGACCCCGACCATGGTGCAGGCCTTGACGTGGCGGTGGGGCTCAGTAGCCTAGAGTGAGCCGCTGCACCTTGGGCGAAGCTAATTGAGCCGAGGGGGCTCTTTGTACCCCTCTTATAAGAGAGGACAAAAGAGCAGGGGGCAAGGGGCAAGGATGGGAACCTCACCCCATTGTACTGTTCCGACGTTGGGAGGGGATGTTCTGTGGTGGGGGAAAATCTCTCGGTGGAGGTGGCGTCGGTCCCTTGGGGGACGGACTGGAAAATACAAGAACTGTATATATTTAGTTAATCATTGAGGTAGTTATGTAGGTTATATCATAAGTAATGAAACACAGTAATATCTGATATTAAATTTAATAGGTATTCTATTATTTACATTAAATTGTTCTCTATTAACATTGTATTTATATTTTTTATTCAATTTCTTTAATATATTTTATGTACAGGACTTTTTATAAATTATATGATATCAATATCAATACTGTGAAGTCTCGACAAATTCTTATTCGGTTGGCGACGGACACGGGAAACTTATACGTTTTCCGTGTACGTACCAACTTACAAAACCTAAAATAGAAAGAGTACGACAAAAACTAAACTAAGTACACAATTTAGCACCTCCACAGGCTACTGAATATTTATAATAAACTTTATAGTTTACCGCTACAGTAAAATTGTTACCGACCATTAAAGAACGACAATACTTAAAATGAGCACACGTCGTGGGAACGCAATAAAATAGACATAAATAAAATATATATACTAAAATTGTGATTACTGAAGGGGCGACCGTACCGCTGGCATGTATTTGGCACTATATCATTTGGAATGCACAATTCTATCTACTTAGATTATTTCAAACACGCTCTAAATACAGATTTGGACATTTAGAATAGTGTTCATAAAAAATGTTGGCATTACACCTGTGTGTAACCTGACAAAATTTAAGTGTTTTGTGGCAAAAAGCAAGATGATGTTTAACAAAGACGAAAAAAATATATGTAGTTTTTTTTCTTCTTTTCTAGCAATAAGTATTTACTAAAGGCCAAAATTATAGTTATGTAATGGTTTTTCGTAGGTAGTTCATTCTCTATCTACGGTTTTTGGTGATAGAGTTTGGACAACAAAAGCTTTCCACGAATTATTTTCAAAAGTTTTAGGATGGCAATATTTTGCCACTGTCAAAATTGTCACATTGACATTTCTTACTTAAAAATTGTGTCTTTCTGAAAACGAACTTGATCCATTAATAATACATGTTGAGGACGGTAGCAGGAGCGGGAAAGGAAGCAATAAGTTGATACAATATTATCAGGTGTAGAGTTTTGGAATCCGATTTCAGCTATGACTCATAGCCCCCTATGTCTTGTTTTGATTTTATTGTGTCATCCTCATTACACCAGTGGTCTCTATTTCATTAAATAAATATACTAAGTAATAACTTTTTGTTGAATTCAACCTTTTCTGTAAAATACTGTGCCAAGTTGAGCTGTAAACTTCAATGTACCAAAGTTAAAAAATGCCAAGCTGGCGAAATATTGTAACGCTAATTTGCTTATCTGTAATAAAATAGTGATCGCATAATGTATTGAATAATAAATAGTATGAACTTTGTTTAAGCAAAGTATAGCCAGGGTTGCCAGCTCGTGAGTTTTTAAGAAATCCCGACTTTTTTCTTGGACAGCTTTCGTTGGTCAGACTATTATAAAATTTCTCAAATATGTATTTGCCAATAAACAAAGGAAAACAGAAAAAAGTTTTTAAAATTATTATTGTGACACAGAAATTGGCCTCATGCAGTGTAGATTTCAGAAGTGGTATCAAAGTAAAAAAAAATATATAGAGAGAGTTCTCTTAAATTTGTCAAGTTACATTAAATATTTGATTACATTAGGACGTCTCATCTATAAAATGCGAACTTTTAAAGATAATGAACCTTCAACTATTTTTATTTTCTATTGATTTACATTAATAATAGTTGGTAAATTTGACAAAAAGAGGTTAAAATTGTAATATCACTCTTTTTATAAAAATTAGATATGTTCAATAATTAAAGTTAATTAAATATAAGTGTACCCTTTTATAGTGTTGCCAGCATAGACTGTTGACATTTTAGGTTAAATACGAGAGTAAGTACACGGATTTAAAATAGTTTTGGGTCTTCTACGCTCTATATCTATGTTTAGGCAAGGTCAAAATTTCAGCATTTAAACCATCAATTATTTATAGGAAAATTCCACAAATCTAGCTACTTGTAAAGTTGTTAATTTTTACGTATTTTCATCTATATTAGAAATTTTGGCAACGAGGAATAGGGAATTTTATTTAAATAGTTCTATCGAAAAGTTAGGTAGGTACATATCCTTATTGAAAAATATAAATTCCTTTAAATTATTGTTGTTGTTTTACATATAAATTCACTAAACAATACATTTATGGTTTTACTTAAAAAAATATTACACTGTTAACATTAGAAGGAAATACTTAATTTTATAACAATAATTCGAAAGCAAGAGCAAACTTCGAATTTAGATCAATATCCAAAATAGTATACGGGGAATGTTATAAGACTTTCTCAAATTTATGTGCAATGTAAGAAATACAATAAAATACATTAAACTCGTGAAATTTAATTAATTTTACTCAATACAACGACTGACACCCGAAATAACGTATGTCAATGTCAATGTCAGCGAGATGTCATCGCTTTTGATCACAGAATAGACAAATATCAACGAAGAAAACGTTAAATTTAAACACGGAATTTTATAATTAGTTAACATGAATATTAAGGCAGTATATTGTGGAAACTAGTCTCGTAACAAGTAATATGCACAAAATAACGTACCGTCACACGTATATCGCCCCGCCAAGTTCGTTTCCCGATGGTTTGGTCGATTTATTGCATATATTCTCTACGGATTACATTTTTAAATATTTCGTTTCGAGTTCTAATGCATCGAACGCTTTTATGAGCGACTCTACCGCCTAAAAAGTGATTTGTAATTCGAATGGAGCCTTTTTGCAGACATGGAGCAAATGTAAAACCATTTGCACGATTATTAGGAGCGGCAACACCGCGCGCACCGCCCGCTAGGTCTGCTTGAGCCAATGCGCGGGCACCCACTGTGGCTCCCTCTCCAGACTGTTGATCTCGTTCAGCAGCTGCTGGTAGGCACGTTGGGTGTCGTTGTTGATAATGATCATGTCGAACAGATGGCCCCACCGGAGCTCCATGTCCCGGGCTGTCGCTATGATCTCTTTCAACTCTTCCTCCTGAAATATGGAACAAAAAATACTTTTTGTGAATTTATTATGGTTGTAAGGGTTTTTAGATTTCGAACGTTTTAGACTCCTTTACATTACTCATGGAAGACTGAAGTCCCGGCCGTCATAATGTTACAAAGCTATTTCAAATTAATATCATAAAATGTGCTTAAAATTTAAAGATTTTAATAACTTGGATCAACAAGTGATTACGATGCCTGTGTGTGTGATGAAGATCTTTAAAGTTTGTACTTATTTACTTTGTTACTTGGTATTTTATCGTAATATAATTATAATAATTGGATTTCATGCATAATATAGATAAAGTCCGCCCGAACACTAAAACACCCCACAAGTATGAGTCTGACTCGCGTGCTGTGGATGATGAAGAAGCCAACGAAAGTATTTTCTTAAATAATATAACGAATTGAAGCTTTTAGATTATTTTCTTCACTTCTTTTGTGATACCTAGCTTCTTGTCGGACATGATTCTATGTCAATGGGTAGTACATGTAATGTTTTTATCCGACTTACAGATGAACAGACAGTCGGATAACGGATTGATCCTATAATGGTTCCATTTCGTCATTTTTAGGGCCGAAAAGTTTACCTTAAACGCTTCCCCGTTCCTGATCTTCTTCTGTCTCAATTTCTCCAGACTGGGCGGCGCCACGAACACCGTGTAGGGCTTCAGGTCGGAGCCGCGCAGCAGTCGCAGCGACTGCGGATGGAGGTTCAGCACGCAGATCTTGCCCGAGCTCACCACCGAGCGGATCGCCTCCAGAGACGTGCCTGGAAGGAAATGGAGAGAGAGTCCTATCGTTATCGTCGAATCTATAAATATTTCCTACTACTCCTGAGTCCTTCTGATTAAATTCGTTGCGGATCCCAAGGCAGTTTTAACGTGTCCGTCGGGCTCCCTGAGATCGTATCAAAGGGTCATTTAGTGGTTACCGCTGTTGATCCTGGCTATAGGAGCTATAGGAGGGTAGCAGCGGTGGGAACGAGCGGTGGGCCTAGCCCGATCGTTAATCTAGTACAGAACGTATTCTTGATTGACATTAGGAAACTTCTCACTCTACTCTCACTTAAACCATCAATGGACGATATTCTCTGAGAAGACGTCTTCGACGGGTAGTCCCGAGTTCCGACGTTGACCTCCAGTTGGTCTACCACTATACCTATATTTTTAATGCACTTATTATTTGGAATGATATTTATAATGAATTCTTCTGGAATTTTTGACTTCATGATACAATACAAAAATGGAAAAATGTTTTTACTTTTTCCAAAAGTTCTTCTTCTTCTTCTTAGGGATGTCAACATTTGAAACTATGACAAACCGTCGTAAATGAAAATGTAATAAATGGTCACTTACGTGTGATTTGAAACGGTTATTGATCAATTTTTACCATTGACTTGACTTTACCATTCATATTAACTGATTGATTTTTAGAGTAAAACTATTAAAAGTGTTAAATTATGAAAAAATCTGAAGGGATAGCCCTAAAAGTCAGCTGTTGTGGTTTGTTTACAAATATTTTACATCGATTTTGGCTGGAGTATAGTTACAATACTCACCATAGTAAGCCTTCTCGTATTCGCCGTGCTCCACGAACTTCCTGTTGAGGATGTCAGCCTCGAACTGAGTGCGCGAGATGAAATGGTAGTCCTGGCCCGGCACCTCATGGTCCTTGCGCGGCCGCGACGTGTCTAAAATGATGCCTCTGTTATACATCCCAAATGTACTACGTATACGCTCGTGTAAGCGTGTGTGAGTGTCTGTATATCCGTAATGTCTCTCGCACTAGATGTGAAAGACTCTACGGACGTATGCATATAATATATTATACGCGGCAGCAGCTTCCTTCAGGGTCCTTCTTGAGAGCGTGTTTGCAAATATAGATGCTTTTAGTGTATTTATCAGTTTGTTTGTATGTGCAGGTGTAGTCACGCAGCACGGCACGTGCGAAGCGTGCGGGGTCCACCATAAGCGAGTGTCTATACCTATGTCACTCCGGCACTGCGGCAGTTCATGAGCGAATATTTGTCGTATGTGTGTGTATAACTCACGCGGCACAGCAGCGGCGAACCGCGCGGCGTCCTCCATGAGCCGCTGGCGCAGCTCGTGGCGGCCGATGTTGGGCGGGCCGATGAGCACGATGGGCCGCTTGTGCGACGCGCGCGGGTAGTACAGAGCCACCTCCTCGTACGTCAGGATCTCTTCCTGCTCGTATTCTGGGAGACAGAACAGAGGTAAGAGATAAGAGGAGGTGAAAACCCAAAGGAGACGTTGGAGAGATGCGGTAAAAGATAAAGGGTGTCTAGAAATATTATATTCTGGGAAACAGAAGACAACAGAGCTTTATTTAGAGAGAGAGACAACGGAGTTGAAAAGCCCAAGGCAGAGGATAAGAGAGAGAAGAAGAACAAAAGAGTTCCCGGAAACTAAAAAATGTTTACTGTATTAAAAAAAAAAAAATTATAATCTATTAGATCAGTGTAAGATGATTCCTTAAATGCTTATCATATTTTGCAATTAAACCCTGGTCACTTACCATCTCCACCAGACGTAGAGTAGAGAGGATATCCCGCTTCGCTTGTCGCCTTCTTCCCTTTCTTCTTCCGGGGGGGTTTCTTGGCACACAGCAACGTGCCCCCCTTCCGAGGTTTATCCCGCGCTGCCACTTCTCCCGCTAGCGTTAGCTTCATTGACTCTCGTCTGTAATTTAAGTCTATATATCAGTCTTCTTTTAGCAAAATTAGCTGACAACTAATTTTACAATAATTGAGTTCATTCCGTCAAAATCGTTTTCAAATATTTAGTTACATTTTTCAAAATTCCAATTCTTTCAGTGTCCTAATACATTTAAGAGTCGGGCTTGATTAAGTACTTTCTACCAAAATTCCAATAGATTTAGTTTTTTTAATACGTGCAACATTTTAAATTTCTACAACTTTTAAGTAGCAACATAATTCAACTGCTGTCGTTGGACGAATATATTTAGTTCTAGCAATCGGCTTCATAAACACTTTACATGTTAAAGATAATCTTGGTTCTATCTGTTCCCCCGCGGTTTCACCAGCCTCAAAATATAGAAAACATTTCCAATGTAAATAGTTTTCGTCAATAATAGGTTATAGGACAATCAAATGCAAAGTTATTTTTATCCAATCTGATAGGCGCACTCAACTCGACAAGTTAACTTTGTGGCTTAAATTAGTACTGATATTCCTAAATAGACTTACTGGTGCTGGAATGCCTGGCTCGGTATGAGTCCCGCAAGGGTCTGGTCCTCCTCGCCCTCACGGAATGCCTGCCACCAATTGGGGTCCTCGCGGCTGATCACGTGTAGGACATCTCCCTTCTGGAAGCTGATACCTGTAAAAATATTGGCTAAATGTTATTATAGTCCTTAATCTAACAGTGTTCCATTTTTTCACCCTACTGTGTACTACCATCTGTTCAGCCGCTCCGAAGTGATTGAGTAACAAACATCCAAACGTCTAAGCTTATGCATTCATTATATTAACGGGATTGAATTTTTTAGATAGCGTGTGCTACAATAATAATAATATAATATAATAAGAACTGGGCAGATGTCTTTATCGTCAGTCTCAACTAGCTCATAGCACAGTATGAACTTTTCATCGTTGATATTATAATGGGGCAAAAAGGACTTCTATAGGGATACTCTGCTCATTTCCTACCCTCGACAGGGGATTAAAAACGTTATCCTTGACTTTCGTAAAAGGCTGTTAACCTGTACTGATTGCCTCCCTTGGGGAGTATTATGGAGCAAGAACCTAGAGACCTATTAGCTCCCATAAACTCATGGAGCATTGAGGTCACTCACCCAGCTCCCGACAGGGGATGTACACATCGTCCTCCGGGTCGTAGTCGAAGTGCGCTCGCACGTGCAGCACGCGGTGTGCGGGCGGGGGGCGGGGGCGCGCACGCGGTGCTAGCACCACCACCAGCGTGCCCGCCAGCGCGCCCAGCACCTGGCACACCTCGTGCACCGACTTGCCACGCATGCTCACACCGTTCACCTCCAGCAGCTGTGACATATGCGAGGATTAGCATAGCCGAAATAAACCATACGTCATAGGTTCAGGGCTCATTATTAAGTGAGGAAGAAATTCTCCTTAAATTTAATCTTTCCGATACCGATTTTTTTAAATTTTGTTGCACTCGTATGTAAATATGAAAACTGATCAGGATAAAGGTTACTAAGATTCTATAGCCAGTCCTGGAGTCAACTGCTATTTCCTTTTACAAATTTGTCTGAAACTAATGTAAAATAGCTATGTAGGGATGGCAGCCTCACATAGACATTGCGAAATACGTAATTCCTAATGAACCTAATGGTATGTTAAGAAATTGTTCCAAAATTGCTCGTTTATTGCTTCAATTCCAAATATACTAATGTTATATACTAGTATTGAAATGGAAATTCTAAGCAAATAAATATTGTTAATGATCTACAACAAAAAGAATATTATTTAATAGTGTGTAACTGTACCTCGTCTCCTTCATGTAGGAGGCCTGACTTTTCGGCTGCACCACCTCGAACTATCCTGCCAATAATCACCGCTTCCCCTTCATTTCTCACTGTAGCACCTACAATGATTATTTGGTGGAATGAGATATATGGAGTGCCACAGAGTCCAATTCTTATGCCAGTTATATTCACTTTTTTTTTTGTTGACGTAGGGAAATTCATTTACATTTTACGCATGTATCCAGATTACCTCGGGTAAGGCTCCTGGACCTATGTAGGACTCACGCTTGGGCAGTGTGCTACCCAAACTAAAAATATTCACAATATGTATCAACGCTTATCAATGATTTAAAGTGTTTCGAAATAAATAAAATAATCCTTAATTGAGTTTTATAAATGGAAAAAACCCAGAAGCATTAATTCTACAAGTAATACGTACCGAGAGGTTCATTGGTTTTTTCTATCTTGATGATTTTAATATTTTCGCTCGAGTCATCGGGCGAATGTGACGGGACGTATTTGTCATTTTCGCCTTTATTAGCGCCAGTCTGAAAATCAATATAAATAATCGTCAATACAATTTATAAAGCTTTTGTTACCAAATATCTTCTGTACAATTATAAGGCTTCATTAGATAATGAATATTTTACTAAACACAAACACACACAAAAGAGGGATGTTATAAGTTTGACCGCTGTCTGACTACAGTGCTACACTGTATTTCTTAAACGCGTAAACCGATTTAAGAGTGGTTTCCTATTTGAAAACAGGATTTCTAGGGGTGGTTCTTAAACATATTTTGATCAAAATCTCCTCAGTTTGTTCACCTGAAAAAGTAAGGTGAACAGCTCTTTTGTGGGGATTTCATTGGGGTTTTTTATATGTATTTACCTTTTAATGTAATAGTTACCTTATTTCTCTTTCCCCGACTAAAACTTGCGGGGTCTAATAGAGCTGCAGCCTGATCGTGGGCCTGAATTAAACTTTCTAGTTCTAATCCTCCCAGAACCGACAGCAGTTCTGCAGCCAAGGCTGACGTTTCACCACCAGACGTAGTATGTGATCCCAGTACGTCTATACACTGAAAATAATGTAAAGTACATTTTATAATTTGCGGCTAAACAAATAAACACATACTCTATGTATTGTTCAACTTGATATTAATAATAAAGCCGGATAGCGGCGTATATCAAACATATACGCATGAATAGATATGATCTAAATGATAATGTCAACATGTCAAGTTTGCGCAAAACTGCAAGTGCATAGACTGTCCTCGCTTATATGTATACAAGGACCCGTATCCTATCATCGAGAATACAAGATAAGGAACATATTTTTTATTAGAAGCTAAGTCTGAAAATTCGTTTGAAAGCTTAGATTGCAGTCACTTACATCCTTTAACCGATCTGTAGCTCGATGTGTCTGTGGAGATGGGAGACCGGGTCTTTTATGTCGTACAGCAGTGAGGACGGCAGACCTGGTCGCCAATACATTCCTCAGGCCAGGGCACAACAGGGCACCAGCGGCCCCCGCTACCCTGGCTGCCAGAGCCGTCTCCCCGCTAGCACCGAGCGCTTTTTGCACCCGCGCCAATGCTGCGGACACCTCTTGGTAATCTGGAATTGATAAATATTATTAGATTAGCATAATTGTATTATATTCAGCAGTATCAAACTGAGTTGGTAAGGTTAGTTATGAGAGTGGAATGTTTAGACAAGTAATATCTTAATTAAAGAAGAAGAAGAGAGAGGGCTAACGGAACGATGGGTTATTTGGTAACCCGTAATCTGAATCGGGACCTTATGTTTTCTAAAACTCATAATTTTCTGAATGTAAAATGATAATTTTTTGCTGATTTTCGTCATACTGATCCCACGTTCGTGCACCTTCTGTCGCTTTTTAATAAGGATGACTTTGTTCAAGTTCTACATTCAATTCTAATAAGGTAATGTTTATCTTAAAATAAATTTGACTAGAATATAGCTTTGAAAACACGTATCGATTCATTCGCAGTTATATCTGTAATGGGCACTTCGCTGAATTGTTTGAGTGCTACAGAATTTGCTGTAAAATACTTATTTTTAACCGACTTCAAAAAGGAGGAGGTTATCAATTCGTCGGAATCTTTTTTTTTTTTTTTTTTTATGTATGTTACCTGATTACTCGAAGATGGCTGGACCGATTTGAAAAATTCTTTTTTTGTTCTAAAGGGTATACTTCCCAAATGGTCCCATGATAAGGAAACCAGGATCTGATGATGGCATCCCAGAGAAATCGAGGGGAACTTTCGAAAATCGTAGGGGCGACTAGTGTGTTTGATATTTTTTTTATAAAGTGTTTTGAAGGACTTCAATTTAATGAAGGTCTGGAGTCGATCTGATGCTGGAGCCGAAAGACAATCGAGGGAACTCCTCAACTATTTACATCAGTAACCTTGTGTTTGAGCTTGATTAATTTGTAATGATGAGAACTTTACACCTAGATGGGTTGTGACTATCATTAGGGGTGTGATGATGAAGACAAAGGACAGTTAAGGGAACTCCTCAACAGTTTACAGTAGCTACCTTGTGTATGGACTTAATTAATTTAAATTGATGAGAACTTTGTACCCATATGGGTTATAAGCGCCATTACAGGTGTGATGATGGAGACCATACACAGTCGAGGGGAATCCTCGACGATTTACAGCTTTAATTGGGCTTACTTCATACGGTAAATAATATTATGCCAAAATCATGTAATTTTATTACTTGCCGTTGTTAAATGAACAAAAAACAACTGTGGCTTGGAAGCGCATCATAGTTTTTCAAGGTCATCATAATATCCTTTCTATATCTATATATTGGTGATGTTCTATACCTATATATAATGGAATTATTTAACGAATAGCAGCAAATCTGCCGTGATTGCTTTCGATTACATGTATATAAAGTTTTACGCAATTCCATTTCGGTTTTTTAATTTGTTATGTAATGATTTAAACCCTTTCTACGTTCATCTCATTTATACAGCGCTATCTAATCTGAGCAACGCGTTTAATAGTTCTACCCATATTTCAGACAAATAAAATCAGTTATCGAATTTTGAAATCACTATAAATTAAGAAATAAAAAAATTTTAAACAAAAATTAAAACCGACTTCAAAATTTAAAAAAAAACTAAAAAGTAATAAAATAATTTCCTTAAGTTTCCTGAGTCGGTGTCAGCCAAGGTAGGTAGGGAGGTGTACATCAACGAATACGACACCGGCTTCAAAAGTAACAATAATGACGTGGTAAATGCAAAGATTGTATATTAGTAGAAGAACAAGTTGATTATAAATTGTAGGCACAAAGATTAAGGAAATTATTTTATTACTTTTTAGTTTTTTTTTTTTAATTTTGAAGTCGGTTTTAATTTTTGTTTAAATTTTTTTTATATATCTGACTAGTTCTCCTGACCTAAATGTGAATACCAAACGAGCGGCTGTGTGTTGAACTGGAATTAACGCCCGACCTGCGGCCTAAGCCAGATTCATCTCTAGTAGTATTACTACCTACTACTAGTAGTAAGTAAGTATATGAAGTACTAGCGGCCCGGTTAGTGCTTCGCTACGTATAAAGTGAAATAAAAAAATATTGAAACATCTAATTAATTTATTCAAACAAAAAAATATATTATTAATTGCTAGTTATTTTAAAACTTAATGTTGTACTGTCAACACTGAAAAAAGTTTCAATATGACCCCAAATGAAAAAGTTTCAATTTGACAGCAAAATCTCCATTGATAAAATGATCCGCCATTTATTGAATTAAAAAAATGTGATAAATGAAGAACCGCTCGACCGATTTTGTGCAAACTTCACATAAACCATCTACTAAATAGTCCGAACAAAGCCTAAACATTTGGTTGGGATTGGTGAGCCCGTTCTTGAGTTATAAAATTACAACGAAAAGTGGCATTGAATTTTATATATAAAGATAACCATGGCAACCTATTATTAAAAATAGTTGAGATGAATTAGAAGAGGCATACCTACTATCAGACGATGGCAAATATTTTATTGATTCAATCTTTGCCGTTTCCCTTTACATATTCATCATGACATTTCATCCATTCTAATTATTTCTCTCGTGATATCACTGTGTTATATTTTTTGGAAAGAATCACAGGACAAGAAGTACATAATTACAGTGGCTGAGAGTTGAGACTTATTATAAACTAGCTGTTGCTCGCAGCTTCGCCCGCTTTAACATTTTTTTACAGCTGCATCCGGAGTGATGATGATTATTGTTGTAGTCTAAGTTACTCCTTATAACATCAGCTATCTGCCAGTGAAAGTCCCGTCAAAATCGGCCCAGCCGTTTTAGAGATTATCAGGAACAAACAGACAGACAAAAATGGTAAAAAATGTTATTTTGGTATATGTACCGTGTTTACATCCATATGCATTTAGTAGAAAGCGCTTATTACAAACAGACACTCCAATTTTATTTGTCTGTATAGATAAATGTATAGATAATGTTTTTTTCGTTAGTTCTGGTTGATTTCATTTATGTTCATGGTGCTCATCCCTTACCATAAGGTAGCTCTTACCATAGTTTGCTTATCCAACTTACATGAGCTCTTACTAGATTAATTATTGGGCTACTGTGATCATGTACATTAAGGTCCTTACCAACAACAGCATATAGCTGATTGACTTCATCGCTAATGTCGTCTTCATAAGCGTCGTTGACGAAGGCGGTGCTGGAAGGTGGATTTGACTCTAGCGCCTGAAGCTTGTGGGACCCTCGCAGGGACGTCCGTAGGAACTCGTTCTGCGCCGCGATTCTCTCCTCAGCTTCTTTGCGCTGTCGTAGTTGTTCCTGTAACAATTTGGAGAATTTGGTTTTATTACTTTATACGCGCAAATAAATATTTTAAAGATTTAGCGTGTTTAAGTAGGTTTCTTGCTTGAGTAAAACTTTTTTCGAGAGTTTTTTTATGTATCCAATCGGGCTACGGCATGGAGTACGTTATACCTACTGTATTCTCAATACTTTGTATCTTATAAAAGTAGACATCTCAATTGAGGCCCAGGTGTTAAATATTACAACCACAAATGAGAAATTTTCGCGGTTATTGTCGAGGTGAACCGAGTTATCAGAATTTTAAATCGAAGTAAAGTAATAGATGTTTAGTATTTGCAACATTTGATTTAAAATGTGAGGGCCTGTGATCATAGGATATTTAAAACTGCTAAACTTTAAGGATATCTTGTATTAAAAATGGTTTAAACACACACAAAGTCTTGAATTTCATTTCAAGTCTTCTACTATTATCGCATTTTCCAAAGTTTTGCATATCTGAGTCTATTTGTAATTTTTTTTATATACTTATGTCATATATAAACTGAGCCAATAATGTATAGACTACATACATTCTTTGTATGTACTATTCGAAGTACTCAAGGATTCAGCTAGACATAAGAAATATCACAAACGTTGCTACTTGGCCTCTATAGCTCACGATTCATGTAATCGTGACCTTACACTCACCCAGTGTATTATAAACCTTATACCATAATAACAGGGTCCAAATCCAAACGGTATCACCATTTAATTCTCTTTCACATAGTTTTTAATCTACCAAACCAGGCCAATTATCGTTACTAATGATAATTCCAATCATTATGATAATATTTCCAATCGTTAATTACTACACGTAACAGATACCCTTAAGGCTCCACGGACGGACCCTGGAATTAATACCCTTGATATCCTAATGGGCATGGCCTGTATTATTCAGGGCCTTTACCTCATTCAGATATATGTAGGTTCCCCATTATCACTTCAAACATCGTCCTTAGACACGGACCTTAGGTCCGTTTACCAGACATAACACTTGTATATCACATGTATCATGGTCATTATCAACACTTATCACCTCTAGAATTGTTATCATCATACGCCTTTTTTAATGGAACCCAAACGGTCGCACTTTTTGCGTTCAATTTAGTCTGGGCATCGAGCATATAACCGGAATGGAACAGTAATATGTTTTGTATAAAAACGAATTCCGCCAAATTTCTGCTGCTACGTTGCGCCGGTTCCGCGTTCTTATTGGCCGACTGATGGATGATTGGCTAATGGGACATACACACAGATCACTGGTTGGTTGAAGCGCTATTACGTCAGTGACACATCACTGACCAGTTTCGGAATGTTATGGCTCAAATTACTACTCTTATCAGGTTATATGCTTGATGGGTCTGGGCAATGCATAAAGATCATTATCAACCCATCTAAATGTCCAGAACCTTATCTATGCACTCATTTATTTCAACCAGTGGGTGTATCATATAACTCTCCTGCCTATTTCAGGTAATAACGTAAACAAATAATATTATGAGTTTTACTCTACTCTCAGGCCAACTTACGTTCAATAGTGACGCCAATTTACCATCTGATGAGCGATGGCTCTGTCAGTTTGTCTATCCAACTGGCATAAAACTAACAAATACTATAAGTGCTCAGCATCTAATTAGTACAATAAATTAGCAACTTACATATCATCATAAATATACATATCATAGAATATAGATACATACATATTATGTAGTGCAGTAAGAATCGATTTCACTTGATGAAACCTAGTTTACTTGAGAATGTCGAGAAGAAAGCCCATTGCTTGGACCCTTGCGATATTGAGGTCGATACGATAGGTTGTTGATGCGACCAAAATGTCGTGTGTCATGAATAAGGAAAGTCGAAAAATATATTTTTGGACTTTGAATCGATCTGGGTTTAAAATTTTTAACAAATAAAAATTTACCGCCATATTGGAAAATAAAACTATTTATTTTATATTAGGTAGGATCACTACATCTAAATGCTAGTTCATTTGGTCTTAATCGTTTCTGATAGTGAAACTTTGACTCATTTTCAATTCTAGTTAAGAAAAATGTTATGATAAGGAGAGGAAAAAAAATAGGTTTTATTTATACAGTTAAATAATATTGGAGTGTCTGTTTGTACTTTGTAATATTAAAATAGCCGCTTTTTATTAAATGGATATGGATGTATACACGGTACATATACCAAAACAGCATTTTTTACTATTTTTGTCTGTCTGTTTGTTCCGGCTAATCTCTGAAACGGCTGGGCCGATTTTGACGGGACTTTCACTGACAGATAGCTGATGTTATAAGGAGTAACTTAGGCAACAAAAATAATCGTCATCAATCCGGGTACGGCTGTAAACGTAAGTTAACGTGGGTGAAGCTGAGGGCAACAGCTAGTTTATAAATAATTATTGAATGATGTGTTTTATCAAAATATAGTTGTACCTACCTTTATCTTTTGTTTTAAAAACGTGTACCTTCGTGTCCTAAATTAAGCTGACCATATATGAAAAACAAAACATTTACAAACAAAGACCACATTGTGCGACAGATAATAATAAATTAAATAAACAATCGAAAAAAACTTTCTTTTTCTATTCAAATGTATTATTATATTTAGAAAGGAATATTAACCTTTTTGTGTTAACGATGAGAAAGGTGAGCTCTGAAAGATAGTAAGTATGTACTTGTACAATTATTTTATGTCCAATAAAAATATTTAAATAAAAAGTGTATTTTTTATATTTACTCAGTGTTAGAATGGCGATATGCCAGGATACAGATAATGAAAATAAACCGAACATTGGAATTAAATATATTTTTACAACTCCTCGTCAATTTTTATTGTCAGAATTAAAATTTTATTTTTACATTTTTGACGTTTATGACATTACAGCTATCTCAGAAAAAGTAAGCTGAAGATTGTATGTATGTGTGCTATAAAGTATGTGAAACGTCGGGAATGTTAAATTTTTTACAAATCGCAATAAATGTTTACTTAATGGTGTTCATCATAAAATGCAGTTTCTTTACAATATACACCTATTGCGTTTAATAATCGCGCGTAAACTTTCTTCTTATTCTTTTTGTGATAAGATTCTCTATTACCTGCCAGTGTGTGTTAAGCCTCTAAATATCTTTAATTCCACAACATGGCGGCCATTACGTCAGAGGCCAGTAAAATCAGAACCTGTTTACTCACCGAGTACGCCTTTATTCTTTCTGGGTCAACATCATGCAACCGCGCCTGGGCGCGCGGCGACGACGACACCATGCTCTATAGATCTATAGATCCACTCGCCATCTTATCACTATACTCTACTATACGTGAATAACTGTGGCCGTGTTAAGTTTCTAATGTAACACCTATTTAAATAAATTAAATCATTAAGTAAGATATTATGAATTATGATAATAATTATGGAAATCTACATTAAGTTAATTGTGTCACACGGCCTGTGGTATCACCACATTCCGCAATACACTCGTTGGTTCGAATCCGCCTAAAATGTATATAAATGTATGTATTTGAATAGTAGATATACCAAATGAGCTATACGTACCTATTAAAAATATATTCCCTATTGGAACGTAGTTCCTTATCGCGCATTACGAAAGGGGGCTAGACGGAAAAAATTAAGATGAAAAGTTGGAACGACACTTTTTGCTATAGTTGTGAGCCGTGCGTGCGGCTTTTAGATTGACCCATGGTAGCAAAAATCCCAGTTTAAATCCCACCGATCTCGGTGACTTTTGTTTTTTTTTTTATTATTTTACGCCGGGAGATACTCTGATTTTTATCGATTAAAAAAATAATAAAAAATGTATACCTACCCGAATAATTATTTTCCTTACACCTTTTTTGTTTTTTATTACAATTCCTTCACTAATTAATCCACTATCCCTAGAAAGAGGTGTCCCTTGACACCTCTCTTTAGTTTTTTATTTCCTTATTTCGGTACGAGACGTAGAGCAAATGTTTGTGACTTTACCACGTGACTGAGTTAACGAGGTGTGATTGTTCATAATAATTATGATTTATGTTTTCATGGAGATATATTACTTTCAATAAAAATTTGCCATAACGTTAGTCATTATTCAACGAAGTAATATTATTAATTAAAGTGTAAACACAATACCTAAGATATGTGCCAACTTAATATAAAATGTAGTCGAAGTTGATTTAGTGCCTGTTATACGAAGAATTCGTAGGTTCCAACCCCGAAGAAACAGCTATCAATAGTTTGAAAATACCAAGGCTATGTTAAAAATTTAGTAGGTACTTTATGAAGTCCAGCATATAAAAATAATAGTAAAGTAAGGAGGTATTGAAATAAATAATAACAGGTTTAGCAATAATATGTACGAGTAAAATGATAAAAACTTAAAAATAGATATTTTTAGGTAAGTTTATTTAATTTACTAACTAAATTTCTACGTGCACCTGAACATGAGACCACCGCTTGCTCAGCGGTGAAGGAAACATCGTAAGGAAACCTGCATGCCATGAGATTTTGCTATTGGTGTGTGAAGTTCACCAACCCGCATTGGACCAGCGCATCGGTGAACTATATTATATGTATGACCCTAAACCCACATCGCCTGATTTCGAGGAGACCCATGCCCAGCAGTGGGACATATAAGGGTTAATATTATTATATTATTTAATTTTTGCTTCTAATTTAGAAAAGTTTAATTTTAAGTGTGTTTAGAAAAATGAATCAGTAATAAGAGAAACAACAATAACAACAAATAATGTTGGTCGGCCATTAACCAGGTGGAAAGACGATCTCCGTTCGGTGGTCGGTCCGTGTCGGATGCGAGTAGCGAGGAATCGGTCGTTTTGGCGTTCATTGAGGGAGGCCTGTTCAGCAGTAGCGGTTTTAGTGGGTAACGCATCTCCAAGTGCGAACCCCACACACGGCTAGGTTTAAAACCCACCCCGGTCCTAGTTACGGTTTGGTCTGCAAATTTCCGCTGCAGAACAAAAAAAAAAAAAAGGCCTGTTCAGCAGTCCCCACCATGGTTCAGGCCTTGTCGTGGCGGTGGGGCTCAGTAACCTAGGGTAAGCGGTGCACCTTGGGCGAAGCTAATTGGGCCGAGGGGGCTCTTTGTACCCCTCTTATAAGAAGAGGGGACAGAAGAGCAGGGGGCAAGGGGTGAGGATGGGAACCTCACCCCATTGTACTGTCCCGACGTTGGGAGGGGTTGTTCTGTGGTGCGGGACAACCCCTCTGTGGAGGTGGCGTCGGTCCCTTGCGGGACTGACTAGCCATCGAGGTGCCCTGTTTGTTTTCTAGATCCGGGGCACCTCACCAAAGGCGGCATTGGTGGCACTCGCCGGGTTTTAGTGGGTAGAGCTGCATCCATTTACCAGCTGTCGGGCGCAGCGAGTCCCACATACCCGCGTGAGGAGACCCACTCCTCCGCGGGATGCCTCAGAGCATTTCCCGGCGTTAAAGAAAGAAAAAAAAAACAAGACCTGTTCAGCAGTGGACGGATGGAGACTGATGATGATGATGAAGAGAAACAAAATAAGGCATTATGTCTAAACTATGTCATTATATTATTATTATAAAACATGTCTATATCATCATCATCATCGGATAGGTAATAGCGGATATAGATATTAATTTGTGATGGCTTTATTTTTCATTGGTTGTCAATCGTGCTTAGAATATTGATGGCTTCTTGGATATTGTAGTTGGGAAAACACAGCAACCGCAACAAGGAAAACCATTGTTTTATACTACGACTAAATTATAAATATTCTAATCATCATGAAAATAATACATTATGCATTATTGATAATATAATTTATATTTGCGCGAATTACTTTATCAAACTTGCTATATAGTATCCGAAACGTCGGGAATACAAATATTATATATATATAATCCACCTCGCAGCGGGTAAAAAATAGTTTTGCTATCGTGACATAATGAGATACAATAAAAAGTATCGTGAAATAATCCCTAATAATGTAATATTTTATCATTTATTTTTAGATGGTTTCTACAAATAAAAAACTATTATTTTATTCTTCTCGGGCTGTTTTCTTTAATTTAATAATATCTCCCTAAATACTATAAATGTAGACGAGATTATATTTATAGTATATATATATATTTGAAGTATGAGATTGCGCGGATAAAATAACACATTTTTTTATAACTGGCCATGGCACGACGAATCAAAAATTACATCTAAAAAAAACAAAAAAAAAATTAAAACAGCTCTCTCTTAATCAACCAAATTTTGATAATCTGATAAAGCTTACTTTTCGCGGAATGTTTTCTTGAAGATATAAAAGTTTATCGAACTTAACTATTCGTGTAACTTTTACACAGTCCGACGTAATAGAGTATAGAGTAAGTGGGATGAGGGATCTCGTGTAGAGTCAGTCACTTTACTACGGGTTGAGGTGTTTTAAAATAGATTGTATGTACATTAGGTTTTAATGAGATGGTTATTTTAGTACTAAAATTATTAAAACGGAATATTCGCCATGTTTTTCATTTTTATTTTCGCAGAGTCTCGTGAACAAGACATGTAGATAATGTCGAAATATCGAGCTACGCGAAATAAAAGTGAAAAACATGGTAAATATCCCGTTTTAAATAATTATTTTAGATTTTATATATATATGAAAAATACTTATTTAAGTTTATCAAGTGGCCAGATCAAATTGCAAGTGTCATCTCCGACCACATCGCTCACCATCAGGTCAGAGGTTGCTTATTAGATTTATTGTTTATGCGGTAAAACATTGGTAATATGGTAGATGTGTAATGCAGATTCGTAAAAAAACCGTTCTTTAGTTTTTCTATTTGTAGAGGCTGAGCTGCAGGCTATCTGCGGGGTGCACAAGTGGCGGATAGTGGAACGGCGATCAGATATGGTGGTTAGCTGAGAATATACGAATAAGTAGTCCCCGACCTAGTAGCGACAAGATTACCAGGATGAAGCGGGTAGTCCAGTGGGATGGACTAACCTATTAGGTCCTATGAGGATCTTGTGACGTAGCGAGCAAGCGGTTCTACTATAAAGCGCTTCCCCCCCTAATACCGTGCAGCAGCGGTATCAGTACTGGCTAGAGACCGAGGAAATGGATTCCGGTAGGGCTCTGGATTAGAGATCAAGCAAGAAATTGGTCATTGTACTACGGTACGGAAGGCAAGTGGGGCAACCACCGTTATAAGCGCCCTAATTATCGACACTGCTCCACCGACAAGAGCCAGGCTCTTAAATTGAGACAGAGAAAGGGAGAGAGAGAGAGAGAGAGTTTCCTTTATATAACATAACTATTTATTTAACATAACTAAGTACCTGCATTGGGCGATACTCGGATCGCCTGGTAATAATAAATGTGGCCTCTGAATATCAATCTACCTTGTATGTTCATGGATGTGTTATGGTAGCAGCTCGGTATAAGTAATCGGTATTTCCACAGCACAGCTATAAGTGGGACGACTCCCACGAAACGTATTCCTCCTATCACTTGTATGATTGGGCAACAAATACATATTCATTAATTTCTCATATTATTGTGCTCAGAATGTTATTTAAGTGCACTTGACTTTATCAACGTCGCTGCTCTGTTATGAGGTAAAACATAAGGAACCCGTCTGATAAGAATGACGGCATATTAGATTCTTTGTTCTTCCTAAAGCTATGAGCCAGATCGGTAATTCTAAATTTAAAGTGCACTCAAACGTGTGGTTATTATTATTTACCTGTGGGTAAAAATCTCTTGATAATATAAATACTAATATTATAATAATATCAATATATCTTAAATATCCCACTGCTGGGCACGGGTCCCCTCCTCGAAATGAGGTGACGAGGGTGTTCGGCAATAGTTCACCGATGCGCTGGCCCAATGCGGGTTGGTGAACTTCACACACCTGACACCTTCAAAGACTTTTAATCTCATCAGGCATGCAGGTTTCCTCACGATGTTCCCTTCACCGGTGAGCAAGCGATGGTCTCATGTTTAGGTGCACATAGAAATTAAGAAAAATCCATTTCGAGGCATCACAGGGGGTCAGGATCCCGGTCCTCTCAAGTGCCCGAGCGCATAGCCACTAGAAGACCGTCGCTCACTATTATAAATGCAAAAGTTTAATAAAAAAAGCACCTAAACCGCTGTTTACATTTTAATAAAATTTGCCCGAGACATATCTTTTACTAAAACATAGAGAAGACAAAGGCATCCCAAAAAATTATTTCTCTCTTTCTCCAAAATTTGTCATCATTGATTCTCACCTATCAACAACTAAAATAAAATCTCACGCAGGTTGACCACGTACAAGAAATAGTATTGTATTTATTGGATACAATACATACGTTGCCTCTTTCAATAACCCCAACATCATAATATACAACCTAACAATATTGACTATCATATTATGTTTCAAGAGGTATCTGCGACTTGGAAACATCCTATCAGTGTTTTTATCGATTGTATTGACGAGATAACGTATACTTTATATTGTTAGGTATAATACCTGAGATTATATCGATATTATTTTATTATGAATCTTACTAAATTAAGCATAAGTGTAGGAAACGTCCAAACTTGGCGAGGAAGGAGTTTAGCCGTTTACTCAATAATACCGTACAAACATAATCTACTAACTGTTGCCCGCAGCTTCGCCCGCGTTAACTTACTCAACTTAATTACTGTTAGTCACAGCGTGATGTTATATAGTCTTCCTCGATAAATGGGCTATCTAACACTGAAAGAATTTTTCAAATCGAACCAGTAGTTCCTGAGTTTAGCGCGTTCAAACAAACAAACTCTTCGGCTTTATAATATTAGTATAGATTTCAATCTAAACTAATATAAAATATGTAGAGTTTGTTTAAACGCGTTAATCTCTGACACTGCTAGTTGGATTAAAAATTGCAATTTAAAGCCCAATTATTGACGAAAATGCTTTTATTTTTGAGGAAAGGTATTTCAATTTTTAGCGAGTGAAACAGCTGAATAGGTGAAAACATTAGTCCCATTTGTATATAAAAGCATATAACATTTGGTAAGTTACAAATAAAATGGGCGTCTTCTAGTACGTTATTGAGCACAGTGGACTCATAAATTACCCAAATTATCTACCTGTGCTATCGGGAAACGTTACAACTGACTATAATTCTAAGTCTAGAATACATAAGATATCGCAAATGGTTCAATTATTGTATAATAGTGCTAGCCGTTGCTCGTGGTTTCACTTGTCCCATAATTGACAAAAATACTTTTCTCCGCAATAATCATCATCATCAGCATCTATCCGTCCACTGCTCAACATAGGCCTCTTTCAATGGATGCTAAGACAGCCGATATAATATTGTAATTCTCCACAATAATTTTACACAATAATAGTTTTATAAACAGTGGGGTATTTCTTGAAATTTGCGTTTAAAAAAACCCAGTTTTATTATATTGGTATATATTCTGATGTATAAGCTATGTTATTATAAAGTTTCCTAAAAATCTATTCAGTAGTTTTTTTCGTGAAAGAGTAACAAACATACATTCTTACAAACTCTCGCGTTTATAATATTAGTAGGACTAGTAGGATTCTAAAAAAGGTAATATTATTTTTTATCTTATTAGAGAGGGGTTTAGACTTTAGAGGCCAATATCGCCATGAACATAAAAATGGTCCAAGCTCTTACGACTATCCTGATAATCTCACTTTTATATTTTCACTTCTAAAACTATTCAAAGCGGGACATTTACCATGTTTTACCCTTTTACTTCGCGGAACTCGATATTTCGACATTGTCTACTCAGTCTTGTCGAGACTGAGTTTATATAACTGACAGTTTTAGAAGTATCATGACGATGGTGTAATCGTAACTTGGCTGACTCCTGAGACGCGAGATGATAATTGAAAACCCGCGAAAGACCGTACCGTAGCTCCTACCATTTATTCACGTTCATAAAACTTTATGAAAGTCTAATGTCCATTAACATTTCATTATAACCCCTACCACGAATGTACGCATCATTAACGTCATTGATCATTTTGCTATTACTTCTGAAAACGTTCTCGATTTCATTTCCTATGGAAGATAAAGTAACAACGAACAGAAATTTCGTTGTAAAGTCATGTTGTATGAAGATCGGAGTTTGTATAATGGCTAAATTACTCAAATTCCGTTTGACCGATCACCACGAAAATTAAAAAGTTTCACGGAAAAAGTTTTTATTTTTAAGGTATCGTTGTATTTATTAGTCGCCACAGGTAGCGTTTGATGCTCTACATTAAACTCTTCAATCGATCGTCGCGAAAATTGGTTTGCAATAATATATTAGTTAAGTTCGCTTTTTAAATATATCCTTTATAACATTTGTAAGTGAAACAACGAGACACAGCTAGTGTATTATACAATTATTTTAATTCCCTTGTAAAGTAACAATACCTTCTATTGCTAAATCAATGGTATCATTAATTGATTACCTCATGACCTTCATGCCTGCGACACAGACATAATTCCTTCAACCTGTCAACGGTCATACAACATTTCGACGTGTCCAGCAAGTACGCGTTCAGAGTCTGTACCACTTTCGCCATCACAAATTAAAAAGTTATCCTGTCAAATGTCATTTTTGGCGGGAACGCACTATTCACACTTTACATTATTGTAAAGGGTGCTAATCACTCCTTTGTTCCGAGTACGTGTGGATTGTCGGATGAAAGTGTGTAAACTGGTGTTATCAGAGGCTGGCTATCTCGATTTTGTCACGGCAGATATGCACGCTGGGACGCTGATAACGGTGTATTACGGTGGGCGTATCTGCCACTTTGGTTATTGGAGATATTTATCAACCTCCACTATGACAGCCGACCCACTTATTTGATATTGATCTGAGGTATTAAATCGATTTCATGTGAGTGCGTAAATATTTTTACAAACATATCCGAGGAAATAGAAAGGGTCATGTCGCTGGCGGGCGGTCTGTTTGTGTATTATTATGCTTATTTCTTGAGCTATTGCTTGTTTGGGTAAAAAGAGCACGACAGGCAATGTGATAACTGGCACCGAGTCCATAATTTGGGGATTAATAGATGAGGAAGACTCTAAGTGTGTCACAATGACCAGTCTCGGTTGAAATCGGTTGCAAAGCAAAACCGGCCCAGCTTTGCAGCCGAATGGGGCCGGCACGACCGGGGTGGTACCTCTCGCTCACATAACACCGGCTTCAAGTGACAGCTATGCTGTCGCGTTTCGTGCTGTTTGTGAGTTTCTGGTGGCCCATTGGGGAGATAGGGAAAAGGAGGGCAACGCATCTGCATAATCTCTGGTTGTGTGGATGTGTATGGGTCGCTAAAAGGCTTCGAGTGCTTGTTTGCCCTCCTATGCTTAAAAAAAAGGTTTGCGTTCATTAGATCCACACGTTGGTGGTTTTAAGTTAATTACCAACTTTTCTACCAGTAAACCTATAAAGCATAAAAAATAGTAAAAGATAAAAGTTCTACCACAGTTTTCCTTAGGTTTTAGCAATGTATAAGGTAGCTACTGTTCTAGCGAAACAAATGGTACACGAGAGACTATACCATTTTTGTGATCTAGGTTACAGATGTGCAACCTGACGCTAGGAATCGCTGATCTAGGAATGCCGTTTTGAGCTGAAGTATCTAGCCATAACAGATATCTAGTGTAAAATTAGCATTATGCTGACGTTTGTACACTTATTTAAGACATAAAATGCGGTCAGACGATATTTTATAGGAATAATTTCACTTTCATATTAGGGACATCAAAAAAATTGTTTGTGTTAGAAATTTAATATTAAAATATATTTATTTGATAGGTAAAAACTTGTAACTCTTGAAACATTTTAAGAAATAATATTCAGTATGAAGTGTTGAAAATAAATAATAAATTAAACCCGTTTGAAATGCCCAAGTTTATGCCATACATTTAAACACAGATTAACGGCATTTTTCAAATTTTTTTATATTACTAAAAGAATATTTTTGAATGCGATTTCCTGTTTTTATAAAATATCTCGATGATTTAACGTAAGAAAACGTACTGCAATCTTTTTTCACTCAAGAAGCGGCCATGAGAGATTAATTATGATCTATCTGTGGATCATCTGTCAAATTACAAGTCCTATCTGGGTTGTGATTTTGATCTCTATCTCACATCCAATCGCATCCTATTTTTGGATCTTTCAGGTTCCAAAGATTGTTTTAAGTCTGAAAAACCAGTAACACAGCCGATAATTCGACGCCATATTTATATCAAGGTTTCGAGAGAAAGAATTTTATTACCAAACTCTATTAGTAAAAGTATGAAGGACCCATAAACTCTGTATTACGTCGAAGAGGGTCGGACTTAATGATATTTTCATGTTATAATAAAGCGACATCGAAAAAATCGCAAAAAGTAAGTGCCGTGATTTTGACATGGATCATATAATAAGGATATAGGAAGGTATTGAAAACGAAATCTTTAATAAGAATAGAAAAGAAGACTCTATCATTCTTTCATTGAAAATTGATTAAAACATGAGACGAGAGAGAAAACATGAGAGAGATACATACATCGAAATTACTCCACTGGGCAAAGAACTATTCATTCGAAATTCTGACGAATTAAATACCTTGTTAGCTGACTTCAAAAAAGAGGAGGTTTTCAATTCGCCTGTATGATTTTTTGTATGTATGTGACACGATTACTCCTCCGATTGTGAATGGATTTCGATGTTCTTTTTTCTCTTTTTTTAAAGCTGGCGTTTCCAATTTGGCCCCATATTAATTTGATCAAGATCTAACCAGCCGTTTTTGAGTTATTCTCAATAATGCTTATTTGCTTGATTTAGTTTTCCTAGATGATGTGCTCATTTTATTACCTTTCGACGATGTAAAATTAACAAATAACAATTGTATAGGATCCTTTGGTAGCGCATCATAGACCATGGTATTCCAAGGTCATCGTAATCATCATCATCATCATTTATCTGTCCACTGCTGAACATAGGCCTCGTTCAATGAATGCCAAGACGGCCGATCCCTTGGCACTCGCACTAAACCTACTTTGGCTGACTCCGACTCCAAAAGTAACAATAATGACGTAGTAAACACAAAGATAGAAGAATAAGTTGCAAGCACAACAATTAAAAAACGCAATTATTTTATTACATTTAGATTTTGAAGATGGTTTTATTTTATTAAGTTAAAAGTTATTTATTAAAATAACTTTTTACATATTTAATATCCGTTCGTCAACCTTGGTCTCAGGCTGACTGGCGTATATATTAGAGCATAAAAAAATGATAATTTGAGACCAAAAATAACCAGCCAAGTACGACTTGGACTCTCTTTTCCTCCTCCAACCAGTACTTTTGTATTACTATTTCAAAATATATGTTTAAAATCATTTCCATTTTCGAAATGTTTAACACTTTCCAGTGTCTAAAGCTAGAAATTATAACTCCCATGTTCGAAAACCTGGATAGAGATCTTTATAACGGGTTTTTAGGTCATGACGTATGTAGCTGTAAGTGCTAGTGCACTAGAGCCTATTTGCAAAAGTCGAGCGTTTTCAAATTGGCGTTTTCTAAATTTCATTTGGAACCGATGTCGTCTCTATTGAATTCTATGAAAATGTGAAAAAATGGCGGATTTATGGCGCGAATTTACATACCGTAGTCGATAAAATTTGGCATCGAAAACGAGAATTTATTCCGCATAAGGACTTAGGCTATAAAAATAATCATCATTAATCCGATACACGATAATATACGATAAATTCTTCTGAATAAAATTGAGAAAATCCGTCGCTATTTTTAACGCACTTTTCTTTAATTTCTACAACTTTTTAAGAATCTTTATAAATTAAGATACAGCATTAAAACCTTAATTAGGTCAAAGTAAAAAGCTACATCGTGTTTTTACTTAGCCTCATCTATTTATAATGTGGTAGCCCTTCTAGGTTTATTGCTCTCGGCAACCCTACTTTTATATTTATTTATATATTTATAGTTTGCGACTTTTTTACCCGACTGTACAAGGAGTGTTGCTTGTCGAGTGTATATTTCTTTAGTACGATTTAGCCGAAGAGGTTGATGGACTTTAGCGTGAAAGGTGTCCTTAGGTTTCGTCAAATCTATACTAATATTATAAAGCTGAAGAGTTTGTTTGTTTGAACGCGCTAATCTCAGGAACTAATGGTCCGATTAAAAAAAATATTTCAGTGTTAGATAGCCCATTTATCGAGGAAGGCTATAGGCTATATAACATCACGCTGTGACTAATAGGAGTTGAGTAACGCGGGCGAAGCTGCAGGCTACAGTTAGTTAATGAATAAAGCCTTCGACAGATTTGGGTACGGTAGATAAGAGAAAATGTACATTTCTCTAATACTTATACACGGGCCATCTCAGAAATCAGGCGAAGGCCCGTAGCGGGACGTATACAGTGTAAAGGTCACTTATTGTGTAACATAAAAATTCCATTAACCCGTAATTAGGTAAAGTAACCATGGCGGATGATGGTTATCAAATTTTAACAATGCACGCGGGTTTTATCCCAAAATAGCATCAAAACCAGCTCAGCGGTCAGCCTTTTATGACATGAGAATAGCTATACTATGACACAATCCATTATCAGCGGACGGTCTTAGTGGAAACGTGGTTCCATTTTTATCAATCATCATCATCATCACAAGCCTGTACGATGGTATCCTGTATCCTGTCCACGTCATATGAAGACTAGACTAGATCAAATGATAATTACAGACCTAATCGTCTTTGCTAAGTTACCTTTTTTCCTAAGTCCTTTTTTTGTTCACCTGATAGCAAGTGATAAGAGATATCCACAGACACCCGCTACACCCGAGGATTAGCAGGTGCGTTGCCGGTCTTTCAGATTCATGTGTTCTCTTTTCTTGAAGGTCCCTAAGTTATCGAATATAAATACAAAATACCTCTACATACCTACCTATGAATTGAGGATTTGCAGGTCCTTGATAGCTCACCAAGTATCTGCACATCCCTAAACCTATTACATAAATTAACTCAATATGTAACAATAAAAACTGTTTTATAAAATTTAAAAAAATCTCAGCAACTAAAACGATACCCAAAAACATCAATGAAAAGAACTTAAAGATGTGGCAACACAGGTTGATTATTACCACGATCTTGTATCAATTAGGTAGTGTTTTTATAATTCAGGGGAATCCATTTCGTATGTATGTAGGTTACCCCGGTAGGCTACTAGACCCATGTGGTACTCGCACTTGAGAGTGCACTACCCTAACTAAATCACCTGCGAACGTCATCTTTGAGGGACCTGGTTCGCCGCTTATTTGAGGGACCTGGTTCTGTGGGCAGCAGGAACACCTCAGCGACAGTCTGGCTCAGACTATACTCCTCGTAAGGAGGGTCTGCTTATCACTTAGCTAGCTAGCTTTACTCAAGGTGATGATCATCATCAAATACGTACAAGGATTCGTTCAATAATAGCCCCATTATTATTTAATTAAATTGCAGCTGCATGAGCCCCGTGAAATATCAATTCTCTCCGCGTCACCTGTTAAATGAAACATTGGATCATGTTTGATGTTATTCATACTATTCAGATAATTTACGTCGCCAAACGGGTTTTAATAATATCGGTATAGATTAGATACTTCCTAGAGAAATATACTATATCAAATAAGTATTATCATTTTGATATACGACTGCATAAAATGAATCTGATCACCTATGTCATATAATATTATTATTAATATAATAAGACTTCAGTATATTAATTATTATTTATAATTCACGCATCAACATTATCAGTTTTTCCGTCTACCAATTGACAAGACATGCGATACCCGGCGTACATACATGTTATTTTAGTGAGTCATTGAAACCAACAATATTAAATATATCGATAAAAGTAATAACATTATCAATCGATGTCGACAACCCTATCGCCGCCATCTTTGATGAGACAGGAACAGGAAGTACGTGACTGTTTGGCTATCACCATGGCGACATGAATAGACCTTCCCTCTCTGTTCCTCCCACCATAACACCATATTTATGCGGGAGTGAGACGACGAAGGTGAATAGGTTTATTGTAATTTTTGGCGTGGCGTTTGTGTTCAAATCAATTGTTGTAAACAAAATGTTTGAAGCTAGCTGTGTAGGTACCACGGATATACCCGTTTTACAATTATTTTACACATTATATTCAAAATGCAAAACAAACTTTGTCTGTCTATCTGTTATCTGGTGGCAAGTGTTTTATGTCTGTTGTAGGAAACAGATTAAATGCTGAAAAAGAGAATCTATAAAAATCATCAACACTCCGGTCACAAGCTAGTATAATAATAAGATATGTATAATCGTATTACGGCGCAGCGGGCATAAGCTAGATCTCTAGCTCGAGATAAGAGACTAGGCATAAAAAGCTGTTAAGAAAACTCACTCTCTTCCACACAAACCCCACTGGGAATCCTCAATTCAGTATGACTGATCGGATCTACTAGGAAGTGGTCCCAAATTAAGGTAAATTGGATAAAAACGGGCTGATGATATAAAGTTAACGCAACAGTAAACATATCAAATATAAGTTATAACCCGTTCAGTGAACGCGAAAGCTAAACAAAGTTTTATAACAACGGATGTTCCGATTGTACGGCCCGAATCGGATGGGATTTGCCAAGTTAAAAATTATTTTATATTAAACTATAAAGCTTGTTTTATTTAGTTTCAACTAGTTTCTCACTATTGCAGTATATGTGTATTATAAACTTGTACACAGGTCACAGAGACCCCATAGGTAATATTTAAAGGTATTTTACCGTTGGGTTGACGTCTCCTCGTCTAGGCAAGGAGATTATTTGACCCGCGGGAGGATAGCGCTGTGCCGCGCTCCCGGCTACATGGGTACCACCATCTTTTGTTTCTCTAGAGCAATTGATTTGCTCTGTTTCGGAGAGAAGGGCAAGACAGGCAGTGTAATTACTGGCACCGAGACTTTATAGGCAACACATAAATGGTTTGTCTGGGCGCGTTCCAGGTAAACTAGTTTATGTTTATGGGCGACGCTGTCCACTCACCATCAGGTGGCTCGTCTGCCCATTTGCCCAACTAACATAAAAAAGCCACAGTTTAATAATATGGTTTAGCGAAATTACACATCCTGAAAGATTTTTAATTATATTAGACGGTGTCTTTATGATCTTTCTATTCAACGGTGAAAAGATAGATCATATCATCAACAATCATATATTTTTAAGAGGTAGTGCCATGCTGCTTAGCAGCCGAATTGGGCCGGCACAACCGGGGTGGTACCTCTCGCTCACATAACACCGGCGTCAAGTGACAGCTATGCTGTCGCGTTTCGTGCGGTTTGTGAGTTTCCGGTGACCCATTGGAGGGGGTTAGGGAAAAGGAGGGCAACGCATCTGCATAATCTTTGGTTGTGCGGATGTGTTTGGGCGTCGATAGTCACCAAACGGCTTCGACTGCTCATTGCCCTACTATGCCATAAAAAAAATTAAAAAAAAAAAATTAAACATATAGCATCAAAATATTCATTATCACCCAGATATGACTGTAAATCTACTGTTGTTTACTAAGAGGTAGTGCTATGCTGCTTTGCAGCCGAATTTTGCCGGCTCGCCCGATGTGGTACCTCTCGTTCAGATAATACCGGCGTCAGGGAAAAGGAGGGCAACGCATCTGCATTATCTCTGGTCTTGCGGATGGACGTCGATAGTCGATAGTCGATAGTCGCCAAAAGGCTTCGACTGCTTGTTTTCCTTTCAAAACTATCTTTATACAACAAGGAAAATTGATGTGATCAACACCTAATAGGTCCATCACGGAGTCTCTCGGTCATTTACGGTTTGAACATCATTGTATTACTGACCTAATAATGTAGAAATTTGAAATTTGGTAACTGTGAGACAACATATGGTTACCAGCTCTTACTTTGATTAGCAAATTAGCGGCTAGTATACATTAATGTTTTAATTATATTTACTAGTAACATAAATGATAAACTGCATATATGTATACCGTAGTATCCTTTACCTAGTAAGATCATATAAATTTACTAATACATAGCTAATGCTTGTGTTAATCAATATCAGTGTGACTGATGGGAAAACGAACAATCGATGACGCAACTCATTATACTGACAGTTGCCACACGCACGTCACACACACACACATACATTCACGTGAAAAAATACACTCGAATTCATTGCACAATGATATTCATCAAAGGCAATTGGTAAATCTTTATGTATAAAATGAAACACGTTATGCGTTGTTTGTCTACATGTTGAACTACTGAGCCGAGTTTAAAGTTTTAAGTACTAATGTCGAGTTTGATCTAATTTCAGGTAATTTTTCTGCGGAAAATCATCATGATATCCCAGGCCCGGGAAAGGCTGGTTGGTGGTTATGTGGGACCCAAGTTCTGCTGTTTAACCTAAATAAAACTCCAAGCTGTTCTTCCTCTTCGTGCTGGCCCGGCGCGGGAAGTGTGAACGCTCCGCGCCGGCTGTGCACCTCGGCACTCTCCGCTAGCAAGGCACCCAGACACGAAGAGGGCCTTGCAGCTCAGACCTTCTTGCGCGCGCGGTTGGTGCCCCGATCCGCGCACAAGTCTTTTGCAGTGTGACAACGTGTCGCCGCCGCGTCTCTTCCCAAAGCCTTCCAAGGCAACTACTCCTCCAACCTCATGGAAACCTCCACTACCGCCAGGATCACAAAGCTGTTTCCCAACGGACAGGCAGGGTAGTCAGGGCCGCAGGGCTCTCTTCAGGCCACTATATTGGGCGATGCGCGCCCCGTCACCCATTCTGTGGGCAGCAGGTTGTTCCTTGGATAATTATAATAATGCTTTCAGTTACGTTTGACTTTGATACGCATAAAATATCATTTCCCAATTCCGAGAGCACAATTCTCTTCTAAGTTATGAATCTTTACAAACATCTCATTTATTCCGCCTCATAAGTATTTCCTTCAAATCTAAATGATTAATGGGAAGCAATATATTATATTTTCGTCTCCTTCATGTTGCGTTCCTCTAACGCTTTTAGGAGTTATATTTACGAGTAAGTCTCATAAAAATATATTTGATGTATAATTTCAAAGTTATAAATTTTACGGCTTCCGTAAGAGTTCCAGGGATGCGATTACTAATTCAGGTTGTTATTTAATTTGTAAGATTGTAATTAGAACTCTGAAGCAAAAAATAATAAAATCTGCCTAGTTAACTACCTATAGAGTTGGACTCGTTCAATAGGTACTTCAAACGAACTTATTTCTCACTCTAACCTAATAATAATTTCCTCAATAATTGGGAATTCTTCACACCCGGTTGATAGTTCAAGAGATTAGCGCGTTCAAACAATAAACAAGTTCTTGAGGTTTATGTGACAGTTGTCACCTTCAATCATGTTGTCATTCTCACTTTGACCCACGACACAACCAGCCACATTAAGGATTCCAATGATATTAAAGCACTAAAAGTTGTAATTGAATTTATTTAATAATCAATACCCACAAACTTTCACCTTTATGAATAGAATTTACTAACAAAAAAACATTTTACAAAAAATTAAAACCGACTTCAAAAATACTAAACTAAAAAGTAATAAAATAACAGTTTCTTTAATTTTTGTGCTTACAACATATAATCAACTTAATCTTCTACTAATGTACAAACTTTGCGTTTACCACGTCATTATAGTTACTTTTGGAGTCGGTGTCAGCCAAGGTAGGTAGGTAGGTAATGTACAGCAACAAATACGACACCGACTCTAAAAGTAACTATAATGACGTGGTAAACGCAAAGTTTGTACATTAGTAGAAGATTAAGTTGATTATATGTTGTAAGCACAAAAATTAAAGAAACTGTTATTTTATTACTTTTTAGTTTAGTATTTTTGAAGTCGGTTTTAATTTTTTGTAAAATGTTTTTATTTCTTAATTTTTAGTGATTCCGAAATTCGTCGTCTTGGCGTTCATTGAAGGAGGCATGTTCAGCAGTGGATGGATAAATGATGATGATGATGATGATGATGATGATGATGGTGATGATGGTGATGATGATGATGATTACGATGACCGCGACATACTATGGTGTGCTACCAAAGCATCCTATACAATTGTTAGTTACATCGACACGTAATAAAATTATCATATCATCAAGATAAACAAAACCAACCAAATAGGCATTATTGGGAATAACTAAAAAACGGCTTGTCAGATCTTAATAAAATTAATATGGGACCAAATTGGAAACACCAGCTTTCAAACAAAAAAATAACCATCGAAATCCATTCACAAACGGCGGAGATATCGTGTCACATACATACAAAAAAAAAAAAAAAAAAAAAAAAAAAAAAACATACAGACGAATTGAGAACCTCCTTTTTTTTTTGAAGTCGGTTAAAAAGCGAAGCAGCGTTTCAATATACATCTTCTACTATAATACAATAGAAGCCTTCTCTGTAGACTATAAACCAAAATGGCGGACGATATGAGAAGCCTACAATACCGGCTTTATGCGAGTATGGTGTTTAACCTAGTCTCGTCTACAAACCTGTTTCAATAGAACATTTTATCTCTCGCTCCACTACTATAATGTATATTAAACTCTGCCTTTGAATTAAACTAAAACATCTTGGCGTGCATGTATTTTGTTTGAATTAAAGAACTTGAAATTGGAAACATTGGAAAGAAGATAAAAAAGAAGGTAAAGAACTTGAACTTGGATTGGGAAAAATAAGAACTTAAAATTGGAAACGAATTTGGAATTATTCTTAACTAGTTACCAAGCTCCACTTTAGCTTGGATTTACACCCATATTCGGGCTGATTATTTTGTGATAGTACATCATTATCTGGAGAAAGGATCTTTCATTTCAGATGAGTGGTTAAAAAGAGTTCTTACATCCAAATTCGCAAACATTACCCCTTAATAATATGAGAATACCTTACGTTTGATGCCCTTATAGTTAGAGGCTACGTCAGGTGATCATGATAACGCCGCCTTGGGTTCAAGCCTTGTCGTGGCGGTGGAGCTCAGTAGCCTAGGGTGAGCGCAGCACCTTGGGCGAAGCGAATTGAGCCCACGCGGCGGGCTCTTTGTACCCCATCTTATAAGAAGAGGGGACAAAAGAGCAAGGGGTAAGGGGCGAGGACGAGAATCTCACCCCATTGCACTGTCCCGACGCCAACGTCGGGAGAACCCAAGAGTTGGGTTGTTCTGTGGTGCGGGACAACACCTCTGTGGAGGTGGCGTCGTTGCCCTGAGAGACTGACTAGCCGTCGAGGTGCTCTGTTTACTCAAATTGGTGGCCTCGCCGGGTTTTAGTGGGTAGAGCTGCGTCCACTTACCAGTTTTCGGGCGCATCGAGTCCCACATACCTGGGGAGACCCACTCCCCCCGCGGGATGCCTCAGAGCATTTCTCGGCGTTAAAGACAAAAAAGGTGATCATGATAACTACACGCCATGCTCTCATCAGTTTCAGTCACTCAGCGGTTCATTTGGCCCGTTTGTCTGGATCTAGGCTAAACGGCCCGTCAATGAACCGCCAAGAGGTCTGTCCCTTTTAGCGTTTAGTGGTTTAAGTTATGTGCGAATGTTTCTTTTTTTAAGTAGAGGGCAAACGTACAATCTGTTCGACTAGGGGTAAGTGATAGCGACATCCATAGACACCAGGTGGGTTAGCCAAAATGCCATTCTACAATCGTAAACGCTACTAGAAAACTAATAAATGTACGGAAAAAACATTTTACATAGATAAATCACGTGGTCTTAAATGTCATTTCCATACATTTATTAGTTTTCTAATAGCGTTTACGATTGTAGAATGGCATCTTGGCTAACCAACCAGCTACATCATTAGGAGCGTTGCCGTATGAGTATGCTCTTTTCTTGAAGGTTTCTCATATTTTCTTTTTGTATATAGAGCTAAAAGGTAGACTGGGAATGAGTAAAGAATAATAATTATATGTATCTTGAGTGTTCCAAAATAACATGCAATGTCAATTTTGTACGATATGATTACGATTGGCTAGTACAACGAATTATGAGTGTTTACTACCACAGTCACAAATTACATAACGTATGCTGGCTTAACAACGAGACATTACTAAATCTCTTTTTAGAGACCAAAATAGAAAGGATAGGTTTACGATTGCTTTGTACGAGATTATCTGCATGAATACCGTCGTGACTTCCTTCCTAACGCCTAAGACTACGTCTTCCCGAATTTGACTTTCACCTAAGACTTGAATTATCTATCTCTTCAGTATACAATCGGATAAAATCATTTCAACTAAACAACAAGATTGCACATGTCATTCGCACTTTTAACCATTTGAAACAAAGCAATTTCATACAATAAGTGGAGAAATACCCGATGCATACGACGCAACTAATAACACGAACTCATTCTAGAAGGCTAGGCTTCGAGTGGATGAACATACATACAATGCTCACAAGAAGTACTTTCTCAACCTGAACAAAAGACTAAGATTCTGAACCGACCAAGATTCTGAATGTCGAACGAATACGTCAATCGATTGTGGCGTTGAACACAAAAATAGACAAAAGGGAGGAAAACAGCAAAACCTTCTCAAAAATAACCTCTATAGCTTTGACCCTAGTTACAAAGTATGCTCTGAGGCATCCCGCGCGAGAGTGGGTCTCCCCAGTCCCCAGCGGGTATGTGGGACTCGCTGGTAAGTGGACGCAGCTCTACCCACTAAAACCCGGCGAGTGCCACCAATGCCGCCTTTGGTGAGGTGCCTCGGATCTAATGAGCAAACAGGGCACCTCGACGGCTAGTCAGTCCCCCAAGGGACCGACGCCACCTCCACAGAGGGGTTGTCCCGCACCACAGAACAACCCCAACGTCGGGACAGCACAATAGGGTGAGGTTCCCGTCCTCGCCCCTTGCCCCCTGTTCTTTTGTTACCTCTTATAAGAGGAATACAAAGAGCCCCCTCGGCTCAATTAGCTTCGCCAAAGGTGCTGGGCTCACACTAGGCTACTGAGACCCACCGCCACGAATTTTACGAAGTTTAAGTTTCTTTTACTATTGACATAATCGAGAAAAATTGTGACTTCCAAAATTCCTATTCCCGCGTAAACTTGCGATAGAATTTAGTTTTGATTAAAATTGAACTTTTAAACTGAAATTTCGTATTGAGTCATCGAATCAATGACTAATAAGAGCTAGGCCAAGGTGCTTGTGACCTAGAATGTTTAAACTTTAGATAACTAAAGGAAAATAAAAACATGGTCACAGTTCGCGAGGTCAAAGCCACTAGGAGTCTCGGGAAACCACAATAAGCATTATTGAAAATGATTAAAATCGTGCTGTACTGTAAAAAAATCACGTCTTTTTGTCTGCGATGAACAAAACTGAACCGATTTTAATGAAATTGTGTTTAAACTGGTCTATCTTGAGTGATATTATAGTTTTGACGATAAGTGGCACTGGTCGCTTTGTATTATGTATAGAATTATTGTATTATATTATGTATTGTATTATATTATGTATTGTATTATATTATGTATTGTATTATATTATGTATTGTATTATATTATGTATAGAATATTAAAGACTATGTTTAAGTTTCATTTAAGGATATATCTTGTGGCGAGTAAAACGCGTTCAGCACGTATGAGCATGAACTAAAATTATCCTATGTCTAAAATTGAAGATAGTTAAAAAATGTAGCACAAAGCACCCCACGCATTTTAAATTATAATATCCATTTTTTTGTTAATCCATTTGATTCTTATATTAAAGAATATTTTCTAATTCATAGTTCAATTTGTTATTAAAGCGTCTTTGTTAGTTTTTTAAACCGCATATAATTTATATCTTAATTTTTAGTATCGATTTTTAAATAAATTTTATTTGCAATTTAATCCGGGTGGATTTTAATTTAAGAATGACTGAGAGACTAAAAACTACTTGACTCAAGTGATGTAGGTACTTTAGGCGAATTCTGTTTTTCTTGTATGTATAATTCAATCTGGCATCTTAAAGTGGCTCATCAAGCATATAACAGGATAGAGTAGTAATGTGAGAAATAAAATTCCGAAACTGGTCAGTGATTCATCACTGACGTAATAGCAATTCAACCAACTAGTGATCTGTATGTAATATGTACGTGCCATCGGCCAATTATCCATCAATGTCCATCAGTCGGCCAATCAGAGCGCAGAACTGTCGCAGCACAAATTTGCGCGGAATTTGTTATCATACAAAACACATACAATTACCGCCCTATTCCGGTTATATGCTCGATGCAGCACAAATTTGTGCGGAATTTGTTATCATACAAAACACATAACATTACCGCCCTATTCCGGTTATAAAATATATCCTCATATATGTCATGATACCTATATTTATGAGCATTTCATACAATTCATCCGATCGCATTTAGTTTCCTTATCAATAACTATTATTAATGCCAGCGATCATCGCTTTTAACCTTTACCGCTGATCCAAGGGCAGATATTTCTGTCGAATGAGGACATATGCCAGTTATGTAACAACAGACCTCTCGTCACTCATGCCCTCATACGATGATGCATCAGACGGGAGGTACTGTTCCTTAAATCGCTTTTGTTCGTGAATGTTTTATGTGCTATTAATACTTTGGTGTATTTCCTATCGGGAATTTCATGTACTTACTTTATTATTATCTATACTAATGTTTCTCAACGCTACGTGAGATGTTGTGCATTAGTATTAATCATTCAGATTTCTTGTTGCAAGCCTATTTACAGACAATAATAATAAATAAATGATTCATATTAATATGATTCATTTGCATGCTGTATAGGTTAGTTACTATAAAAAAGGTTTTTTCGAATAAAAATTTAATAAAATCATTTTACAAAAAATTAAAACCGACTTCAAAAATACTAAACTAAAAAGTAATAAAATAACTGTTAATATAACTGTGGCGTTCATTGAATGTTCAGCAGTGGACGCATAAAGGACGATGATGATGATGATGATTACGATGACCGCAACATACTATGGTGTGCTTATCTTAAATATATGTATAGTATAAAAGTATTTAATATATTTCCGTTGTCTGGTACCCGTAACACAAGAATTTACCACGGGACCAGATTGACATTGTGTGGAAGCGTCCATAGATATTATTAAATCCATTCACAAACGGCGCAGTAATCGTGTCACATACATACAAAAAAAAACATACAGACGAATTGAGAACGTCCTCTTTTTTTGAAGTCGGTTAAAAATATATATGGAACGTTAACATGAATATTAAGAAACTTAAGAATATTTTTAAGAAACCCTTGTCTTTGATATTATCAAACCGGAATTTTCATACTTCTGTGTGAAATGCTTACGTCCTATCAAATATTTTTTAAATCACCATCCAATACAAGTCCACTGAGAAGAACCGGCCAAAAAATTTAACAGCAAATCTCAAGGATATTTGATTGATGTTCATGATGACGTCACTTTCGGAATTTGAACATTGTGACCGACCTCAAAGTTAAGCCAATTTCGATATACAATTATTTTTAAGCGAAGATTTTCCATTTGGCCCCACGGCCACAATTTCCTGTCCCTCAATCGCTCCATCTCCGTTTCGGGGTTTAGTCAAAATATTCCGTACAATATACATATCTCCGAATATTTTCACACTGTAATCTATTACTTAACAAACAAAGCCATTATTTAGATTCCAAGTGTTACTTATTCAAGCCTTGGGCCACTTAAGATATTGCTTGGTTAATAAGATTACTACTGTGGAGATTGTGATAAAAAAACTACACCTAACTTATCGTATTATATCAATCTAGGCTCTTTAGTATTCTCATACCACCATCGTTTTACCTAATGAAATCTGCTAGAAATTTATGAAATTGTCATATTTTTTTAGTGTTTGATAGTCAAATGTGTATTACGAGTTACAAGTACATTTGTCCAAAACTAATTTTTAATACCCTTATTAATTAAAATAAAACCTTTGAAATTGTTCTTTTCTACAAGGCTATGCACTTATATTTTTTTTATTTCTTAAAAGTATATACAGCCAAATGGAAGAGACCTAACATGCTGCCTTGCGGGACACCCAACTTTATTTTTGACTATAAATCGAAAGTTTAGTAAACAAAGTCTAAACAAATTATATAAGTATCTAAAGTAGGCCAACTAAAAACTCACATGGAAAAGATTAAAGACTTATATTGAAGAATTTTCTAAATAGACTTTATTAGTTATCGATAAAATACCAGGCTTGAGACGCGTACGTGACACAAGCATTAAAATATTTCACGTTCTTTGATGTTCGTATATAGTTCGAAGACGCTTGTAGTTTGGTATTTTCTCTATAATCTTGTGTTTACTGGTTAAGTACTTCTATTTTCCTTTATTAAATAGTTTTAAAATAGATTGATAAATACTTCTTTTTTATCTTATACTTATATAAGTATGCTGGGCTTGGATTTCACAACTTGTTTCTTTTGTGTCACCAAAATCTGCTGCCTTGCTGTTTGTATAACGTCAACGTACATGTGCAAGACGTCTTTGATATTTCGTTCCTAATTTATGAGTAAAATGTACAAGGACTTAAAATCTGTTTAGCAAAACAAATAATCATGTATACAACAGAAACGTTCTTTTTTAACTTAAAGAATTAGCCAACGTATTTTTAAGCAAATATCTCAACCATCGCCCTACGTACGTTCCGAGAATCCCTTTCACTTTGACTCTGATTCTTACTTAATAGAACATGTTTTACTTATACATTTCCAAAAGAAAAACATACAAACATCCGAAATGCGAACCTCCTCCTTTTTTAGAAGTCGGTTAAAAACTATTTCAAATAATTACTAAAATTAAAAATGTTTCCATTGATTTGAATGTTCTAAGTTAATTAGAACGTAACCTTTTTAACGCTGTAACGTTTTTAAATACGATGAAGAAAGAACGCAAAATGAAGGACTTGTGACATTAAATAATTGATTAGTCATATGAATAAAGATAAATTAGGTTGGAATAAGTTAACTTAATCTAGACACCTCATATGTTTAGCTAACGAACAACCTTAAGCTCTTAGGCTGTATTGTACTACGATGTCATCAGACTTGTAATGACATAAAACATTTTATACTGGAGGTCGTGTTTACAATCACACGAACGATAAATTTGTTGTCCATGTATCAACATACATTATAAAATAGATTACACAAAATTTATAATTAAACGTTATATACAAAAAAAAAATTTGTTTACGGTCCAAGACCCAAGTACCCGTAACACATTTTTTGCAAGCTCGGGGAACTGGGTACACATTGTGTGATTCTTTCCAAATATTTATTATATTTTTCTTTATAATATATTTCTAAATAATATCTCTTCCTATATCCATGACACATGTTATAAACACACGTTCATGCATATAAAAGAACCGTTTCACTTAATTTAAAAGTTCTAAAGCAGTGTAAAAACAGTATCTTTAATTATATACACTCGGCATCGACATTGTAGAAGTCTGGAGGTGTTTTTACCGGCAGAAACCCGATGGGCAGGTGGCACGGCAGCATGTTTTTGCTGCTCAATGAAGCTGTTTGTATGTGAAATATAGTTTTTGTGAATATGACAGATGTGGTCAACCTTCGGCGTCAGCAAAATTGGACTGCAATTCTTGCATTAACCATTTACTGTAGACATTCTTTTATTGTTTATAACAAGCAAATAATAACTAATACTTGCAGTAGCATTATTATTGATCGTTTTTAAAAACCGAAAAGTAACTTCGTAATCGGCCAACATATTAAAGTTTTCGCTGTACAAACTCCAGGCTTATTATAAATAAGTATACGACATATATGTAGTATTAATAAATACAAAAGTACGCAATTTATTTGAAATACCTGCACTTCTAGCCATTTCACATTATGATAATGTTTTATAGATTTCAAGGTACCACAAATACAAATTATTCAGAATATCAGTTGTAATCGAATATAGAGATTATTGAAGGATTATCTAATATTCGCAAGGCGAGCGGATTTACGGCCGATAGTCCATCCCAATGGAAGCTGTGCCCAATTTTATACTGGTATTCACTATTGAGTTTATATTATATGAGAGATTTTTTTAAATATGAGACATTACCGCCTGATTAGTTAATTGTTAGTTGATAAAACAGGCAGCACGAATATAATGTTTACTTGGAACTATACCAGGTAGCTCATGCGTTGCCTGCCCGACGTACGATGGCGAGTCTCCACCAGTTATACACTTCCTGCCCTGCTCTTCCGTCCGGAACACAGAAGTTAAAGCTGAAATAAGCAAGAGTGTGTACCCCATGCCAAAATACGCGCCCAAGCTTAGTCCCGATATAATAATCGCTTTATAGATTTCAAAATAAATATTTACAAGCCGCGATAGAGTTGGTAAAAATATAATACAGTTATTAAAATTATCAAATATAAGAATCTAATCAAAAGAGAATTTTATCACGCCTAAATCTCTGTCAGTATATAGGTATATTTGAGATGTTTGAATCATCTCCTAATTTTTGAGAAAATATTTTGGGTGGACCAAACCACGAGGCGCAGCTTGTATAACATATTATGATTAAAACAGATAAAATTCTGGCCATTCCCATTATCCGTAAAAACCTTAACGTTAAAACCTTTTTACAATTTACTGTTTCGAGTTAAATATGTTTGCTTATATTACGCACCCTTTATTTTGTTATGAAATTAATATACATATGTGTACAGATGTACATACATATGCATTATCCTAAAAACATAACCCTTAGGCTAATGTAAGACTTGCAGACTTTGATACAGCTCTCTCAAAGAATTATTTTATATGTTGGCGTTATATTATGATATCTTTATTTGTGTCTAAGGGTGCTTTCTAGACGGGCAATACTTTTACTGCAATGTGTATCTTCAATAACCCGGTTACATCGAAAACATTTGAATGCAGCACACGGATGGAAATTATATATTTCGGCAATATGTCTGCAACAGTATGTCCCACAATTTTGTCTCGTAAATAGGCTACACAATCGCGTAATAATGGCTGATGGTATAAATGCTTCGCAGCGTCATATTATTGTTTTAAAAGTAAACTGAAAACGAAAAAAAAGACAAGAATGTGGATTCGACCATATTATTATTTCAATAGACGTGAGTGATACTTTGAAGTTTAGATATCATAAGTCAAGAAATCAATGCGCTGGCCCAATGCAGGTTGGTGAACTTCACTCACCTTTAAATACTTTTAATCTCATAGGGCATGCAGGTGTCCTCACGATATTTCCTTCGCCAATGAGCAAGCGATGGTCTCATGTTCAGATTTTAGAAAAACCCATTTCTAGGCATCACGTTTAAGGATTGAACCCCGACCTCTCTCGCCTGAGGCTCTCACTCAAGAGGTCATCGTCGCTCAATTTTACTAAACCACTAAAAAATCCACCAGCCACTAAATATTTCTTAGCAATATTTCGCCACTAAGAGGGAGGTCAAAACCACCAGTTTTCGTGGAAAATCCACTGAGTTGGCAACACTGCAAGCTTCACAACGTGTCAGAAAAGGATGCACCTACGACAAAAAACGACTGGCAGAGCAATATTGCAGTATTTTCAAATGGCGAGCGATCGCCCGGCATCTGTCCGAAACACCAAACAAAACTTAAGTAGGTATATGACGGGGCCATAGCAAAAATATTTTCGTATATTGTATAGTCTAGCTGCCGTGATTGGCGGTTGCTAGCCGTACTGTTGCAGCCACAAAATGCAGAGAAATGATTGCCCGTTTAGAAGCACTTTAAATTAAACATCTTAATACATCAATCACGGAAAACGATTATTTGTAGATGTGTTTAAATACTCTGATATTTAAAGCGGTACAACCAAACTAGTTTTCATCCGGGATCTCACAGCTGGGTCTAAACTCTTCGAAACCGTTTTGGAAAACTTTAAATCGGCTTCGAACGAAAGTCCATGTTAACTTAAGTTGGTGGACTTTCGTAAAATTGAGTTCATTTATCTTAGTTTTCGTGAATGTTTCATATTATTTATCCAGCCTAGCAGTAGGAACTCTTAAGTGCCATCCTCACAACTGAAGTCTTTAAAAAAACAGTACAGTACGGTTTGTAGGTCTTCCTTCCTGCCTAATTCTGATATGAATGTACTGAACATTGCCGTACGTGCCTAACCATGGCAGGCATTGAAGCTAACCAAAAATATGTTCATGATTAGATTACTATTACTACCCTCAATAATTTGCAAGATAACACAATAGAAAATCTCTTTTAGAAATTATCCAATACGAATAATAAAGAAAACTACGACCTAATTAATGCAATTACAGAATAAACTCTGAAAATTTTATACAATTTCGTATGACAAAACCATTGACATTTTTTATAGTGAATTTTCAGCTGAATACAGAGTAAAATTATATTCGTACTACAAGGAAAATGAGTTGGTTAGGCAACATGAATAAAAAACTGTTGAAGTAATTGTGAGCTCGCTCTTGGTAATACATTCTTTAGTGCAATTAGCCTTCGTTGCCTTACTCGTGGATGAAAACGTTTGAGCCGAGTAATTAGAGTAGCACGTTTGGACTTGACAAAGCCATCATGAGCCTTGGGAGACTTTAAGTTAATTTAAGGCTAAAAAGCACAAGGCTTAAATTTGGGTCTGGGCACTTGAAAAACACCGGAGCTGTAGGTAGCAACATGTATGTAAATAATTCTTGGACAGATCCTTGTGCCCATAAACAATTTCGCAGAACAGTTTCAGGTATGCATTGGTAAATGTTTACGTGTGCTATTACAAGTAACAAAAAGCGTTTACAGGGGATGTAAATGAGCTCAAGTTCTCTGAGAACGATCTGCCTAATACCTATTACCCTCTAATCGTATCTCTGCAAATAACTGATGTAAGCGACATGACACTAGTACCTACTACTGCTACTAGACTGGTGCAGTCTCGTAAACAAAATGTTAAATATCCAGTTTACAATAGTTTTAGTACGCGATTATCGCTTGTCTCTGCAACACAAAAGGAAATAAACTTTACGGGCACACCCCTCCTAAGCAGACTAGTTTTAACATTTCAAATTATTCAAATATCTCAATTTTCAGAACCAATTCCCGTAATCTGTACCCAATATCATAATATATAACCCAAACCGATTTCATCCCCCGCATAAGATTTCCCCAGGTAACGTACACACGTAATTTTATTTGCCTTTCAAAAAGTATTGTGTAACGAAAACTATAATATTACTTCATATTTACGTGTAATAAGTCATTGTGCAAGTTTTGTAGCTTTGAGGACGTGCAAAATTGTGTGCCAAGTGTGCGTTGGATCTGCGGTGAAGGTACCGTCAATTTTATTTCGAGAATATAAATCATTCGCACAACCAGAGATTTATGCAGATGCGTTGCCGTTGTTTTCACAAAGGTTTGACAAAAAAATGTCTAAGATTTTTTACGGCTCAGCCCTGTGAACAAGGCATTCGTAGACAATGTCAAAATATCGAGCTCAATGAAATAATAGTGAAAAAACGGTAAATATCTCATTTTAAACCATTCTAATACAAACCATATAAACTTAACGTTGTTCTTGCGTTCTTGTTTAGCTTTACTTCTTCAAATTCTAGCTCAATAGGAAATTCCTTGTAGGCTTATCATGCCTAAACTTGTCAGACAGATATTTTGAGCTGCAGAACTCTAAAAAGCATGACGTAACATTTAAATGACGCTAATGTTTAGTGTCCGTGTCAAATTATTCGTATAATTGTACAGTACACATAAAATGTTAACTTAATCGCAAATCTCAACACCGTCTATAGTGGTTTATAGAAATGGGGACGGGACAGTACACCAGATAACACCGACCATAGACACCAGCTAACGTACTTGCGTGCGTTGCTGGCCTTTCAAATATGCGTAGGCTATAGGACACGGGTTTTGAACTTAGGGATCATTGCCCACAGGGGTAAATCAGATATTCTACGGGGGTAAAAATATAGTGCACTACACAGCACCGCAGAAATCGTGTAAAAACGGAGTAACAATAATGAAAAGCTTAGGAACCATTACTAGATTGAACTTATTTATATTTTTCTTTTTTTTCGCGAACTTTCCTCTTTAGCATTGTTTTTACGAATTTTATCCCCCTGTAGAGATATTTTATATTCCCGATGCTTTAGACTTAATGGCATTGGTCGCAAGAGGACAATTTCTCTATATCTCTTTTGCAATATTACTAATGAATAGATATTAAAATGGTTTATAAAAATGTTTTCCGTCTGAAGCAGAGTTTACTATATTATACTCTGATTCATTATTCGTCTAATCTAAATATTAACGGATTTTATATCCATGCTTCCGTTGATAAAAAAAAATCTGCATTATTTTATGTTAATAAATACCAGTGAAATAAAGGTATATAACGAAATACGACATATAACAAAACTTATTGCTCTCTTGATATAGTTCTGTGGCTCAACTGTAATAGGTTTTCTTCATATGACATATTTTTGAAATAGTCATAGTTATAGCAAACTATAAGGAAGAATTTGTATTTTTTTCATGCATTACATCTTCCAAGCATTCTAGAGTATTTAATTACAGTACTAAAAATATTACAAAACCTCATTTAAATAAAAACAATGACCACTGATCGTAAATCAAAATCTAATTCTTTGTACCTGACCTCAATCCATTTCTCATTTTTTGTTATTGTAACAAGCAAATCGTTTGATTAAAAACTGATTGGAGTCAGTTCATTAGTCCCTATATGTTTAGTACAAATAAATTCAGGTACCTGAACTAAAAACATACATGATTTGTCCGTCTGCTGGAATTAAGTAACAAAAAAAATTAATTACTTATTGATTAATTAACAAAAACCGCCGTACTAAAATCATGGCGTATAGTTTTGCCCCCATTTTGCAACATTTTTTCTAATATTAAGGTGCTCCCTCACTAGGAGCACGTTCATAACACGCGAATGCTCGTCAGTCAGGGAGATAGTATTGTAATGTAATCCTCAAAGTCGAATCTATAATGTTACAGTACACGAGAATTCTCCCGGTGAGGGAGAACCTTTAAGGTAATCCAACTTATCTTAGCTCATTTGATATTTTGTAGAATAGACGCTTCTCGCTATTGTCTTGAAGAATTGAGAAAATAAAGAAAAGCTTAGAGTATTTGTATAAAAAAACATACAAACATCCAAATTCAGAACCTCCTCCTTTTTTAAAAGTCGGTTAAAAGTAAGAGATATCTATAATATGAAATACTGTTACCGTATTATTTTTGCTTTTTGTAACAATGTAGGTATACCTATATTATAATGAAACAACTTTTTCGGATTTTAACTCCCGAACCAAAATGAGGGGAAGTATACGTTTGGGCGCTCTGTGTGTGTCTGACCGTAACACCGTAACTCTGAAACGGTTTGAACCGATTTGGATGCGATTTTTTATATATATATAGCAGTTTCTTATATTTTTAAATGTCCGACGTTATGAACGGTCACGAGAGGACTGTTTAACTTGAAGCATGTTTTCTTGTTTTGCCCCAAGATTAGGGATCTTTGAAACTATTAATAGACTAGGGCTCGTGTTTATAACCCTAGGACTACACGCGAAGCCAACAACAGCTAATAACGAGTTTTGATATTAAATTCATAATTAACGTAGCGTGGTTAGTACTTAAATGTTTATTTTGTGTGACATCATTCATAATGGCTGTGTGGTTACAAAATATACGTTCGAAATTTAAATGCATGTTTTTAAAATAATTAAATATGGTAGTGCGACACCTATCCCTCCCACCACCATAGATACCACCATCATGCTTATTTCTAACATCAATCAACTTTGCTGTTAATATGTACCTATCGTTATAAGTTGGAAATATGCCCACTTCAATGAACACGTGGACGGCCAAATTGACTACGAATCACGATACATAAAAATTAAAAACTTCAGTCACGATTCTAAGATCGCATTCTAAGAAAAATTAACATAAAACATCTATATTACCTTACAAGCAATCGCTTTTACAGTGGTTTCTTAAACTGCGGTCCATGGTCCTCTAAGGAGTCCATGAAAGAGGTTCTGGGGATCCGTGACATGCGAGGAAAATATTGTAACTATTCATAACAATGACGTTTGATGAGGGATGAAATTCTACACTCTTTAGTTACTTGGAACAGAACAAATATTTACAGCATAGGTACATACACCTTGAATTTAATAAATCCGCCTACCCCAAAACTTCCAAATTCTAGAGCAATTTTTTTTATCAGCAGGTAGGGGATGGTTAGATATTATGTTCTATTTAAAATGTGGTCGTAAAATTAATATAAAATAAAGATACATAGGCACAGTCTATAATAAAGTTAAAAACTCCTAAAATAATGTCACCATCTTTCATGATTCATCATCATCATCAGCCTCTATCCGTCCACTGCTGAACATAGGCCTCCCTCAATGAACGCCAAGACGGCCGATCCCTTGCTACTCGCATCTAACATGGACCGGCCACCGCACGGAGATCGTCTTCCCACCTGGTTAATGGCCAACTAAAATATAATATTTTTTATAATTATTCCAAAGTATAAAGGTCGTCGATTAAGTGAGGTGACTAATATCTTTTACGCGTTGTATTTTTAATAAAATACTGTTTTTTATACCTAGTATAAATAAAAAGCAACCGTATCTGTTGGTAAAGTTAGAGTTTAATAAAAACGAACTTCGAAACCGTTTTTTTAATCAAACTCAGTTTTAACACAAAATAAAATGTTAAAATCGTTTCTCATATATGTCTATTTATAGGTTCTACACCAATACACTCCCATAAAAAGCATAATATGCTAAACATGGAAGGAAAAGTAACACTTTCGTAGACCGTATCTTATACCGAAAGTTATTGCGAAGCCGTCCACGTGAATTCGTAAAACTTATGGACGGGACGAATAAACAAAACACCAACTAAAAGTGCTCCCCAGAACTATAGTGAGGCCGACCTTAACAGATGTAGGTATATTTTCATAAATAAACATTCAAGTCATTCAACATCGCAATATGGGCAAACAAATGTCAAATGATGAGTAATACCAAACAATAGCTCGAGCTACATTTAAGTACCACAATAATATACTAAATACTATGTTCAAAGCTTCATCATGATTTATAATAAACAAGAAAAACTTGATTAAAAATTGATAACTTGATTATTATACCACAAAAATCACTAAACACGAGCCACAGTCATTACAAAAAATAATCACTTTAAAAATACTAACACAAATTGTCGAATAAAATTGGAGGCAAAATTGACACTTTATATTTTTTTATCGACAAACGTCAACGCGCGACAGAGTAACGCGGCATACTGCCGAGTGCTATTAGCATTTAGCTTGTCGCTACTCGCGAGCCTCTACAACCTTTAAGCTTACGTTACATAAGTATAAAATATTATATAGGTACTTGTTCATTTGTAAATAGTGTTAATAATAAACAAAACGATAGTCTTTTCAATTACATATAATTGTACCTACGTTAAGGGCCAAATTAATAAAGGCGAAATTGTTATTTCTAGATCGAGTTGTTTTTATAGAAGTCATCATTTTAAAATAATAATAAAAAATAGGGTACAGATACTTAATAATAATGTAAAATGTAATATGAGCTATGCTTATGCTTAAATGCTTAATCGCTACACAAAAAATACAATTTTTTTATTTAATTTCCATTCTCAAATTGCTAAGTACAATAAAAGAGATAGAAAATACTACGATAAAATAAAATTGAAAACTACATTCTCAAGCATCTCTGTCCACCACTATTAAACTAATGTCAAATTGAGCTAACGCTTGCAAATTTACTTACAAATTATAAAACAAGATAATATCTGAAGAAAGCCAAATACGAAATTACCATTCTGCTTGTTTTGCCTAGCTCACCTAGCAGGTAGGGGCTGTAAACTAACATTGAGTTCTAACACCTTTTGTCTCAAATACTGCATGGACCAAGCACATACAGCAGTCCCAGGTAAACTCGGTTATACTCGCTACGTCGGCCACATTCAACTGACTCGTCTCTCGGTAAGACTAATATAATAAAACTTTTTTGTTTGCTAAACGTGCTTATCTCCGTAACAGCCAGGTTCGATTTTATGTTGAAAAGTGTTTTTGAATTTTGGAATGGATAAAATCACAGAAACAGCTAGTATATCTCAGTGCTTATTTGAAACCTGCGTAACACTTGTTAATGAACCTAATGCTATTTATAACTTTTCTCTCCGCCAGTAATTTACATTTTATTCTAATTTAAAATTTACCGTTACCGCTAAAAGGTCAAACGTAGAATTGCCACAAATTCTTCGTAAATATTGGTACGGTTTTATTTCTGTATATTACATCAATAATACCATTTGATATTAATGTTTTTGTTGTCCGTCTATACGTTACATAAAATTCGCGGGTTCGAATCCCGCAATCCACAATCGTAAAATTTTCTACCCTTAGCTTCAAGATCAATCAAACATTCTTCGTCCACAACTGAACATGGGCCCTTTCAATGATCGCTAAGACGACCGTTCCCACCACTCGTTTCTTTAGTTTTATGATGTAATTATGTAAAAAATCTTTTTTGTCTGATTTTTCTCTTTCAAGCTAACTTTTACTAGCCGAGGTGTGATTGTTCTATTTATTTAAATAAATAAACAGGTATTAATGTATATTCTCACCAAAGAGACCGCAATAAAGTAATGTGGTCTGGAATGCAAATGACCTATTAGTGTCGTTATAATTTTTCGTAATTAACAAGTTTTTTGAAACATAATAGTGTCTGTTAAAAGGTTATATTTTATTTATATTACATTGATTACATGTAACAGGCTTTTAATACCTTGGAAGTACTGGTGCTGTAACAGATATCCCGCTAAAAATCGCCACATACCCAAACTTTTTACCCTAATAGAGTTTGGATAGATTATGCGATTATGAAGATTTTCTTCTCGAATTCAGAAGCTACCGTACCACAAAAGTAAGTTTAAAGTAAGTAAGAATGAAAATAATATTGTAGAGTGAATATAATAAAAAAAATACTAATAAATAAAATAAAATTAATAAAATTCCGTCCCATTATTTTGATGAAACCTTTTGCCCAGCCAGCATTGGGACATAAAAGGGTCGCTTTTGCAATGATTTGTACTAAATCATCGAGCATATAACCGGAGAGTAGTGTGAATGTGAGCCAAAACAATCCGAAACTTTCAGTCAGTGATTTGTCACTGACGTAATAGCAATTCAACCAACCATTGATCTGTGTGTACGTCCCATCGGCCAATCATCCATCAATGGCCCTCAGTCGGCCAATCAGAGCGCAGAACCGGCGCAGTACAAATTTGGCGTAATTTGTTTTCATATAAAACACATAACATTACTGCTCTATTCCGGTTATATGCTCGATGTACTAAATACATTAAAATGTTTTCATTACTATGAACCTTTAAAATAAACGTTAAGGAGAGACTGATAGACAAATGCGACATTTTATCATTAACATACATACACAGTACATACATACATAGTACATCAAAAACAATTCATCATACCTATCCAATCATTTTTAGATTGTTGTAGGTCAGGAGCTATGTAATGGACATACATACACGAGCGAGATAATTGGAGTTCTAAACTCATTGTTTTATTTTCGCTGACGAAACAGTTTTATTTGGGAGGACATAATGTAATGAATTGAAATATTTATTTCGGTGAAGGCTAATACTAAAATATTGTAGATTTTTTTTATTTGGAAAGCTATTTCACTAAATGAATAACACTGCTCAATAATACTCCAAAGAAATATTTAAAAGTATTTTTATTATACATATATCCTAGCTTTATATATGTATATATATTTCTTGTGTGCGTGTGTATGTCACTGAACTCCTCCTAGACGGGTGGACCGATTTTGATGAAATTTTTTGTGTGAGTTCAAGGGGATTCGAGAATGGTTTAGATTCACAAAAAAAATATTTTGTACAGGACAACGTCTGTCGGTGCCACTAGTATTAAATAATTTAGAAATATGTTCAAAATTAACATTTATTTTACTATTTGTAAGAGGTAGTCTAAGGTATCGCCATGCTACTTTGCAGTCGAATTGGGCACGACCGGGGTGGTACCTCTCGCTCACATAACACCGGTGTTTCGTGCGGTTTGTGAGTTTCCAGTGGCCCATTGGGGAGGGATAGGGAAAATGAGGGCGACGCATTTATATACCTTTTTGTTGTGCGGATGTCTATGGGCGTCGGTAGTCACCATAAGGCTCCGACTGCTTAGTTGCCTGCTTGTGACATAAAAAAATAAACTTACTTTTATTACTATTATTTCGATATTTCGACTTGCCTATGAATTTCTTGTGAGCAAGATATTAGTAATGGGGAGAACGGGAGATCATGGATGGAGGAATGAGTTACAGTACCACCACCAGAAACAGCTTTTCTTTCGGAAGAATGGCAGGAAGTGTGTAATTACTGGCGCGGAGACTTACGTCTTAGGATACGCAACGGATGGCACGCGATGGGTTGCCTTAGCTAGTCCTAGGTATGCCATCTCGTGGCTCATTTGCCAGTTTGCCTATCCAACTAAATAAAATGTTAAGGATCCCTAAAACAGTTATATTCGCCATTAACGTCAGAGCTTGTGCTCAAAGACTATACAAATTATCATACCCGCTGGAACGAAACTTTTAATGTTTTCCGAGCTTTTAGTTACGTCATTACAATGTTTAATCTTTTGAATAATTTATTTTGGATGAAATATGTATGAGCCTTGACTGTAAAAGCAGTATACATTGGGCTACATCTTATCTTATTGTAGTTATACATATTCGTGGAGATAAGCCATCTTGACGTTCGTTGAAAGCCAGTCTAGTAGTGTACGGAACCCCACCATGGTTCAGGCCTTGACGTGGCGGTGGGGCTCAGTAGCGCAGGGTGAGCCCAGCACCTTGGGCAAAGCTAAATGAGCCGAGGGGGCTCTTTGTACCCCTCTTATAAGAAGAGGGGACACAAGAGCAGGGGGCAAGGGTGAGGATGGGAACCTCACCCCATTGTACTGTCCCGACGTTGGGAGGGGTTGTTCTGTGGTGCGGGACAACCTCTCTGTGGAGGTGGCGTCGGTCCCTTGCGGGACTGACTAGCCGTCGAGGTGCCCTGTTTGTTTTCTAAAGAAAAAAAAAAAAAAAAAAAAAACCACTTGCTGTGCGGCAGTGCTGACAGTTGCCACACCATTTAGGGAATGCTCGTTGTCACACGCTTGGAGCGACAAAACTGACAGTACAGTATTTTATTAACTAAATACTAGCACAACTTATATGAATTCTGGGAGTACCTATATCATATGTATTTTATTAATATAAATATTTATAATTGTCATACATTATATTATTATTATTATATTATTATTACCCATTTTTAGGTGGTTGAAGGCGCGGTCAAAAGCGGTTCGACTTTAAACCATATATAGGATATCAGTAATGTTTTAACATATTGTTGTAACGCGATTCATAATATTTGCATTTTTTAAATTATTTAGCATACCTTCTTTATTACTTCCTCGCTTAATGTCGAGGACATTACATATCAAAAGAAATCGAACCGAACAAGGACAGTTAGAAAAACTTCTTATATTAGTATTTCCCTGATTTAACCCATAAGACCTTCGCGAATACGAATCGAAAACGTGGTGAGATTGTTCGGAGAAAATATTTTCTTGAGCTATAAATTAAGCTCTGATTATCCTGAATATCAAGAACTAGCTGTTGCCTGCAGCTTCGCCCGCGTTACTGAACTCCTATATGTTACAGCGTGATGTTATATAGCCTTCCTCGATAAATGGGCTGTCTAACACTGAAAGAATTTTTCAAATCGGACCAGTAGTTCCTGAGATTAGTGCGTTCAAAAAAACAAACAAACTCTTCAGCTTTATAATATTAGTATAGATTATGTATTAAAGAATTCAATATTTTTTCTTATATTGTAACATTCGAACAAGTTATAGGTTTAAGAGTACCTATAAAGTAATAACTTTAAACAACTAAAGCCTCTTCTACGAAATTACATGATAAAATCAAATCCTTCTTTTTTGGCAGTAGGTTAAAATGTAACAATTGTCAGTCGTCACCCGGACCATAATAACGAACCGATTGACAATTAATTCATAAAAATTAAAAATCTTTGTCGTAGTCGGCTAAAATGTTTTCTTCGTGTTGAAGCCTTTTGGCGACTCGATGTGTGTGCACAACCAGACGTTGCCCTTATTTCCCCCATCCCCCCAATGGACCACCGGAAACTCACACACCGCACGCAACGCGACAGCACGACGGCATAGCTGTCACTTGACGCCGGTATTATGTGAGAGTTGTACCATCCCGGCCGTGCTGGCCCAATTCGACTACAATACAGCATGGAATTACCTCTTACTATGCAATAAATTAAAGAAAAAGAAATATACTTATTACTAAGCAATTGACACAGTTGTGTTGTGTAATTATCCTATGATATAAAGGCACCACTGAAATATAACAATTATAAGATCTGCACTAACCTGGTACTTCTTTATGGACTCCATCTGTTCCCTGGTGACGTCGTGAGCTGGTGGGCGGGGAGGCGCGTCCCTCGCCACCTCCCGGGGGGGCACGGCAGGCGCCGCCTTTGCTGTCCCATTCACCTGCTGTATAATAATGCTATTACCACCAAAATAATTTACACTTAGAAATAGAATAGATACGACCTTTTCTAAACCTCTTTCGGTCCATTGCTGATACGTTGGCCTCTTACTATAAACTGACTGTCGGTTTGTTTAACTCTAATAACAAGCGCAATTGGCTTTCTAATGCTGTAGAGTGTAATGCAAGTTCTGTCAAATAATGTAGAGTGTAGTGTAGGTTCTATCAAATAATGTAGAGTGTAGTGCAATTTCTGTCAAATAATAAAGAGTGTAGTGCAATTTCTGTCATATAATGAAGAGTGTAGTGCAAGTTATATCGAATAATGTAGTGTAGTGCAAGTTCTGTCAAATGATGTAGAGGGTAGTGTAAGTTCTATCAAATAATGTAGAATAGAGTGCAAGGTCTGCCAAATAATGTAGAGTGTAGTGCAAGTTCTGTCAAATAATGTTGAGTGTAGTGCAAGTTCTATCAAATAATGTAGAGTGTAGTGCAAGTTATTTCAAATAATGTAGAGTGTAGTGCGAGTTCTTTCAAATAATGTAGAGTGTATTGTAAGTTCTATCAAATAATGTAGCGTGTATTGCAAGTTCTGTCAAATAATGTAGAGTGTAGTGCAAGTTCTATCAAATAATGTCAAGGCATTATTCATTGAAAGGTCTTGATAAACCATTTCAATGCTTTTTGATACAATGGGAGTCAGTTTACCACAGATTTTGGACTTCCTAACAATGTTTTTTTTTTTTTATACAAAGTTAACAAAATGCAAACATACTTATAAACTAAAGTCTTATATTATATTAACATTAACAAAATTTATGTTAATTATATCTAAAAAGAAACCCAAAAAGAAATTTCCGAATGTACCAATTAAGTAAGACTACATTCAAAATACTAAAATTATGTTAGTAATAATTGTTACTGAGTCATTCCACTACATTCTACATAAAAAAATTTAAAACTGCCATTAGCTTGTTTAAAATATTGATTTTTCCTGTTCGTTAAATTACTACTTTTGCAAAAAAACTTATTCATCTGCTTTTTAGCACTATACTAAACCAATATACAACAACAAAAAATGTAGTCTTGTCGTTCATTAATAAAGAAATACTAGCATCTGTTGATATTGATGAAATTCCAGTAAAAAAAAGCCGAATTTGAATTCCTTTACGATATTAGCAAATTAAAAGTTATTGAAGTGAGAACGCCATCTATCGATACTAATCACAAATCATAATAGCCTCTATACATTTAGTATAAGCCCTTAAAGAGATGCTAGTTATTAAAATTTCTATTTCGTCCACAGCTGCACCTCACCCTCATACAGCAGTAAAGTTAAAAAAAACATTTCTAAAATTAAAACTTTCTTAATAAAAGTAAAAAAATTATAAATTATTATTAATATCAGGTGTTTAACACCATTCCTTAATTTTTTTAAGCTGGGCCTTCGGGAATTACTAATTTCATAGATATTTAATATCATTATCATTTGCGTCTATTCAACTCTTTACTTTTGATATAATGCATGCAACCCCCGCTCCATTCATAATAATTTCCCATGCAAATAACCTGGTACATTAACTTATAATAAACATCGAGTTAAGTAAAATAGATCAAATAAGACCCGAAATTAATAGATAAAGTTACCATTGGATAAAAAAATTTATATGATAGGAATAAAATTATAGTACTTATGACATTTGTTACTTAACACAAGTTTTATGTTTCTTATAGATAGACCCAAATTAAAACATAGATACTTATATTAAACTAAGATTAGTACACCTGAAAAAATAAAATATATTAAGGAATCTGAAAAAAATGTATACATTAGATTATATATAGGTAAATAATTCCATCGTTGTTAGATCTACTCAAATAAATATAATCTATTGATTTATTAAACGAGAAAATTATATTGTTTTCTAAATAACGTGGAGTTCATTAAAAATGTGAGTTGAGAAGGTGAGTGCAAAGTCTATCAAATTTCATTAAAAAACTAACATTAAAAAAAAATGGCGATTTAAGGGTTGTGTAGTAAAATATAAATAATATTTTTTAAACTATACTTTAGCGATCATTAGTAATTCTAATTGTAACTCTTTTTTAATGTTAAGAATACTTATGGAAATAATAAAGATAGGTGAAATCAAATAAATTTTACTTCTCACTTAACTAATGGACGATTTTTTGCTGTAATCAAATATTTTGTAATAATCGTTTGTAAATTTTGGACAGAAGAGTGTGTGGTGCACAAAGCGTGGATGAATTTTAATTTGATGAAAGTGAAATGATTCTGTGCAACGGATAGTAATTACGACGCCATTTTGTTTATGTATGATTATATCTACACTAACATAACTAAATTGAAGTTTAACTATGCGCTTTTCTCCAGGACTACTACACTGATTTAAAACAATGCATTTGATAGCACTATCATTGGTGAAGGTTAAAGTCTATTTATTTTAGAATTGAGAGACAAGTTGTAAATTACAGGCGGATTCGACTTAACAGAAACAGCTATTTTTAGGGTTCCGTAGCCAAATGGCAAAAAACGGAACCCTTATATATTCGTCATGTCTGTCTGTCTGTCTGTCTGTCTGTCTGTCCGTCCGTCCGTATGTCATAGCCACTTTTTCCGAAACTGTAAGAGCTATACTGTTGAAACTTGGTAAGTAGATGTATTCTGTGAACCGCATTAAGATTTTGACACAAAAGTAGAAAAAAAACAATACATTTTGGGGGTCCACATACTTAGAACTAAAACTCAAAAAAATATATGGTATCTATGGATAGGTCTTCAAAAATGATATTGAGGTTTTTAATACCATTTTATTCTAAACTGAATAGTTTGCGCGAGAGACACTTCCAAAGTGGAAAAATGTGAGTCCCCTGTAACTTCTAAAATAAGAGAATGATAAAACTAAAAAAAATATATGATGTACATTACCATGCAAACTTCCACCAAAAAATGGTTTGAACAAGATCTAGTAAGTAGTTTCTTTTATACGTCATAAATCGTAAACCGCAATTTACCTTTTATGCAATCAATTCAAACCCTAATTTTTGTTAAAGTGTCTAATGTTGTACGGAACCCTCTGTGCCCGAGTCCAACTAGCACTTTGCCGGTTTTATTTTATTAAAGATAAAGATAGGCTGTTTATTAAGATTTTTACAAGCCCGACGTTTCGGATACTTTACGTAAAAATAGTTTCATTAAAATGAGTGAAATTCGCGCAAACATTAGAAAACAATATAAAGATAGGCTATTTGGCCATGTCATTTCCGAAAATTAATTTTCTTTTTGTGACTCAAAGTTAGCAAAAATCTATGTAATCTAAAGTCGCTTTTTTGGGTACATAAGGACAATCCGAAAATTTGATAGAAAATATGGCGATAGTTCATCAGCGATAGACTCGGTCTGAGCAATTTTTAAGTGCCTGATTGATTTTCTCCATAATTTTCGGAACTTACTTATTCATTAGTTCGTTAGCTTCGAAAGAAGCTCGACGTTTGTCATCTTATCTAGATTGCTTCTTTCGAAGCCAAATCAACTATCGCTTTTTAAATCAGCAGCAATACGTCAATGAGCACATTTTAGGTGACAATACGTAAATTGTTATCAATTAAAGACTGCGTGACGAATACATTTACAAAGGAATGGACGTCCTTGTTTATAAAACTGTAACGTTTGTATGTATAATGTTATTAAACATCTGGTAGTTTACAATTTGAAGGCCTGTATATATGCGATAGTTTACAATATAAAGGCTACAGAATTGTTAACTTATGTTCTTACCGCGCTCAAATTAATGTAAAAATATCATTGAAACGTTTACAATTTCAAAACATGATCAGAATTATTAAAAGACGCACAAACTTTTTTTGGAATCGGTTGAGTAGAACCAGAGATACTTAAGTAATAACTTTTCACTCAGAATATATAGCAGAATTTTTACAAAAATAAAATATAGATCTCAGATTTCTATGAAAACTGTTCAAAACGGGATATTTACCAAGTTGTATGTTGCACAGCTCGATATTTAGACGTTATCTACGAATGCATTGTTCAAGAGGGTGATGTATGTATGTTCAGGAATTTTATTACTAATAATTGTAGTATACCTACTATCGTTTGTAATTACAATGTCACGAAACCTATGAAAGTATTATACATAATGTATGAATATGGACAAGAGTCTGAATGATCATAAGTGTGTACTGATACCTATATAATACCAATGTATAGCTTAACCAGAAAAATAAAAACCCTCGCCATATTGCGGATAATTTCGGAACTAATTTCTGTATGGACTATACTATGTGTTGATGTAAAAAAGATACTACAGTGGCGACACCACGCAAGGTTTATAAATTTCTGGTAAAGCTAGACATAAACTTATTAATATTGTTAATCATACCTATTTTATGATAATTAAAATATATAAAACATAAATAAAGGGGATAATGTCAGAATCACTATAATTATCCAAATTAAGATCATTGTAAAAGTAAATGAACGGATAGGTTGTCGAATTACGAATATAGATAAAATATCGCTAGCCTCTCTATTACAAAATCTGGATTATAGAAGGAATGCTGTACTATCCTGTTATTTATTTAAAAAAGTCTTGCAGGGTTACAAAAAAAAGTGCACAAGACCATCTTGGGACTAGGCGCGTGATTAGGCCTGACATATCTAATAAATCGTTTCGGAACTACATATTATGAACTACTAGAATGCTGAACACTTTCGATCAGGTGCCTTGTCGGTTGTGTGACGCACAATTGCTAACTTATTTATCTCATTGCATTTGTATAACCCCCAAATAATCAAACGAATCTCAAATTTAAGACGTACTTAAACTCGTGTTGTCCCTCTTTTTTTCTATGAATCTGACACGTCGTAGCGTGACTTTAAGTACGTCTTTTTGAGATTCGTTTGAGTATTTGGGGGTAAGGGTCTTATCAGTACCTGACCACAAATTTGATTGCTTATCCAAGACATGTGATATGAGTTAACTAGCTAATGTTCTAAGTCTGCATGTTGGGCATGACTCTATGATGAGTCCATTGTTTGGTGAGGAGTATTCCTCATGGTAAGTCGTCTTGCATAACATATGCAGTATAGGTGATAGACTTATGCATAAGCTTGCACACTATTTATATACATAAAATACGAAAAGTATACTATATTTAATAATTCAGACATTATCCACTAATAAATATTAATGTTATATATCTTATTTTTTATCTAAATGCTGTTAATATTACATTTCTGCCTATATAAAGACAAAGTTGTATGAAATTGCAGTGATTATTATAAAACTAGCCATGTATACTCGTAACATATAATGAAGATACGTTTTGTTCAACGCCATCTACATTTTTGAAATTGATTTATGTAAATGTTTAAAAAAATTACATATTTTGTCAAACGACTTTATTCTATAGTTTTTAAGACTTTGTCTTATAAATTGATGAACGCTGGCTGCACGCAGTTAAAAGTGTCACGTTCCACCTGAGCAGAGCGTGCAAGCGAGAGGCCTTTGACGCATTATGATGTTAATCGTCCGTAAACCGACTTTACAGGTATTGTTTCTACTTTATGGGTTATGTTAACAGATGTAGGTTTTATAGTGTTCTATAAATAAAAGACATTGAGAAACCTGTTCTTTTAAAGACCTGTCCAGTTACATCTCATACTTTTCATTATTATCAAGCCGTGTTTCCACTAGGCAACATTTGGCGCGCGATATGTTGCCCAACATATTTTGCGACTTTTTGATGCAGTTTTCAAAAAAAATAATAACCACTGCCACTGATACTACGATATCACTACTGGTTCTTCTGGCGACATTTTATCACAACTGACATGGTATAGCAGTAGATGCGTAGACAGACAACATTGTTAAACAATAGTTCCGCGCTAACTTTCAACATGTTGCGCGTTAAATGTTGTCTAGTGGAAGCGCGGCTTAAATGGAAGTAATTTTAAGCCAAATAGTTGTTTATACTCTTGTTTACAACTGTGGCCCTGTTATGGGCGACGTTGACCGCCATAAAATGGCTCAGCAATTTGTTTTTTGGCAAAATACATTGATCATCAGCCTATTCTCATCCACTTCTGACCACACTCTTTCAAAATACATTAATAACTTAGAAACATTTACATAATACTCTCAGTAGATAAATAATTCATACATAACTTTATCTTTATACAGGCAGTTAAAATACCCACTACGACCCAAGCGGTTAGCGGTCACCCATCCGATGAAATGATGTTGCGGGGTGCATTTTACCTGGAACGCCACACTCTTTCTGTCCACCGTACCGGGATATTTGGGGGTGGTTTTCACGATTTGGACAAAACTATCTGGCACGTCCACCGCCACCTCCCTTCCCAGGAGGACCGGGGTGGTATCGAACCCTGGAGGCAGGTCATTGTAGGACGCGTAAATAGCCTCTCTGATGAGCACCGAATCTGTTCTTGCGGAATACGTCACTCCTTCCTTGCAGTCTAACAGAGAGTCCTCTCCATTGGATATGAGGAGTTGGATCTTGTGGTCGCTCACGTTATGTGTCGTATTTGAGGCCACGGATTCCGACCGCTCAGAGTCACACTTGGCGGTAGACCCCTTGCTCTTGCTGGACACGGAGCCGTCACTCTGGGGTAGGGACAGCAGCTCTATGCCGTTATTGAAGCTTCCAGAACCATCGGAGCCGGAGGTGTTCTGAAGGACGGTGCTGTGCTTGCTGCCGAAGGAGGTGCCTGAACCTCCGGAGGAGAGGAGGGGCTCGTCGTCCCTGTTCCGGAGGCGTACCTGGGGGGGTCGCGGCGGGGGGTATCTGGGTGGGGTTTTGTTCCTCGCGATGAAACTGTCCGGGACGTCCACCGCCATCTCGCGGTGGGGGCCTGGAACACACAAAAGGGTTATTATTAACGGTCTCTTTTTTAAATTTTAAGAAGGTAATTTTGGTACAGATGTGATACTATGCTATAATATGAACTATAATATGAACAGATAAGACTTGTTTTTGCTTGTGCTCTTTTGAATGCAACCAAAACAACTAGCCTTAAAACTAACCGGCAGTAGCTCAGAGTCAGAAGTGCAACTTAGGTGCTAAGCACAGGGCACCGGTGCCCCAGGCCTAGGATAGCTCCGAGCCTCCACAAGTAAACCAAAAAGTGAGTAAGAAAATAAAAACTGCCGTATCTATACACCATGTAAAAATAAAAAAAATATTAAAAGTACCATGGCCTGTTTTGATTTTGATTATTTAAAAAGATAGGTTTGTTTTCTTGCATCAGGGCCCTCTCTCCCTCGCTCCCCTCTTCTATGTAAGCTATGAATAAATTTGAATTTTGACTATATTCGGTAACCGTGGTCAGTCGGACGTAGCGTTGTGCACCCTTCATAAAGTCCCCGATACAATCATTGGACCGTACAACAGCAATCAAAGGGTTTATTTATATAGATTAGGGATTCGAAAATGATTTTCAATTGTTCGTTTAAATAAAAATATAAGTTTTATAAAAAAAATGTGACTATAGTAAGGGTAGGCTTCGGGTAGGCTAAAAAGCTATAAAGCTATAATAGTTGAATACTGGATTATAGATTATTAGGACTTCCGTACACGCTTTTTTTAATGTAATTTGATAGTCGAACTGGCAAACGTGCCTTCTGGTTATAAGTCAGCGTCGCCCATGAACATAAACGATGTCATCTGGGCAAGACAGGCAACCCATTTGCCTGTCCTCTCAGTGAGAGGAATTACACTGCGTGTCCCCTCAGTGACAGGAATTACACTGCAGGGGAGGAATTATACTGCCTGTGCCCTCAGTGACAGGAATTACACTGCCTGTGCCCTCAGTGACAAGAATTACACTGCCTGTCCTCTCAGTGACAGGAATTACACTGCCTGTCCTCTCAGTGACAAGAATTACAACGCCTGTCCTCTCAGTGGCAAAATTACACTGCATGTCTTCTCAGTGATAAGAATTACAACGCCTGTCCTCTCAGTGTAAGGAATTACAACGCCTGTCCTCTCAGTGACAGGAATTACAACGCCTGTCCTCTCAGTGACAGGAATTACAACGCCTGTCCTCTCAGTGACAGGAATTACACTGCCTATCCTGTCCTCCCTATCGAAACACTAGAAAGTTACACGGAAGAAATGAGGTGGTAGCAAGACAGACGGGCGCTTGTCACAGTACATCTCACTGGCGTGTATATTCATCATACTAATCTACAATTGTGGCTTTCGAACCTACGATTTTTGATTTTGAAAGATACATTAACTATTATAAAACTTCAGTATTATTTACAATACTCATTATATAAAAACGAATACACTGATATACGAAATAATTATAACTCTGTTAAGTGGTCCATTGTCTCGCGAAGGTCGCTCTACTTCGTTGACTATCGTGGAACATTCCAGATGTACCGCGGGAATACATTTTGGTGGTATGAGCCAATGTATGAGCTTGTTGAGAATCATACTGTGTTTTTTTCTTTAATGAGCTCGAATATGGAATATGTCTGACAGTTTGACATAATGACCGGCTAGTCTTGCGGTCAAAACTGTTTAAACTCCTATAAAAGCTGAATATAGTTGGAGAAATACGCTGTGCCGCGCGCCCGTCCATGTGGATACCACCATGAACCATCCCGCCTGTTTCTTCCGTCTGGTCCACCCGACGGTGACGCGGCCCAATCCCGCCACAGAAACCAACCCGACGCCAGCAGGCCGTGGGGTCGCAGACTTCACGGTTGTTGGGGGGCAACCCCCCAATAATAATCAATCTTAAGTGATCCAAATCGGTTCACACTATTCTGACGAAGCATTAGGGCCTTTGGGCTATTAGCATAGATCATTTCAGAAAAAAAATTCTTCCGTCAAATAGCTTTGGTATTCGAAAGAAGGATTAGAAATTTCGAAAATTCGAAAGACGATATAATTACACAGAGCTTCACCATTTCACGTCCGGACAGGCACCGCATGAATAATTAGCATGGAATGGTCCAGGTGAATTCTTTGTGTTCATGGGTGTCCGTTTACTATCAGATGACACTTGTGCCAGTTTTCCTTACTAAAAAATTGGTAACAAACTCTTACATACGCGTAAACATAAAAAAAAATACATATTTATAATACTTTAAAAATTACAGAAACTTTATAGTCACTTTTGATAACAATCTGGACAAGTACTGCCTCCTATACAATCCAAAAAGATTTGTTTTTTATAGCATATTTTACGACTATCGACGTCCATACAACCAAAGATTATTCAGATGCGTTGCCCTCCTTTTGATTTTCCTCTCCCCCCCATTGGACCACCGGAAACGCTGACGCGTTATAGCTGTGTTGTGACGCGGAATAGCTGTCATTAGCGAAAAGTAGCACCCCGGTCGTGCCGGTCCAATTCGGCTGCAAAGCAACATGGCACTACCTCTAACAATTTATTACTTATTAATTATACGGTTTTCTTAGTTTTTTACGACTTTTTGAAATGATCTGATAATAGTCTAGTACTAGACTATTATCAGATATACCAGGTCTTCGCTCTTCTAAAAACATAAGAAGATATGTATTTTTGTATGAAGTTCGACATTTTTACGACTACGTTGTTTATGTTTTTGTGTGAAGATTTGATATTTTATGACCGTCGTGATTGGAGATAAAATAAACTTGTGATAACACTTCCTTAACGGCCTGTAAGACGAGCGATTTCTTCAGCACGAGACACCGTCGTTAAATTTAACGCTCCTATCAAATATTACGTATTATTCTCATTTCTTCTTTGAAAACTGAAGGTTAAAATAGGTTCTAAGAGGTGGAGCCTTTGCTGCATTTCAGCCGAAAAGTACGACACTGGTGGTACCTCTCGCTCACATAATACCGGCGTCAAGTGACAGCTATGCTGCCGCGTTCCGTGCGGTTTATTAGTTTCCGGCGGCCCATTGGGGGTAATAGGGCACAGGAGTGCAACGCATCTGCATAATTTTTGGTTGTGCGTCTATGGACGCCGGTAGTCATCATAAGGCTTCGACTGCTTGTGTGCCTCCTTATGATATAAAAAGGTTTTTTTATATTATTTGGTGTAGACAAACTGACAGACAGCTATGAGATACCGGTGGGAAGGACGCTTCGTGCTATAATTTGTTTTATATATTGTTTTTAATAAATATACCAATAAATTTCGCTGTTCCATTAAACAGGACATGTAGTATATCTGCTAGAAATGAGACCCTACTGTGTTTTAGAGATAAGCTATGAAATTGTCATTTAATGTAGGCGCCCATTGACCATAAGGTAGTTAGTATGTCATTCCTCATAATATTCAGATTATCTATACTGTCATAATATGTGACTAGTCAGCAATCCTTATCCGAAGGATAATAATGTTGACAATTACATACAATGAGTCAGACAATATTTTAAGAGATAAAATTTTCACGTAGTTTAGGATTGTAATATGATTTTACGGCTTTTATCGCAGTCAACTGAGATTTTTATTTTCTGTGTATCGATCAAACCCAAAAGTAACAACTAGTCTGAATTTAACAATTTGAAACAACCGTCACTTTGTCACCGTTAATGTGTAGTTTGAAGAGAAAGAGAGATCTATAGCGAATTGTTGTCTCTGTATAATATTAAGAATTTCACTTGAAATTGATTGGGCACGGTAGGACCGTCCACAATCATAACTTGTATCGACCAATTATTGAAATACAAAAATATTATTATTATTGTCTACAGTCATACTAGAAAAGATAATGATTAGCCAATTCTAGTAAGAACAATATATGTATTTGTACTTGTAAGTTAGATTTTCTTTTAACTACTGCGAGATCTTAACGCCTCCGTCTTTATGCTTATTTATAGCGTGTATATTTTACTGTGCATCAGGAAGGACAGGACTGGCAGCTGGATGAGTTGCCAGGGTTAGTAATATCAAGTGGATCGTCTTTAAATTCATTTTTTTATTCACAATTTACTACCGGCCCTTAGGCTCACAGATAAACAGACAAAGCTCAGTGGAACCAACCTTTTCAATATCATATAACATTTACATTTTGATATTCTGTAATTACTGGGAGGAACGCCCTATTCCCAAGGTCTGGCATCTTCCATAAAATAATTATCTTCATATTATACTGTACCACAAAGACGCTGTTTTATATTTTTAGGATTCTGTTCCTCAAAATGACAAAACGGATTAATCCGTTATCCGTCCGTCGGTCTATCTGTCAAATCAAACCTATTGTATGTAATAGGTACTTCCCATTGACATAGAATCATTAAATTTGGTATGAAGTTTGGAAGGAAGAAATCTAAAAAGCGTTAATTTTTGTTACATTACATAAAATCACGTTTTCCGGAACCCTCGTCGTGCGAGACATATTCGCGCTTGTCTGGGTTTTTTGAAAATATCCTACTAACAATACTGACCGGTATCAGATGAGAGTGAGAGCATGGTGAGCATGTCGGGCTCGTCATCCGGCGGCGGCTGCTTCTCATCAGCTCCAAGCACCACGATGCTAGAGCCGGAGCGCCTCCTGGGCCTGGAAGTTGGGAGACACAGGTTTTATTACACGTACAAACAGAAGACACAATTTCTTTTTTCTCTCACAAAGGTTTTTGTGTCACACAACACAAAATTTATATTAGAAGAGAGTGGGTTGATACCTACTAGGGTAGAGACCTACAGATCTGATGATATAACAACAATGACAACAATAATGATAAAATGTTAACCTAAAACCAGACAACTATAGATAGAGGCAACAAAATATTTTATATAAACTCTGAAACCACTAAACCGATTTTAAATATATCTAACCTAACCTAACCCAACTTGATAGGATAGTTTGAACGTTTAAGCAGAATAAGTGTCGCTGTTGTCCGAAGGATGACGACCTGACTCAAAAAATACAGGAATTTGTATCGAGTCTTCAGACTAGTCCCCAGGGAGAGAGGTGGGAAACAAAAACTGACCGATATAATGTATTGAAATACTCGTAAAACACAAAAATATTAAACTAACAGAGGATTTACTGAACGGATGTGTGAAATCTATTTATGATTTAGAAAAGTGTCACGCAGAAAAGTTCAAGATATTATTCAATATGGATAAATAATAAAAGCTAAATTTTCTAGGCCTAGATGTGTTGACCTCGCTTAAAAATCGCTCGTCTTAGTCACAATCGGATGTGAGCATCATTATCACTATCAGCCAGCCGATGACACCACGATCATAAAAGTAAAGGCCAAACAGCTTAGGATACTGTTTCTTACTGTCATATAAAAATGGAAAAAGAAACGTTCTCCATGAAGTATTTGGATATGAGTGACTGGTCGGCCATCTTGGTCTCTTCAACTGATTTATTAAATATATTATGTCATTATTTCGTGGAACAACCTATTGGGTCGACTAATCTAATGGACTAATAATAATCCTTCTTAAGGTTAGTCAAAAATTTAGCACAAATTAGGTGTTTTCGAGATTATTCTACGTAGGATAATATCGACCGTTCTTTCATTCTGTATATCCATTACTAGCTGTTGCCCGCAGCTTCGTCCGCGTTAACTTACTCAAATTAACTACTGTTAGTCAAAGCGCGATGTTATATAGCCTATAGCCTTCCTCGATAAATGGACTATCTAACACTGAAAGAATTTTTCAAATCGGACCAGTAGTTCCTAAGATTAGCGCGTTCAAACAAACAAACTCTTCACCTTTGGATTCAGGATTCATGAGACCGAAAGGCAGACAGAACATTAAATCTCACACTATAGAGAGATAACCTAGAAATCAGTTTTGTTCTTACACAAAACTGATTTCTAGATTTCAATAGACTTGCTTTATAAGGCCAATGCGATGTATCTGGATTCCGATTGTTTCTAGTTTCTTGATTCACGCACCCAAGACCGAAGAAAAAAACGTATATATTTGTGAGGGTGTGGAGGTCGACCAGGCGAGACGTCACGGTGTGAGCATAACGGATGCATCGTGTCGTGAGTCTGTAGGGCATGGGTATATCTTGATGATTATAAGATGGAGATTTTAAACTAACAAGATTATTTTCACCATAAAAACTATTTAAAACAGCATATTTGGCAATTTTTTTATGAAAAATTAGAAATCTCGTGGAGCTCGATATTTCGGCATTGACAACGAAAGTTAACAAGACACGAGAACCACACAACGAGCTACGCGGAATAAAAAATATAAAAATGGTAAGTATCAGGTTATTAATAGTTTAATTTTAAGACCCATTTGAAAGAATTATTCCTAGTAATGGAGGATCTGTGACTTAAAAAATATTATCTGTAGTATGAATGGAGTAAATTTTAATAATATCTAAGCTGCTTTTCTAGTTTTGTTAAGGGTATCCTGCAGTGCAAACTAGATTCGTTTGGTTTTTTTTTTTTACTTTTTAGGGTAATACTTTTTCTGTGGTGTTTCAAACTATTAATACAGTATTATTTATTTCAATTTGTAGAATTCAAATGGTTCATCAAATTATCAGTTAAATCCTTTCCAAATAATATAAGAATTATTTTACATCTTATACATTTAAACGAGCAATTCTTGTATATAAATAAATATTATATTTCCACATTCTTAACTAGAAACCGGACATAACGATTTAGATTACGTTTCGTATACATACATATATTATGTTTAAATAAAAACTAATATAGGTTTAACATTATTATTGCATTTATAAGTTTTATAATATGGTATAGAATTTTGGAAGCACCAGGTCACATCCAGCTAGATCTTACGTCCTAAATTTAAAAAAATAGTGCCCCAAGGAGAATCTGGTTTTATAGCTAGTATATATAATATTCCAAAATATTTACATACTATATAAATATCGTCATGTAGATGTGCACTTAATCCCTAATTTTCCGCTGGATTTAACAACTGGATTACCGTGTTACCACCATCGAAGCCCCTAAATGTTACTGCCGCCGTCTCAGTATACGTCTTGATTGCCTATCTCAAAATATCTATTTTCAAAGAAGAAAAATATATATTTAAATGGATTTATTTAATATTCTTCTACCATATGGTAAAGTGTAAATGGATGTGGTAACCAGTCGTAATAACAAAATTGAGTAAAAATGATAGCGTTACTATAATAAGTTCTACTAAGCTGAATATTACCAGTTTATTGTAGTCATCATTCTTTGGGACATTATAGGCCCGTACAATGGTTAAAATATTTCAATAAAACAAATAGGTACCTTAATTCTTATTGTAATCAGTTCTTGCATAAATAATTTTTTATAATACTTCTTCGTATCGTAATCTGTTGGTACTTATTGACTAGATATCGGATATTAATATTCTATCTGAAGTAACTAATAATTTTGGTAACTTTAGATAAATTCCCAATTATAAAAAAACACAAAGAGCATACGTCTCAGAACGGTTCCTTGTGGTACACCTTGGATGAAGCATTAGTTTGATATAGGCTTATACGGTTGAATGGGCACGTCACACTTGTGGCACGGGATCGGATGTCCGCGCTATACAATAGCCCCGGCACTCCCCGTCACTCCCAGCAGGTGGGGACAGGTAGAAACTATTGTATCTGACCCATTTATCGCGATGAAATATAAAATAGATGAGCATCGATGTTTTAGTTGCGAATATCGATTGTACGTCTCAAATTAACCATTAGACAATAGGAAATATCTATTCTATATTTTATTTTATATTATAGTTTTTTATGTTAGTGGGATAGGCAAACTGGCAGACGTTCCACCAGATGGTAGGTAAGTGGTTGACGTCGCCCATCGCCTATTGATTTATGTGTTATCCTGATGTGTGATTTCGAAAGCGTATCTCAGATTAGATGAATGATTTTAAATCATTATGTCTTTAATTTCAGCCTATAATGCCACATAACAAAAAGAAAAATAAATTTTATCTTTCCACCAATTATTTTGCCTACTTAGTTTTCCGAATATACATACGCTTATCGAAGAAATCACCATCAGGTTTACCTGCCTGTTCCTTTTCACCAATAAAACTAATTTAACTGCACCTATAAAGGTTTGTCTATACTCTATCCCACATCTACGTCTCTTTATATCAGCAGGTAGCATTGTATCGGTTGTAAGCGCTTTTGTCGTGTGAGAGTCTGCCCCTTTTGTAACAAACTTGATTATTTTTGAGAGTCTTCAGTCTATACGAGAATATGTGAAGAATAAATACAATTAAATCTTAAGCTCAATTGAAATCAACCTGGAATCGTTGAAGTTTTGGGTGGTTATAATAACAATATAAATTTATCACAGTTATAACATCTTTTTATATCACTTTAACGAAACGAACCTAATAATTACAAAAACATCAACAAATCTGTTCTTACATATATTTTCAACTACTACTGCTAAAGCAATTTCATAATTATGATAGCATAATATATGCAGGTATATTTGTATACTGTCTAGTCGTATTTAGACTACCTTATAAGACGAACAAGTTCATCATTGTATGTACACGCCACAAAAACAGACGCACAAACAAGTCCCACTCTGGGCAAATTCCCATGTTTGGTGTTCCCACACCCTCGCGATGTTTGCCAGAACGTGGTACCTTATAGAGCCACCGCCTGCTTCATATTACATTTAGTATGGATAGTACGATCTATGACAGTCAGCAAAGATTCTTTCTTTCTTGACGCCGTGCATTAATGTCAATATGATGAATCAGGCATAAAGGAACTAATCGAGATATATGCAGTAAATTAAATAAAAGCAAATTTGAAATGAATGTTAATCGGTTAATCTGCATCCCTCCCTTTTTCTGCCAATCTCTTCTGTCCCTTCCCTGCCTCATCCATCTTTTTCCATCATAATTCACAAGTTAGGTGTAAATCAACAAAATTTCTTCAATAAAAATATTTTTTTTTTACTATAGTCAATTTTTAATTTCTAGATGCCTTAAATTTTATCGGTCGTAGTCTATAAAAAAAAACTGTAAGGAAATGAATAAAATGTTTTAGTAACACTAGATCGGGGATCGTCATGTTGTTAACTGTACACAATTGTAATATTCGTAAACAAAGAATCGTTAAATTGAAATGTTTTCGAAAACCAGCAATACAGGTTAGTTCGGAAATCAATTGTACACATTGTGACGTCACATCCGAGGGCGTGACAGAGACGGGCGATATTGTCCTCTCGCTATTTTATCAGCTTTGTTATTTTGACAAATGTTCCTACTTCCCATAGACGTAATAATATAGAAGGACTGGGCATGCCTACGAAAAAAGAACAAATCGGCACTTAACATGGCTACCATTGCTAAGGTTTTGACAGCAAAACCACAAACTATAGTATATAGACTACTATGAAAAGGGCACTCAAGATGGCGGATCACGCACTCACTTACAGCTGTAAGTTTAAAGAAAGGGGCATCTCCTCTTATTTCCTAACTTCATGCTACTTCCTAATCAATTTTCTTATTATATTATGTGAATATTGGCATACAAATCCTAGTTAAGTGGTCAACATCGTCTATGAGGCTATGAACAATAAATAGTACACCAGAATCAGACCTTAAAGTACCTTAGCCGCTCATTAAGCGGATATTAATTAACCTACTGAGGCAGTAATGTCCCAGAAGGAGGCCGATGAGCGGGTGAGAGAGGAGGCCGCCGACGAGGCCTCCCACCGCAGGCGACGAACAAGGGTGCGTAGGAGGCGGTACTTAATGCGCCTTCAGTAACACCCCTGTGCTCGTGTCGGGCCGAGGCTGGGGATAACCTGGGTCCAGATAGGCACGACGTCGTCGGGGACTGTTGCGTCCCCCCTTTCGAGGAGGAGTCTGGCCTCTCGCCGGGGTCAGCCTGTCGCCGAGGGTCCTGTGTTGCCTGCAAGATCCGGGACCCTCAAAAGGCAGCGGAGGGCGCTTGCAGCGGTTTTAGTGGGTAACGACACTGCCCAAGTGCGAACCCCACACACGGCTAGGTTTAAAACCAACCCGGGTCCTAGCTATGGTTTGGGCTGCAAATTTCCGCTGCAGACCAAAAAAAAAAGGATATAAACCTACTATTTTAGAAAACTTTGTAATTTCCCCTACATGTTACTAGCAAATAATTGTTATCATATTCATTTATTCATAATTTGGTTTCGATAAGATATTAGTGATAAAACAATAATAAATGTGGAATGTATATTATATAAGCTACCTTGTAGGTTCCGCTGCAAATAAATCACAAAACAAAACTCGCTTCAACATTTTCAATCACTTCCGAGTGAACTTCTTTACAATCGCAAAAGTCAAAAACGCGCAAAATAAAAAGTAGATTCGTTTTTCGAAACGTTTGAAAAATACGTCACAAATAAACTGTTAGGTACACAAGTAAAGAAAACACTATTTAAATAAAGATAATAAAAATAAAAAAAGTAAAGAAAACTAAAATAAATACTCCATTTTTGAATTGATACTCAGTTTAAAATAATCGAATTTTAAAGTTCGATTTTCAAAACGTCCCAAAAATGAACCGTGCACAGATTAAAACAAAAATAAACATTACATTGTCATTTTTTTTTAACTTTTTATAAAACAAAAACACATGATAGTGGGCGTATTGAAGCACGCGCATGACACAGGTACGTCTGGCCGACTAATTGTTACGCAGATAAGAAATTGATAAACAATACCAATAAACATTGTGACGTCATAATGACATTACAACATCGATTCTACGCCTGAAATACCGTGAAACATATGTTTACGATTTTACACTCCATATTTGATTCAAATTGTAGTAAAATGTGTCATTAAACGACGTTTCCCCGAATCTTAATACAGACGATTAATTACTTAGTAAAACCATGACGGCACAGAATTTTTTTGTCTGTCCAAATATAAGCGCAAATGTTACATAAATTGATTTCTTATCCTCGCATTTACGGATTTCAGTCATAGTTGCTGCATTTAGTAACTGAGATGACGGGAAATTAGTTGTCTTTGTTAGTTTGATAGGCAAAATGTTACCCCGTTACCATAAACAAGTTTACATGAGACTAGATTAGACAACTGTAGTCTATTCTCATATAAACTTGTCTATGGCGTCAATAGTCTTTGAAAAACACAGCAAAGCTGTTTGACGGAAGAATTAAGCAGGATAAGTGGTAAATGCGCGACCCTCCTACCGGTAAAAAAATAACTACGATAGAAATTATTACTTCAAGTTAGTTCGTGGCGCGTTATGGTTTTACTCCAGACTTTTCGTCCATTACACCAACTATTATCGTAACTGGTATACCCATGCATGTACACGATAAGAAATTTTCCACTCAAAGCCGCGGACTGAAGCTATACTCAAGTCTAATTGTAATTAAATTACATAAGTGAGGGCGCTAGTGTCGCCTGTAGTGATGGATGGCTGCTAATGGACGTCAGCTCCATCTGCCAACGTTTCGTGAATACACAACGGTTGCTACACTGAATTCTAATGCCTAGGACAAAACAAAAACTAGCATAGACAATACGATGAATAGGAATTAGACAAGACGTATTACAGTTATATCTTTATATATATATATATATATATATATATATATATATATATATATATATATATATATATATATTTCTTGTGTGCGTGTGTATGTCACTGAACTCCTCCTAGACGGCTGGACCGATTTTGATGAAATTTTTTGTGTGAGTTCAAGGGGATTCGACGATGGTTTAGATTCACAAAAAAAATATTTTGTACAGGACAACGTCTGTCGGTGCCACTAGTATATAATATAATCTGCAGACTTTTAAAATGTGGAATGCGTAATGAAATTACACTTTTTTACATTTTCCGATATAGGCCTTTAATACCCCAATTCTTTTTTTTTTTAATTTAAAGAAGGCAATTTTTTTTTGAGAATATGGTTCCCATAATAAAATCTTTTTTACAGAGTCTTAACATCTAAAATACCAATGAAGAGATTAATGCAGTGTACAAAATAATAATAATAATATCAACCCTTATAATAATAATATGTCCCACTGCTGGGCGCGGGTATCCTCCTCGAAATCAGGCGATGTGGGTTTTTGAGCCATAGTTCACCGATGCGCTGGCCCAATGTGGGTTGGTGGACTTCACATACCTTCAAAGACTTTTAATATCATCAGGCATGCAGGTTTCCTCACAATGTTTCCTTCACCGGTGAGCAAGCGATGGTCTCATGTTCAAGTGCACGTAGAAATTTAGAAAAACCCATTACTAGGAATGCACACACACATTCACAGGGGGGTCCGGATCGAACCCGGACCTCTCGGCTCTCACTCAAGAGGCCGAGCCCATACCCACTAGTGACTAGGCCATCGTCGCTCACCGGTCATTGTATACCTACTACGAATTGAGGTTTTCTTAGAGAAACCTAAGCTGTTGGCCAAAGTAAGGGTAACATATTCGAGCTACGCATTAGAAAAATCTGATATCTAGTCACGTATCAATAGTGTTTCTTTAGTGTATTTCAGACATGCCTAGTTTTTAATGTTCCATTTTATTTAAAATCACAAATAATTCTAAATCTTTTGAGTGTCACAAAGGCCATGAGTTAGTCCGAATGACACACACAAGCCTGCAGGATTAGGAACGTAACGAGATCTGGTCCCAGGGAGGCCAATTAGAGTCCAGAACTACTCCGAGTGTTTAACTACAATTACAAGGGCAGTTGAGGAATAATGGAGTAAATTTGTCCTATTTTGGGAATCATGCTTTTTGTACTGCAATCGCCTGCACATTTTTTCTGAAATTTTCTAATGGTGTCTCAGCACTTAATGTTTTCTTATATTTGCGAGAATTAACAGATAATAATTTGACGTTTTTTTTTGAAGACGTTGGAACGTCTGACGAGGAATCCTCGTGACTATGGTTGCTGTCAAGTGTTCCAAATATAACTTTCTTCTGAAACTTTTTTTTTTCTTTGCGCTGGGAAATGCTCTTAGGCATCCCGCAGGGGAGGGGGGACTTCCCAGGCGGGTATGTGAGACTCGCTACGCCCGAAAGATGGTAAGGTGGACGCAGCTCTATCCACTAAAACCCAGCGAGTGTCACCAATGCCGCCTTTGGCAGGGGCGGTCAACTTTGTTCTCGTCATTCGCATGGGGGCTAGAGTTGTGTTGCCAATATATACGACTTTTTAAATTTCTTTAGAAGTTTCTATAATTTTGTATTGCTAGAATTTACCAAAAATTTGTATTTTAATTATTAATTAAATGTATATACATTTTCTAAAATAATGTACGTTTAAGTAATTATAATTTTGTTAAATACTACTGGGCAGTGGGCACCCCACCATGCAGGTATGTCTATAGTCTATACTCTATGGTCCGGACTTTTAAATTGTTTCAAGAAAAATGTCTGCCGTTGCTTTCGTAATTCGTTCGGCTTTATTATTTCATGTAAATCCTATCTTTTGAGTTTTCATATTAACTGAATTATCCTCGCCAAATATCGTTGAGTTGAGTTTCGGTTCCTCCATTTTTCAGTGCTTAGATTAATTTAGTTTTGTGAATCATATGAGATAGTGACTTAACTAGTTTTAATTATTTGTGATCAACGTTTGTGAGAGAACAAAAGAAAATGTATCAAATGTGGTTCTTTGCCTGCCCATCGGCAGACACCCTGACACAAAACTTTAGATTTCCAAAACCAGGTTTTACAAACAAGAAGTGTAAATACATTCCATCAACTTTAACATATATTTAATTAAGTAAGATCATTATATTTCCATTCTAGATTGTGCCAGAAAATGTGTTAAAAATGTTATTCTTTATTAATTATTGTCATAATAAAATATTTTTGATAAGTATTCGTTTTTTTCCAAATATACGTAAGACAATTGGGTTTTATAGCCACTTACTGCACTAGTTTTATAAACTTTAAGTTTATTTTATTATTGTAAAACAGTACCATAGTAAAATTATTAATCTTAATAATATCATATAAATCACAAAAAAGTGTGATATATATATATATATATATATATATACGCTATAGCGTATAAACGTGCGTATAGTTTCATGGGGGCTACCAACAGATGGCGTCAGTTGTCTTGTATTTTTGCGACACTCTTTTTGTATGGAGTTGTCATTCTTCTCCGTGAGTAATTGTGTTCTGTGGCCTTTGGTGAGGTGCCACGGATCTGTTAAGCAACGACGGCTAGCCGGCCCCCAAGGGACCGACGCCACTTCCATAGAGGATTTGTCCCGCACCACAGAACAATCCCTCACAACGTCCGGACAGTACAATGAGGTGTGGTTCCCATCCTCGCTCCTTGTCCCCTCTGCTCTTTTGTCCCCTCTTGTTATAAGTTTCACCACTTTTAAATAGGGATACTATTTAACCTAATATACGCTATTTCAAATAACTTTCTAGTCTAACTGAAGAATGTATATTTCATCACCAGCTGATGTCTGCAGCTTCATCCGCCTTAGCTCAGTACATATAGCCGGACTGACGATGATTATAATGAATATCCTGATGTGATACGATCTATCTCCTTGCAAATTTTATCGTTATCCGATTAGCAGTTTCGGCTTGAAATCGTAACATACAAAATCACTTTCGCGTTTCTAATAAGAATTGCTAGGGATATGCAAGACTCGTGCAGACTAATTTGACTTCCTTAGTAAAAGCATGTATCTTGTACTACAAAATACAAATACATTGATATTATTGCTTATAATGATCAGTGCCACACCCACGCACAATATGACGGCATTTGAATGGCAACAGGAATGTTCGACTGATGGAGCACAATGGCATGTCATCGGATTATTGGCGCACCCTCGCGTGGGAAGTGGTGCTATTGTGTGGGTAAATGCTTGCGACGATAAAACGAAATCATCACAACGTAGCCTCTTTTATATGTTAGTTGGATATACGAAGGCCTGAGAGTCTGATAGTAAGTGATGTAGAAATGTCGGATCGCTCTGCATCTTCTACCGCATCTACAACAGGGAGTGTTCTGAGGAATGTTTCGGATCAATACCACCGGACATGGCGTAAGAATTCCCAATTTCACCCACACCATCTTGATGTCCGGAAATCCACAACATCTCGATTTTTACGGCATTTCCTGCCTCGCACCACAAATATATGGAATCAGCTGCCACCTATGGTGTTTCCGAACCGATACGACTTAAGGACCTTCAAGAAAAGAGCATACTCATATCTAAAAGGCCGGCAACGCACCTGCTGATCCTCCAATATAGCGGGTGTCTGTGGATGTTGCTATTCACTTACCATCAGGTGAACCGACTGTCCGTTTGCCCCCTCTTCTATAAAAAAAAGGCTCAGTGCCAGTAATTATACTAATCCTACCCTTCATTCCGAAACACTGCAAAGCCAAAAGAAATAGGCAGTATGGTGGTACCCGTCGAGCATATAACTGGTTAGAGTAGTAAGTGAGCCATAACATTCCGAAACTGGTCAGTGATTTGTCACTGACGCAATAGCAATTAAACCAACCAGTGATCTGTATGTATGTCCCATCGGCCAATCATCCATCAGTCGACCAATCAGAGCGCAGAACCGGCTCAGGTGCTACCCATGCAGACGGGAGCATGGCACAGTGAATCCCCCCCATCACTAAGGCATCTGTAATTCTAAATACAGATTAAATACCTATTCGTCATAATGGCACGCTACAAAAAGTGCAAGTAGTCAACTGTCGCACGTGTGGAAGCAGCCTTAGATGAATTAATATGGACGTTATGAGAAAAAACTCACACGTCAAGAGAAATGGATCAGACTCATCGTTTATCACGACAGTCTGTTCAGTTAAAGATAACTAACTCATTTGACTTTCTCTTTTAAAGTATAGACTCAGTGCTAACTTAATTTAGTCTAAATTAGCAAGAATGTAGTTTCAATGAAGATAAAATTCACACTAATATTATTAATACGTTACCCTGTCTGTAGGTTGTTTTTTTCAGACCTAAACCGCTGATCAAATTTCGATAATATTTACTACCACCACAAGGAAGGCTTTAAAATTATCATGATCAGTTCAAATACTGGACATTTTTGTTAACGCTAGAAATTAGTTAAATTTTAAATATGTTTGCTTTGAGTTTTTATTAGAAAATTTAGCATTTACACTAAAATTAAAAATTGCATAGGTAATGCAAGACTTTGACCACCATGAAGTTAGTCAGCATGCTGCTGCATTTTTATATCTATAATAAAACCTTTTTTTCCCACTTGTTAACCAATAATGTATAATAAATTCAAATCCGTTAACATTGAGCGAGGGATATTCGTTGTGATAACGTGGAGCGTATGGAGTAGTGGGGCCACCTCCCTCCCCTCCAACAAGATAGGATACATGGGAGGCGAGCGATTTTGTCGCCAGTAGACGTTTCTAGTAGACAATTGAGAAGTTAATAAGCACCAACTAGATGGAATCATTAGCCTATCTAGGTTGAACTCAAATGAGAGATTGAATATTTACAAGACGCATATTGAACGTTTTATTACGATGACCATCAAAAATATATATCGCACATTAGAAGAAGAGCGAATATTGATTCGTCTCTTACCTCTGCAATCATAATAATTAATGTTAGTGGCATTTTTGGCAGATAATGATGTGATGGGAATATTTCATTTTGCCCAAACGTTGCCGAAATCTGATCAGTCATTTTGTCGTGAGTCTGTAAAGCCGTCCCCCATCCCATTAGCCTCTGGGCAAATGCAAGGGCCTCGAGAATGATGAGTGCCCCTACTGCTAGATGAAAAGCTATATCTTTTAAACAAAATATAACCCTCGTGACATATAACGTAACAAATCGCGACGACAAACGCAATAGATCGCGATGACAAACGCGACCGATCGCGACCAAGTCACTCGGCGGGTGTGAGAGCTCACACCCGCCCCACGGGCCACGACCCGGTGCTTCATTAAAACAATCGAGTTAGCTCCATCTAGCGGTGATTATTCGCAGCCGTCTTGATTGCGAGAATATTTTAATGTGCTTAATATGTTCATAATATGGAAATCGTTAATATGATCGCCTAATTGTATTCTACTTGTCATATGGTACTATAGCATTATCTTACGGTAATATAACGCTAAGATTACCTAAGCTCGTTGAAGTGGCAATGGGCTAGTCAAGTAGTCACACACTCAGAACGGATGGCCGATGGGCCAATAAATAAGGTTCAAAAGTGGAGGCCACATTTAGGTAGACAAAGTTTTGGTCGGCCATTAACCAGGTCGGAAGACGATCTTCGTACGGTGGTCCATATTGGATGCGAGTGGAGAGGGATCGCTCGTCTTGGAGTTCATTGAGGGAGGCCTATGTTCAGCAGTGGACCGATAGAGGCTGATGATAATGATGATGATGAAAACATAAAATAAATACATACGACTGGGGTGGTACCTCTCGCTAACATAGCACCGGCGTCAAGTGACAGCTATCCTGTCGCGTTTGGTGAGGTTTGTGAGTTTCCGAGGGCCCATTGGGGGTTCAGCGAAAAGGAGGGAAACGCATCTGCATAACTTTTGGTTGTGCGGATGTGTATGGGCGTCGGTAGTCACCATAAGGGTACAACTGCCGGTTGCCTCCTTATGACATAAAAAACCCAACCAGTCACAGGGACTGCCGATAGAAGTGAAAACAACACAATTAAATTTAAATACCTATAATACAGGCTGTAATTTAAACGGCGCACAAAATGGCCGCAAGACATATAAATTTAGAAGCAACACATTTTGCAAAACAAATATTGCATAATCTTTTAAATAAAAATTTCGTGTCATGTTCGCGATAAACTCCGAAACTACTAAACCAATTTTTATCTAATTTTGTAAGCTTTTGTAATTTGGTCCAACTTGGCAGATAGGGTAGTTTTTATCTCAATTATTGACCTCAATATTTGTTATTGCAAATTATTTGTTTATATTTATGATGTCAAATCCAAAATTCATTTAGTAGTCCAGTCGGGGCAGACATAAAACTAGCCTGAAATAAAAAAAAATCCGGGGGCGATTTTTTTTTAACGTCGTGAGGCGTGGTTGGAAGTATAAATCTCGATTTTGTAACTAATCCCGGTAGAGGATTCGACGCCATCTTGTTTTAAAGATCAATTTTTTCGTTTTTCTGAAATAACTCGTTAATTTTCAACTTTAGAACAAAAATGGCGGTAGCCAAAGTTGTTGGAAATAAAAAAATTCGCAAGTTTGGTCATTATCATTTTTACGCTAGGATCACCCCGCCCCCCTCCCTCTCCCCGACGTTTAAAAAAAATCGCTCCCCGAATTTTTTTCTATTTAAATGTCTGCCCCGACTGGACTACAGACAGAAATATTTATATACCTTAGCCACTGCAACGCGTGGCCGGGTCTGCTAGTCTTATGTAAATAAATCAAACGTCAAACCACGTCATATAAACGTCAAACAGTGTCTCCGGCGTTTCGAGGGCGGTGTCGCGAGTTCAGAGGTTTTATCTCATCTAAAAATATGCGTACCGTGTTAAAAGAAACACTTTAAAAAATATCCCAAAACGGATGAATCTCGGCGAGCATCTAGTACTTATATAATATAATACTAACTGTTGCCTGCAGCTTCGCCTGCGTTACTCAACTCGTATATATCACAGCGTGATGTTATATAGCCTATAGCCTTCCACGATAAATGGGCTGTCTAACACTGAAAGAATTTTTCAAATCGGACCAGTAGTTCCTGAGATTAGCGCGTTCAAACATACAAACAAACTCTTCAGCTTTATAATATTAGTATAGATATGATGTAGTAATAGGTGGTCACTGGTCAGTGACAAGAGTGCACATTCCCGCCTAGATGTGCCCAGTCATCGCAGTCCAAAGGCTATGTTATTGTTTTGAACTTATTATGTCACAACGTACGAGTACGTCAGCAGATTTAATGTAAACAACAACATTCTTATAGAATATACATATTATAGGTATAAAACTACGAATTTTGATTATTTTTTAGTGTTTTGAAGATTGAAAGATCAGGTCAAGCTCGTTTTGCATTTCGATAATCTGACTAATAATAATAGTCTCGTTAACGAGACATTATCTCCGCGAAATAAAAGTGAAAAACATGGTAAATATCCCGTTTTAAATAATTTTAATTTGCCCCGCCCTATCGTATCCAAAATTATCTTCCGTCTTAACTTTAACCTAACAATATCACAGTGTATAAGTTTCATTAGAATCGGTTCAATATTTTGAGATCGCGGACAAACAACGTCACAAGAATGGAAATAAAGTTATTATTATTAAGAAATTTTACAGATATGTAAAATATTCATTTAAAAATTTTCCCGTTCACAGCTGGACATAGGTAGGTAGGCAGTGGACGGATAGAGGCTGATGATGATGATGATGATGATGAAACGGTCGATACCGGGTCACTGGCCAACATACAAATACATAATATCTAGACGAGTAAATTAACTGATTTTGTTTCGCCGATTCTTCTCAGTGTCAGATTTAATTGACGTTCAAAAAGATACTTTGTTTGTGATTTTCTAAATATGTCTTGGTCTTTGAAAGCATCAGCAATAATACAATATTGAAACGGTCCAATAATGTGACGTGTTCTTGTGATTTATGTTATATGACAGTATGTGGTTTACTGCATTACGAAATGTCCATAAAATGTAGACCAAAAACCTCAACGATTCATATATGTGACTCATTTTTTATTTGTTGTATAAGAGTTTAATTCGAGACAAAAACGCGTTTCTTGTTTCTCAATAAAATTGGTTGAGGTATTTAATTTCTGACTCAAGCTATTAAATGATAAACGAGCAGATATAAAACTTGAGAATTAGTTAATCATGGTCACTTCAAACGTGCAATGAATCTCAAAATAATCAACAGGGATCCTTTCACTGAAGTTTACGCACATAAATGTTGCTGCAAGTTCCAGTATTGCTTTTTAAAGACAAAAGATAATTTATATCCCAACAGCCGCGGATGGTCCCGCGGGTCAGGGTTTTATTCAAAATCATCTAAACCAATGAGAAGCACACACCCTCAAAGACATCATCATCGCGTAGGTTTCCCACAAAGTTATCCTTCACAATTACAATTACACAATTACAGTTACAATAAGGGCAGTATTAGACCCTACGGTTTACACACAAGATTTCTTAACCCTGTGCCTTTAACATAAGCGCAATATTAGACCCTACGGTTTACAGTTTACACACAAAGATTTTCTTCACCCTGTGCCTTTAACATAAGCGCAATATTAGACCCTACGGTTTACACACAAAGATTTTCTTCACCCTGTGCCTTTAACATAAGCGCAATATTAGACCCTACGGTTTACACAGAAAGATTTTCTTCACCCTGTGCCTTTAACATAAGCGCAATATTAGGGCCTACGGTTTACACAAAAAGATTTTCTTCACCCTGTGCCTTTAACATAAGCGCAATATTAGACCCTACGATTTACACACAAAGATTTTCTTCACCCTGTGCCTTTAACATAAGCGCAATATTAGACCCTACGGTTTCCCCACAAAGATTTTCTTCACACTGTGCCATTACCATAAGGACAGCATTAGGCCCTACGGTTTCCCCACAAAGATTTTCTTCACACTGTGCCATTACCATAAGGGCAGCATTAGGCCCTAGGGTTTCCCCACAAAGATTTTCTTCACACTGTGCCATTACCATAAGGGAGGTATCAGGCCCTACTAACTATCATCTGATAAAATATCAGTACAGATGTCTCACGCAGACATCTGTCCACTTTCTAGTTGTGCAACTATTGTTTAAACGCCCGTATGGAATTTTAACCGTTTGTAGTTTGTACATTTTACTTTCCGCTAAAACAGCGCTCTCACTTTCACACATATCGCTTAGTATGACTAGACAATTTCTAATGAAAGCTCTATAGTCATGCCACTGTAGGTGAGGGTTCAACTCCCGAGGATTCCGAAAAACGTATTCTCTATGTGAATTGTGATACAGCAAGAAAAACGGTTTTCCTTTATTGTTTTTATTTATATTGTGGGGCTTATTCTTACGAAATATTATGATCATAGGTCAATGGGAAGTACCCTATAGGATTTTGTTTTACACACTGTAGACGGACAACGGAGTGATCCTACAAGGGGTTTTAATTTTGAGAAACGGAACCTTCAAAACTCTTTATAATCGTTTATATATAGGAGCTGGTCTATATATTGACTCATCACTATTTCTCTGGAACTATAAGACCTAAGAGACTTGAAATTTGGTAGGATATTACTTTAGTCATGTAGAGGTCAGCTAAGAACGGTTTTGTTTTTTATTTTGACAGAACGAAGTCTGTGCGGGCAGCTAGTTTATAATATATTTTCTTTCTTTTATAAGATAAATTAATAATTATTAAACAATATAAGTGATAATATCTGGTATAATGTTACTCTCCTGAGAGTTGCCTGAAACATAAAAGATTTACTTAATCTTTTGAAAGTTACAAAAAATACTGTCAAAGTTTTAAATCTTCTAAAATTTCGCAACGACCTTTTTCGGTCTCGCAAAATGATACTTAAAAAAATGCCAAGATTTTGTAATAAAAAGTTTACTTTGGGAGACCTTAAAATTTAATCCCTCAAAAAAGATCATAATTATTACAATACAGCCTACGTCACTCCGTAATAACGTAGCATGATACGATCCTGGACGGCGATGGTCTGCTTCTGTGAGGCAGTAATGTCCCAGAAGGAGGCCGATGAGCGGGTGAGAGAGGAGGCCGCCGACGAGGCCTCCTCCCGCAGGCGACGAACTGAGGTGCGTAGGAGGCGCTACGTAATGCGCCTCCAGTAACGCTCCTGTGCTCGTGTCGGGCCGAGGCTGGGGTTAACCTGGGTTCAGATAGGCACGACGTCGTCGGGGACTGCTAAAAGTATCGTGAAAACGAACGGCCGAGCAGTCCCCCCTTTCGAGGAGGAGTCTGGCCTCTCGCCGGGGCCAGCCTGTCGCCGAGGGTCCTGTGTTGGCTGCAAGATCCGGGACCCTCAAAAGGCGGCGGAGGGCGCTTGCAGCGGTTTTAGTGGGTAACGACACTGCCCAAGTGCGAACTCCACACACGGCTAGGTTTAAAACCAACCCCGGTCCTAGCTATGGTTTGGGCTGCAAATTTCCGCTGCAGACCAAAAGAAAAAAAAAGCATGATACCGGTGAAAGAATTTAAAATATTTAATAAGTAGTTTCGTAGATTACCGCTAACATACCTAACATTCATGCCCCTTTTTAAGATATAACTAGCGGGTGCCCGTAACTTTACCCGCGTGGAGTTTGAAAAGGATTATGTAATTCCTTGCTAGAATGAGATGAAAAAATAAAGAAAATATAAGTAGTGTTTTTTTATTATTATTATAAAATTTCTCTTTATAGTAGGTATGTATTAAAATACCGCTTTTTACTAAATGCATATGGATGTATACATGGTAGATAATACCAAAATAGCCTTTTTACCATTTTTGTCTGTCTGTCTGTTTGTTCCGGCTAATCTCTGAAACGGCTGGGCCGATTTTGACGGGACTTTCACTGGCAGATAGCTGATGTTATGAGAGTAACTTAGGCTATAAAAATAATCACAATCTGGATACGGCGGTAAATCAGTTAACGCGGGTGAAGCTGCAGACAACATCTAATAAAAGATAAAAATTAGTTAACTAGTTTTATATGGCAAAGTAAAGCAAGTAATTTAGCTTCATAAAACCTTACAAACTACATGACCCACGTGTCCCTAATGAATCGTTCTACTAATGAAGGTTTTGCTAAACTCTCCACTGCTAAAAAAGACACAAATTTGTATAAAATGTTGTATTAAGTTTAATTTTAGAAAATTAATATTTTTTTAATAACACTTATCATTTATTAAGGATGTGCGAGTCATCATCATCATATTTTTTAGCATACATCATAATTAAATCCTAATGGATATAATCAAAATGATTTGTGTTTCCTGGCCCTTGTAATGTTCCTAACAAAAAAATATTAAGATTCAAAATAAAAATATATTTTCACTTCTAGAACTATTTAAACGGGGTATTTTTTTAGCATAAGAGGGCAAACGAGCAGTCGAAGCTTTACACTACCGACGCCCATACACATCTGCACTACCAGAGATTATGCAGATGCGTTGCCCTCCTTATCCCTGTTCCACCAATGGGCCACCGGAAACTCACAAACAGCACGAAACGCGACAGCATAGCTGTCACTTGACGCCGGTGTTATGTGAGCGAGAGGTACCACCCCGGTCGTGCCGGCCCAAGTTGGCTGCATAGCAGCATGGCACTACCTCTTAAAATATAGATATTCACCATGTTTTTCCCTTTGATATGCGAAACAAGATTAGATGTTCATGAGAACTGTCTCTCAGTCAAGTAACTATTCAAATTGAGATGAATAGTTCTCAAAATTAATTTTTATATACATCGAAATGCATTTCATGATACGGAATTCCCGTGTCCAATAAATATATAAATATAATTAAGATGGCCGCCGTGTGACCAGCGTGACATGACACCGGGCACCGCCAGGCGACACCTCTTATTGCGTTACAGACTACAGACACAACTACCGTAACATGTTCGTATTAGTTATGTTGTCCTAGTCAAAAATAATGGTGGCAAGTTAAAAGTGAATGCAGTCTATGGGTGATTTTGGATAAAGCAGTGCCAAGCACGATAAGCCATTGTTGGCATGGAATACTGATTAATAATTATATACAAAACTAGCTGTTGCCCGCAGCTTCTCCCGGGTTAAGTTAGATTTACAGCCTTACCAGGATTGATGATGTTTATTTTTACAGCCTAACTTACTCCTTATAACATCAGCTATCTGCCAGTGAAAATCCCATCAAAATCCCATAACAATACATATACCAAAATTATTTTGGTATCTGTACCGTGTATACATCCATATGCATTTAATAAAAGCTGTTATTATACCTAATATTACAAACAGACACTCCAATTTTATTTATTTGTATAGATCAATTGTATAGACAAAGCCTAAATTTACAAAGATTGCCGACATTTGTATATACTACGAAACACCCTAGAAATAGATCATTGGAAAAATTCCAAACACTAATCTGCTAATAGCGCTTACAGAATGTGAGCGCGAAAACAAATTGCCAAAGGAGGGAAGTATTGTTTGAAACCGAGAACAATTCGATGACTGCTGAGTGCTAGCATGACTGACTTTCATCTTACTTAATAATGTACTGGACAGCATTTCGTTTATCATTTTGTGATGTATTAACTGAAAAACATGTCAAAGATTTATTTGCTTATCTGATCAACTTTTATAATTAATAATATAGGTATTCAAAGCAATGCCTCGGGAAGCAGGCAGTGGTAAATTACATTTAAATTAAACTTTCAATAAAAAAACAAAGAGGTTGTACAAAAACGCCATTTTTAAATGTGTTTAAAATATGCATTCATCTCCCACTTGTGACGAAACCCCACTTACCTACTTATGCGCATTTTGTGGTGCTTGAGTTTTTAAATTTGAACGTTACAAAATTTTTTCAACAAACTGGCAGCTTTTTTAGGTCGCGCTCCGTGTGAAACATTTTTAATTGTTCTTTTTTAAAATTAAATCCGCAACAGCAAAACACTGTCTATACTTGTATAAAGAGATAACGTTTGTTTGTTTGGATGTAGAAAGGAATCCTGCTTTTTTTCTTTTTGCGCCGGGGAATGCTCTTAGGCATCCCGCGGGGAGGGGGGACTCCCCAGGCGGGTAAGACCCGCTGCGCCCGAAAGACGGTAAGTAGACACAGGTCTACCCACTAAATCCCCGCGAGTGCCACCAATGTCACCTTTGGTGAGGTGACTCGGATGTATTGAGCCACAGGGCACTTTGATAGCTAGTCAGTCCCTCAAGGGACCAACGCCACTCCACAGAGGGGTTGTCCCGCACCACAGAACAACCCCTCCCAACGTCGGACCAGTGCAATGGGATGAGGTTACCATACTCGCCGCTTGTCTTTCCTCTACTCTTTTGTCACCTCTTCTTATAAGAGGGGTACAAAGAGCAGCTCCCTAGGCTCAATTTGCTTCCCCCAAAGTGCTGGGTTCACCTTAGTCTACTGAGCCTCACCGCCATGACAAGGCTTGTAGGTTTTAGGGTTGTAGGTTTTAATATTTCACCAGTAAATTGCTACGTAATATCACTCAGTGGCTACTCTGGCACTCAGGGTATAAAAATAATCGTCTTCAGTCTGGAAGCCGCTGTAAAACTAAGTTAACGCGGTGAACTACGGCCAACATCAAAGTGATCATAAGCATGTAACAGTGATCATACTGTCCGTTTGTCTCCTCTACTATATAAAATCATTAAGTTGGTAAAATGATTATTTCTTCAATAACCACCATATTCATTGCGACAGTTGTTAGTACAACGCTTAACAACAGCACTCGTATATTATTATCTTTTAATTACTTGGTAATTTTTAGTAAAGCTGTACGTAAGAAATAAGCAGCCTGTGGTACCTATACTAAGATAATAAAGCTGAAACCATTGTCTAAGCGCGCTTATCTACGAAACTACTAGAGGATTGATAGATTTAGCCAGCAAATACAGAGATCTAATTTTGGGTGCGAGTTGTTTTCAATTTGTTGCGTACACAATAATTAGGTACCACAAGCACTTTCTAACTAATATCTTTAACGAGCTAAAATACCCGCCCTGCCTGACTAAGAAGGCAACAATTTGAAACCATCAGACGACCGATAAGGGCTTTGTTTACCGCACTATCGTGGACGCACCTTAATCTACCTCCGGGAATGTCATTAGGGCTGGTTACGAATTAAAAAAAAAAAAAATTTTGGTTACAAATTTTAAACAGTTTTAAGCAGATTAAGCGTGCTAAAAGTTACCAGTACGATTTCATTAATTGTTATTAATGCAATGTAGCAAAAATTAATGCCACGTATATCTACAAATCTTACTCAATGTTGACGATTAAGATTACTAAGAATAAATATTTGTCATTTAGCGTAAGCAGTTTCATAACGAATAATCACCGATTGATGATAATAAATAAAAGTTAGCGCGAAAGTTAAATAGATAACACAATCAGCATAAATTATATAATTATTATATAAACCCTTAACGTTTCTACAGTGAAAGTACCTAATTAACTTTAATTAAATTATACCGACGTATAAAAACTGGTTAAAATATTATATATCGTACAACATTTACTAGATGTCAATGGACTTCAAAAATCCATGCCCAGCAATCATTTGAGAAACAGTTTTTAATTTGAAAAAAAACAGAGAATTTGTGTTATGTATTAATTACACTAGTGTTTTGGGCGGCTTCGTCCGTACTCCGTGTACTTAGATTTGTGATTATACTTAGACGTGAATGATAAGGTTTGATAGGTTGAGCGTAGGCTCTGCTTACAAAAACCAAATAGTTGGATACCTAATCTAAAAATAAAATGTAAATGATCCTTAAAAAATTACTAATTCGATACATGTGTAGAATTTCACACAAATCTGATCATCCCTTTACGTGTGATGAGGGAAAATACATCTTACAGTCCATATAATAATCAAATAGTTATTAAATCATTTTTAAAGGGTTAACGATTTTTACATACACATAATTTCAATAAAGTTATTACATAAAACCAAAAACACACTACAAATAGATATACAATTACAAAAAAGGAATTAGCATATTATATCTTTCTTATTGCCACATTCAGTCAGTGAGCCAAGCTAAGCGGTGACTCAAATGCAGATACTTTACTCGTAACGTCTGGCCCTTAACAGTTAACAGTCATCTACTTAATACTAAATATATCTTGAACATTTCAACATGTTTCATTACAAAAAATCAGAAACTAACGCCCTTGCGAGATGTGAGGGTTGATTAAGTGGCCACTTCAAATGTGCTCTAAGACCATTTGTGACCAAGTTCCTGATTATTGAAGATTATTGATAAAGATAATACCACTACTGTAACTTAGCATCAACTTTATTTCCTAGTTGCTTTTCGAGTAGGTACTGGACATGAAAAATTTAAGAAATTCATATTAAAACTTAGGGGATAGGGAAAAGCAGGACAACTCATCTGCATAATCTTTGGTTGTGCGGATATGTATGGACGTCGATATTCGCCAAAAGGCTTCTACTGCTCGTTTGCTCTCCTATGCTATAAAAAAAATTAAAACACTAATGATAGTGGTTTTAATTTTAATCTAAATAGAACTAGCGTATCAAGTTGCAAGCTCGTACCACGCTTCTACCACTATACTGTCAATAATGCGAAGGCTCCATCACCGCCATAAAAATATCTACATCCACTTCAGGACATAACTGCAGGCCAAGAGGATTCCCACCACTCCAGCGAAACCACTGCACGAAGTTCATCATACCATATAGCTGAAGGTTGGCTTCAATGCCGTTATGATTTTATTTTTTTAGGAACATCATTATCTAACAACTTTTACCGCAGTAATATTTTGTTAATATTTTTTATATACCCGAAGTTTCAGATACAGCAACCAAAGTCACGGTAGGTCTATATGTCTATACGAAGGATTATTGTTTTGTGTCAACCCTATTTTTGTACTTGGTGGCATAGGGGTGGGGTGTACGGGGCGGGGCGCGGCGCATTTTCCAAACTCGATACTTATAACGCCCTCCCCATACTGATTTATGTTCTCATATTAAAATACTTTCCGAACAGCGTGGACTACAAATTGTTTAAGCCTTAAACTTATTTGTTAGAAAAACGTTATTGAACGGCCGATGGTTTAGTTGTTAAAACTCAGATCTCGGTGTGAAAGGTCTGGGATCCAGGCCGACCCGTAGAACCCCAGAAGTTAGGACCTTTTTCATTTATTTATTAACATTTGCTAGGTGAAGAAATATATGAGTAAAGATGATAAGGGAAGTAACCGCATACAAATAACATGAAAATACATAAAAAAGTATTATGTTTTTTTTAAAGCCATAAGAAGGCAACCGAGCAGTCGGAGCCTTATGGTGACTATAAGACTGACGCCCATAGACAACCAATAGTTATGCAGGTGCGTTGCCCTCCTTTTCCCTATCCCCCCGCAATAGGCCAATATTAACATGAATTTTAGTGGTATCTTGATAGAGAAAATGAAACCTAAAATATTAAATTTATATATATCTTATTTAAAATTGTACATAAACCTTTATTCGTTATCAAATGAACCACCTTAATATTTTTAAATAACCATATTTTATCGTAACATAATATATTAGTGTATTATGTGCGTGCAAAGTATGACACGCAAGTAAAACCAAAGGTAGAAACTAGTTATTACATGAGAAATATTGTACTTGTTAACAAGTCAATACTTTTAACACATGTCAAACAATTATCATGTACTTCATCTCAAAAGGACTTGCATCTGTGCGTCTAGACATCTTTTTTTACAATTCTGTTTTCTCTCAGTTTTATTTTATTCTACAACTCCTGTTCTTACCGATTACGTTTGTTAGTCAATAAAATAACTTTCGAGCGGATTTTAACTTACTAGTGGCCTAGGCAGATGTCCTGTCTCTTGTAGACACCTATCCTACCCAAAACTATCCTATCTAGAAAAATGAATCAAACTGCAGACGGTTAACTTCATTATCATCGGTTGAGCAGTTAAAGAGACAAACAACGTGATAGAATTTATTGTATGTATATAGAAAAACTATATTATTTTTAATGGTAAGCACGATTCCTCGAATCCAGGAAAAGAAACTACTAGAAAGATATGTATGGTTAAGTTTCTTTTAGTTTCTTGTTTTATTTATGTTTATTCTCCCAAACATAACCACATTTCTTTACCATTTGTTACTGTACCTGACCATTTGATTATCCGTATCCTAATTACTAGCATATGTACATTTATTCAAACAGTAACAGTAACGATAACAATAAAAATCATAAGCTTACAATAATAAACACAAAAAACCATGACAATACGAACAACAACAAACAAAAGAGTGAGCAAAAAGATTCCTGGAAATTATGAAGTCAGCCATTCCCAGGACCAAGCTATAGTGATGGACGAATATCGATAAAATATTATTATAGTTAACGGTTTCACAAAAGAGTTTAGTACCAATAAAATACCACGAATAGTTTTGTTTCTGTATTACTTATTTAAATATTTTACTGCGCACATGTAAACGGGTTTTACAATTATTTTAGAATACACCTGACTATTATTTGACATTTGTTGGTCAATGATGTAGAAAAGTATGTCATCGTTACACATAGTCTTATGAACATCAATTATTTGTATAATGAACTAGCTAACTAGATGATTATACCATTCAAAAGGATTATCTATACGTATTATAATAATTATACAATAAATATTTAACTATGCTGCCTTTGTTTAAAATATATAAGTTTAGTTAGTAGAGTTTTTGCGAATGACGTAAATATTCAATGTTTCCGTAGAAACTGCCAAGTATAATTCAGTCTTAAACTTTAAGAACACGAATAGTTTAAACTAAACGATCCAACTAGGCTTTTTTAAATAAATTTAATCAAAAACTAGTTTATTATTTCAACTTATCAAACAAACGTATTTCTCTATATTTGGTAAACAATCATTAATACCTGAAGTTCATTTAATTTTGACATATGAAAAATATCGATAACATGCAGCACTAAAATACAATCTCCCAAAAGAAGATAAAAAGTCAACCTCCGCATTCCTGAGCGGCGGTGATTCCCGAAAGCAGGTAAGTGTGACGTCACGGGGACCAACTTGCAACACTTTGTACCATAGAGGTTCTAGCAAACTGTTTATACTTTTTGGTTTGTACGAGTACGTTTTTCGGTTTAGCGTTTATTAAGTGTATGTTAGCGGTTAATAAAGACTAAGTTTTTTTTTATCGCTGATTAGAGCGACTTTTAGTAGGCAACGAAATTTTACTTTGCTGTGCTCGTTCTTTACCTTATGCAATACAAAATGATCTATATTCTACAAAGCATCCCTAAAGTAACATATGGAACCTGAACTTGCAATATTAGATGTTTAATAGCAGTAGTGTTTATTTTTATTTTTGCATCATTTTAGTTTTATATGAGAAGTATTAAAATGTATTTAAGCCGCCAGAAGGATCCTTTTTAATAATTGTACAAAAAACTACATGCATACGTCAGGACAGGTAGTATAATTAACTCTAGAAACATTTTTTGTCCCACAGTAGCGAACGTATTGACGAATCGTCCGGAGCCGTTTCTTGCATGCTTAATTAGAAGATGGTGACCTTCTTAATAACTATTCCAGCTAAAATACGACGTCTGGCACATAAAGCATTTATGTTAATACTCGAAATAATTAATAAAAAATTGTAATGAAAGATGGAATAACAAAGAAATACAGCATACAAACGCATACAAAAAGGAGGCGAAAGCGACAGCGTATGGAAAGCATCACGATATTACGTCTTGCCGTTTGCCGTCACGGCATTCGAGTAGGTTTTGTTGCGTGGCGCGTCAATAAACGTCTCCCATCACAAAACTTTTATCTTTAAAGGATGTCTCAAATCCCATCAATATTCCTCCTGTACGATACGCACTCCGAATCCAGATACAATCTGAGTAGAATACCTTCACGTATACGACAGCAGAATATAGAACACTAATGCACAAAACAAAACCTTAACATTGACACACAAATCATCGTTTTGCATAATCGCTGTGGATATACGTCGTTTTGTCATTCAAATAGTTGGAAGACAATGTCAAGTTTACATAATGGTGTTGGAAGTATGCAGGAAAATATTAACCTTAAGATTTTAAGAGACCCAACCAGCGACAAAAGTTTTTAGAAACGGTTTTTCTATTAGATGGGTTAATCATTTACTTGGATATAAAATGCGAGATATTTAATGTGTGTTTATATATATTGTTGGATCTCTACTATACTGTAATTGAAGTGACGTTCGTTACAAGGCTTTTCATATTCTTGTAAAATTTGTAAAATATTAATGACTATGAATTTGGTTAAATTTCAAAATTCGGCTAGCTTTGGAACCGGTAGTAGGCTTAATTTAACGTCCAATAAAGGTACTTTTGAAACGTTTTTGAATTTTAATGTGAACATGTTAACTAATTCTTATGTGTCTTCAATCCTACCATTAGATTTAGTACTAACCCCCTCCTTTCTAAACAGGAATCACTTTACAAATGATGTGAATTTAACCAGTGTGAGGGATGCACTGTGCCGCTCCCGTCTGCTTGGGAACACCATCCTGCTCATATCTCCCGTGAAACAGCCTTGCTGTATTTTGGAGAGAAGGGAAGGGCAGACAGTTTAATTACTGGCATAGAGACTTAACATCTTATGTATCAGGACACGAAACACACAAATGAGTTGCCTGGGCTAGTCCCAGGTTTTGGTATTTAATATTTATGTTTGTGGGCAACCCTGACCTCTTAGCACCATGTGGCTCGTCTGCCTATCCAACTATCAAAAAATTATCTGCCCCCTATCTAGTATTTATGCTCTTAGGAAACCACTTTTAACCGTGAAATATAAGATAAATGTTCGGTGTAGTGCAAGGCTACGTTTAGGCACCCCTACCTTCAGAATATTATTTATTTAGACGTTGAAAGCGTTTTCGTCTCTAATCATGTAGGGACCGGTTTTTCGCATCATCTACTTTCTCCGGTCGCTAAATGATAAATCAGGTGCTACTTTAGGTGCTTCTAAATAATGTACACTTTTAATGTATATATAATATTTCAATAAAAAACTTATAGATCATACCGAGAATTATTTCAAATAACGAAGTAAATAAGTTGATCATTTTACAGAATAATTCCCAAACTGATGATGATTACTCACTTAAAATTGATTAAGTCGATTTCGATGCGTAAAATTCACGTAAGTATAAGGAACAACAAGTACCTACCTATTTTACATTAAGAAAATAGTACTTACTTAAATTTTATAGAACTCAAGAAATAGTATATAATATCCCATTATACATGCTGTAACTGCTTTCTTTTCTATATCATAAGGTACTTCATTCAAAAACTTTCCGAATTTGGGGCATCATTATTGTCTAAAACGGTTTTATGTTTTTGCATTCTATATACAGTCACTTAAAAATAATGTAAAGTTGATATAAAATAAAAATGTATAATTATGAATGAAAAACTTATACGCAAAATAACCTGTTGTTCGACATTCTTTTATTGAAAATTGGCATATTTTATAGTAGCCCCATACCCGACAATATAAACAAAATATCATCTATTCTTAGTTATGATTTTTGTCACAAAACTCATAGAAAAGAAAGTCACGCAAAAGACTTTCATTTTTTTCCAACCTAACAAGTTTTAACCGACCAATCAAACAACACTCTTAACTAAACGTCCACTTAACATGCCTCTATCGACTTTGTCAAAACTGTTATATACAGCAATAAGTACTTCAAGCTATGCCCATCTCGTTCCTATCGCTGCTACTGTGTAGCCAGGACAGCGGTAACCAAATCACCCTTTGATACGATCTCAGGGAGCCCGAGGGATTCGTTAGAACTGCCTTGGGACCCGCAACAAATTTAATCAGAAGGATTAAGGAGAAGTATAATTAATAACAAGTGGTAGCTAGTTTGAGTGTTATCCTACTCTTAACTATTTTAATAAAAGCTGCGTAAATTTGACATAATGTCAGGGTTACTAACCCCCAAATTTCCCCAAGCAAGGTCTAATACGAAGTTGCTAAGTAACACAAGTTGCTGAGTAACACAATTGGGCACAATTACTTAGCAACGTCGTTCGGAAAAATAATGAAAATTATGCTTTGTTTTTTTAGACGCGGGATGCTACAGAAAAAGTCTTGATTTTCTTTTTAGCATTCTCATTTCTCCTAAATCTCCTTGTAATTGATTGATTAGAGTATTACAAAAAGATCCCTAAAATATTAAGCCCATCCCATCTCACCTACTTACCCCTAACTTTGAGAAAAAACAAGTTGGCAATATTAAGTAAGGTAACAACAAACATTTATTTTCACAACAAAACTCAATTTGCAATTTCATTGTTTGCCGTACTAAGTGTAGTAAAGGTAGTATTTTAGATCCAGTAGTTTTCTACGCTCTAGGAATAGGAATTCCACTGTAATACATTTTTTTCATTATCTTACTTTATTGTATCAATGTTTGTTTTGAGAATTATCTTACTAAATAAAGTGTCTAATTGACCTACGAACCTAAGCAACTAACGTATATATGTGGCAAATAAACAAACTTTAAATATATAATGATAACTAATGTATTTATAAATTACTACAAATGTATGATTATTAAGATTTCTGCTCTTTAACCTAACCTTACATAATTTGAAGTATCTTTTTATAACATTCCTCACAAGAAAGGCGATAGAATGTCAAAGCTCAAGTGGATCCTGCATGAAGGTATCATCTCCGCGTTCGTTGGCGTGAGAGAAAGTCGTGTACCATTGGTGTGCTGCGGTTTTACTCGTTCTTATACTACATAAATGATAAAAGGGTATACGATATACATGCACCATGTCGAAATTCGCGCAAAATCATAGTTTTGTATTTACACCCAGACTTTGACGATTTGGATGCTATGGCAATTAGGTTAGTCCAAATATCGGAAGGAATGGTTATGAATTTAGCAGTGTATGTTATATATGTGTTCCACCATATAACTGAACTTCTCATATTCGATTTTGATAAAGGAGGTACCTATCTATCGATTTCTTATTATAGTCCGAATGACAGGCTACATTTTAACCCCCACCATGGTTCAGGCCTTGGCGTGGCGGTGGGGCTCAGTAGCCTAGGGTGAGCCCAGCACCTTGGGCGAAGCGAATTGAGCCGAGGGGGCTCTTTGTACCCCTCTTATAAGAAGAGAGGACAAAAGAGCAGGGGACAAGGGGCGAGGATGGGAACCTCACCCCATTGTACTGTCCCAACGTTGGAAGGGGTTGTTCTGTGGTGCGGGACAACCTCCAGGTGGAGGTGGCAGCTTTCGGGCGCAGCCAGTCCCACATACCCGCGTGGGGAGACCCACTGTCCCGCGGGATGCCTCAGAGCATTTCCCGCCGTTAAAGAAAAAAAAGGCTACATTTTAACCGACATAAAAAGTTCGTTCTAACTTGGATAGAATAAAAAAGATGAACGAATATTAAATAAGTATGTAACATGTGTATCGTGGGAATTTCATCAAAATAATAGTTTTCCTTAACCTACACCTACTAATATATCGAGAAAGCTTGTAAGAATGTATGGAGTTTGTTACTCTTTCACACAAAACCACTGAATGGATTTTAATAAAACATTGCAATAACATAGCTTATATTATATTCGAATAACGTATAGGCTATAATTTATCCCGATACTCCCACAGGATTGGGAAGTACGCGGGTGAAAAACTTAGGTTATTCAAATTTATTTTTTTGTTCCCTAAAGTATGTATCAGTGCTAAGTAGTAAAAGTATTAGTAAAGGTGACCGTGGGACTCAGTTAGCGTAGTAACCAATAAATACAAGTATTACCTCTGGTTTCACCCCGAGTCATAAATAAGAACCTGCGTTGCTGTGGGTGGTATTATTAACTATTCAAATAAGCCGCGGCGGGATTCGAACCGGCTATCAAACTCGAGCCGGAGCTAATCCGATTATAAACATGTTATTACTCAAGCCTTTAATATTTAGTGGGTATTAATTATTATCATGAACAGTTCGCTTGATCCATGTACGTAGGGGAGAGGCCAACCAGAAGTACAACAGAAGTTGTCCACCGAGACATAGACCAATACTTCGTTTCCAAGTTGGATCAGTTACGAGAATCGTCTCATCTAGTATGACCTAGCTCTTCGCCTTGCTAAACGCTAGTGGCGTTACATAATTCTAGAAGTAGAAGAAGCAGCTTAGAGCGGTGAGAGTCCTCCCGGTGCCATGGGTACCACCATCTTGATATCGCGTCAAACAACTTTGCAGTGTTTCGAAGAGAAGAGCAAGACATGCAGTGTAATTACTGGCACCAGGACTTAACATCTTATGTCTCAGGATAGGCAACACATCCCCACCATGATTCAGGTCTTGTTGTGGCGGTGGGGCTCAGTAGCCTAGGGCGAGCCCAACACCATGGGCGAAGCGAATTGAGCCGAGGGGGCTCTTTGTATCCCTCTTATAAGAGGGGAGAAAAGAGCAGGGGGCAAGGGGCGAGGAAGGGAACCTCACCCCATCGTACTGTCCCGACGTTAGGCGCGGTTGTTCAATGGTGCGGGACAACCCCTCTGTCGACGTCGGTCCCCTGAGGGACTGACTAGCCGTCGAGGTGCCCTGCTTGCTCAACAGATCCGAGGCACCTCACTTAAGGCGGCATTTGTGGCATTCGCTGGGTTTTAGTGGGAAGTGCTGCGTCCACTTACCAGCTTTCGGGTGCAGCGAGTCCCACATACCTGCCTGGAAAGACCCGCTCCCCCGCGGGATGCCTCAGAGCATTTCCCGGCATTAAAGAAAAAAAAGGTTCCGGACTGATTTGAAAAATTATTTCACCTGTAGAAAGCCAGATTATCAGCGAGTGACGTTGGGTCAATTGTTTCCTCGAGCGAAGCCGGGATGGATGAAATATAATCGTTCTGGCCTGGCCTGAGGCCTCTCAATGGTGGTGGACATGTACGGGCTAATCACGACGATTCACGGTGTTCCGTACGTGTTACACACCCACAGTCTGTCACGTACATAATACACGTGCTATTTACACAGATTTTATCTCACCGCTAATTCTCCAAATACATACCTAATGTATATTCTTAGACTTAAAACGATTCTCATTTCACATACGGGAGATGATAGTTTGATGGTAAGTATGTATTATAGAATCGATCACATCGAACAACAAAAGTGGAGATGGACCGGACATATGATGCGTGACAAACAAGGAAAATGGAGTAAAGCGGTTTCAGAATGGTACCCAAGAGACGGGAAGAGAAGCCGAGGACGACAGTGTATAAGATGGGAGGATGACATTAAAATGACTACTGGCCCAAGGTGGAGACGGGTAACTTAGGAAAGACAACAATGGAAACTGCTGGAGGAGGCCTATGCCAAGAGGCACACTGAGACTAGAGACATTTTATAATATACAAAGGATCCAAATGTGTATATATATCATATCTATCCCCAGAATAAAGTTCAATAAAGGGCTTTATTATTATTATTTATTATTATGTATTATGGAATTACTACCCTAGAATTTTAGACTAGACTAATTATTACTCACTGGAAGTTAATGAATTTTCAATGAATGCCATCGATAGAGTATATAGCATCATAATATGAATTTATGTAATAATAATCGTCCAGACCGATTTCGGTCACGGCGACCACTTCGACTCCTTGCTATTGGTGTCGGACGTGTGCTCTAACGTGGCTTACGTACCCAATTTTATTAATAAATGTCCGCGCACACTGTGGACATGTTAGAACACCGTTAATTTATGTATCTTAATACACATGTAGGTGAAAGAGCTATTAATCTGTCAATCCTTCCTGTGTCCGGGCCTGGTGAGATTTCCCGTGTTGAGTCAAATTAAGCCGCAGGCTCCACTCCTGGTGGTGTCCTTCCGTCAATTCCTTTAAGTTTCAGCTTTGCAACCATACTCCCTCCGGAGTCCAAAATCTTTGGTTTCCCGGAAGCTGCCCGCCGAGCCATTGTAGTAACGTCGGCATGTACGTTCAGAATACTGGCCGTAGGTATTTCGATTCAAAGTCACAATCATTTTACTAGTAGTCATTACTTACCTTGCTTTAATTAAAGAATACAAACATATACTACTCGTTGTATACGGCTTCGCTTGATTATGATTTATGATGCCATTATAATCACATTACACCGTATTCCACTGAAGTTATTACAAATAATTCCACGCAGGCGAAGCCGGTGGCATTAACTAGTCCACGTATTTTCCAACTAAAGCAATGATTCGTAATATGTGTACAACTGAATAGTTAATGATTCCGTTTTTCCTCTAACGTGTTTAAAATATGAATAATATTTTTGTATTTCGAAATTACAAGAACACATTTCTAAGAATTTATCACCTCAAACGTAAATTTTATGAGTCGTTTAATAACGTAATAAAGTTTAAATTAACTGAGCGTGGACGTCATTAGAACTGAACTAGATGTCATGTCCGTCATACGAAGCCTTCGCTAAGGTTATCTTGCTTGCTTGTTTCTTCCGTGAAACAGCTTTGCTGTATTTCGGAGAGAAGGGCAAGACAGGCAATGTAATTACTGGCACCGAGACTTAACATCTTATGTCTCAGGATAGGCAACACATAGATGAATTGCCTGGGCTCGTTCCTGGTAAACTAGTTTATGTTCATGGGCGACCACTTACCATCAGGTGGCACGTTTGCCAGTTTGCCTATCTAACTAACATAAAAAAATAAAAAATAAACTTTACTCTCATATTACTTGGGGTAAATTACCACTAACACAATTTAAAACCTAGTTAGTCAATGTGAAAGCGATATTAACCGGTACACTACAACACTTACAAAAAACCTGAATAAATACCTTTTGAACAGCTTGTAATGCATCCTTTAACTATTAATCACATTTCACCACACAACACACACACGTCACACGTCCGCGGCGAAGCGCGCTAGAAAAATTGTGACGAAAGTGAAGAAGACAGCACGTGTGCGAGAGAGACGGCAGGCAGGGCGATGCGCGAGCGCAGGTGGGGAGACAGGTATCGCAAGTGTACAACAATGCCGGGGCATTTCTTTGTACGCGAGATATTTTTAGAATGTTTACTTTAAACTTGTGTTTTATTCATTGAGTTTCATTGATGAATTAATACTTAAAGAGTATATTTTCTTAACAAAGTAAGTCGTAGTTTTGCATTTTGCATTTGTCGTAGCAGGTGTATACCACAATGTATACGATGATGATAACTTTCCATCACGCGAACAACAAGTTACTAGTTAATTCATCCTATTCAAAAAAACAATATAAATCAATGATATTATATCCTAGGATATTAACTTTTAGTTGCGTGTGAATATTTTGAATTTTTACTATTATCTTTAATATATACCTAGGTATAGTTAAACATATTACATTAACAAATTTGAAATCAAAATGGACGTCCATTATCCATATGAGGAAGTAATGACCAGTCCATTATATTAATAATTAAAATAACCCGGTTACAAATACTTGGAGTATAACCGGTTAGGTATCTCATTATATGCATCATCATCATCACCGCATCCTTTGAGGAGATTTAAACAATGTGTAAGGATAACATCTGTAAAAAACAGATGGTGGAGCGTCCATTAGAGTTCACCAGGGGTTTATCCAGGAGGAGGGATGTGCCGCGCGTCCGTCTTCATGTATACCACCATCCTGCTTATTTCTAAAGTAACTGTTTCGGTAAGTTCAGTCAGGTAGTGTGATTGTCACCCTACCTCAAGCCTTGTCATGGCGGTGGGGCTAAGTAGCCTAAGGTGAACGCAGCACCTTGCCAATTGAACCGAGGGGGCTGCTCTTTGCACAAACAAACCAACAAACATTAAAAACATGAATAGGATAATATTGTAAGCATGCACAAATAAAATGTGACCCAGTATTTTAGTAACCCACTTATAAAGCAATTTACTTACAATGAAACAAAGATACGAACAAATTATTATGACATTAGTTTTAATTGCCCCGCGGTTTTGCTCGCACTAAAGTTGCATAATACCTTCTTCAAAAAAAAATATGTTTGTTTAAGCGGGCGATATCTTCGGAACTACTTTACGGGTTATTAAGTTTTTAAGGTTTAAGGTTAGTAAGGGATGAAAGTTTTTGGTGTGAACTGTGAACCATTTTTTGGCGCACCTTCCAAGTAAAAACAACTCGACTGCCGTGACGGCAAATGGCATGGCAGCGTCATTTCTTTATTTTATTTCTTCTTTCTGTATAGTTTTTTATTAAATTAATTTTAATATTAACATTAGTGGCATCGACAGACGTTGTCCTCACAGAAATATTCTTGATATAGTTCTTTGGTTGTCTTGTACAAATTTTTTTTTTGTGAATCTAAACCATTCTCGAATCCCCTTGAACTCACACAAACAATTCATCAAAATCGGTCCAGCCGCTTAGGAGGAGTTCAGTGACATACACACTTACATAAGAATTATATAATATGATAGAGGATATAAGGATAGCGGATTCACATCTGACAGGGATGACAGGGGGGACAGGGGACGTGAGTCGGGATATTTTTTATAATTGTAGGCGGGAGAAACTCCGGTAACTAGTAGTTTCGTCAATAACGTAATTTCTCATTAACATTGCATATTTCCTTGAATGGAGTATTGATGAATCAAACATACGTACCGTGGCCAACTGACTCACACGTATTACGTGTATACGTAAAACGATAAGTCGTTTCACGGTTTCACGTGTGTCAAATTGTCCAATCAAGACATTTCACGTCAAATGTCAAATGTACAGTTTAGCATTTTGATCTACAGTACGTGCAACCTGGCCAGTTTAAGTTAGTTTTGAGCATTCTATTTTTTTTTATACAGTCGAAAAGAGCTTCTCACCTTCTCCTTTTTTGAAGTCGGTTAAACGCTGTACAATAGTCATACTTTATATACCTCCCGTTATAGTCTCGTCAGACTGTCAGTCTGTCGCAAAAGCCGAATCATAAGTCCTTTTAATCTACTTTTCTCAGCAGTCTTATATAATATGATGCTTTTCTGATTCAAGTGATACCTCGTTTATATTTTTAGGCACTACTGAAAACAGTTGATAAAAAAACACTTGTATTGTCACTTAGCTAATTTCTGGCGAAGTTAAATTGTTCATGTTGTAACTGTATTTCACGTTTTCATAAGCGTCAAATTGTCAAATAGGTATACAAACCCTTTTTTTTTTCTTTAACTCCGGGAAATGCTCTGAGGCATCCCGCGGGGGAGTGGGTCTCTCCACGCGGGTATGTGGGACTCGCTGCGCCCGACAGCTGGTAAGTGGACGCAGCTCTACCCACTAAAACCCGGCGAGTGCCACCAATGCCGCCTTTGGTGAGGTGCCCCGGATCTAGTAAACAAACAGGGCACCTCGACGGCTAGTCAGTCCCGCAAGGGACCGACGCCACCTCCACAGAGAGGTTGTCCCGCACCACAGAACAACCCCTCCCAACGTCGGGTCAGTACAATGGGGTGAGGTTCCCATCCTCACCCCTTGCCCCCTGCTCTTATGTCCCCTCTTCTTATAAGAGGGGTACAAAGAGCCCCCTTGCCCCAATTAGCTTCGCCCAAGGTGCAGCGGCTCACCTTAGGCTACTGAGCCCCACCGCCACGACAAGGCCTGAACTATGGTGGGGAGGTATACAAACCCTAGTGTTTTTACTAGATAAATCTCGTGTGATGGTCGGTCCAAGTTCTATGAGTGGCTGGATCGGACTGAGGTTAAAGTCAGTATCGAGTTTAATGTTAAGTTGCTTATATTCTGGAACCATAGGGGTTCCAATACCCCTGAATATTAATTACGTTCTCAAACAATTCAGTCGTTAGGTAAGATCTATTTTTCAAAATAATTTGATTGCGGTTCCTTTTGTCCATTGTCGCACATGAACAGAATATAACAGAGGATTAGCCCAGGTAACTAATTCCTCCACACCAAGGAGCAAGGCCTTTTCGTAGCGGTGGGGCTCAGTAGTCTAAGGTGGTGAACCCAGACCCTTGGGAGAAGCAAAGTGAACCGAGGAGGCTGCTTTTTATACCCCTCTTATAAGAAGAGGGGACAAAAGAGTAGGGGGGGACAGGGGGCGAGGATGGGAACCTAGCCCCATTGCACTGCAACGTCGGGAACGTTGGGAGGTGTTGTTCTGTGGTGGGGGCAACCCCTCTGTGAAGGTGGCGGACTAGCCGTCGAGGTGCCCTGTTGGCTGTTGTTCAACAGATTCGGGGCACCTCACCAAAGGCGGCATTGGTGGCATTCGCCGGGTTTTAGTGGGCAGAACTGCGTCCACCATACCATCTTTCGGGCGCAACGAGACCCACATACCCGCCTGGGGAGTCCCCCATCCCCTACGCGATGCCAAAGTGCATTTCCCGGCAGAAAGGAAAAAAAAGTAACTGATTTCTGCTTACCACAAAGCAAAGCTATTTAACGGGAAAAATAAGCAGGATAGTGGTACCCAAGCCGACAGGAGCGCGGCTACAACATACTGATATAACCTATCATATATTTAAGGACAGACTCTGACGTCATAGGTTACGAAGGTTTCGTACATTAAGCAATAAGTAGATTTAGTTAAGCCTACGATTAAGAGTATTTTATGGTCGCTCCAAATCACCAATAATAGGATCACAAGCAGAACTAGCGGAGGAACAAAGTTATAACATTATACAAGTATCGAGCAAAATATAAAGCGAGACATATTCAATAGTGGCTATAATACTGATCAAGGATAATAAATCTCTTGTAAATTGGGAATGTATTAGTTGCCAAGATATTTGTATGTCAGTGTAATAGGCAAACTTTCAAACGTGCCACCTAATAGTAAGTGGTCAGCGAATTGCCTATTCTTTTTTTTTTTTTTTTTTTTCTTTAACGCCGGGAAATGCTCTGAGGCATCCCGCGGGGGAGTGGGTCTCCCCACGCGGGTATGTGGGACTCGCTGCGCCCGACAGCTGGTAAATAGACGCAGCTCTACCCACTAAAACCCGGCGAGTGCCACCAATGCCGCCTTTGGCGAGGTGCCCCGGATCTAGAAAACAAACAGGGCACCTCGACGGCTAGTCAGTCCCTCAAGGGACCGACGCCACCTCCACAGAGGGGTTGTCTCGCACCACAGAACAACCCCACCCAACGTCGAGACAGTACAATGGGGTGAGGTTCCCATCCTCACCCCTTGCCCCTGCTCTTCTGTCCCCTCTTCAAGAGAGGGTACAAAGAGCCCCCTCAGGCCAATTAGCTTCGCCCAAGTTGCACCGCTCACCCTAGGTTACTGAGCCCCACCGCCACGACAAGGCCTGAACCATGGTGGGGGAATTGCGTATTCTGAGACATAAGATGTTAAGTTCTTTGCTGATAGTTACACTGTCTGTCCCTCTTTGCGAAACAGGTTTTAGTGGATAGAGCTGCGTCCACCAAGAATTCGGAGCATTAGGAAGTATTTTCCAGTTTCCCTCCCAAATTAAAGTCAGCATATGAAACACTCATCTTATTTATTTTGTAATATTTCAGATTAATTGTAAGAAAAATGTAAATAATATATGCTCTGATATTCTGTTATATGAATAATATATCACAAAACGTCAGTTTAAATATAAATACTGGGAATATAAACGCTGCAGTAGCGAGGCGCAGAATATGCCAATATGACATTCTTCCCTCGCTTTACATTTAATACGATCTCTAGTTGTTATTGTATTTTTACAGTTAGTTATATAGGAAGTCTCATAGACCATCTGCCACCTGTAGGAGGTCAGTATCACCCATAAAAATTACCTGGGATAAGTCCAGGAAAGGTATTCATGTGTTGTACATCAAAGAACTACTCTATCTGACCATAGCTGGACATAAGCCCCTTTCAAGTAGAAGATTCATACGAGTCTGTGGGATACTACTTATATTAAGCCAGCGGGCTGCAGGCAACAGGAGCACCTCAGCGTCAGTCCCCGCGACGTCGTGACATACTGGACCCAGGTTCCCATCCTGAGCCCGACACGAGCACAGGGGCTTTACTGGAGGCGCATTAAATAACGCCTCCTACGCACCCCCGTTCGTCGCCCGCGGGGGGCTACTTATCTACTCTAATCTAATACTGTTCTACTCTTGGTAAAGCACTGACTTTAAGGTTACACAAGTCGCTCATCTTTCCATACAAACGCAGAACAATAATTACTACAATGTTTGACGTTAACCATGAAAAACTAAGTATATTATAAATTTATCCCGTCGTTTTCTATGTGTGTATGTACCCAAAATCGTAAAAAATATATACATTTAAAAAATACAAGCTTCTAAACTTTCGTATTTCAACACTAATTTTAGCCCAACTTTGGGCGTAAATAAATAGTATACCGAGCACGAAAGCTCAAAAATAAAGCCCATACAGATATAGTTTAGTTATTCAAAGGATAAAATAAATTTATTTTGAAAAGATTCACTTATTAGTTTTTCTATAATAACTGTTTTGCTAAAAGGACATTTTCGGAATGAATCATTGTGCATTTCATTCTAGCACGCATGTTCGCGCACTATGTCAGGTGAGATAGCAATCATTTTGTTAGAGTTCGCGCCACCGACTAGTTCAACCTTAAATACTCGGGATTTTTAAGATCCTTATAGTAACATTGAATTAGGTTTTTACGGTAAAGAATCAAAATAAATAATTTTTGACGTACGTAAATAATAATTATTGTTTAAAGAGATCATAACAAACATTTGCCTCAGGTCCCAATATAGCCTTTTACCAATACTATTTCGGATATATCGACCTCAATACTAGAATTATACTAGAGGCGAAATTCGAGAATTAAAATTAATAACAGTTTTTGAGTTTTACAAACCAACATATTACATTCACTAATTAAACGGTTTTAATCAATTATTTCGCTATTATCATTGCCTTGTTTATCACGAAAGCCCTACTTACCTACTTTGGACAGCTTTTAAAATTTTCGAGAGTCCAAAGGATTTGGTGAATACCACTATAATAATTCTTTTTCGAAGCAGTTTAACTCAGTCTGATCTCAGTAAGCGTTTCACCTTATGTACACATTACTTTTAAATAGAAATTTCTATACATTTAAATCATTTTCATAGTATTTCTAAGTCAAATCCTATATTTTTCAAGTTTACCTTCAGATGTAAAGTAATTAAGTAAGACCTTTGCCCACTTCCTAGTGACTTTCCTAAATTATCCAATTGCTCTTCAAGATAATTAGGAGTATTGATTACTTCCTGCATTTTATAATTCTTTGTGAATATCTTGCCCAAAAAAAAACTGGTCTTTCAAATCTCAAATTGACTTACAAAAAGGCGATTTGAGATCCTTTTCTAAAAAGTCACATATTTTTACCTATAGTAATGGGTAAGCAATTTTAATTAAAATTATAGATAAATAGCATTTAGAGGATTATTTTTTTTCGGAAGGGCTAGACTTTTCGGCCTGATGGCCTTTAAGCTCAATCGGCACAGTAAATGAGCAGATGGCTCACTTAAGAAATATTTTTAAGGCCCCCCTGCGCGCCCCGCAGGGGGCGCGGTTCATCGCGCGCGCTGCCCGGGAGAGCAGGATTTGGACTAGTCAAATCCGATACGGTCGACGAATCTTTTACGGTTGAATTTAACCTATCATCATGAGGGCCGGCCCTCATCCCTCCCTCTGGAGAGGGAGGCGGGTCATGCGCGGTGCCCGAGCAATCTAGCGGTAGCGCAGTGCTAGCGCTGTTTGCGCGGTCTGGGTTTGTGTCTACTCGTATCGGATTCGAACCTAAGCTTCCACGATCGATCCGGATCGATATGGTTTCCATGTGTAGGGGTCGACGTCGCTTACGACCCCGAGGCCCAAGCGGTGTGCAGGTGTACCTAGCACCGTGTGTGTGTCTGTATATGCTGTGACGTTCGCGTCGCGCTTTTGCGTCGCGCATTAGTAGCTGAGAGATTTCGTCAGCTGGATCTGTTAAAACATGCTTAGGTAACCTATGTCTAATTGGAACAGAGCTATCTGGGGAATAGTTTGCCGCGCTCACGATGAGCGGGTAATGCATTTAGCGTAAGGTACACTACAGACATCCATGCGTAGTTGTCATTCCTATGGATATGCACACAGAAATATATCGGCAGAACAGAAGATCGACCATCTTGGCGTTCATTTATTGAGGCCTATGTCTTGTAACAGATTCTAGAAATGATGATGATCATGGTGAAGCCTCACCGTAGGATTTCATTTTATAATTTATATATGTATTTATAAAAAATAAAAATAAAACTTGTGACTAATATAATAGAAATTAATTGTTGTTTGTAAAGTAAGACTATAATGGTATGGTGATGAAATAATATTAAAAACTTTATCGGTGGAAATTGTTAAAGTAGTTTTTTTATTTACAAACTAGCTGTTGCCCGCAGCTTCACCCGCGTTAACTTAGATTTACAGCCGCACGCGGATTGATGACGATTATTTTTATAGCCTAGTTACTCCTTATATCATCAGCTACCTGCCAGTGAAAATCCCATCGAAATCGGCCCAGCCGTTTCAGAGACTGACAAATTTAAAAAAAAGGCTATTTTAGTATACGTACCGTGTATACACCCATATGCGTTCAATAAAAAGCTGTTATTTTAATATTACAAACAGACACTCCAATTTTATTTATCTGTATAGACGTATAGATGATGGCGAGTCCTAAACCAATGATCCCAAAGCCTCTAACTTTATTTGAAAAAAACCTCTGACCTCTTGTTAGAATTTAGATGGACCTTATGGTAATCAATGATCATAGTTTATAACATTTCCTCCCTTCCCCTGGTCAAAGTCGAAGGAAAAACAAGACGAGAACACCTCGACCGAAATACATAAATAAATTGGTTGTGTCGCAAGGATCGTATCCTTTGTCACTCACATCGTCACGCACAGACATACACAAAAGATATAGACTTTAACTGTAAAACTCAACTAAACCGTTTTGGCTAAGTATCATACGTGATACTTAGCCAAAAGACTGGGCCAAGAAGACCACTCTAGGCGTTCTTTGAGGGAGGCCTATGTTCCGCAGTGGATGGATAGGGGCTGATGATGATGATAAAGAAGAAGTAGACAGATGTGGGTGATGAAATCAATAGACTAAATCAATAAAGAAAATAAATATGATTGGAATAAAATATTTTAAATCTATCGTCGTTTCTAACCTAAACGTGCCCTCCACTCTTAACACCAAAGTGTTGGTGGGAAGACGTCTGTGGGGTGACCGCCGACCGGTCCGTGTTGGATGCGAGTGGCAAGGAATCAGCCGTCTTGTCGTTCATTGAGGGAGACCTATGTTCAGTGGACGGATAATAATGATGAAATTTATCTAGCTCTTGGTGTCGTCAAACCTAATGTATGCTCGAATCATAAAACGTATTATTGAAATCCTTTCATTTCAAAGAGACGGGCGTCTTGTGAAAGTCAGTACTTCGACTTCATCACTAGCTGGATTCTGTGTTGGTAATGATCACACATTCGAAATGGGGAAACAACAGAATTGCTTCAGAAAAAGCAAAATAAAAAATATCTATAATTGACCTAGATAAAATAATTGATAACTTTGACACTACCTTCTACCATCATGCAATTCGAACGAAATTGAGAGTACATGTATATACGTCATGAATAGTTTTTAATTCAAACAAATTTGAATATTTCAGAGGCCAGAGGATGTGCCACAATGGAAATAAAATGAAAACAAAATGCTAGGCTAATGATATAAACTTATAATATATAGTAGTAGTTGCCGGCAGCTTCGTCCGTTTGTCACTCACTGATAACCTAACATTATACTGGATGAAGGCATTTTTCAAATCCTTTGAGTTTATAGATGACTTCCTACATCCAAGCTTACATATTAACTCTTTTTACACGCTTTATATTAGCTTCATTATATAAGTAGATCTTCTCGATCCCCAGCTGCTCGAGTTTTGGATATACTCGAACTAAAAAAACTAACTTCAGGCTACTTATCCCATGGTCGCTTGGACTTGTAAACGATATGGCTTGTAAAGGAGCTGAATCAAACTCTAATAACATATTATATTCACGCGGTACGTAATTCTTAAGGTTACACAAGTCGCTCATCTTTCCATACAAACGCAGAACAGTAATTACTAAAATGTTTGACGTTGACCATCAAAAACTAAGGATAATATAAATTGATGTCATCATTATCTATGTCTGTATGTACCTAAAATCGTAAAAAAATGTAAATTTAAAAAATACTAGCTTCTAAACTTTCGTATTTCATCACTGATTTTAGCCCAACTTTGGGCGAAAATAAATAGTATCGGAGCACGAAAAGTCAAAAATAAAGCCCGTACAGATATAGTTTAGTTATTCAAAAGATAAAATAAATTTATTTTGAAAAGATATACTAATTAGTTTTTCTGTAATAACTGTTTTACTAAAAGGACATTTTGGGAATGAATCATTGTGCATTTCATTCTAGCACGCATGTTCGCGCACTATGTCAGGTGAGATAGCAATCATTTTGTTAGAGTTCGCGGCATCGACTAGTTGAACCTTAAGTCAGCATACTCCAAAACAAAAATTGCAACCAATACAGAGTAATCTTTATAGAACAGAATGTTAACTAGCTCCTTTTGACTAGTGGTTTTTATGTTAATAGAATAAAAATATATACATCAATGTATGTACAATGATATTCATACTATATTATATTAAAAACGTGAAAGCCACTTGTTTAGAGGGCTACATATCTATGGAGTAGAATCTCCACGCTAGCTACAGAACGTTAACTCACCCTTTATCACCAGGCGCTAGCTTGTTACTATCCGCTGATGCAGCCCTACTCCTGTGGTCTGGCTGTTCTCCTAACAGCTTCTCACACCTGCCGTTATTTAGCTGCTCCCTAACAGCATTATATACTTCACTTTTATCACTCACTTCACTTTCCACTTTCACACTTTTCTCACTTATATCTATTTCGTGTTTCTCCGGTTCCACTTTGTCTACCACTGGTTCTAGTTCCTTTTTGTCCACCCCGTTGGCTATGATGGGTGCTGGTTTGGACTGGAGAGACTTGGGTTGGGTTTTCGGCGATGATATCGTCGGTTTCGTTTCTATCGTCCCATTCTCGTTGATAGATGTGACGTAGACGGTCGAGTTGGCTATATACCCGTTGAGCTCCTGTCTGTTCTCTGGTTGGGTTCGTTTTCGTTTGTTCAACTGGAAATAACAGGTTTTATATTGGTTATTTACAATTACAGGTATTTTGTACTGGAGCAAACATCGTATGGAAATCTAGATATCTTATGAGAGTGTGTAAAGGTCGTATATCCATATTTTACCAGTATATGGGAGAATGATTTGAGAAGAATGAGTAGTAGGAGGTACAAGATCAGAGATGCTTATGCCATGCTGGTGCAATGGTAAAGGAACAGTGACGGATCATGGATCATAATCCTGAACGGCAGATAATTTGTATAATAACAAAATGTCTATACCGGGAATGTGTTTTATTTTTATTTCACTGTACACATTATACGAGTTAAAGTTGTGTGATCATCACTATGAGCGTACCTACCCGCTGCACGCCTCTTTCTATAAACTACCTATAAACAAGACGTCTTCCTTTCGTATCCAACTTAGGTCATATACGGAGGTCCATTAATTGATTTGATGTTAATAATAGCTTCATTAATCTGCGGCGTATTTCCATGTAACGGACAATACAGTAACAATGGGTCATCAAAGTCATTGTGGGATAGCCGGAACCCAGTGTACGAGGTACCAAGTACCAACGCCTATTATACACTCTCACTATTTCCAACTAACTGTAACCCATAGTTTCATTCGATCAAAAAAAAACCTACTATTGTTTTTTTTTTTGAATAAAATTTTTTGAGATTCGCGTTTGTTAGATTTTTTTATTTATTATATGCCATGTTATTTTTATATATTTTTATTATATGCCATGGCGTAAAAATGTACACATACTATATATTACTGAAAATCAGTGTTAGGGCTTTTAGTCCTATAGCTGAGGTCCCACCTTTTAGCCCTAACTATAGCTGAGGTCCCACCTTTTAGCCCTAACTATAGCTGAGGTGCCACCTTTTAGCCCTAACTATAACTGAGGTCCCACCTTTTAGCCCTAACTATAGCTGAGGTCCCACCTTTTAGTCCTAACTATAGCTGAGGTCCCACCTTTTAGCCCTAACTATAGCTGAGGTCACACCTTTTAGTCCTCACTATAGCTATAGGTCCCACCTTTTAGCCCTAACTATAGCTGAGGTCCCACCTTTTAGTCCTCACTATAGATGAGGTCCCACCTTTTAGCCCTAACTATAGCTGAGGTCCCACCTTTTAGTCCTCACTATAGCTGAGGTCCCACCTTTTAGCCCTAACTATAGCTGAGGTCCCACCTTTTAGTCCTCACTATAGCTGAGGTCCCACCTTTTAGTCCTCACTATAGCTGAGGTCCCACCTTTTAGCCCTAACTATAGCTGAGGTCCCACCTTTTAGTCCTCACTATAGATGAGGTCACACCTTTTAGCCCTAACTATAGCTGAGGTCCCACCTTTTAGTCCTCACTATAGCTGAGGTCCCACCTTTTAGTCCTAACTATAGCTGAGGTCCCACCTTTTAGTCCTGACTATAGCTGAGGTCCCACCTTTTTGAGAAACACACTGTTGCCAACACTGCTATCTTCTTTTATTGCTTTTTTTCTCATGTACTCTGCTTAAACATTGAGATTTCAAATATACCTATATTTATTTATTTATTAAAGGTCAGGGTTCGATCTAGGCCGGGTGCATCTGGAATGTTCCAAATTTCCTTGTGCACCTAAATACGATAACATCGCTTGCCCGAAGGTGAAGGAAAACATAGTGAGGAACCTGCATACCTCATAAGATGAAGTTTTTAAAGGTGTGTGAAGTTCACCAACCATTGGGCTAGCACATAGGTGAATTATGGCCCTCCTCGCCTCATTTAGAGGAGACCCGTACCGGACATATTAAGGTCCTAATAGTCAGCCTGCATCCGTCCACTTGACGTATCTGGTAGCTGGTACTAATGGCTGCTGGTGGTAAAATTTGCTCACCTCTACAGACAGCTTGGACATGTCGACGGGGGTGATCCGCTTGAGCGCTGACAGCCGCTGCAGCCGCTGCTGGGCCTGCTCCTCCACCGCGATGAGGAACGCATCCTGGACTATGTTGGGCCCCAGGTCAGACACTGGAAACAACGGAAACACTGTCAGTCTTTGATATATGATGGCCGGCTGGTCGAGTCAGGCTACTGGACACTTTGCGTAGCAGGTTCGAATCCCGCCAGGTGCAGATAATTTGTATGATGAATATATATGTCATGGACGTGTATATATGTTTATACGTATTTATATACATTTCTTAAATCCATTTCCGTTCTTAGTACGAACCGACCACTACACTAACTTAAGTGGTGTGATTGTTGGATAATATTTATTTTATTTAGACTTTATGTTAGTTCAAGGCGAGGGGTAAACGGCTAACAGTAAGAGTCGTCGATAAACAAAGAAGTTCTCCTTGACCAGAAAAATACGAAAACACTAGTCATAATCTTTTTAGGTTACTTTAATGGGTAAACGAGCAGACGAGCCACCGGGTGGTAAGTGAGCGTCGCCCAGGAACATAAGTAGTTGTCCTGTATGGGTAGCATGCGCGCACGATAAAATTTTGTCTACCCCTTTTCTCGTATTAACTGTATGAAATAATACGAGAAAAGGGGTAGACAAAATTTTGCCATACCGCAAGGGAGAGGGCACTCCCCAGGCGGGTATATAGGAGTCGCTACGCCTGAAAGATGGTAAGGTGTACGCAGCTCTACCCACTAAAACCCGGCGAGTACCACCAATGCCGCCTTTGGTGAGGTGTCCCGGATCTGTTGAGCAACAGAGTACCTCGACGGCCATTCAGACGGGACCGACCACCGGGGCCGTCCCGCACCACAGAACAACCTCTCCAAATGTCGGGACAGTGCAATGGGTCGAGGTTCCCATCCTCGCCCCCTGTCCCCTCCTGCTCCTTTGTCCCCTCCTCTTATAAGAGGAGCACAAAGAGCAGCTCTCTCGGTTCAATAAGCCCCACCCAAGGTGCTGGGTTCTCCCCAGGCTACTGAGCCCCACCGCCACGACAAGGCTTTAACCATGGTGGGGAGACGTTACTCACCCTGGGACGTAAGATAGTAATTCTCAGTGACCGCATGTACATTTATTTTCGAAACACAGCAAAGCTATTTGACACACAGTACCTACCTATGCACGCAATAAGCTCAAATGGTACAAAAATTTCTTCATGTGTAAAAGCGTTGATTTCAATTTTCAAACTGTCCAACGTAAGTTTTTAATTGTTTTAACATCAAAGAGGCGATTCTAGCGCTATCTTCCAGTTTCGCTTTGATGCACGTAACTATGTTATTTTAAATGCAAAACTAACTTTGTGCCGTAATGGTCATCCATTTGCATTTTGTTTTTGCAAGGTGAGTTCGGACCCGGGATAAGACTATACTATATATAGGTACATTATGATGCTTGAACGCATTCTGCAACTGCAATAGTAAAATGACAGCCCATTTAAGTTTATTTTAAAAAGAACGTAAGGTTTCTGTTATCGATGGAACAGAAGTGCTCCAGAACAGAACAGAAGTGAAGACATTTCACGTGGACAGGTTAGGTTATTTTATAATATCAATTCCATATAAAGCCAGTCTAAGACCGACTTGATATGCATCCCCACCATAGTTCAGGCCTTGTCGTGGCGGTGGGTCTCAGCAGCCTAGGGTGAGCCGCTGCACTTTGGGCGAAGCTAATTGAGCCGAGGGGGCTCTTTGTACTTCTCTTATAAGAACAGGGGACAAAAGAGCAGGGGACAAAGGGCGATGATGGGAACCTCACCTCATTGTACTGTCCCGACGTTGGGAGGGGTTGTTCTGTGGTGCGGGACTACCCCTCGGTGGAGGTGGCGTCGGTCCCTTGGGGAACTGACTAGCTGTCGAGGTGCCCTGTTTATTTATTAGATCGGGGGCACCTCACCAAAGGCGGCATTGGTGGCACACGCCGGGTTTTAGTGGGTAGAGCTGCGCCCACTTACTAGCTTTCGGGTGCAGCGAGTCCCACATACCCGTGTGGGGAGACCCACTCCCCCGCGGGATGCCTCAGAGCATTTCCCGGCGTTAAAGAAAAAAAAAGACTTGATATGCATAGGCTATATTGACTTCTTACTGATAGGCTGATTTCCTGTTAGAGCTCCCAAAAATGTTCCTGGGAGCCCTCGACGGAGGATGATGACGACAAACATCATCACAGGAGAACTGCAAAGGGATCTGCTGACGGGGCCATAGGTTGTATGCCTGGCGTTCCTATGACCCTGTCAAAAGGATCTGCTGACGGGGCCATAGGTTGTATGCCTGGCGTTCCTATGACCCTGTCAAAGGGATCTGCTGACGGGGCCATAGGTTGTATGCCTGGCGTTCCTATGACCCTGTCAAAAGGATCTGCTGACGGGGCCATAGGTTGTATGCCTGGCGTTCCTATGACCCTGTCAAAAGTATCTGCTGACGGGGCCATAGGTCGTATGCCTGGCGTTCCTATGACCCTGTCAAAAGGATCTGCTGACGGGGCCATAGGTTGTATGCCTGGCGTTCCTATGACCCTGTCAAAAGGATCTGCTGACGGGGCCATAGGTTGTATGTCTGGCGTTCCTATGACCCTGTCAAAGGGATCTGCTGACGGGGCCATAGGTTGTATGCCTGGCATTCCTATGACCCTGTCAAAAGGATCTGCTGACGGGGCCATAGGTTGTATGCCTGGCGTTCCTATGACCCTGGCCAAAGGATCTGCTGACGGGGCCATAGGTTGTATGCCCGGCGTTCCTATGACCCTGTCAAAAGGATCTGCTGACGGGGCCATAGGTTGTATGCCTGGCGTTCCTATGACCCTGTCAAAGGGATCTGCTGACGGGGCCATAGGTTGTATGTCCCCTCGGGTCTGGTGGTATGCAAAAGGCATTTCCTAACGTAAAAAAAGGCTAATTGTCTGTCTTTTGTGATGATTAATGGTAGAAAAACAATTCTTCCTTGCTTGTAAAGTAAGGCATCGATCACGATGACTTGTGCGTTAAACTACTAAGCTAATATTAGTCTGTGTTTCGCAGAAATGGAAATCTTCACAAAAGTCGGTGAAAAACCACGGAAATTATTAAGTCTACAGGTTTGATAATATTAAAATATAGTAAAAGGGTAAAAAGTATGGTGTATTTTACATATAACAATGTATCCAAAAGAACAATAATAATAATAATAATAATAATCTTTATTGATACAAAAGTTACAGAAATATACATAATACTAAAAGTAGTACAATTCTTTATATCATAGGGCAGAAAGTAACATATTAATGGAAAAGATTGCTGCAAAATCTGTAAACATACATTTAGACCCTGTCTCTTGAACTAGGAAGACCTGTATCTCAAGGGACAATGTTCGGCTATCAATAATTAAGTAGAGTAGATTTGAACAGCTGGTGGGCTGTGCCGCCTATACAATATTATAGAGTTTTAGTTTTAGCCAAATCCCTACTATATATGTTCATAGGGTTTTAGACCTCAAAATGACAAAACGGAACCTTCATAGGATTACTTAGTAGTCCGTCTGCTTGTCTATTTGTCTGTTTGTCAAACCAAAACCTAATCGGTACTTCCCGTTGACATAGAACCATCTTGTTTAGAACTCACAGAGTGAGTTAATGAAACAATTTTTACGGATTTTAACGGATTTAAAAATTAATAAAATGCGATATTAAAATCCGTAAAAATTGTTTCATAATAATGAGTGAAATTCGCGTAAACATTAAAAAACAATAAGCGTGAGTTAAGGAAAAAATGTATAATGTAATATACAACAACAAATTAACGTTTTTCGGAACCCTCAGCACGCGAGTCACGCTGTTGTCTCAACTTGGTTTTAATAGACTTGAAACCAGCTCATTATTTGTAATATGTAGGTTGATTATAACAATGATTGTAGCAAGGGCAGTACGGCAGTTGAACTTTTTATTCCGAGCTGAGCCAGAATTTTCGGTATAAAAATTCGAAAGTACTGCAGTTTCATGTAGAAATAGCCCTAAAAAAGCACGCTCCGCTGGAGATCTACATTTTTCCGCAATTTGATACCTCGCCTTTTGCCACATTTTTTGCGGGACTCCAAAACTATTCCACTCGTTTAAAAGTTCAAAAAACACAGATAACGAAGAACAAAACGCATTTTGAAAAGATAGAAAGTGTGACGTCAGACATTCACTCCTCCTCCCTGACTTTTGGAGGAGAAACCAGAGACTATGAATGAGTATCATCATCAACCATATCTATCTGTCTGGCTGGACATTTACTCCAACGAACGCTAAAACTACCACTGGGTTCTATAGGTAGCTTATCATAAGTACCGGTGGGAGGGATACGCTGTGCCGCGCTCCACCTGTAGGTACCACCATCTTGCTTGTTTCTTCAGTGAAACAGTTTTCCTGTGTTTCGGAGAGAAGGGCAAGACAGGCAGTGTAATTACTGGCACAGAGACTTAACATCTTATGTCTCAGGATAGGCAACAATAAATGTGTTGCCTGGGCTAGTTCCAGCCAAACTATTTTATGTTCATGGGCGACGTCGAGCACTTACCATCAGGTCACAGGTGGCACATCTGCCACTAATATACAATGTATATTTTTTTCAGTGCGCCGCACCGACTGAATTGCATTGCTCTAGCGATTTTCTAGAAAAAGATGAAAGATAAGGAACATACGATAAAAAATGCCCATCGGACACAGCGCGGATCCCTTCATTCCGTGATATGCTTGTATGAACAGCGAGACGTGCAAAATTTCATAGATGTAACGCCATCTATTGTAATGTAGTTGAACTATTTTAGACAACGCATTTTGACGTGACAACGTCTTATAATTCGATGGAGCGGGCTGCACGCACGAAAAAACATGACTCATGCGGCGTTACCTCGCTCTGAGGCGTTCCATTATCTTATGACGTTGTCACGTTCAACTATCGTCAGTAAACCGACTTTACAGACAACCGATTTTAGATTTCAAATAGGTACCTACAAGTATGCATACAGTTTTACGTATGGATTATTATTACTTTAGTTTTTTTAATATATTGCAGGATAACTCTATCTCATTTAAAGAATAGAATAGAAATCTGATCTAAAATCGAAATCTAAAAAAATCTAAATAAATTAAAGAAAATTGGAAAGAAAGAATGAATATCACAATCCTATTAACGTTGTTATTCTAGCATAAAAATCTAACGTCTCAGGGTAGCCAAGGAATGAATCTGGGGCTAGTACAATAAAAATTGGCCCGATGAAACTCGTTTATCCCTTGTGATCATATTGCCGATCACTGATAATAAAACAATATCCTAGAACTTCATTATTGACCACTTAAACCAATTGCTCTACTGATTTGCCTATGCCGAATGCTAAAACTATGATGTTAAGCCGTTGGTAGGATGAGTTGATGGATAGGCCCGTGATTTAGTATTCTAGTGAAGGCGTCACAATACTTAGTCAACTGGTTTGTCTAGTTATAAATATAGCAAGCCACTTTCGTTCTTATCACTACAAAATTAATACGAGAATGGTTTGCGCGATTTTACAATACGTTGGCTAACGTCTAACTGGAGGATATATTTCGGTTACAGAAACTTAAGCTCTCGGTTGTGGATGTAAGGTGCAGAATGGAGGTGCGTGGTGGGTTACCTAACTGTTGAGTCACTGGTCCAAGTATGCAATAGCTGATTGAATATCAAATTAATTGTACGGTAACATTGTTATAATATCACCCCTGTAGTACCCTCTAGGTAATAGAACTATTACGTAGGGCTCACCCCTATTGGTATCCCTAAATGGCGTGGGGGTGAGACTTAGGGTGTTAAGGGGTCCTAAAGATGCATTCAATAGAGCACTCGCAGTTTCAATGGATGTAACTTGTAAGACTAGAGCCTCGCTACACCGAATTGTCTCCTTTGCAGCTTTAGGGTTTAGCAATAATCAAGCGTGTGCTTTATAATGAAACAATTTTTATGGATTTTATCGCGGTTTATTAAGATTTTTACAAGCCCGACGTTTCGGATACTTTACAGCAACCATGGTCACGGGATGACTGAGGTGACAGATAAAAATCTTAATAAACCGCGATAAAATCCGTAAAAATTGTTTCATTATAATGAATGAAATTCGCGCAAACATTAGAAAACAAGCGTTTGCTTTTTATATGATTACAAGCTGTAAATGACAAACGTTGTCCTAAAATGTTATCGTCATCATTATCTCAAACATCAAATCTAAGTCAGCTGTTCTGTGGGAACTTGATAAAAAACGAAATCCATTAAGAAATTAATTCCAATAGGACTCAGTACATACTCGTATATTAAGAAATACCAAAAAGTATATTGGTTTATTTCTCCCGTGAACGAAGACGGGTTGAACAGGCAGTGTAATTACTGGCACCGAGACTTACCTTGACTTAACTTTGTCAGCAGTGAGTGGATACGGGGTAGTAATGAATACAAGGGAATTATTGGAAAGCAGTGCTTTGGAATTGGAAATCATTTTTGAATTTGAAAGGTATTATTAGTACAGTAAAAACAGAATTTAACTTCGCACTAAATTGCAGATCTTGTGAGGTTATCTAAGCATCCTACTGAGCATAAAATCACAAAATGCTGACAGATCCAGGTGGAGCTTCGAACACTGACTTAAAAAAAGTTTTTTGCCGATATCTCAGAAACTTTGCACTTTAGGGCAAAAGTTATTAACACCATTATTGTAGATAATAAAAATTGGCATCTTTTATTTCCTGTAAACATTTTTATAAAATTTACCGTTTACGATTTATGGCGAATTAATTGGATCGGTTTTTTTATCTCGCCGATAACTCTTAGAATATTGAATTAATCAATAAAATTCGTTTATCTATTTTTATATAAAAATCCAAGTAAAATTTTTACTGTAATCCTACTAAAATACTGAAATGTAGTATGTATAATAAATTGACCATACAAACCTTCATCTGATATGACGATAACCAACACAACAAAATTCTCATTAATGCAATGCAAATTTTAACAGTGCAATTACAGAACTTAACGTTTCGTATACTTTAAAACGATGGTAACGGTAGGACTCCATTATAATAAAAGAAATTCCCATACTCATTAAAGAACAACATGAGTCCAGGATTTTCGAATCACCTGGTCATAGCATAGCAGAGGCTGGGTGTAAAGTCCCGTATCTTTATAGCTGGCATGATGATGATGATGATACATTCACCTCGTGTCATCGAATACCGCGTTATGGCAGTTGATGTCAAAGGTCAGAACTTGAAGATTGTGCGGCTTCAGAAGCCCTCTAACCGCCGTCAATAATAATACGGATACATAACATGAACTTACTATTGTAAAGCTGATCGCTTCACTTGAAATATATATTTTATGACAAAACAAGACAGTTGACAAGTGGTCACACTACATTGACAAGATGGTATGTGGTCAACATCGTTGATAAATAAACGAACACACACTTGACCAACCCTTATTGTACCAGGCCAAGCTAAATTGGGACCCACAAACTCGTCAGGTTCTAACTCAGGGCTTATGATATGCGTTTGGTTGTTTCCTGCCAACAGGATAATATATTGATTAAGTATTAAGGTGTGAGGGCTTTATGCCAAGTTCCACATGATAGCCAGATCTAAACCAGAGTTGGGTGGCATGTGGAACAAAAGGCATTTATAGGTTATCCTGAGACTCAATCCAAAGTGCCAGTAAAGTGGCGATTGTAACTCTCATTACACCTTTCACATTACGCTCGACAAATTCTACGAAGTCCGGGACAAACAAAGTACCTTAATTTAAAATTATTGCTTTCTTGTCTTGACAATCTCGGTCTCATTCTCTTAGAAAAGTTGGGATAAAAACACGTAAAAAACCAAACAGATATCCGATATAATAATCAATTCAACATATCCACTAATGAATGGACGTAAAGTAGAAAGTCCGCGTCTTATGATTTCCGCTACCATTTAATCCGCAGAGAGATTTGCGTGCGGGCACTGCTCTTGAAATCGTATCACATCAGAGTCATTCTTCTAAAATAGCAGTCTTTAAATTATTATTATTTTTTATGTTAATTGGATAGGCAAACTGGCAAACGTGCCACCTGATGGTAAGTGGTCGACGTCGCCCATGAACATAAACTAGTTTACCTGGAACGAGCCCAGGCAACTCATTTATGTGTTGCCTATCCTGAGACATAAGATGTTAAGTCTCGGTGCCAGTAATTACACTGCCGGTCTTGTCCTTCTCTCCGGAGAAACAAGCAAGATGTTGGTACCCATGCAGCCGAGTTGATACCCGGGAGCGCGGCACAGCGCTTCCCTCCCACCGGTAGACCCAAATAGATAATACCATACTCAAAGGCGGCAAAGCTATAAAAATAAAACATTACACTACTCTTTTCCTACAAATATTACTTACAAGAAGTTTTGCAGAAAAGGCCGCTATGATTTGCGAAAAAACATGACATTACCCGGACTAGCCGAAACAATGTGTTGGATTCTGTGACGCAAGGTTTTGATGTCAGTAATTACACTGCCTATTCTGTCTCCTTTCGAAAGAGAGCAAATCTGTTTCGTAAAAGAAATAAGCAAGATGGCGGAACCCATGCCACATGGCGACGCGACGACAAAGGGCCATCATTACGCTTGCTTATCAGCAAATGTTATTGTATCATATCTTATTATCGAATTAATATAATTTCATGGATTTCTTTAGAATGAAGCTCTAACATCGTTGTCGTCACGTAAATATTTGACAGCACATCTGAGAAAACATCACTGAATATTATGAAAATTTTCTGCCTATTATACCTGTATATCTCTCGCTCTGCTTATCTTTTTCTACTCTATTCTCTATACTGGTACTACGTTAGATTTATTTTATAGCTTCTACTTGAATGATTGTGTTTTGACCGACATGCAAATCTTCGTTGTATTTGTGATCTACGTTGACAATTCACCGTCATTTTGATGTTACTGGGAATACATATTTTTAATCTATGTTTCTAAGAATATTTCGACAACACTTGGTCATTGACTGACATACGAAACTACTTTATTTTAAACGTTTTTAATTTAATACAAATCCCTATATTACCTTTGTTTTCAAATTCTTGAAAATAATGTTGCTCACACACCATTCTATGTAAAGAAGTGCATCGATAAATAACTCTAACCTACTGATAATAGAATCCACATTCTTTCACGCTGAATGCCGTGATAAGCAATCTTATATCAGCAAATCTTGATAAAAACTCACATCAAATAATCATCTTTAGTGCAAAAGAAATATGACATGGTTCAGCTTGTGCCAAGTTGAAAAAATACTGCACTGCAAAAGATACCGTACCTATGTGAATTGAGATTTAATTTGGGTTGCAGCGAGTATAACTGTTGGTCATTTACCAGGCACAAACCAGTTCTGGATTGAGAGTAATGAGTTTTAAGCTCTACATACAGAGGTTGAGGTTTAGTTTTGTATGATGAAGTAAAACGACATAACATTCCAACACTCCTAGAACGGTAAGATAGAAAAGTAAAAAATCGAAATTTTAATATCTGCCTAGGGCATGGGCTTCGTGTTTTATGGCTTAGCCTATAAGAATAGTAATATAGATTCGTTTGTTTCTGTATGCGAATAAATATGGTAAAGTACAGACTACAGACTATCGTGGTTCGTTAATTTTTTTTTAACATTTCCTCACAGGACTGGTGTAAGGAGTTTAGTGCGTTCAAACATACACACACATTAGTAAGCTATATTTTAGTACCTATAAGTTACGAGAAGTTTTTGTACGCCTTTTAAAGCTGTTTAACGTCTGAGATTTGGCACAGTATAAAGTTTTTATGGAAAAGAAATGGAGTAAGCTAAAATGAATATAAAGTAAGTGAAGCAAATATTTCATTATTACAAATAATGAAATATTTTATATTATTACAAATAATGAAATATTTTCCATATGAATGGTACCTAATTATATTAAAATAAATGCCAATTATGATTCCTTATTTTATTATAGGCGAGAACATATTTTATTTTAACGATGAAATAAATTTAATTACAAATATAGATGTGGCTAAAAGGTTCGAGGTGAGATTTGAGCCATACAGGATCTCTCGTAGTTATAATTTTAATGCGTCTAATAATAATAATTAGTAATTAACTGACTTATGTCGTAAACTTTTATTAATCGAAATTGTTCGAAAGTTTTACATTCTAATGTTTATTACACTAATGCAATAATAATGTAACTAATTATGTCTGTAAGATAGTATTCACCTATTACTTAATTTATATATTTTTATTTAAATTACCTACTACGTATGCTCACTCATTTATTATAAGATATTACAAAATATTTATGTAACAACTAGCTATTGCCCGCAACTTCGCCCGCGTTCTTTTAGATTTACAGCCGTACCCGCATTGATGATGATTATTTTTATAGCCTCCTTATAACATCAGCTATCTCAGGCTTTGAAAGTCCCATCAAAATCCGCCCAGCCGTTTCAGAGATTAGCCGGAACAAACAGACAGGCTAATAGACAAAAATCGTAAAAAATGTTATTTTGGTATATGTACCGTGTATACATCCATATAATATGCATCTAATAAAAAGCAGTTATTTTAATATTACAAACAGACATGCCAATTTTATTTAGATATCTTATTATATTATGTAACAATAGATATAGTCGGACCATAATATTATTATGCTCTAATTCTTATAAACATAAAAAAGTGCGTGCGTACAAAATACACATGTCAGTAGTGAAACTTATTTGGCAAACTAATTGTTCTCTGTTAACTAATAAATCTCGTTTATTATTATACTAATCTAAATGAATCTAAAGCTTTAAATTTCCGAGACTTGCGATGCGACGTTCGCTCTATCTCACTCTCTCTCTCGATCTTTCTCGCTCGCTTGCTCCCTACTCTCACTCCATGGCTATTTGCTTCATGCTACGTTCGCCCTTTCTCATTCTCTCTCAATCGGTCTCAATCACTCTCTCTCTTCTTTTAGCAGGTTAGAGTCCTGCACACCCCCTCCGCTCTGCCAAAGCGGAGGGATAGCCCATGACGATTTTACACCCCGAAAAAGGGGATCCGCGAACCGATAAAGGTTAATAAACGCTGGTATAGATAAAAAATATTACGAATTATTCTTTAATACATTGTTTTCTGCGTGGGTTTCCCATGCCAGCGGTCAAATGACGTCTGATGATGCCATCATCAACCATGAATCATCAAAACCTATTGAGAATCGATCACGCAGAGGTCGCGGGATCGAGTCCTTGCAATGGCAGATATACATACATATATAAAATTCTTCTGTTCGTGTGTTCTGCTGGACCGATTTTGATGGTTTTTCTGTGCTCCAGTGGATTTAAAAATGTTTTTTATTCAGAATTCGATCCACTACTAAATGTTTTGTAGGTACAGTAGGTATAACGTCTATCGGGTCCGTCAGTATTGGTATAAATACTTAGACGTATTCAAGAGTTGCAACTTTTTGTCACCCATTTTTCTGGTAATTTGTCAGCAATTTGATCCTGCTCTGCTCTTTTATCCGTAACATTGCAAAGCTGCATAAATAACTAGCAATCCGCAGCACCAATTAAGGCAATTAAGGAGTCATTATAAGGTTCAGGAATCATTTAAGGGAATAAGTATCAAGGATTGTGATCGAAATCTAAATCAACATACAATGTAGTAAATTATGGTTCAAAAGAGCTGAAGAACCTCGGACAAAGAATTAGTCTAGTCTCAATTCAAAGGGGGAACGCTGCCAGTATCTTCGGAACCTTGCCTTAAGGGACTCCTTTTTAATAATATATTTTAGTTATTATTTATATTTTTAAGGATTTTAGTTTTAGTTTTTTTTTATGTAGTATTTAGAACGTACTTAATTGGACATTGGATGATGAGTCTACCGGTTCTGAGGCCCACTGAGATGGACCAGCAAAACAAACTCATTGAAAATAATCTTTAAATATTTTGTTGATGATAATAAGATAAGTCTATAGAACACCGTATTTTACACTGAAAATAACAAAGATTGGTGTAAAGACAAAGAGGAAATGACAAACATTGTCACAAACATTGTGATAAGAAATACCACATCGAAGCTCATAACTTGAACACGTACGTGGTACCAGTAATTGGGCATGAAACAACAGCAACAGTTACGTGGCCAATCGCTGGAGAGCCGTGACCTGGTGCCGTTACCAGTGGGAGATGAGGTGACTACTGACTAGATGTACAGCTTTCATTGTCACGTGTAAATTACTGATTTACGGTATGTGAAATGAAAGACTTTTTACGGATATCTCTGTATGTGATGTCTTCACTTGCCTGACGTTTCAGATACTTTACAGCTCATGGTGAGGTCTTTTTTTTTTTTCTTTAACGCCGGCAATGGCTCTGAGGCATCCCGCGGGGGAGTGGGTCGCCCCAGGACTCGCTGCGGCCGAAAGGTGGTAAGTGGACGCACTGAAACCCGGCGAGTGCCACCAATACCGCCCTCGGATCTAATGAGCATAGGCACCTCGACGGCTAGTCAGTCCCTCAAGGCACCGACGCCACATCCACAGAGGGGTTGTCCCACATCACAGAACAACCACTTCGAACGTCGGAACAGTACAATGGGGTGAGGTTCCCATCCTCGCCCCTTATCTCTCTGCTCTTTTGTCGCCTCTTCTTATAAAAGGGATATAAAGAACAGCTTCCTTGGCTCAATTTGCTTCGCCTTCGCCTGCGGTGTTGGGCACACCTTAGGCTACTGAGCCCCACCGCCACGACAAGGCTTGAATCATGGTGGGGTCATGGTAAGGACTGAGGTATCAGATGTCCTAGCGTTTATTTCATCGAGATAGGCGAATTGATAGATAAAGCACCCGGTGGTAAGTGGTCAAGTAGTCGTCGCCGGGAATATACCATAATGTGCAAAATCCAGCATTTGGTAATATGTAAGTTGTGGGATCTCTCGTAATCTCCGTAAAAATGCCTTTCTGCTTTTCCTTTTTCATCCAGAACTCTAGTTCTGCCAAATTTCGTACTCTTGCGAGGGCAAAAGCTTTAAAATAGGAATCAAGATTTCTTATTATTATAGAAGATATTATATTTAAACCCCGTTTTAATGAGATTTGCACACGTGTATGGGTTCAACTTGTGAGGAAGTTTTGGACAGCAACAGACAGGACAGCAGGGGTCACAGTTTTCTGTGAATTTTTACCTGGGCCACTAGCATAATAAATTCATTATTTTACGACCCCTACAATTTATGTTTATCTATAACATGTAGATAGACATATTATGTAGTCAGCGTGGACTTTATTATTGACCTACGGATTTTTCCTCAGACTCTCTTAGGTCAGCTATTGATTTCCCATTAGACATAATATAGCATATACCTTTTGGTATTCCGTTTACCACAAATGTTTGTACGAAACCTATTGACCATTCTTATCGTTTTATGGTAATAAAGAGGTAATGATAGAGATTAGAGAGGCTAGTAGTCTTTGAAACTGATAACCAAAAATGTTATTTTAAAATCCTCTAGATATTTTATTACGACGATTTGCCTATCAATAATAATATCTTGTTGTAATGAAGTGACTGTCCATTGTTCCCTTGGAGATGAAAAACGAACATATAATTTCAGTGAGGTTTAGGTATTATTTATTTATTTTATTTATTTGTTCGTCGTAAAAGCTTATAACTATGATAATCATAAAACATCGATTAGAATTCATCATTAAATCATTTTCAAGTACTTAAAAAGTAAAGATATTTTTTTATAACCTAATTATTATAACCGATTCGATTATTTCATTTGACAATGAGTTTATATGGAAAAGTGCAAATACCTAATATTTATACAGTACCTATGTATGTTAAATAAATACAAATATACTAAATATTTTCCATAAATACATCCATTGTTTATTTTTGATAAACAAAATGCCAAAAACATTTAAGGACAAAACAATTGTACACAATGACGAAATAGCTCCGCAAAATAAAAATAAAACATTATAAATATTTCGTTTTAAATAGTTTAACATGTTAATCTAAAAACTTTCCATATTTTTATAATAAACATAGCAAATAATAAAGGAGATATTTAAATAAGCTAGTAGGTATTTATACTCCTACAGGACCTGATAATAAACTCGATACATAAATCCACCATTTTACTTGAGATGTTAATTGCTCCATGATGAGACTATCAATGCAAAACGCTCCTCTCACCAAGGCCACCAGGTTTTTTGCATGACCAACCCGTTCAGAAATTATTATTTTATTACCGCTAAATTCTTAATTGCTTGGATTTCATGTTTGGCTGTATGTACATCGTTGCCTAAAATACGAGGTTTTAATTTTGCATGATACATTGGCTGTATGCAGTTATACTTTTGTTGTATCGTTAAAAAAAGTTTGATGTCTAAATTGTGTATTCCATTGGCTGTTTAATACAGTTAACTCTTTGTCCTATGTATACACTTTATAAAAAAAATATTACATGATTTAGCACTACACTGTGTTCATTTGTGTGTATTTGAAAATATTTCCTTTGTGTATTTGAAAATATTTTCTTTGAAGCGCAATATTAAATGGCAAAGGTTTTACTTTAAATACTTATATTTTAAGTTTTAACTGTGCCGTCCATAATTTGAATGTTGCGGGTTTGAATCCGGCCTATGCAGGACTTAAATCAGCTTCAATTAGATATGAAGATAATGAGTCTACAAATGAATTGCACTTGAAAATGGATTGATATTTAAAAAAAAATTAAGAGTTAGTCAAGTTGAGAGGACTCTTAGAATCTTGATATTAATTTGTATAATTAATTGAAACTTTTTCTTTGACTACAGCGACAAATAACGGGTTCAATCCCCGTTGGATGACCGAATACCAACATATTTTAGATAGTGAAAGTATATAGGATATTATAAAGAATATACGGTAGTGGTCAATGATCATCCCCCCTACAAATTCAACTGCATGTGATGATGATTTTAGCTTACCAAATCCTTGAGACATGCAACGTCATGAGTATAGGTTCTACCATAGATATCGAGACTGACTTGTCTTTTTACTCGAAGCCTATCATTTTAGCCTTTGTTTTGTAGTTATAAAATATTTCTGTGACATTAAAGGTTTTTTTTATTAAGGAGGTTTTGGTGATGATAATGATGTTTGCTGCTATGTTCTTGCATACTAAAATTAAAAAAAAAACTGTCCGTTGTCTTTGCCCGTGCATTCCATTTATGAAAAAACTCACATCCTCGGTCGTTGACCCGTGTCCTAACTCCTAGTGCACTGTATCACTCACAAACACTCAAACAATATACCAAACATAATTTAACACAACCCGGCGCTGTTGACGCTGTTGAGCGGGCAGCGGTGACTCGTCAGCTAATGTTGCTTCTCTTTCACGCGGACTGGTGTTGCCAGGTTTGGGTAATTTACCCGTAATTGTGTACAAATTCGCTTATATTTATGACGTTTAATAATAAATAATAAGTAAGCTGATCTGATTCTCGAAACGGTCAGTTCCTACAGGAGAACACTAAGATTCAAACAAAATCTTATAAAAAGTCTTATAAGACTATCTAATAAGACAACAGGAGGACAGATAGAGACATAACTGGACATAACCACAGATTCTTTCTTTTTTAATTTTTCTTTTTCTATTATTCTTTAAATAAGATCAGCTAAGAATTTTTGGATAGCTAGAATCTAGATCATCCTAAATTATACTTTCATAAAAGTTAAGTTCGTGGTTTGAAATACATCTCATCCATATTTTATCAATTGCAAATATTAAATACTATTATATTAACGTATATTATGTCAGAAATAGCAACATCGCCACCATGGTTCAAGCTTTGTCGTGGCGATGGGGCTCACCTAAAGTGAACCCAGCACCTTGGGCAAAGCCAATTGAACCGAGGGGGCTGCTCTTTATACCCCTCTTATAAGAAGAGAGGACCAAAGAGTAGGGGGGACAAGGAGCGAGAATGGGAACCTCACCCCATTGCACTGTCCCGACGTTGGGAGGGACAGTGCAATGTTCCCTTGGGGGTTATTGCCAAGATGTTACTCAACAGATCCGGGGCACCTTACCAAAGGCGGCATTGGTGGCACTCGTGGGGTTATAGTGGGTATTTGGCCAGACTTGCCGCGAGTCCCACACACTATCGGACTCCACCCAGGGCCGTTGACGGCGCGTAAAGGCGTTTCACCGCGTTAATAAATAAAAATAACAATATAATTATTCACCACTATTTCTTAGTTCCTTTAGAACTGGCGCTAGACTCGATTTGTTAAATAATTTACAGTATAAGTGCAATATTTTGTATGAAAAATTCATTTCAAAAAGGTTTTTACGGCAATTATTACGTGCACGGACTTAAAAATAGCATCACATACATACATATATTTCCCATCAACGACTAAGTGCATAATTTCCTGATAGTTGATGAATCATACGAATTAGTTACTGCAGTAATATGCGAATTTCTCGTGCTTCAAACTATGCGATCTAACTACATTAGCATCAGATATAATATACGAAAGATTGAATTAATCTGGCAACGTCGTACGTAACTTTACTTAAATTATGATGCTTCCTCTTAGCAACGTTACTAAAACTCTTTCATACCTCGCAATGCACAATAATGGATCATAATTTAGAATTTCATTCCAAAGTCTATTATTTGTAAGATTCCTGACAGAAATTATTATAGAACTTTATTACAAAAGATCTTGTGTAAATGGTCATTTTAGGGGGTTGAAATTTAACGCAAATGATTTAAAGTTTACGTATGCCAATATTTGTTATAATATCTTCTTCTCCTTTTGCGCAAAGCCTTTTCAGGTATATACAAAGATCATTTACGATTGATTATTATATCAATAAAAATATCTACAAACTCGGGAAAACACGTTCACACTGGTAACACTGTTCAAATAACCTCAAAGGCTGTGTCCAGTTCCAGTATAAAGCGCGTATAACAACGCGAATGTGCCGTGCAATGATCACTATGACAAGGTTGCAATTATTACTCACGTCATTACCGGACATAGAACCGTGTCGCATGTTGTAACATTACAACTTTTATATGCACATAGTTTGAGTAACTGAAAGTAATTTTCCGGTTGTTTAACTAGAGTTATACGAAAATCTACCTTATTATAAATACTTAAGGAATACATTATATTTTACGAGTTTAGTGTAAAATTGTTTTGCAGAAGCCATTCGCGCTTACCTTATAATTATATTACTATAGAAAAACAGACAATCGTATTAAGGCGATGCGGAAGTACAGGTAACAAGGAGTAAAGTCACGGGAACATGTATGTCTTACCCGTGGATCGTGTACGTGGATTCTATCAGCCTACCTATTTCTGCCGTTGCCAAGAAGCACAGCAAAGCTGTTTTTGCTGTGCTTTCTGAACATTTTTAGAAGGAGAATAAGTAGACTAGATATATATGCCTACGCATACGTATGTGCAGTAGAATGTACATCTCTAGCACAGCTAATCTCTCTTTTAATATTTTGAAAATCTAGTTATTATATAAATAAAAATTTAAGGAGTTCCATGATAATTATTAAACTTGAAACAAAGTGAATTACGCCAACCTGTATTGCCAGTAAAATCTAATAACTTTCAGCAAACGCAGAAAAAGATTTCATAACAATTATTAATAAAATTAAACTTTACTGAAATTTAGATCATTAAGGCCACAGTATCCTTAGTGATCGAAGTTCCGTCTCAAATGTACGGAATCTTGCAACTATTTTTGGAATGAAATTCAAAATGATAAATGACATATCAGAACACAATACAAGATTAATTGATAGTGGTCCATTATCTTTATCTCTTTCATTGGTATTGATTAGAGAGAGACATATGACTTTGATCTTGTCTCAATACAATGGTAAGTGCCCTCATCATCATCTGCATGTACACATCCAGGATAAGTCGTTGTTGAGCTCAGAAGAGTTCAATGACTTGGCGCGAGACACTACCGTGTCTCCGGATTCATGCAACTGCTTTAATTACTTAAGAAGCACACGGACAAGTAAGAAGTAGTCTGCGTCGTCCATGTATATAACGTGAACCCGGGACTAGACTTATGCCAGCCCAAGTTCTGATGTCTATGAAGAGACGCAGCATGCAGGGTTGCCATTTTAGTAGGGTTTCCAACAAATTTAGGGGGTACATAAGTGAGATGCAATTTCTAAGGGCTTTATATTTTTAGATTATTTTTAACTTATTCAATGTATTAATATTCAAGAGTTTATGTGAGATTATGAGTATATATTGCGGTAGTTTAAAAGGTTTTTAACCTACTTTAGGGGATTAATATTTTATTTGGTATTCAATATATTTGAACGCCGGGAAATGCCCTGAGGCAGCCCGCGGCGAAGTGGGTTTCCCCACGCGGGTATGTGGGACTCACTGCGCCCGAAAGCTGGTAAGTGGACGCAGCTCTACCGACTAAAACCCGGTGAGTGCCACCAATGCCGCCTTTGGTGAGGTGACCCGGATCTGTTGAGCAAACAGGGCACCTCGACTGCTAGTCAATCCTTCAGGGGACCGACGACATCTCCCAACGTCGGGACAGTACAATGTGGTGAGGTTCTCATCCTCACCCCTTGTCCCCCTGCTCTTTTGTCCTCTCTTCTTATAACAGGGGTATAAGAGCCCCCTCGGCTCATTTAGCTCCGCCCAAGGTGCTGGGCTCAACTTAGGCTACTGAGCCCCACCGCCAAGTCAAGGCCTGAATCATGGTGGGGAACGCAGTAGAGCTGCCTGTATAGAAGCTCTGCCCAGGAAGGGTTCTACACAATCTGCTGGTAGATTACCTTATCTAACAAACCTATAGTAATACACTCACAGTATTTGGGCTCCCCGCGTCTCTTCACCCGCAACTTGATCACGCAAGAGGAGATGCACTGTAACAAGAAGAGTACTGTTAAAATAATACACTTATTTCTGGGAATAAGATCCCGTGGAATCCACAATGAGGGCCCACACAATAGAGATAAAAAATTCAAATTTTGGCAATGATTTCAGGAAAAGATTAGAGGCCTGCACTCCCACGTTACCCCAGGGCTTCGAGACCTCCAAATGTTTTCCGTAAAATGAGAGGGATCTAGCTACCTCGAGGCTGTAAGTGTAGTGTGTTTCGGAGACGTAAGGGCTTCTGTATGAGCCAAGACCGTCAAGTAAATGTGAAAGAAGAGGCTTCTTTACAATCCTATGGTAAGACGAATCAAGATCAATGCACTGAAGAATAAGTCTTGAGTGGGTGTAGCTATGTACATAATATATTATGTGTGTGTATGTGTGTGTGGCGGACCAATTAGCGCCACAGTTCTGAATCGCTCTATCGAAGTTCCACAGCTCGTCGCTATACATACAACAGCTAAATTGATAGTAAGTGGGCTTCGGCCTGGCCGAGCATACTATCTCGCTCGGTCGGACATCTCCCTTTACGTCTTTCACCTATGATCCCACATGTGTGTGTGTGTGCGATCGAATAGTGCGGAACAGTTTTTGGCAAGAGGTCTATGACAACATCGATCGACAGTTTTGCAGGGTTCCAGAAGGTACCAGAAGGGTAAAAACGGAACCCTATTACTAAGACTTCGCTGTCTGTCTGTTCGTCTGTCTGTCACCAGGCTGTATCTCAAGAACCGCGACAGCTAGACAGTTGAGATTTTCACAAATGATGCATTTCTGTTCCCGCTATAACAACAAATACTAAAAATAAATATTCAAGGGAGGCTCCCAGACAACAAACGTGATTTTTTTGCTAAAGTGTCTAATGTTGTATATCGAATATAAAGGTACGGAACACTTCGCGCAAGTTCGTCTCGTACTTGGCCGATCTTTTAGGTATCCCCACAATTCTTCGTAGTAAGTGCAACTTTAGCACTGGCCTGTACCATAATATCACTTATAGGAATATAGTTTTAGTGTAATATAATATTACTTTACTCCGACTACCCACCGCTGAGAGGGTTTCAGAGTGTAGAAGAAGGAGCAAATGGAATAAGGTCGTATGGCATTTTATAATAATTGTTATTATAGTTAATAATTATTAATAGTCCTCGAGAAACTTTTTAGGAGAGAAAATTGTACATACGTAAGGTCATAGATAATAATAATTAATACAGTACATACAGCCTTATGAGAGAGGTCTGGGTTCAATCCTAACCGCTGCAATGAATTAAATTTTTCTTAATTTCTCCGTGCACCTGAACATGAGAACATGATTTAAACATCGCTTGCTCACCCGTGAAGGAAAACATCGTGAGGAAACCTGCATGCCTGATGAGATTTAAAGTCTTTGAAGGTGTGTGAAGTTCACCAACCCGCATTGGGCCTGCACCTAGTAGCTTCTTCGTGCGCCGCGGTACAGCCGCGCCCTTATTTTATACGTTAGTTGAACAAACTGGCAGACGTTCCTCCATACCTCATAAGTGAATAAATTTCATTTCGGACATCAGGAATTAGTTACCTTTTTATTCTGTAACGCCGGGAAATGCTCTGAGGCATTCCGCGGGGGAGCGGGTCTCCCCACGCGGGTATGTGGGACTCACTGCGCCCGAAAGCTGGTAAGTAGACGCAGCTCTAACCACAAAAACCCGGCGAGTGCCACCAATGCCGCCTTTGGTGAGGTGCCCCGGATCTAATGAACAAATAGGGCACCTCGACGGCTAGTCAGTCCGCCAAGGGACCGACGCTACCTCCATGGAGGGGTTGTCCCGTACCACAGAACAACCCCTCCCAACTTCGGGACTGTACAATAGGGTAGGCTCAATTCGCTTCGCCCAAGGTACAGCGGCTCACCCTAGGCTACTGAACCCCGCCGCCACGTCAAGGCCTGAACCATGGTGGGGCCACTGTAAGCCCTGGTGGTAATTTGGAACTCTCTAATTTGCTCTATACTATGCTATGCTACGCTATAGAGTTTGGACTGCAGCGGAAATTTGCAGACCAAACCGTAACTAGGACCGGGGTGAGTTTTAAACCTAGCCGTGTGTGGGGTTCGCACTTGGAGATGCGTTACCCACTAAAACCGCTGCAAGTGCCCTCAGCCGCCTTTTATGAGAGTCCCGGATCATGCAGGCAACGCAGGACCCTCGGCGACAGGCTGGCCCCGGCGAAAAGGCCAGACTCCTCCTCTAAAGAGGGACTGCTCGGCTGTTCGTTTGCACGATACTTTTAGCAGTCCCCGACGACGTCGTGTCTAGATGGACCCAGGTTAATACCCCATCCTGGGCCCGACACGAGCACAGGGGCGTTACTGGTGGCGCATTAGGTAGCGCCTCCTACGCACCCCCGTTCGTCGCCCGCGGTGGGAGGCCTCGTCGGCGGCCTCCTCTCTCACCCGCTCATCGGCCTCCTTCTGGGACATTACTGCCTCGCAGAAGGAGACCATCGCCGTCCAGGACTCGTCGTCACCGAGCATCGCGGCGATGACACTCGGCAGAGACAAGTCCCCTCCGATGACCGATGTCAGATCATGACGCAGCGCCGCCCATCTCAGGCACACCTCGGGGGTGTGCTGGGCCGAGTCCGCCGCCGCGCCACAATCGTGACACACAGTTACCGGCTCCCTTTGGGCCGTCCTGCACAGATACTCACCGAAGCACCCATGCCCGGTGAGCACCTGTGTTAGACGGAAGGTGAGGGGTTTGCGTTTACGACGCATCCACCGCTCAAGGACTGGGCGCAGCTAGGGCAACCGTTACGCCTTTGCCATACGGCTGCCGCGCCAAGTCCTCCCCCCACCTTCGCATTAGTGCCTCCTGCCCTAGTCGGCGGACCCGTAGGATCCCGTCCGGCGTCACGTCCTCTCCGAGGGACCTCCTATCCGAGACATAGGAGTATACCTCGGCGAGAACTTCCGCCACGAGTTCCCACGGGGGGTCGCCGGCTAAGGCAGTAGCTGCAGCCCATGATATCGTACGATACCCCCGGATCACTCTTACCGCGATTACCCGCTGCGCCGAGCGCAGCTGGGCCCTACTCCGCGCGGTAAGGCGATCCGTCCAAATCGGAGCACCGTACGTCGCCATACTCCGGCAGACATCGTAGTATAGCTGCCTGCAGGCGGCGCTGGGTCCTCCGAAGTTCGGGAGGGAACTGCCCAGCGCACTCGCCGCCTTCACGACCTTCGGACCCAATTGTTCGAAATGTGGGCCGAAGGTCCATCCACCGTCGAGGATGAGCCCCAGATATTTGATGTGAGGGCACATCCTGACCCTCACCCCAGCAGCCCCCGGTGGGGGTCCTTTCCGCCCGGTCCCGCGGAAGAGGAGGGCTTCGGTCTTGTCGACTCTGACCCGAAGCCCTAACCTCTCAATGCGGCTGATCACGAGGTCGAGCCCGACCTCGGCCAGCCGCGCCGCCTCCTTATAGTCTCGTCCCCGGGTGTAGACAAAGGTGTCATCAGCGTAACAGATGACACTCATCCCGGGGAGGAGACGACCTCGCAGGACCCAGTCGTACCCGATGTCCCACAGGATCGGACCAAGTACCGAACCCTGCGGGACACCGCAGCCGACTCGCCACCACTCATAGAGTTTGGACTAGTTTAGAAGGTAGTATACTACTACCTGTACTTCCCACCATATTATGTAAACTTAATTACATCTAAGACTTTTTAATACCCAATACAAAACTCAAATAAGATAATAACGTGGTACAAGAGCGCATGTCCTATTGTACAGTTTGGCTTCTGCTCTTGATTTGGCTAACTTCCAGTTCAGACGCCTGATGTTACAGATAACTTTAATATCTTCACATTTCAACTAATTGCGGTCAGTGCATCTAAAATGTTTTTAAACTACCTTCCGTTGAGACCGCGCTTTTATTGCAGCAGATATTGGGGAGATTTTCAGTAATTTTTAACCGAAATCCGAAAGGAGGGGATTATATTATGTTCGTTATTATTGTACGCGGGAAATTAATTACTCCTTCACACATAAGTCTTCACAAACGAAATATCCGCCCCAAGAGAACTTTTAATTATTATTAAACATGTTTTTTTATGATTTTACCTCACTTCGAAGGGTTATATTTTTCGTATGTAATAAATGTATGATCACCTCAGTGGCTCAATGGTAAACGAGGTGCCGCTCAGCCGGTAGCGGGTTCAAATCCCGGATGTGTATTAAATATGTGTATGATATAATAAAAATCTTAAATATATGTATAGTATAAAAGTATTAAATATATTTCCGTTGTCTGGTACCCGTAACACAAGTTCTTCGAGAACTTACAACGGGACCAGATTGACGTGGTGCGAAAAGCGTCCATAGATATTATTTTTATTGTAATTATTACTATTATGTGTATTTGGAAATAATCTTTGACAGGTTCTGTAGTTAAAACAACTTTTTTTATAGAAGAGGAGGCAAACGGACAGTCGGTTCACCTGATGGTAAGTGAAAAGCGACATCCACAGACACCCGCTACACCAGAGGATCAGCAGGTGCGTTGCCGGCCTTTTAGATATGAGTATGTTCTTTTCTTGAAGGTTCCTAAGTCGTATAGCATTTCGGCTTTTGAGGTGTCGGTCGTCTTGGAGTTCACTGAAAATAACATTTTTTTTTCTTTTACGCCGGGTAATGCTCTGAGGCGGGATGCCGGGGGAGTGGGTCTCCCCAAGCGGGTATGTGGGACCCGCTGCGCCCAAAAGGTGGTAAGATGAACGCAGTTCTACCCACTAAAACCCGGCGAGTGTAACCAATGCCGCCTTTGGTGAGGTGCCCCGGATCTGTTCAGGTAACAGGGCATCTCGACAGCTAGTTAGTCCCGCAAGGGACCGACGCCACCTCCACTGAGGGGTTGACTCACGCCACAGAACAATCCCTCCAAACGTCGGGACAGTACAATTGGGTGAGGTTCCTATCCTCGCTCCTTGTCCCCCCGCTCTTTTGTCCCCTCTTCTTATAAGTGGGATACATAGAGCAGCTCCCTCGGCTCAATTTGCTTCGCCCAAGGTGCCAGGTTCACCTTAGGCTACTAAACACCATCGTCACGACAAGGCTTGAACCATGGTGGGCTCATTGAAAATACCTGTCCAGTGGACGATAAAGTTTGATTGATGATGATCTAAATTTGATTTTTCTAAGTAAAATTTTATCAGGTAGGCCCTCAAGTAGTCTAGGACCTTCAGATCCACCACCTCCACAGCAACATCCCATGACGTACCTCGTGTATGTGGGTGATCACTTCGGTGTGTGTCATGTCCTCCAACTTCGTCTCGTTGACGTCCATGATCTCGTCTGCCAACTCCAGGTTCTCCCAGTTGCCAGCTGATGGGGATCCTGCAAAGAAACATTATATGAATTCAGGTAATAGAGCAAGAGCTTTTGTGCTTTGTGCTTTTTCAGTAAAATAAATAGTAAGTATGTATAAAGTAATGAAAGTCGGTACGGTATGTACCTACTTTCATTCTTTCCTTTAAGCTTTTTACAAAATTTTTTTTTCTATGAATTAGTCTTTTCACGTATATTGATTTGGAGGTCTGAATACCCTGGGGCAATGAAGGACCTAATAATTTCCCAATAAAAGGTTTTTTTTAAATCGAAATAATACTACATATTTGTAATATTTTGTAATAAGAAATGTGGATGTTTCTGAGCAGCCGAAATTTGTTTGGAAATTTGGATATTCTTGGCCTCGCCTGCCCTTTCTGAAATTCGGCCCTGATTGGTAATGCCATAAATTGGTAAGACGTTGAATATTATACTACACTTTCAAAGAGGACGCTCTATATCTCGTATTGCTCGTATTCTTTTATTTTAAACTAGCTGTTGCCCGAAGGTTCGCGCGGGTTATCTTAGATTTATAGCGGTCATCAGATTGGTGATGACTAATTTATTAATAAATTAGCCGGAATAAACAGACAACAGACAGACAGTCAAAAATTATAAAACTTGATTTTTTTAAATAAATACCTACTATATATTTTTATAGTTGCGCATTTAATGAAAAACTATTAATTTTAAATTACAAACAGACAGAGTTCAATTTTATTTATTTGTATTCATATGACTTATTGTGGTTTAAGCTTTATTTTTAAGACTTTAACTAATATAAGAAAATGCTTATGCGAAACATAATTAATAACGCTGCGTTCGTGTGCATGGGTACCACCATCCTGCTTATTTCTTTCGTCAGACAACTGCGCTGGTGCCTTTTGCTAATTAACTATTACAATTACTGGCACCGAGAGTTATCACCTCGGGTCTCTGGATATATGGGCAACGCATGAACGAGTTCCTCAGCCTAATCCCAAGTAAACTCGATTATATTAATGGCGAGTGACGACGTTGAACATTTGTTATGAGGTTTCAATCGCCAGTTTGTATATCCCAATCCAACTGTCATTAAAAAAATTGTGAGACATCGATATCTTCGATGTCTAGGTATTTTGAATCTTTTTTGACACAACAATCTAAAACTAAAATAACTTATTGACACTTTTGGCTGGAAAGTATCGATCTCCTTCCGAGTTTATCTTTAGTCTAAATATAGTTTCACTCTGAAACTGATCCATATATTACCCCCAAAAACTAACTCTAACGTCGCACTAATGTGGGTCAACTAGTGAGTTTTAAAACGCGTTTATAATGTAGTGAATGTTTGTGAGGACCCCGCCCAATTCAGAGCCTGGTACTGATGGCGGGCTTTTTCTTTCTGCTGATCATGAGATTTATTTAAAAAAATCTAAAGGCCGCAGCAATCATGTGCGTCCACAGAAATCTAAATAATAAGACAATTTTGATTTCTGTGTGTGCGTCAATACATGAAGGCTAGTGTTTTGGCTAGAAGTCTGGCATTCTTCCCTGCAAATCTGTCTGTTATCTTAAGGACTAGTTTTGTGTGATGATCCCCCTGGGTAGTCCGGCTCATGAAAATGATACAGAACCAAATAGAAAGGGAGGAACCAGGTACACATGAGTCAAAAGGCGAAATGTTAATTTAGTGAGCTAGTTCTCTGGAACCGAGAATAAAGTTCTATGACCGCTGGGGAGACCATCATAATATTTATATAGCATTAATTAAAATTACCAGAAATTACTCATATATTGACCTCCAAGTTCCAACATTTTGGCGTTCGTTCGCACTAAATAACGACGATATGATTTTTCTAGGACCTCAAAAGTCAAAAGTAAAATAATTTCCCAATTTCTAAACCCCAAAGTCTTCAATATAATATGACTTATAAAACGATACAAAACTATGACTTACCATATAATTTGATCTTATTATCCTTGGTTTGAACCACAATAATGACATAACCCTCCAAATCCACCGTTTTGCATTTCACTGTAGTCATTTTATCAATAGCATTGATTTGAGTCGTGGTTGTATTGAATGTATTCATTTTAACTAATTTATTTCACGAATTATTAAAAAAGAAGAAACATATTCGCGTATACGGTTCGCGAAAAATTTACTTTACGTTCATTATTTTGTGAAAACCCAGCGTTTTCTCCAACACCACTTCAAGCAATTATTTTTTATTGCAAAATGGTTTGAATTAAACATTTTAAGCGTGATTTTCATTAGCCCGGTGATAAATCAGCCATTATGCGAGTTTAGCACAATATCACGACAAATTATAGAATAAAACCCGTGGCATTAGCAAGCGAATTTAATTGATGTTAAATAACGTCTATTAATAATCCGTAAATCTCCAGGAGAGGATTATTCATGGGGTATCACAAGACTTGTCACATTCTGTCGTATCCGCACTTTTCACACTGTTATTTCGACAAAAGGCACATTCTCATATTTCTTTTATTTCACACATGTTTCGTGTAATTTTTAATTAATATTTCGCTTTATTGAATAAGGATTTTAGGCGTTTGAGCGTGTTTGTGCGGTCCCGAACATCGGCCGAACGTTCCGCGGGCTGGGTGGTCGCCGCGAGTGACGGCCATCCCATTTTCGCTCGATCAATAATGCTCCCTACCCAGCATCCCTACGACTACTCTCGATAGAAAATTTAAAGTTCTTTCAGTATTTTTTTTGTTATTAATTATCCGTTTAGGAGTCATTTGTGAGTCCAAATAGGAGCAAAAAGTTAATGATAAGGGAAAAAAAGATCAAGGTCCCACCGAGATTTGAACTCGGATCGCTGGATTCAAAGTCCAGAGTGCTAACCATTACACCATGGGACCGCCTGAGAGAGCAGATGAAATAATGAGCCAGTACTTAAATTTTGTTATAATTTTATTTTATTAAGTTATAGAAGTAAAATATAACAAAAAAATATAGGATTGAAGACTTAAAACCCAGGGAAAATGCTTTATTCTAAGTTTTTGATTACATGATTTAAGGTCATTATTGTCTCACTAGATGTCACACCTGCACGAAAAATACAGTTCAAAAATAAACACATCTGTAGTGCCATCTATACAAATATGACTATAACCATGTCCACAAGTATAAACATTTTATAAACCTGCCAATCCAGCTAACATTAACTAAGACGGATATTATTTTGTGAATTTATTAATTAACATTAAAAATATTATATTTCTTTCTCTAATAGACAAATAAATATATTTTAGATAAACAAATGATAAAATATTTTGAGATCTCATTAATTGCAGTTAACATATTTTTATGGTAACATTTTTGATTTTATGACAGTTTGTCACTGACTTCGCTATAGTGTGGTTGTCATGTCATTCGGTCCGTCTATTGAATATCGTCATAGATGAATGGAAAATAATTAACATCTTTACACCGTAGTATATACTCCATTTATCACTGCTTAAACGCCAACCTTTAATGTGATAACGAACAATTAAATCAACGAATAACGCTTCATCACACCGCCATGATCGATGTGGGAAACAAAGATGGCGGAATAATACGGTGATCGTAACCATAGTTGTTGACTGTGGTAGTTATGTGCGGTAGTGGGCGGAGTTCGCAGCGGTGTCGGGGCGCCTGAGCGAAGACAAGCGCAATGGCCTGGCCGGGGTGATGCCGCCGCGGCCAGCGGTAGGCCGCGCGGCTATGGCGGCGGAGGAAGATCGTCCGCCGCTTGCTCTGTTTACTGCCGTCTACGACTACATAGCGCAGGGCGAAGACGAGCTCTCTCTGCGCCGGGGAGAGATCGTGGAGGTTCTATCCAAAGACGCTACGATTTCCGGTGACGAGGGCTGGTGGACGGGGAAAATAGGTGACCGCGTTGGCATCTTCCCCGCCGTGTATGTGACGGAGGAGGATCCTCTCGCCGTCTCCTCGGTGATCGGAGACGTGGACCCGCCGAGAGTGTCGTTTTCGGAGTTGAAACTAGAGGAAGTGATCGGTGTAGGCGGTTTCGGTAAAGTGTACCGTGGATATTTGAGCGACGAGGTCGTGGCTGTGAAGGCCGCCCGTCAGGACGCGAACGAGGATATCAAAATAATAAAAGAGAATGTGTTGCAAGAGGCTAAACTGTTTTGGATGTTGCAGCATGAGAATATAGTGTCATTGAAGGGAGTGTGTTTAGAGGGCCCTAATCTGTGTTTAGTGATGGAGTATGCTCGTGGGGGTCCGCTGAATAGGGCTCTGTCGGGCCGCAAGATACGACCCAGCATATTAGTGGACTGGGCAATTCAGGTTGCCCGTGGCATGGCATACTTGCATTTTGATGCGCCCATCTCACTCATTCATCGTGACCTCAAAAGCTCAAATGGTGAGTTCACATTTTCTTTCTCATAGTTTATTTTTGACTAATTGACAATAAAAGAAATTACTTACATCGCAAAAAACATTTCTACGATATTTTTATGCATATTTGTATTTACATATTTTTTATTTTAGTTATGTTAATTTTATAAATGGAAAACATGTCTCACAATGACTATATTATATCCAAAATTAACTATTTCATATATTCCTACTGTGTTCTGTAAATTTCAATTTATTGTAGGTATAACAAACATAATTCAGTTAATGGAGTATTAAGTAATGGACATCACCATGGCCTATATTTATTGTGTATATTCAAGAAAGCTCAAAAATTCCATAACAAAGCCAATCATTTGATTATTACATCTCACAAATTGACCATACCATGTAGTATAAATATGGGTTGTGTTATGTGCAGCACATTCTGAAGTATATTTTTCTGCTTTATATCCTTGTACAAAATAATTATATTATGTATCAAATATAATATATGACACAGCCTATACATTATTATGTATAACGTGAGGATCAGATAGGTTGTGTAAATACTTCCCACCATGGTTCAAGCCTTGTCGTGGCGGTGGGGCTCAGTAGTCTAAAGTGTGCCCAGCACCTTGGGCGGGGCAAATTGAGCCAAGGGAGCTGCTCTTTGTACCTCTTATAAGAATAGAGGACAAAAGAGCAGAAGGACAAGGGGCAAGGATGGGCACCTCACCCCATTACACTGTCCCCGTGTTGGGAGGGGTTGTTCTGTGGTGTGGGACAACCCCTCTGTGGAGGTGGTGTAGGTCCCTTGAGGAACTGACTAGCCATAGAGGTGCCCTGCTTGCTCATTAGATCAGGAGCACCTCACCAAAGGCGGAATAGGTGGCACTCGCGGGGTTTTAGTGGGTAGAGCTGCGTCCACCTTACAAGCGCAGCCAGTCCCTCATACTCGCCTGGGGAGACCCACTTCCCTGAGGGATTCCCAAAGTTTTCTTGCTAGTATTGTCTTTGGTTATGATAAATGTTAATAGTTGGTTCTCTACCCTACACCTATAGGTACATAGTAGTATGATAAGTAGTCAGTGTCACCCATGGGTATAAACTAGAGATGGCCTGAATGTACATGTGTGTTGAACAAATTCAATTTTTGGTCGAACATTCAGGGAGAATAAAAATTCTGCCGAACTTTGGTTGATTTTTAATTTCATCTTTAAGATGTTTTTGATGATTTTTATCATGTTAATATAAAACATGTAAATGAATGCAGTGATAACATAGCATCATGGTGAAAGAATTTTTGAAATTATATTAATAATTTCAAAGATTTCTCACAGCCAAAAAAAAAAAACAAGTTATCATTAATAAAATGGTATTGTTATTACTTGTCTCTTATGTGTTACACATGTTTAAGGTAAATATTTTGGATATTCCCAACTACTATGAATATTTGTGTGTATTTAGTTAAATAATGTGTAATAATTTTGAAATAATTTTAACAACATACCTTGGCTAGATGTTGCCTGTGGCTGGACCTACTATTGTTTGTACTATTATTAAATTACTAGCTGTTGCCCGCAGCTTCGGCCATGTTAACTTACTCAACTTAATTACTGTTAGTCACAGTGTGATGTAATATAGCCTATAGCCTTCCTCGATAAATGGGCTATCTATCTAACACGGAAAGAGTTTTTCAAATCGGACCAGTAGTTCCTAAGATTAGCACATTCAAACAAACAAACTCTTTACCTTTTTTTTCGTGAGACCCAGCCTGTTGCTGAGGCGCCTATAATAATATATCAACCCTTATATGTCCCACTGCTGGGCACGGGTCTCCCCGAAAACAGGCGAAGAGGGTTTTAGGCCATAGTTCACCGATGCGCTGGCCCAATGTGGGTTGGTGAACTACACACACCTTCAAAGACTTACTCTCATCAGGCATGCACGTTTCCTCATGATGTTTTCCTTCACCGGTGAGCAAGCGATGGTGTCATGTTCAGGTGCACGTAAAAATTTAGAAAAACCCATTTCTAGGCATCACAGGGTTATCATACAACCTGACCCAGGTTTGAACCCAATCCTCTGGGCTGTCACCCAAGAGGCTGAGCCCATACCCACTAGCCATCAACACTCACGAAGTGCGCCTGTTGCCTGCAAATCTGGGACCCTCAAAAAGGCACTCGCAGTGGTTTTAGTTTGGGTATACACAGCCCAAGTGTGAGTCCCACATATGGTCAGGAGACTACTCCAGTAGGGCTAGCATGCGCGCACGACAAAATTTTGTCTACACCTTTTCTCATATTAACTGTATGAAATAATACGAGAAAAGGGGTCGGGAAAATTTTGTCGTGCGCGCATGCTAGCCCTACAGGTCCTGGCTACATGCATAAAGCATTGCTCTGCATAAAAAAAAGGTTTAATTTCATGTCCTTACTCAAGCTAAAATTAGTTTTCAATTTAATATAATCTTGTCATCAAGATTTTTTTTGGTAAATACTTGATTAGATATTCCATATCATATTACATTAGAGATTCATAAATTTAACATGTGCATCCACATTTTTAAACAGCTATCATCAAAACCTATATACATCTTACACAAAATCTCTATTTTATATAATAACTAGCTGTTGCCCGCAGCTTCGCCCGCATTAACTTTTAAAATTTGCGGGGTTGACCACCCTTATCACTTAGGGGTATGAAAAATAGATAGTTGCCGATTCTCAGACCTACGGAATACGCATATAAAATTTGGTAAAAATCGGTAAAGCCGTTTCGGAGGAGTATGGTAACTAACATTGTGACATGGAAATTTTATATATTAGATTTATCTCTATCAAGTTTTCTATACATCATCATCAGCCTTTACGAAGCCACTCCTGAACATAGGCCTCCTTCGATTAATGCCAAGACATTTTATACATATTTTCTATACACGCCCAGCTTAATTTTTTGTACTTTATACAACAATAAGAATGGCTGATGATTAATTTTTATTCCATTTTTATTTAATAATAATAATAATAATTTTTATTAGAGTTGTTTCATTATTACATGAAACAAACATTATTTATGATATTAATTCATTCTTGTTAGTTATTTATTATTAAATATTATTTAATATTTGCCCTTTGGATCTTAGACTCGAACACAAAAAGGGGATACTATAAAATTTATATGATCTATTTTAGTATATAATATATAGATCCTTATATATTTTCTAAACTACAATACAAACATACTGAATGGATGACGGGTGGCAAAATAGAAAACTCTGCCTACCAAGCCTTTTTTAGAACTTTTTTAAATATAATTAAAAGTTTTATTGTTATGGGACATTTCTGGATATATGCATCTTTTTCTGCATGCAAGTTTTCTGTTTTCCTGGGTCATGGATGTGTATTAAATATGTGTATTATATAGTAAAAAAATTAAATATAGGTACATATTTATAGTAAGTATAAAAGTATTAAAAATATTTCCGTTGTCTGGTATCCGTAACACAAGTTGTTCGAGAACTTATCACGTGACCAGATTGACGAAGTGTAAAAGTGTCTATAGGTATTATAATAAATGGCAAGAGAGTCAATCCTCCACTAGCTGCATTTAACTTTGAGAACAAGGAATATACCAACTGTACCCTTAAAAGTTTATATATGTAGGTACTTGCAACAAAAGAAAATTAGATACTTGCCATTTTACTTAATGCCAATATTTTTGGTATAAATATACTTCATGGTTTCTAAAGTAGTTAATACAACATAAGTTAATAATATTGGTATATTAATAATTCACAATAAACTTTTGACATACTTACCCAATGTCAAGATCTAAGATAGGCCTGTCAGATTGTTCCGCCCACGCACTGTTTTAAATACACTCTCACCTACACAAGTATCAATCAAAATAAAATTATTGCCAACTGTTTTGCAATTACAGAGATCTCATTGGATACGATTGACCATTGAGTTATGGTAAAGTAGTTAATTACTGTGTAGATATGAAACCTGAACCAGTAACAAGATTAATCTTGCCTAAACTTTAAATAAGAAATGATAGAATACTGCTTATTTCTTCTGAGAAACAACTACGAACATACTTACTGTCACCATTTACCATCTAGTGTTTTTTTTATGTTAGTTAGGCATACTAGTAGACGTGTCACCTGACTGTAAGTGTTCGACGTCGCCCATGAACATAAACTAATTTACCTGGAACGAGCCCAGGCAACTCATTTTAGTGTCGCCTATAATAAGACAAGATGTTAAGTCTCGGTGCCAGAAACAAACAGGATATTGGTACCAATGCAACTGGGAATGCAGCACAGTGCATCCCTCCCTCCGGTTCAGTATAGGAAACCTAAATGAATTGTCCGAGATAGTCCAACATGAAAATGATACTATTTTTACTGAATTATCAACCTAATTCTTTTTTTCGCAGTAAAATGTTTTGCGGAGTCACCCGGGGGATCGGACTCCCGGCGCTCCCCGCTACCCCAGCGCCGGTATACCGCACTTAAACCACTGCGAGTTGCCTTCCCGCTTGAAGGGGAGTGTCCCGGATCTGACTAACACAGGACATCCCCCGCGACTGGCCCAGCTGCACGCTTTACTAGGCCCTCCTACGATTGAAAGGAGTCGGCCCAGCGCTGACACCACCCTTATGACCTTCGGCGCCAGTTGTTAGAAAGCCGAAGGTCCACCTCCCATCGAGGGTGAGCCTAAGATATTTCATGGTGGGACTCACCATGACCTCCGTCTCTCGGATAAGGAGTCGTGCATCTGAATGTGGCCCTTTCCTCCCGGCCCCGCGGAAGAGCAGGACTTTGGTTTTGTCGAAACGGATCCGAATCTCCAATTGCTCTATGGGGCTGACTAGGAGTGATATTCCCACCTCGGCCAGCCGCGCAGCTTCCCAGGCATTTCAGGATAACAACATGTAAAATTTGTTATAAAATATTTGAAAAGATTAGTTCCACTGAGTTTGTTACGCCGGTTCTTCTCAGTGGGCTTGCCTTGGAACCGGTAGTAGACTCAATTGACGTTCAAAAAGATACTCTGTTACTATTTTGAAAAAAAAATGATTTGATTTGGACCCTCTGTGGTCCTCGTACTCGATCTCTCTATCGGAGAGATACACTCTCAACTGCCTTCCGAGATACGGGGGCACACCGAAATACTTCAGTGCCTCCCGTATGAAACTTGGGGAAGGCTGTTGAAGGCGTTAGTTAGCCTTGTTTCTCCACCATCGTCGCCACGTCAAGCCTTGTCGTGGCGGTGCGGCTCAGTAGCCTAAGGCGAACCAAGCACCATGGGTGAAGCAAATTGAGCCAAGGGTAGAACTGAGTCCACCTTACCACCTTTCGGGCGCAACGAGTCCCACATACCCGCCTTTGAAGACCCACTCCCCCGCGGGATGCCACAGATCATTTCCAAAGGAAGAGTTTTTCATTTCAAGACTTAGAAAATTAGGGAGAAAAGCACATCATAGTGTTAAGAAGAATCAATCTTCAATAGTTTGCTATTATATAAGTATTTATAAAATCGCCGAGCCAAGTCTAATTATTCTCTGTATTTTCTTTACTCAACACTCAAATCCATTTATGTAAAATCATTGTGAATTCATGTTCAATCATTTTATCTAGATTACACATAGGTTATCAACATTTTGTTTCTCATTGGTGAAATGGATGAAAGATTGCAGATACACGGGGTGCGGAAACACCCCTTTTACGTTTGTCACCCCGTCGCTCCAGTTTCAATCAGGCATTCTTCCTGTCTCGAAATTGCCTCCCGCTGACACTATCAGCGCTTAATGTTATGAAATACCTAATGCAAGCCCCCGGATTTGCTTTTAGTAAATGTTTTTCTTAGTGGTTACTTTGTTGTTTAGGAAAGAAAGATAGTGTTATTACTGACACAGTGTGATATCGCTCGTATGTCACGGCCACTTTTTTCCAAAACTATAAGAACTATACCGTTGAAACTTGGTACGAGGATGTATTCTGTGAACCGCATTAAGATTTTCACACAAAAATAAAAAAAAAACAATAAATTTTGTGGGTTCCCAATTGTAGACTAGAACTGAAACTCAATTTTTTTTTTCATTAATCTATACGTGTGGAGTATATATGGATAGGTCTTCAAAAATGATATTGAGGTTTCTAGTATCATTTTTTTCTAAACTGAATAGTTTGCGCGAGAGACACTTCCAATGTGGTAAAATGTCCCGTCCCCACTGTAACTTCTAAAATAAGAGAATGATAAAACTAAAAAAAATAAATGTATGATGTACATTACCATGCAAACTTCCACCGAAAATTGGTTTGAACGAGATCTCGTAAGTAGTTTTTTTTTAATACGTCATAAATCGTAAACCGCAATTTACCTTTCATTCAATCAACTGAATGGGATTTCATAGACAATGCCAAAATCGAGATCTGGGAAATAAAATGAAAATCAAGATAAATATTCCGTTTTAAACAGTTTTTAAACTTCGACTTCCATTCGACATTCCATCGGGAATGTGTACGGTAAGTTTCTTGCAATAATTTAACCCTCTATATTATAAAGTTTAATAATTCGTTATATATTTTACTGTTATTGTGATTGCTGTGGCGAGAGACACTTTAAGAATGTTAATGAGACGTATTTTACTCAATTATGTGTTGCATATCATATTATGCACATTGTGGTTCTGTACAAGTTAAGATGTCAAAGAGTTTTTATTATCAAACGTATTTTATTTGTTTTGTTTGATCGCGCTAATTTCCGGAGCTGACAGTCTTATAAAAATGTGTCTTCATTTTATAGCTCAGCCATTGAAAAAAGTGTCAAGACATTTATTTTGGAGATTTTTTTTAAATGTGGGGCGTGCAACCGAGATTCATCTACATTATATTGTTAAAACGTAGGCATATGGCCTATGTAATTATGTGTAGAACCCGGCGTAAACGTAACCCGTACGTACGGAACCCACCGTAAACAGTGTCGCTATAGGGAGCGTGATTTCACTAAATTACTTTAATTCTGTTGCCGTTTTTGGAAGGCGGCCTGCAAACTAACTGGATATTACGACAATTGACCGGGTGCACACTTGTTGGCGAGCGGAGCGATAAACGAAGCGGGCGTTGATGTTTATATTGTGGCCAGGGAATTTCTGAAAAAAAGTTGAGCCACAGACTGAAGAAGACAGCTATACTATACAGACAACTAAAATCTTGTCAAAAAATTGTCATTTAACACTATGGTGGATAAATAAGTAATCAAACTTTTTCTATCCTCTGCTAGACGTAGGCTTCCTTCAATTATCAAGACAGGCGATTCTCCGCCACTCTCCATCTTACTATGATCTAGATGACGGTCATTATATTTGAGTCATTTAATTGAAGGTCAACCCTTCATGCCGAAAGTACTATCGCTCGGGAGAAATTCGAACCCTTCATGTAAACGAAGTCTCCATGAACCTTTACGTACTGATGATAATAATCATCAGTGTATTCCCAGCCTTACAGCATTAATTGGTTCTCGCAGCTCGATCAATCTTGATCGTCGAAATATTCCAAGTATTTGTCCGCGTCTCGTTGTGTCATGTGTGATTGCACCTAATGTGTGTATGGGCTTTAATTATCGCTCAGTGGTCAGGTGACTGGTGACCGAGTACGCAGTGGTCGCGGGTTCGAATACTTTCTAGTTCTAGAGTAGATTATTACCTACTATGATATATAGGTATATGTAATAAACGTAAAACCAAGACCCCCACCATGATTAAGGCCTTGTCGTGGCGGTGGGGCTCAGTAGCCTAGGGTGAGCCCAGCACCTTGGGCGAAGCCAATTGAGCCGAGGGGGCTCTTTGCACCCCTCTTAAAAGACGAGGAGACAAAAGAGCAGGGGGCAAGGGGCGAGGATGGGAACCTCACACCATTGTACTGTCCCGACGTTGGGAGGGGTTGTTCTGTGGTGCGGGACAATCCCTCTGTGGAGGTGGCGTCGGTCCCTTGCGGGGCTGACTAGCAGTCGAGGTGCCCTGTTAGCTTAACAGATCCGGGGCACCTCACCAAGGCGGCACTGGTGGCACTCGCCGGGTTTTAGTGGGTAGAGCTGCGTCCATTTACCATCTTTCGGACGCAGCGAGTCCCATATACCCACCTGGGGAGACCCACTCCCCAGGCGGGATGCCTCAAAGCATTTCCCGGCGTAAAAGGAAAAAAAAAGGTAAAACCAATAAAAGTGCGAGTTTTACTCGCGCGCTGAGGATTCCGGTTATCGGATTTTTTCCTAACTTTTTACCAAGTTTCATGATTGTATGTCAATAGGGGTTCCATTTGTCATTTTGAGCAACGTAATCCTAACTAGTTCGTAATGATATTATTATTATCTCATCATTATTCGCTCATTTATTTCTTAGTTACATAAGTTCTATTTTGAAAGGCAGAGACAGGCAGGCAGGATGATGACGAATGGTGTGACACAGGATCGTGTGATCTTACGGGTGAAGATATCATTTTCCCATGACCATCGTATAAAGTATCCGAAAGGTCGCTAATGTCAGTGTAGCTCTGGTGTAGCGAGTGTCAGTGGATGTCGCTATCACTTACCATCAGGTGAACCGACTATCCGTTTCGTTTGCCACCTCTTCTAAAAAAAAATTTACAAAATCTTAATACACATTGAATTAAACTATGTTTATTATAAGTACAAAACTGGTTAAAATAACGAACAAAATTTATTTATCAAATTTTTATAATAGAACAATGGTGTTCGAATTAATAATATACCTACATAATTATTGTTAATTATAATATATATCACAAAGATATTTCGAACAAAAGACGTTATATAACGGTTGGATATAATTGTTGTTACCGAACAAAGAAATACAAGACCTATATGACACGGTAAAAAATAAATTTTCTTTGTATTTGTTGAACAAAGTGTTTCTGTCTAAATTGTTGTATGTTTTACGTGTATCGTCAGTAACCGACTTTACCGACTGCTTATGCTATCAAAACTGTTTTAAACGGGATACAACTTATACTTGTTATGTATTTCCATTTAATGTGTTGAGCTCGATATTCCGATTCCGACATTGTTCAACAAGGATTGTGTCCAGTCTCGTGAACAAGACGCCCATAGATAATGCCGAAATATGAATCTCCACGAAATATAATTGAATTAGACTGTATGTATCCGGCTTTAAATGGTTTTAATCCTTTTGAACATTTCTGAGCGCGGCTTTCACTACAGAATCCTATTGCTCCAGCATCCATGGGTGTCTTTACTATCCAAGTAGTTTAAGTTTATATACATGGTAACCCGTGATCCTGATTAAAATATTTATAATCATCGGAAATTGTCTGTGTATGGCGCTATTTGAACCACCGATTCATAACGGATATTGTGTTGTATCATACTACCATTGTACAATAACGGGCCTTCTAACTACAAGGAAAGGAAGTTAATAAAGGAATGTGCATGCATATAACACATTCCTCCTTCCCTGCACTGCATATGCACACTTGCATGCACCACTACCACACAACACAATAAAAAACCACCACGACAGAATCGTTTTGCTCCGACACCGAGGCATCCTCGGGGGGGAAAAGAGGGAGTTGCTATGCTGCAAGCACATTCTCTCACACTTGTGTTGTGAAGACGGCGTGGGCTGCGATTTTAATGCTAACTAATATTATATCTCAGAGAAGGAAACGAAGGTATGTAGTTGCCTATGTCAAAGTTCAACCTCTCATTAATTTGGCTAGTTAACCCCATACATAGCTTCTCTTGTCAGGGGTCCCTGCGGTATAATTATTGTAATTTTAGCTGGGGCAGATCGGACCCTTCGATTGCAAAACGAGATAGCTCATCTGTGGTCAAATTTAGGGTCAATAATGCCTTTCTGTGAATTAATAAGGCCCAAATTCCCTTAGGGTTACTATCAGCTGTCCCTTCCCGGTTGTGAATGTACTAATTTTATTTGTGATTATGATAGATAGCTTTTTTGCTGGTTTGTAATTATGTGCGTTTTTCGTGCGCGTGTTCCTTGTTGGCGTCTAACAGAAAAAAAAATAACTGTCCGTCTGTACGCGTTTTTGCGATTGTCTCTGTAATTACTTAAAACTTGTATTTTTAATAATCCGATGATTTCTAATACTTCTGCTGAAGTCTTAAAGCCAGTAGACACCTAGTTCTCCCTAACACTTGAGACTGGTTGGAATCATTCGAAGGACGTCCGTGCAAAGCCTACCTCTTCGTGAAGGATATATATCTATATTACAGTTAATATAGGTTCATATAGAACCATGGTTCTGTTGAACTGACGGAACCATGTCCAGTATGAAAAGGGTACCACCACCTTAGAGTACACATAATATATAGAGTGCTACAGCTGTCACGCCGCTTCATTGTGCCGATCGTAAGCAGATGCGTTATATAGATATTTATCTATAGTAAAGCGCTGTGAAAGTGACGTTCCATGCGTAATGCATTTAAAAAATATCTATATTTTAAATGTACATAAATTAGACCTCTACAGATTTATTATATGTATAGATTAGGACATTCATCATTGTCATCATCACCATCAGCCTCTATCCATTTACTGCTAAACATAAGCACCCCTCAATAAACGCCAAGACAAAAATGTTATTGCTTTCTTTTATTTTGCTTCCAGGAATCATTCCTACAAATTGGCACTTGATATTTCACAATTTTAACATAAAAACAAATATGATGAAAAGCGCGTGTTGTTTTATCCCTGATTGAACCATTCCAAGACAATGGTTTTGTCTATGTTCATACCTGTGCTTACAGTTCATACTTAGTGACGCGCGCTCTATATATTATGAATATGAATATAATCCATGCATGAAGTCCTAACCCATTCATGCAGTAATAACCCATGCATGCAGTAATAACCCATGCATGCAGCGGTATTGTGATAATGCGTTAACCTCGCCGCCATTAAAAGCACAGTGTATATATAAATACTGCGTCTGAGCATGCTATTTAAATTGGCAGGCCTTATTTTGAAAATACGCCTTGAAATCCGATAGGCTCTGTACCCGATGGCAGAAGTAACATTTCTGTTTATAAATACAGCGTATGTTTGGTGAAATACTTGGAAATTATGAAGTCTTGTTTCAAATAACATGAAAGTAATATTTCAGAGACACACAAATACTCAAACGAATCTCAAATTTAAGATGTACTTAAACTCAAGCTACGACGTGTCAGATTCAAAGAAAAAAGAGGGACAACACGAGTTTAAGTAGGTACGTCTTAAATTTGAGATTCGTTTGAGTATTTGGGGGTGATTCTTGATAAACTTTTAGTAATACGTAAATCTATATCTTACCTACCTCTTTAACAGCTACACCAGATGGCTTTACTCAAATCCAGGCATTATAAAACTACCCCCACTATTTACGATCTAACATGAGGCGATATATATTTTAGATTAAGTACATCATTAAATACTTATACGGTTCGTATTACATCGGGTTGATTATTTAAGTATTTATTGGTCTCCCTGTACTGAACAGTACCTGCATTGATATACCTAATGTAGGTAGTGAAAATTGCATAGGAAAAACGCCAAAGAGGCCCATCTGTTACATGTATACTAGGAACGGAAATAAATTTAATAATGTATATGCAGTACAATACACATGTACATACTTATGTATGTATAGTATGATAAATATAGATTTCTACATCGGGATGACCCGGCGTAGGTATCTATATTTATCATACTGCACTCGACGGGAGTCTAACCCGCGACCGCCGATATAAGTGTCCACTATATCTGTCGAACATATGGAATGCCTTCGAAACTGTTTATGGAAACATTAGTATCAGCGGACGCCCCGGTGATAAGTGGGTTTCCCCCGCGTTGACTGCGACGTCACTGTGGCTAAATTATACACGATTTTACCAGTGAGCTGTACAATTATATTTTTTGTTACACATAATATGTGATTGCGTCCACATAAGCCATAAGTCATGAGTTCCGTAGGTGTTTCGGAGAGAAGGGCAAGACAGGCAGTGTAATTACTGGCACCGAGACTTAACATCTTATGTCTCAGGATAGGCAACACATAGACAAGTTGCCTGGGCTCGTTCCAGGTAAACTAATTTATGTTCATGGGCGACGTCGACCACTTACCATCAGGTGGCACGTTTGCCAGTTTGCCTATCCTACTAACATAATAAAAAAATAAAAAAAGATTCCGACGAATTGATAACCTCCTCCTTTTTGAAGTCGGTTAAAAAGTATTAAATATATTTCCATTGTTTGGTACTCGAAACACAAGTTCTTCAAGAACTTACCACGGGACCAGATTGACGTGATGTGAAAGCGTCCATAGATATTATTATTATCATCGTTATTCTATGGTCCAACAGCTTGTCAATGCTACAAATAAAGTACGCGCCCAGAGCGCAGATAATACGAGACTATTTTCATTATTATCAGCCTATATCATCTGTACTAATATTATATAGAGGTTATGTTTGTAAGTTCTTGTTCAATCATGGCCCCGGCTCCCGTGACCATGGTTGTTGTTGTATCCGAAACGTCGGACACTATTACATTATAATGAGTGAAAATCGCGTAACCAAGAAAATAATATCATCTATCGTGCTGCTGTAAATGTGAGTTAACGCGGGCGAAGCTGCGGGCAATAGCCAGCTTGAGTGTATATAATATGTAAAGGGGCCTCCGTTGACCGACCTTCCGCACGTAATTAAAACAATTGTATTAGTACGTGACCCGATTGCATTATATCTTCGGTAGGTGCACCTGAACATGATCAGCTGAACCTCTTGATCATACTGAGGCTGCTACTATCGGTCGGTCGATTCACTTATTGCCAATCATCATACGACTGGTATAGGTTTAAAGATATATTTTTTGTATTTGATGGTGAAACAACTTTTTACGGTTTAATGCAGTTTATAAGGTTTTTTACATTCCCGAGTTTCTAATAATTTACACCAACCTTAGTCAAATTCTCGTAAACGTTAGAAAACAATATGCATTTTATAGTTCTAGACATGTGACAGAAAGGTTATAAAGTTTTAAAATTTTTGTGTGGGTGATACGGGCACTGCTAGTGTTTATAAACACAGCTTCGTTATTATAATTGTATGTCCAGTGGTGTGATCACTACACCAGGCTATCACAGATAAAAAATTACCATATCGCGTGATGTTCTGACGCAGTTGGTAGAAAAACTAATAGAATAATCTCACGGTCTTTACGTATACTGTGCATGCTGTTTATATAACAATAATGACATGTATAATTATCGATCAGATGTTCCATGACGGCCAGACCGCCTGGCGACGCTCGTGGAGAGGATGAAGCGCACTGCGCTGGTTTCCATAAGCTATACTTTTATATGTATAGTAGGTATTATTATCTATGACGGGCGGTTAAGGAAAAACAACGTGAGGAAACCTGCATGCCCGATGAGATTAAGATGACTCAGCATTAGGACAGGGCACAGGTTCCCCACCATGGTTTAGGCCTTGACGTGGCGGTGGGGCTCAGTAGTGGGGTGTGCCCAGCACCTTGGGCGTGGCTAATTGAGCCGAGGAGGCTCTTTGTACCCCTCTTATCAGAAGAGGGGACAAAAGGGCAAGGGCGAGGTCTGGAACCTCACCCCATTGTACTGTCCCGACGTTGGGAGGGGTTGTTTTGTGATGCGGGACAACCCCTCTGTGGAGGTGGCGTCGGTCCCTTGGGGGACTGACTAGCCGTCGAGGTGCCCTGTTGCTCATCAGATCCAGGACACCTCACCAAAGGTGGCATTGGAGGCAATTGTGGGGATTTAGTGGGTAGATCTGCGTCCACTTACCAGCTTTCGGGCGCAGTGAGCCCCACATACCCGCGTGGGGCACCCACTCCCCCGTGGGATGCTTCAGTGCATTTCTCGGCGTAAAAGAAAAAAAGGGCATAGGTTAACTTCCTCGCCTAATTTCGAGGAGGTAACCCGTGCCCAACAGTGGGACATATAGGGGTCGATAATGGTGATGATGGCTAGTGTTGTAATGTAATGTTTGTATGTTCGTTGTAGGAGGTAATCTTCGCAACTATCCATGCATGCGATCAGTTAAACTTTACCTGATATTTTTACTGTTACTACCGTTGCTACCGGATACCCGGCGCCGGCTACCCGGTAACCGGCACGTGTGAAAAGACACTTATGCACACGTCCCAATGGCTTTCTTCCTTCCAGAAACACATTAGCGGCCGTTTCCATGTATAAAAGTTTTTTTTACATAATCATTTGGCACTGACCACCGTCCAAATGAGGTATTCAATTTGCCACCCATTAAAGCGTTGATCGGGAGCCAAAATCCGATTGTTTCACTGAAGTTTCATGAGTCAGGAGGAGACGGGTGAATCACTATATGATACATGTTCCACTTCATCTTCAAGCGATTGTATATCTTTATTACATCCGTCCTAGGGTTTTCTTACAAATGTATATTTGCATTTGTGTTAGAAATGACTGATTGTAGATTTCAATGAAATTCTTCTGATATAGCTGTTTAGGCCTCCCTCAAAGAACGCCAAGAGGACCGATCCCTCGCCACTCTCATCCAACACTCGATAGGTCGGATAAGGGCTGATGATGATGATGATAGTTATTTAGTTGGATCTATAGATTTAGAGAATGAATGGTATAATATTTGACTCTGTAGCTGACACATATTTCATTTTGCTCTTACATTTTTGCAATACTAATCGTTTTTTTTTACATTTGCTCCAAATACTCTCCGTGTCGTTTGTCTATGATACTTCTGATCCTGGTCGCTCTTTTATAAGTCGGTTAAAATGTAGCCGTTATCATTAATTAGGAATCGAATGACACTTTGTACGAGGTAGTGCCATGCTGCTTTGCAGCCGAATGGACCGGCACGACCGGGGTGGTAACTCTCACTCACATAACACCGGCGTGAAGTGATAGCTATGCTGTTATGTTTCTTGCAGTTTGTGAGTTTCCGGTGGCCCATTGGGGGGATAGGAAAAAGGAGGGCAACGGTCAGAACGACTTCTGATTGCGGATATCTATGGGCGTCGGTAGTCACCTTATGGTTCCGACTGCTCAGTTGCCTCCTTATGACATATAAAAAAAAACTTCTGTTATTAAAATCAGATAATTAGTTAAGGCGTTACTATGCGTGAACATACGTAAATACAAACATAAATGATGCATACACTGGTACAATCTAATTCCTTTGACGTTGCCGTAATCGCCGTGATGTAAAAAGCAATCGAGTTGACAATCTCACCTACATTTCGGTTTAGCGAACTAAAGTACTATGTCATCGTGACTGCCAGTTTCTTGACACGTTTCGTGGTCAACGACCCCGATGTCCGAAATTTACTATTGTTGATGAATAGTTTAATTAGCGGTCAGCAAATGTGATGATCTACTTAGCCAGGATTCAAGTAATCCTCTATTATCTATACCCAATGTGTTCTATTTTTAACCCCCCACGGAGGGAGAACGTTTGGAGTTATGTGCGTCTATAGCACATTAGCTCTTGAAGGGGAGAACCGATTTAGATGCGGTTTTTATATTTGAAAGCATGGTTTAACTGAGGTTATGTTTCCTTAAGTGGCTCTTACGTATCAAATTGTTCTGCTTAAAAAATCCATTAAATTTATACAGCATATTTTTCTGAGACTGCGTATTTTGCACAACAGGTTCAGACTCGGTAATTAATAAAAAACACAGTCTTAGAAAAAATATCCTGCATATATTTTTTTATATCATTTGAGGATTACAAAAAAAAGAAAATTAGTAATAACACACTTCTTCACACGTGTCTTTTAGCTACGTTTGCCTTATTTTCATAGTGGTATCAATTTTTCAAATCGATCCAGTTGTTTCGAAGCCTATTCAATACAAACAAACAAACATTTAAATCTTTCCTCTTTATAATATTAGTACAGACATACAGTCATAATCATACAACTTCATTTATTACATCGGAACTTATAAAATAAATCTCGTGAGTTGGCGTCAAATAGATTTTATTAATTTTATCCACAAATTAAACCTGTTTTATTTTTATTTTGTTTTAAGCAAATAAACTCTATTTTTTCTATTCCTCTAGAATTCTTTTAATTAAATTCATTACGGATTCCATCCATTTTTACGTATTCCTGGGGTCCCGAGAGGAGGATCTAGAAAACTAATGTTATGTCTTATATATATACTAATATTATAAAGCTGAAGAGTTTGTTTGTTTGTTTGAACGCGCTAATCTCAGGAACTACTGGTCCGATTTGAAAAATTCATTCAGTGTTAGATAGCCCATTTATCGAGGCTATATAACATCACGCTGTGACTTATAGGAGTTGAGTAACGCGGGTGAAGCTGCAGGCAACAGCTAGTCTTAATATATACAGCTAGGTTGGGTTCTGAATCATTATTAAAGCTTCCTCCTCAGTCCTCCGCAGTAGGAGGCCTACATTGTGGTTCATTGTTATATTACAGCCTTGGCATTTCAGCTGCTTTATCGACGTCTCCACTCTCCACGCCTCTTGGAGTGCTGACGTCGTCATCTTATATAACGGGCAACCTTTCATCTTCTGTTATAATCTGAATGTAGTTTGCCGATTCTTATTTTAAACTCAGGATTGACCGATGTCAGTTTTTCTAAATTATACCTTCATTGACTAGATATTTCACTCACGTAGCTTTTCAAATTGTATGTTAAGAAAGACGCAAAAGAAAAAAGAAAAAAAATACCATTAGCACCCCCAGCATGGTTCAAGCCTTATCGTGACGATGGGGCTTAGTAGCCTAACGTGAACCCAGCACTTTGGGCGAAGCAAATTAAGCCGAGGGAGCTGCTCTTTGTACCCCTCTTATAAGAAGAAGGGACAAAAGAACAGGGGGGGACAAGGGGCGAGGATGGGAACCTCACCCCATTACACTGTCTTGACGTTGGGAGGGGTTGTTCTGTGGTGCGGGACAACTTCTCTGTGCAGGTGGCGTCGGTCCCTTGGGGATTGGTTTCCCGGTGCAAAAAAAATATACCATTAGCAAATTTTGATCTGTGTGTAAAATACGTTATATTTAGCCCGCGATCGTTGACTTTAGCCTTGAACGAATACTAGACTAATTTGATGAGAGCACTTCGCTAAACTGTGTAGTGTGATGACCTTACAACTGTCAATATACCGTCGGGGCTACCACACACGATGAGGTGTAGATGTACGAATAGATGCTATACTAATCATATTTACCGGTGGTACCTATGACTCTATTTAGTCGGTCGCGCCCATACGCGGGGTACAACATCCCGCTTATTCAACCATAAGGTCCATGTACCAGCAATTCGATCGTCATATTGATGATATCATTTTAAAGACTGAACATTTGCCGTATAATTTGTGAGCTAATACATGTCATCATATCGCCACCTACGAACTTTAAATTCCTATCAAAAGTGATATTAATGCTACATAATTACAGATATTCATGTGGCGTGTCGTCAGTGGGCCGTGTGGCCGCCTACTGGATGACTTAAACTTCTGGCCCAGTCTGTGCCATGGTTGTGGCCTTGACCTGTCATGCCAGGACTGTGGCCTTGACTGGCAATGCCAGGAGTAAGTGACCTTGTGCTGCCATGCCAGGGACTGGCCTTGACCTGCCGTGACAGACACTGGCTGACACCAATTTCCAAAACACCGCCACTACATTGTATAACATTTTACGTATCGGAATAATTAATTTGATTTTTTGTTAATGCCATGGGAACGTTTTTATTGCGTACATCTTGAAATGTTTTTTCTATGTGAACTAGCTGTTGCCTCCGGAAGCGTCCTCGTTTATAATCGTCTTTGGTATTTGCATATGCATACTGATGTGTTTGTAACCTTACTAAACAAAACAATTATCAATTTTTTTTCTTTATCGATATTCTTCTGTCTGGATTTAATTATTTTTAGATTATAGGATCTATAAATATATCAAATAGACAGTAGGGAAAAGATCAGGGTACATAGTTTCTACCATATGAGAACCCTCAAGCTAGTCCATCTCTAGCCTCTAGGAAAACCTACCATCTCTTATTAAACTGCTCCCATGCCATTGAGGTAAACCCGAACTGGGATTATCAAAATATTCCGATCTCATTCTAAAGTAGGTTAATTTTAGTAACGTTAGTTTTTTTTTAACTAATATGTTTTCTTTTTCACTATCAAAACTTTAAATCAGTATGTTTGCCGTATTTTCTATTTTTATTTAGCGGAGCTTGACAATTCGGCATTGTCCACAAAGCTTCGTAAATACATTCACAAAATAAGGTAAATATTCAATTTGAAATAGTTTTAATTAATAACGTTATTTTATTATCAATAATAATACCAATCAGTCGGCAACATTGTCTCAAAACATTAGGATAGTTTGAAACAACGGCACCTACAATAACACGCCTAGTGCTTAATTAGTGGACGCTTTCTAAGTGCTGTGCGGGGCCTATTGCTGACCCCTAGATAACGCCTATTGCAGTATGAACTAAATAATGTGGACACTTCATATAAATAAAGGAGATTATATTTATTTTGGGTATTTCATTTGTGTTCTTTAAGAAGTGATATTTGGAATAAGCCTCTATAGTAGCGTTCGTATAGTGTTTATGAGATGAATATCTTTGTGCTGCTAGCTTTAGTTAGCTTCAGTTGTAGTACCGACGATTCGTCCCGTGTTTCGTCTAATTCGATCCAACTTATATTACGTATACGTATATCCGAATCGATGCTTTAAGAGCTAACTCATTTTAAAGTCAACAATGCACATGCAAGCCGGTGTAGCGGGTCACGGATGTACAAAGATGTCGGTGATCACTGACCAAGTGAGATTCCATTTGCCACCATCCCTAAAAACATTGAAACATTTGAAAAGATATGTTTCCAGTTATGGAAAGATACGGACTGATTTTGAATACAAAATAACTATTATTTGCAAAAGTCACGTCTACCCTTCTCTAGAGAGAAACAAACAAGTATTGACGAATTTATGATAGAAATAGGAATTGGTATGCCAAAGTGATACATATTTCAGATGAGATCTAGTGCCCATTTGTCTCCGTCCAGCCCAGTCAGCGTGGAGTGTGCCAACTAAATCCACCGCCCCTCTTGTGAGCGCGCTTTATGTTCCTCTAGTCACTAGTGGGTGAGCTGCAGCCGACTGGTTTGATTTGTGTCTAGTGGTGTGTATACTTCCAAGTTCCAGTACATAGTCTGCTATATTATGAAGCATTGGTTGTTAGTACTTGAACACGTACATCTCTGGAATCCTGTTGGATTCGAAAAAATCTTTTGCACATTAAAAAGGCATCATCGACGAAGATTAGGTACTAATTAGCTAAGGATTGTTATTTGTTTGAGTAGAGTAAGGAGAACAGCTTCGCGCTTATATTGTTGTGTGGATGTGTACGGCGTCGATAGTCGCCAAATGGTATTGACTGCTCGTTTGCCCTCCTATGCTATAAAAAAAAAATACAGCATGTTATATTCAACCAGGGTGGATGATAACTAGACAGATATCATGGCCGTAGTTCACGTTATGGTTACAATTAATTTGGTTTCATTTTTTACAAAATGGAAAAACATACGCTTTCGATACACCATTTTAGCAATTTAAATGACAATTATTTATTAAAATTGTGTTTTTCGCTTCAACTTTACAAAACAAACATACACTATATAAATATCTAAAAGCAACATTTGTATATTTCGCGACACGTCGAGACCAAACCAATTATTCCAATGATAGAATTTCGATTAAGAATAGATAAAGCGTAGTTATTCCAACAGAATAACGTTTAAATGGTTTAACCGAGCTCGGCAAATAACGGCCTAATTAATATATACTATACGTTTCCGGGGTACCGCCGTCGTTAACGATCGAATGAAATACTATTAATAATATATTGTATACTATATCTCTAATATACCTTACTAGCCTGATCGATGTGACATCGACGATGACGTTTAACCCGCCCCAAAATTGAAAAAAAATCAAAATAAACAGCAAATAACTACATACACACAATAGCTAAGGTTATTCTATCAATTGTTTTTTCCAAATCCCGACTGGCAGTTCCGGAGATAAGTGCGTTCAAATAAACAAACTCTTCAGATTTTTTTATTTGTATGTTTATATTACTTTCATATTTTAAATAGTTGATTAATCCTTGAAGAAACGTGATTTAAAGTAAACATATTTTGTATAAGTAATGATGAAAAATTACGGTTATCTCCTAAAATGTTAAAAGCCTTAAAAACCAGGCTGGATGTCTAAGATGTGAATTTTCATTAATTAATCTTTTTTTTAAGTAGAAATTGTACAATTCGCTGACTTTACCGCCGTGCACACAAAGACTCCCACGAATTTTCCTCAACTTAAATCCATTCTTGAAGTCAGTTCAAAATATGATTGTGTACTATGTTTATAACATTCCCAGTAGCGGTAATTTACAATTCAATCATACCATAGCGAGTGCAACAATATATAAATAGATTACCTTATTTGTCAGTTTTTGTACTATTGTTAGATTTCCAAATGTTTTATGATATTCACACGATTGATATAAACACGACTTGTAAGTTAACGAGATGATGATGATTAATTTATGATCTATGTCTATGGTAACAACCTTTGATTACTATAGAATATAGACAAGGTTTTCCCGCGTCGCCCGCAAAAAAATATATTTGTATCCGGATAGGTGATCATTTTTATGTAGTCTGTTATGATACATTCTCCTTGTAAAATTAATTGAAATTTGATAAGCGTAAGGTAACAGACATATAAAGAATATTGTTTTCTAATGTTTACGCGGGTTTCACTCAATAATAATAAAACATTTTTTATGGATTTTATTTATAATAATACGGTCACGGGAAGGACCATGGTCCTCCCTTGACCGTGGTTGCTATAAAGTATCTGAAACGTCGGGCTTGTAAAAATTGTAATAAATGGCGATAAAATCCTTAAAAGTTGCTTCATCATAAAAAGATTGCCTTGTTTTTGGGCAGATAATATGATCGGCCTGTAACTGTCCATGATTGCTCTTAGATGATTCTAACTTGAACTGGCACCTCCACGGAGATCATCAAGTAGGAGGTCGAATGACCCTTCTTGTCCATTATTTTAATATTTTACGCGTTTATTAAATGTTAGGCTTGTTTCTATATAATGATATATTTATAAACCGATAGTCAAATTGGTTTCGCATAAATAATAAGCATCGACATTGATCGGCGGGGCGGCTGCGCCGGCGCCGGGCCGTTATCGCAGTAATCCCACGCAACTGTGTTGCATACGTGTTATAAAATGGCCCATATCCGCCAGCCTATGAGTGCCTGGTAGTGACTTATACAGACTCATATTTGTAGGTATCTCATGTGAGGCCTATACGCGTAAGATGTCGCGAGTTAATTTAAGCTGCCTGTCCTGTCCCTTCATCCGAAACACAGCAAAGCTGTTTGGTGGAGCAAATAAGAAAGGTGGTTCCCATTCGGAAGGGAGCGCGGCACAGCGCATCCCTCACCGGTGAATGTTGGTGATGTTTTTTGTACACCTAAATGTACTTCGATGAAATGCTACCTACGCTTCAACTAAATGATGATCTCCGTGTAAATAGTGCAAATTGGATGTGAGTTTCGGTTCGCTCGTCTTGGCGACATGGAAAGGACATGGTTTTCAACAAAGGACGACCACAGTACGCTGACGAGCGATTCGAACCTGTCTACCATAAACACGTAACCACTGTGCCCTCTATACTGATATAAATTCGAAAGCTACTACTACCATTTCACGGCTATCAATTTTCGATCCATTTGGCGTTTACAAGAATAATCTTATCCATCTCGTAATCTCCTACTTGTTTCACGAAGGTCAAAATTTGGAATATTTTTTCATCTGACAGAAATTTTGCTTGTTTCTCCCGTGAAACAGCTTTGCTGTGTTTCGGAAAGAAGGGCAAGACAGGCAGTGTAATTACTGGCACCGAGACTTAACATCTTATGTCTCAGGATAGGCAACACATAGATGAGTCGCCTGGGCTCGTTCCAGGTAAACTAGTTTATGTTCATGGGCGACGTCGACCACTTACAATCAGGTGGCACGTTTGCCAGTTTGACTATCCAACTAACATAAAATAAAAATAAACAATCTCATCACCTAAGTTTATTAAGAATTCGTAATTGCTATTACAACTAACGCCCATATCCTAAAACAAATCTACACACGGACGAATCCGCAGTAAACAGCTAGTTTACAATAACGAGAAACACCTTCGAAAAACATGTTTAATTTATGAACGATCGTTTTATTATGTTGTTTATATGTTTAACTCGTATCAAACCGTGCTTTGTATTTGTTTACGCTTCACCTCACCAAATATATAGGTATACAAGTTATGCATTAGGTTTAATACGATTAAAACGCAACCTGTCGTAAGTTTGTTTAGAAACTACGTCATTTTGATATACATTGACAGGTAAATCTTTGAGATAATAGATGTATTAATACAAATATCCGCTTACACTACGTTAACCCAGTCCCTTTAGGACCCCACCATGGTTCAAGCCTTGTAGCGGTGAGGCTCAGTAGCCTAGGGTGAGCTCAGCACCTCGGGCGAAGCTAATTGAGCCGAGGGAGCTGCTCTTTATACCTCTTATAAGAGAGGGGACAAAAGAGCAAGGGGCGAGGATGAGAACCTCACCCCGTTGTACTGTCCTGAGTTGGGAGGGGTTTTTCTGTGGTACGGGACAAGCACTCTGTGGAGGTGGCGTCGGTCCCTTGAGAGACTGACTAACCGTCGAGGTGCCCTGTTTGCTCAACAGATCCGGGGCACCTCACAAAAGGCTACATTGGTGGCACTCGCCGGGTTTTAGTGGGTAGAGCTGCGTCCACCTTACCACCTTTCGGGCGCAGCGGGTACCACTTACCCGCCAAGGGAGACCCACTCCCCCGCGGGTTTGTCTCAGACATTTCCCGGCGTTAAAGGAAATAAAAAGTCCCTTTAGGACCGACGCGACGTAACAAGTAATCAATAATGGAAATATTCATAATTTCATATTTTCATTCCCAGTACTTTCAATATATGAAAAATATAGGATATAAACTCGTATTACTTGATTTCTAGTAGTATACTTCCTATGACTTTTCCATTTTTTGGCGTAGATCAATTTTGGTATTGTCTACGAATGTCTCGCTCACGGGAACGTGTTTAGAATCTTTACAAGAAATCTTGCTCGATCCACAAAGACATTGTTGCAAAAATTGTGAAGACATGGTTAGAAGATTAAAGAAATAAGTATACCTTTAAATGTCCATATATAGTATCATAATCAGCTCGGATTCGTCCACTGAACAATCGGGGACGCCCGAAGGCAAGCAGTTGAATGATATCGAATCTTACAGTTATTATTTATTATATCAAGACAGACGGATTTGGGGGGTCGTTGTAATATAACGTGAGTGTGTGTGTGTGTGTATGAACGTATATGGTCACGAAATACGTGAGTGTATATATTTATATGTATGATGTAATATGTTATCTCGTTTGCGTATGTTATTGTATATTGTTAATTTGTTGTAGGTTCATGTAACTCCCAGGTAGGTTATTTAGGCATGACTACCAATTGTACGTTAGATGCGTACATATATTTTTGACTTGATGAGAGTTGGTCCATCTGTTTGACATTGATCATGCTAATTTAATTAGTTATAATTAAACTAGTTTTAATGAATTTCGTCATGATTTATTAAGTGATTCATCTGACAGTACGCGGTCCTTTATTGCTTCTTATAAGTTATAACAGAAATTGTTTCTGCAGTATGTATGAAATCAATTTAAGAATTTATTTGCAGTATATTATTATTCGATTCCTTATAGTTTTTCCAAGAAAAGTAGAGGAAAAGAAAAACAAAATATGGCAATCCCCATGACCCCCTATAATATATTCTTGTTTCACAAGGGGAGAGACTCACTGTGAAGGCTTCTTGATCGTCATGGTGTCTAGTTACTTCGGTTGTTGGTTTAGTTTGCTGTAAAGTGTAAACTATTCTTATATCATACGTGTACACGTGAAAGTTTTTTAAATGTATCTCCTATATTTAATTACTGCATTTTGCCTTCTATATTTTAGGATCCATCAACCATAGAAAGTCAGCGGTTTTAGGACCGGTGGGGAGGGATGCGTGTGTCACACTCCCGTCTGCATGGGTACCATCTTGTTTCTCCCGTGAAACAGTGTTACTGTGTTTCGGAGAGAAGGGCAAGACAGGCAGTGTAATTACTGATTACTGGCACAAAGACTTAACATCTTATATCCCAGTGTTGCACACAAATAAGTTGACTGGGCTAGTTCTGCCAGTTTGCCTATCCAACTAACATAAAAGAACCTATCCTCTAAGTTAAGATTCCGTGCGAAGGTATTTTTATGACTTTCATTCATTCCACCCCCAATATAGCGTGGTCTTCATTAACCAGCTGCCATATCGGTAAGCCAGCTTTCTGCCGCCGATAGATACAAAGGTTTTTTGCTGTATTCCTGTTTGTCTTCGCCTTGTTTTTGTTAAGGTTGTTCTCCTGTGCGCACCGGGAATGTAGAACTTCCTATATGATACCGGTGTGTAAATGTAGCTTCGAATGATTTGTAAAGTACGTTATAATGCTATGAAATAATCAAGCACTTGGATCGCCCCTTTAATACTTCATCATCATCAGCTTTGTCCGTCCAGTGAAATAGACATCTTTCAATTAACGCCAAGACGGCCATCCCCGCCACGCGCACCCCCTACTGGCCATTGAACGGAAATCGTCGTCTCATCTAGTTGAATTAAGGCGGGCCTTTCCCGATAAACGGCATTTTGAATTCCGTTTTATTTAGAAACTAAGCCAATTTAAGTTTTGACAAAAATATATGTTATTTAACACTCCATTATCATAATATTTCGGTTGTTCGATACACGATTACTTATATTTTGCTGCCTTAAAAAAATTGCAAAGATAAGTCAAAATTGAGATGAAAACCAATTTTATTTGAGTAATATCAGGTTCTGTACAATAAAACTTATACCATAATAAACCTTGTAGAAAATGTGATTAAAACTGTCGTCATAAATTTTGTTTTTATAAATCCCTCTCTTCAATTAAATAAATATGTGTTTTCACTCGCTACCAAATCGCTCGACGCGGTTTCGAGCTCCAAATTCAGTTCTCGGACAGCCCCGCCTTAAATCTCTACTGATATAGAGACGAAATATTTAATTTGTTTGTTTGTTTGTTATGATTTAACTCAAAAACTCCTCGACTCATTTTAAAAATTCTTTCACCATTAGAATGCTACGTTAACACTGAGTGACATAGACTATCAAAATCATCATCATCAATCCGAATACGGCTACGACTGTTAATGTAAGTTAACGCGGGGGAACACTCGGGCACCAGCTAGCACTTAATACGAAGTATTCCCTTGAAACTAGATTGAGGTACGAGAAAAGGGAATACAATTTATTCTTCCGCCTCTAAAAGCTCCCGGCACGGAGATTGTTTAAAGTTTAAACGGATGCAGACCGTGATCCGTACTGTTTCAATAGATACTGCGAACACTTAGCGTATTTCACGTTGAAACGAGAAAAATGCTTGTAGGAAATTCCTCGGGTCATTCATTTTGAATGCACTTGCTCTTAGCAATTGTAAGACAATGTCTGAATGTCGAGTAAGATACAAGCTTTATCTATACATCTATACAGATAAATAAAATTGAAGTGTCTGTTTGTTATATTAAAATAACCGCTTTTTATTGAATGCATCTGGATGTTTACACGGGACATATTATACCAAAATAGCCTTTTTTACAATTTTTGTCTGTCTGTTTGTTCCGTCTAATCTCTGAAACGGCTGGGCCGATTTTGATGGGACTTTCACTGGCATATAGCTGACGTTATAGGGAGTAAGTTAGGCTATAAAAATCATCATTATCAATCCGGGTACGTTTGTAAATATAAGTTAACGCGGCCGAAGCTGCGGGCAACAGCTAGTAGGTACTATAATATATCTCAGATAATTTGTTTTTAATGTTTTAAGGATTTTGTTAAAATATCGTTTGTGATTGATAACGGCTGCTAATGATTTGTTCTAGCTCAGCTAAGATCGTGAAGTTTCATTCAAAAACAGTTGTATTTTTTCTAATACACGTTTCATTCTGTGTGATAGAGTCAACACTTGATTTTGCCCGCTATTTATCTCGGTCCAAAAGTGAAAAACAATTTTTTTGTTAATTTTTCTTTTCTAAATATGCTTAATTATTTTTTTAATAAAACGGTAGCTTAAAAAATTACCTCTTAAAATAAAGTCTAACTTCATTATAATAATATTATGTCGCCTGGTACAAACAATCATTTATGTATTGTTCCTACAACATTCGCATCTGTCACAAAATTCATACTCTCCACCAATGCCACGACGACAAACTTGGCCCGCTATATTTTCAGGGATTCCCTTTTAAATTATATCACACTAGTCGTTCCCCGCGGATTCACTCGCCCGTAATTGAAAACAACTTTACATTTAAATATAATATAAATAGCCTTCATCAATAAACAAACTATTAAATGCAAAATAGTAAGATTCGATTGGTAGTCAAAGATAAGCGTGTTCAAATAAACAACCAAACAAAGATTCATTATGAGTATAGACAGGGATACTACAACATTTTTTTTACGCCGGGAAATGCTCTGAGGCATCCCGCGGGGGAGTGGGTCTCCCCAGGCTGGTATGTGGGACTCGCTGCGCCCGAAAGGTGGTAAGTGGACGCAGCTCTACTCACTAAAACCCGGTGCCACCAATACTGCCTTTGGTGAGGTGCCCCGCATCTGTTGAGCAAAAAGGGCACCTCGACGTCTAGTCAGTCCCTCAAGGGATCGACACCACTTCCACAGATGGGCTGTGACCACCACCACAGAACAACCCCTCCCAACGTCGGGACAGTACAATGGGGTGAGGTTCCCATCCTCGCCTCTTGTTCCCCAGCTCTTTTCACCCCTCTTCTTCTTGTAAGAGGGGTACAAAGAGCAGCTCCCTCTGGGTGCTCTGGTGCTGGGTTCACCTTAGACTACTGAGCCCCACCGCCACGACAAGGCTTGAACCATGGTGGGGAGACATAAATTAAACCTGGCTGTATGCTAATCTACCCACTTGTGACTGGAGGACTATAAGGTGTGGTAGATAACTCGAAGGAAACTCGGTTACTATATCGTTACGAATGTTGTCGGGTTCAATAAAATATCCTCTGTTGTACGAAGGTTGGGTGTATCAGTCCGAGCTGAATTGTTAATGGTATGTTTCGGCCGGTAAGATATGGTGATAGGGTCGGTCGGTCGGAAGATAGGACCGTCGCCAAGGTCCGTCTTGAACCATCCCAGGTTACTGTACCGTATGCTCAGTGATCCGAGGTATTATCAGTTCGATTTGTTTAGTTAGCTGTAGTGCGTTATAGGGAAACATTAGGAATGTAATGAATTTTTAAATAAGAGGGATAATTCTTTTTTTTTTTTCTTTTTATACCGTACTAGCTGTTGCCTGCAGCTTCGTCCGCGCCGAATTTTTGGAACGTAGTTCCTTATCGCGCGTTATGAAAGGGGGCTAGACGGAAAAAATTAAGATGAAAAGTTGGAACGACACTTTTTGCTATAGTTGTGAGCCGTGCGGCTTTTTGATTGACAGATCACTGCGTCGGTGTGATGCTCTGATTTTTATCGATAAAAATCATAAAAAATGTATACCTACCCGAATAATTATTTTCCTTACGCCTTTTTTTTGTTTTTTATTACAACTCCTTCACTAATTAATCGAAAGGAACTTCGTTCCATCCGGGTTTTATTACGCCCACAGACATCTCGCCCACAACCAAAAGTTATGCAGATGCGTTGCCCTTCTTTTCCCTATCCCCCACAATGGGCCACCGGAAACTCACGAACCGCACGAAACGCGACAGCATAGCTGTCACTTGACGCCGGTGTTATGTGAGCGAGAGTTACCACCCCGGTCGTGCCAGCCCAATTCGGTGCAAAGCAGCATGACACTACCTACCTCTTACATAATTTAACTATTCAACTATATTTATATAGTTCATTCAACTATAGTTTTCCTAACATATACTACTTCGCAAACACTATGGGTGTTCACACAACCCCTTTAAGTTTGTCTTTAATACATTTATCGCCACTCAAAATGTCCCCAGACGAACACCAAAATCCCGCTTTTTTCCACGCCGTCTCCCCCGGAAAATTGTTTCCCTGGCTAATAAACAGATGACAATCGTCCCCTCCCCATTCAACCCTTCTGCTGATGCGGCAAGGAGGTACACTTATCGCTTACCCTCAGAAAACGCCAACAAAGAGTGCAAATTTTTTGTATCGATTTTTTTTTCAGTTTAAGGTAGAATAGATGTTTTTTATCCTACTGTAGCACGAGAATTGATTCAGTTAGGGATTTGAATGACTTTGCAGTGCTATAAATTAATCACTAAAATATGATATATTTTATTATGGAGTGTCCTTATTGTAGGTATATAACTGGATCATCGACCATCATGGACCATCGAGCATATAACTGGATAGAGAAGTAATGTGAATGTGTAAATGAAAGGGCAGATGCGTTTTGATCATATTAATAGCTAAGCTATAAAATTAAAAGTCCGCGGTTGTATCCCTGGAAACATTCTAAGATATTACGTCAGGAGATCACGGTGATAATGGCTGATAAGAGTAAGAGTATTTAACGGTGTGCAAAGTTCAATGACCCGCGGCGGGGCTTAGGCGAGCCGTGTCCTCATACCGAAAATGGAAAGTATGTTGATGAGCAGAATAGCAGGAAAATATATTAATACATCGCCAGTGAAACACAAGTGTGAAATATTAGATAATATTATCCATTCTAGAGATATATTATAAAGTCGTATCTTAGTTTAATGCTTTTGAGTAATGCAACTCATTTCGACGGAAGTTTAAGATTTTTTTATTAAGATAAGTAAGTAATGGTCTAAGAATTATTAATAAAACCCAATTTAAATTACAAGAAAATAATTTTATACAATTTTATTAAATTTAGTCATTAAATTGTTTTATTTGATTCTCAGATCATTATCATAATATATTAGAATACAGGACCGCAGTACCGGTAGGGCTCGCATGCGCGCACGACAAAACTTTGTCTACGACTTTTCTCGTATTATTTCATATAAGTAATAAGAGAAAAGGGGTAGACAAAATTTCGTCATGCGCGCATGCGAGCCCTACTGGTAACGAAATTTGTCCATGTAGTTAATAATTATCTCCTAAACATAATGTAATCGAAACTCATTGGATGCAAGTGAAACAATTAATAAATTTTTTTTTTTATTCAAACATTATATGTCAATGGAATACCCACTCGTACAGCACTGAGAAGAACCGGCGACGCAACCTCAACGGTACTAATCTCTTCTATATTAGCTTATCTCTTCTTTATTCGCTATATTGTCACTTATTACTTCTATACCGCTACATATAGATCTCAGACCTATCAGTTTCATCATCATATTTTCATCATCACCTTCCAATAAAAAAGAAAATCTCAAAAAGCAGAACCTTTTTCGTGGACGTCAAGTAAAAAACAAATCTCAATATAAAACATCGTAATTTATTGCCATTACACGGTATCTTCGTAAGCCACCTTAGCGCTAAAAGGTTACGGACAAATATCCGGCTAGCCGGCTATCTGGCTCGCGGGGCGGCCCTATTTATTTACCCCCGTTCACCGTTTACCCGGGGAATTGGGCGCTTTGGGTGTTTACCTCGTTATTTATGTCCTATTATACCCCTTACAACCCCCGTAAAGGGATGTATTAGTATTTCTTTGTTGTAGTGTTGTTTCGGATTGGGACAGGTGTATTTAGTTTTGTTTTAGTGATGTATATGTTTATAGTGCTTTTCTTTATCTGTTTATGTGAAAATTTCTTCTCTAAGAAACTGAATATTATTTTTGTACTCTGCACTTTGGACTAGGCTGAGAGATAGGTTTGCTTTGGGCACGTAAGATGGCGTGTTGTCTATACCCGGCAGCCGCACGAGCCGGACAGAGCCACTGGTTAAAGATTAAAAATAGAACTCTTCAATATACGCGATATTATCATCATCATCACAGCCAGCGTGTTAAGGCTTCTGAATCATATTTGACTTTCCAGCAACAAAAATCCGGATGGTTTATCGGTGTGGTCGTCAGTAATCACTTCCCATCGATTGCAGAGCTCGTTATGCAGCATCCGCATACATAAAATATCATTTAAATTTTATAAAAGCCATTAAAATTGACAAAAAATAATTATACATCAAAATTATTACAACTAGTTTTTATGTGCCGACGCTGCAAGTCTTTGCACTTTAAAATTCCTCACACGACTTAGAGATCCGTTTCGGATGAATAGGGACTTGTGATTTATACACAATATTAAATTATTTTTATTGTATGATATATTAAATACGAAACGTCTAAAGTAAACGACATCCGTCAGGAGCGGATGCCAAAAGGTTTGTGTGTATGTATGTAAAAGGTTAATTTGAATAATATATCCATTATACGGAGACGGGATGTTGTGATATTTATATATTATCATTGAAAGTTGATTTGTAACGGAAATTGCTTAAATACTACCCGTCAAGGATACTTCTCGATCATCGGGGGGGATGAGCTGCATGTACCACCGTCTTGTTTGGGACAAGCAGTGCAATACTACATCCAAGGTCAGGTTTGGGACCTCTGGGCAGAAATAGTAATCGCTCGTTACACTAGCAACATAATATAAGTTAAGCTTGTTGTTATAAAGAACCTTTTTTTTTTCTTTAACGCCGGGAAATCCTCTGAGGCATCCCGCGGGGGACTGGGTCTCTCCACGCGGGTATGTGGGACTCGCTGCGCCCGACAGATGTTAAATGGACGCAGCTCTACCCACTAAAACCCGGCGAGTGCCACCAGTGCCGCCTTGGTGAGGTGCCCCGGATCTGTTAAGCTAAAAGGGCACTTCGACGGCTAGTCAGTCCCGCAAGCGACCGACGCCACCTCCACAAAGGGGTTGTCCCGCACCACAGAACAACGCGCACATAACAAACGCCGCCGCCGCTGCTGCTGCCGCCTCCGCCGCCACCTCCTCCGGCTGAAAGGAAGAGTTTGTTAGAAATACATTCTTAGTGTTGTGCTGGTGGTATATGCAATGAATGAAATATTATTGACAATTACATACTTTACCTAGGTATGGAATACAATTCCTAGGAATTATATAGAATACCTTTTTTTTCTGTAACGCCGGGAAATGCTTTGAGGCATCCCGCGGGGGGAGTAGGTCTCCCCACGCGGGTATGTGGGACTTACTGCGCCCGAATGTTGGTAAGTGGACGCAGCTCTAACTACTAAAACTCGGCGAGTGCCACCAATGCCGCCTTTGGTGAGGTGCCCCGGATCTGTTGAGCAAACAGGACACCTCGACGGCTAGTCAGTCCCTCAGGGGACTGACGCCACCTCCATAGAGGGGTACAAAGAGCCCACTCGGCTCAATTCGCTGCGCCCAAGGTGCCGGGCTCATCCTAAGCTACTGAGCCCAACCGCCACGACAAGGCTTGAACCATGGTGGGGCTTATTAACAACCTTAGCTTAGGATCCTTAAAAAACATACACACTGCCGGCTTTTCAAATATAAGTATGTTTTTCCTGCTATATCCTTTGTTCTATGAATGTCGCTGCTCACTGAATCGCTAAAACAACAGTCCGTTAACCCTCTCTTCTAAAAAAACTGGTGAAATGTAGATATGTTGCCTAGTTCTGACTCCATAAGGGCGCGGCACCACCGAGGCGCACGGAGATGCTACGCACGTTTGTCAAATTTCGATTAACAAGAAAATTTATGTAATTGTTTCCACTGCAACCCACGAACACGCTACGCATTAATTGTCATTTTCTTGCAATTGTCATTTTACCACATGTGCGTAGTACCTGAGTGCGCCGCGGTGGAGCTGCGCCACAAAGGCAAGTCCCGCGTTTACTTATTTTTTTTATCGGCTATTTCGTCAGACATGTGGTTCGTTTGCCAGTTGTCAATCTTCACTAACATTAAAAGACACTTCGGACGAAGGCTAAGTAATATCATTCTGAGTAATAATTCCCAAAAAGCTAATTCTATATGCTCAGAACTTAAGTAAAGCCTACTCCTACAAATAAGTCTAAAACTGGCTAACAATATTAGCGATTATGGAGATAATCAAATACTATAAAAATGGTATATTACTTTAAAAGCCTATAAGCTTTTAAACCGAGATTTATATGAAAGTTACCCGTTATCAGCTAGTTGTTTAACCTAGTTACTAATAAAGGCGTTGTGTTGTAACGCACTTGCCGCCATTATCTAAACAACTGAACACAGTTTACTTAGGTTTAGGCGGGCTTAATGTCTAGCCTGTAATTTACAACCCCTCATTAAACTTATTCGGGTTAATTGCAATAGCTAAGTGGAATCTTGGCAGTGTACACGGATATTTGGTTTTTTTTTTACTGGATCAAAATTTTGCCATTTTTATGTTAGTTGGATAAGCAAACTGGCAGACGTGCCTGATGATAAGTGGTCACCTGGTCAACTCGATTGTAGGGACAGTTGAGTTCGAGACAACTCATTCATGGCCCACCTATATTGACCTGTAAGATGATAAGTTTCGGTGCTGGTAATGATACTATTTGTCCTGTCCTTCTCTCCGAAACACAGCAATGCTGGTTGACAGAATAAATAAGCAGGTACCCATGCAAAAGGGAGCGGCCCAGTGCATCCCTTCCACCGGTGAAGCTCCCTTCACGAATTCAGACGTATAGTTACATATGTGCCATGGCGGTGCGTATCCGTCTGGGTTTACCCGGATCTGTCCCAGATGTAGAGTGAGCCGGCGCACAATATTCGGGTTTTAAAAGTGAGAGGCGTACATATCATGTAGTTTTTATTACTATTCAGATTTTATGTACTTTATCATTTTATATGCTGTTCTGTACTTAAATGTTTTTTACGAATAACATTCGAGTGTCTTGGACGAGATTCTTTAAGTATTAGATAAAAGTGATATTCTCTCATTTTTTGCCACAATCAATCCTATGACTTATAAGCTCTAGTCTCATAAGTCTCCAATATAATCAAGGTGCTAAGTCCTTGCTTCAGGTCTATGTACTAGAGCTAGGAGCACGTTGGTACGGAATAAGCATCTCTGGAGTCGAATAAAAACAATCTCATTATGTTCTGTTATTCCGGTACAGAGAGTCGCGACTGCTAAGCAGCAGTCTACTACTGCTGGCTAAGCAGCCAGGCCTCTATGAAAGACATCGTCAAAAGCATGAGCTAGCAGGCAATAAACCAGGACCTGCACTTGGTTCTGTTTGTCCTGTTCTAGTCCTGTGCCTATCCTAGGATAGTTATATAGATAGGATGGCAAGTCTCTGTGCCAATAAATACACTGCCTGTCCTGCCCTCTTTGAAACAGCAAAGGTATCTGACGGAAGAATGCTTATTTTCTGAAATCTGAAATTATGAAGATTGTATCGCTTCCATTTTTTTCTTTTGAAATGATCAAGCTAGAAGATCGAGGTCTGCTCTAACTTCTTCTGTCCATAGGTCTACAAACCTTTCTAAGTGTCAGTGTGTATGGAGGCCCTTATGAGGCCCCCGTCCCGTCATCTAAGAGACGGGGCATCGATGTGAGCGCGGGGCTTTTAATTCCCCCCCCCCCCCCTGGTAGCTTCCACCTGTCATATCCGAAGGTGTAGGCGCGTCAGTAGCATTGAGCTGATGACGGTGGACATGACGTAAGCGGTGTGGAGCTGTGTCAAGTACGAGAGAACTTTCCACCGGCCGCTCCTAGCTCGCCCATTAACGCGGCGACGTGGACGGAATACTTGGTTTTTACGTAAATTGTATACATCTTTATTTGTTTGCTAATTAACTAAACTGGTTTACTTGGATATGTTTGAGATTCTTTGATGTATACTTGTCTTGAACACAGGTTCTGGTAGTTGATAGAATCTGATTAGAACCATGCTGAAGATTTAGAGGTGATTTTGGTTTAATTGTTAAACCTAATCGTTTAACAATTAAACAAAAATCACCTCTTTGCAATAACAATTAAATTGTGTTGAAAACAGACTTGTCAAGAACAATCGCTATCTCTTAAACTTTATAAAAGCTTAAGCTTTTATAGTAATCATAGCTTTCTTATACCGTATTTTGTACTAAATTGTTCTTAATCACTGTAATTTAAAGAAATTTTAACCCCTTTAAGATGTTTTTTTTATGAAATCTCCTTTATTATTACATAGATATCGCAGGAAGTATGAGATGAGCCTCACCGATGTTAGATACCATTGACCTATCCTCGCGTACCGGATCCTATATCCTGTATCCTCCCGGCACTGAATAATGCAACAGACGCACGATACACCAGTGACGTCTACAGTTTGTATGGTTGTAGCCTGCGGGTGTTCCGGTTGTCTAGACTTATTTTAATGGTGTCAATTGTTTAGTTTTAACTTTCAAAAGAGATGAATTAGCGTAACTTATATATTTATTCTTTCGTCATGGTATCAAATTTCGAATATCAAATGACATTCATTTGATCATTACTTTAGCAAGACGAAAAAAATATAGGATGTTCGCTTTTTGCCAAAACTATTACAGATATTACTGAAGTTACATCTGATAAAGAAACGAAATTATAAACGTAAATATATGTAACGGTCACTGGGCGACTGGTATAGCGGATTTGTATATCACAAAATATGTTTTGACATGCCCATTTTTCTCAATAGCTTTGACCTAAGCGCCATTAAACATGAGAGAATCAATAACCGAGTTCCACGTTTAGAAGTAGTTGATGGATTATTCTTTCATATTGTATTTTATTGCGATTCTGAACTGAAAGTCGGTCTGGACACAAATCCTTTCTTCATGTTTGTTTAACTGATATGAAAACTGCACGTGTCCGTTTGCGTTAGTAGGTACTACCATCAGACACCATCCTTTTTTTGTGGCGGTGGAAAATGCTTAGCACATTCACCCGGGGATGGGGTCCCCCCCCCCCGCGCCGGTATACCGCACTAAAATCACTGCTGCCTTCAGCCGCGTAAAGGGGAATGTCCCGGATCTAACTAACACAGGACACCCTCCGCGATCTGCCACGTTTCTGTCCGTTTCTTCCTTGAAACAGCTTTAATACTGTGTTTCAAAAAGAACAGTAATTATTTGCACTACTACTTCTTTGATCCCTTTAGAGTTAAGACCATACGAGATACGTACATGACGAAATGTTTGAACTGTAAATTTCTTATTTATGGACGATTTATTTCCAAAACTCATTACTTTTTATTGGGTACGTGCGTGAAATTTATAATTTGAGCCTTTTATTGTCTGGAAGGTTTAATTAGCAATATTTGAATCATCCGTATAAAGGTTCATCAGAAGGTTGATGACGCGGTATCGTCATCGAGAAGCATCGATCAGATCAGAGTTCAGACCTCTCGGTTTACCAATTAAAACTTTTTAATTATGTTCGCTATAACACGATGCAGGTTGTACTTGATACAGTTGGTTACGGACATTGCGGGTAACCGAAGAACTTGAACAACTATTTACAAAGACTTCAAAATAGATTAAACAGGGTTATTTAATATTTTCACTACTAAGACCGGTATATAATGTTTGTATGAAATTACAAACAGACACTTCAATTTTATTTATTTGTATAGATAAATTATATGTATATATATATATAGATAGATAAATATTTTAGTGATAATAAGTTTAATGATCACCACCAAGTGATTCGTCTATCCGTTTGCACCCTCTTCTGTAAAATATGGTAAGAATATTACGGGAATTTCCACACGATTATCCATGAATGTACAAATTGTACATGTGATTTGGCGGCTCAACTCGTGTACCCATTAGCGGCGACACAGTGAGGTGATGGACGTCTGAATGGCCGTGTGTGGTCCCGTTTGCTCGTAGAGTGGCTCGACCCGGCTCCTTGGATACCGACGGTACGGCACGGTACGGCACGGTGTGGCGGTGACGACACAATGTATAGCTCTATGGCCTAAAGCTTCAACATTTATGTATGGGCTGATATTATCGGACTATCGCGGTCGGTTCGTTTGTCTTTTACTGTTAAGGCCTGGAGTTTCAAGGTTTATCTTTTTAAGTTCCTTGGATAGGCAAACTGGCAATCGTGCCATCTGATGGTAAGCGGTCAGCGTCACCCATGAACGTAATCGAGTTTACCTGTTAAGTATCTGTAGAGATGTTAAGTATCTGTGCCAGTAACTACGCTGTACGTCCTGCTCTGCTCTCCGAAATACAGCAAAGCTGTTTCACGGGAGAAATAAGCAGGATGGTGGTACCCAAGCGGACGGCGGCGTGACACAGCGCAACCCTCCCACCAGTCAAATTAAAATATTAGAAATTTGTCACAAAAAATAGTTCGTCTGCTATTATGATAAATCGTTTTATTTTTAGGAGAGGCTGGTAAACACTTATAAATCTTGACGAAAATTAGAATTAAATAGAAGGACAGCTGAGAATAGCTTATGTTCAGAGTGACTACAAAGTACTTTAGCTACAGGCTCGATTCCATTTTGCCCCAAGTGTATTTCATGATTTATTTAAAGATTTGTTGTCCATAAATAAAATCCTTTTTAAGAAATACAATTCCTGATCAGCACACGACACAATCATTTTAGATACAATGGAAACGCACAATTTTAGGTGTTCAATATATCCTTGTGTAACACTGTGGTGATATTTTAAACGACTTTTAATATCAATGCTTTAAATATAAACTGCCTCGCGTATTTTAAACGACTTGTGTCGTCGCATCCTGTCCCCAAAGACCTGGCGTGCCGAGAATGTTAATGTAGACTGGTTTATGCCTCCAGTGTAATTTTATACGATTTAAAAAAGGAAGTTCTATGTTATGTGGTCTTTTTAAGACTAGCTGTGGCGGTCATGCAGTAACTATTGAATATGAAGTGCGTGGTGGAGACATTAGACGTAGTAGCAGGATGACAAAATAATAGAACTTTGAAATAAGGAAAAATGAAAGAGAAAAAGAAACTTAGCTTCCCTAATTTTACTTAATATAAAAGTCATTAGTTTTTGCATGACTTATAATGTAATTTGAAAAACATATAAATAAAATGTCCGGTATCGTATATGTGTAAGAATCTCGGTAGTCACTTACGACTGTCTGTCCATTCGCCTCCTTGTTCTATTGAAAGGAACAGTGTTGTATTCATTCCATAGGAGGTCCAAGTTCACGGAGGTCACGCTAAAAGATTTGGGAATTGGGATACTTGTTCGCGTCTGTGAGTCGATCCTAATTAGAGTCCGCGCCGACCAGCGGAAATCGCAACATTCCGAAAGGTTTTTGTACGTGGTTTTATAAATCGTTGATCTTAAACTTAATCGAACGTGAAGTTTTTTTATAAAGTTGAGCTTTTGTTAATATTTTTGTGTTGATGTGTTCCCTGTGGACTTGAGATGACGATGATAAAAGATCATTATATATTTATATATACAATTTGAAACCCAGTAATAATCACGCTGAAAATGCACATTCCACGTAAGAAAATAATAAAAAGAAATTAATTATCACAACAAAGAATTCAAATCTTTAAAAAGGCCTTATTTTCAATTTATCTTTTTAAATTCCTTTATTTTATAAATAGCCGTAGATTTTGCCATCAAACATTTTTTCAAAGCATGAGGCTTTGAAATCTTTCTTCTTGACAAAATAGATTCTATGTCAATGGAAAGTACAGGGACTGACTGATGGATAACGGAGTGAGCCCTGATGAGCTTCTTTTAATCATTTAGAAACGGAACTCTAAAAAAAGTAATATACCTCCGGCATCTACTCAGAGCAAAAAAAGATGACGTAAATAGAATATCCTAAGTTATGCAACGCGAAGATGAGACGAACATTACCTTCGGATGCGGGGTTACGTGATCGGGCGTTACCAGTCCGAACACGTCTCATTGGGAATTTACAACTTATGAGACGAACAGGTGGGATGGGGTCGGTCGTAAAACGGAATACGGTACCAGGTATGAGGAATTTATCGCGCAAGTGTTTTCGGGATATTACCTTTTGGAAGGTAAAATGGAATGGTAATAAGACGCTGTGCGTCACGGATGGATATTTAAAGTGGCACAAATTACAAATTTATGGGATTGGCAGTAGGAGAGGGCTTTGTGTAGGCCCGTCACCACTCCTGACCATCCTAGTGTAGCACTGATGATATACCTGCCACGGAGTACATAATATAAACCGAAAGTTACACATAATAACTCATAGTTATCATACACATTTATATCAATATTACTATGAAGATATTTGAACCTGAACCTAGCCCAAAAATTCATTAATGTGTTGCCGATCCTGAGACATATGTTAAGTCTCGGTGCCAGTAACTACACTGCCTGTCCTGCCCTTGTCTCCGAAACAGTAAAGCTGTTTCACGGGAGAAACAAGCGAGATGTTGGTTCAACTCCTCCTTAATCCCACTGATGAAATTTACGGATCCCAAGGCAGCTTCAACGTACCTTTGGGCTCCCTGAGGTTGGATCAAAAGGTCGTTCGGAGGTAACCGATGTCGACCCTGGCTATACAGAAGTAGCGACGGTGGGCCTAGCCCGATTAAAAAAATCCCACGGACCCTTATTATTATAGGTATTTTGTTTAATGTATGCACCTAGTCTTAAACGGGGAGGGTTAGCTCTGGTTTACTTTTGTTGATATTTATGCGACGTTGACCACTTACCGTCTGGTGTAATGTTTGACTGTTCGTATATTTCGACGAGATGATGATGGTTATTTTTAAAGTCAATTTATTTTATTACCTTAAATATTATTACAAATATTAGATACCTTCTTTTATATAAAAATCCTGGAAATCCGTATAATATATTTCAGCTAATCACTCTATAAATCTAAGGTAATTAAATATGTATGGCTATTTTAGTACGAATCGCGTGTTTACTGCGCGGGTAGATGTCCTTACGATTACATTCAATAATAAAAACCTTTTCGCGGAAGTTGTCGTTACAGTTCTTTCTGGTTAAATATTTGAAACGTGCTGGAATTTCGACAATTTTGACCGCCAACGAGCCAGGTGAGATGGTAAGTGAATACCGATGTACACACACAATACGATGGACGAGATTTAACAGGGAGTTAGGTTTACGAGAAATAACGAGCATGAGATACAGTTATATATAGTGAGATTGTGGGACTTGATTCTAGTTTAAAGTATACTGGATACAGTTAGATCGGCAATACCTAGAACTCTACATAATATAGCATTTGTTCATTATAATGAAACAATTTTTACGGATTTTATCGCGACTTATTGAGATTTTTACAAGCAATACAAGTAAAAATTGTTTCATTATAATGAGTGAAATTTGCTTAAACATTAGAAAACAATAGCATTTGTTCTTATTCAGTTACTTCGATTAAAATAAAATAATTCCTTTATTGGTCTTTAATCGCGCTGACACCGTGTTTGATTGATAATACATAAAAATTGCTCCCTCCCTTTTGAAGATGATCTCCACATTTCGTGAATATTATAAATAAGCTGCATATATTGACGTTAAATATTTTAGTAGGTATTCATCTTGGAACACTTTTGGTATTGAATGTATAGCTAAATCAATATAATATAATTACTATTGGTTATACAATAAATCGTCCATTATAAGACTAGGCATTACCGCAACTTCGCTTTTTTTTTCTCTTTAACGCCGGGAAATGCTCTGAGGCATGAGTATGTGGGACTCGCTGCGCCCGTAAGCTGGTAAGTGGACGAGCTCTACCCACTAAAACCCGGCGAGTGCCACCAATGCCGCCTTTGGTGAGGTGCCCCGAACTAGTGAGCAAACAGAGCACCTCGACGGCTAGTCCGTCTCCCAAGGGACCGACGCCACCTCCTCAAAAGGGTTGTCCCGCGCCACAGAACAACGACGGGACAGGGTGTGAGGTTCTCATCCTCGCCCCTTGCCCCCTGCTCTTTTGTCCCCTTAAGCCATGCCAAGCTGTAGGTACTGCTTGTGCACAACGCCAAACTATTGTAGTATTGATGACCGGCATAGCTAACGGAGTCACGTCATAGCTGACGATCCATCACGAATATAGATGAATGTATGTCTTGTCGTGGACGCCCATTGCGTATATTACGTACGCAAGTATATACGTAATTTAAAAATAAAAACTGAATTGATTTTTCTTACTGTCGTGAAGATTGGAATACTCAATGGACGGCTAGTCAGTCTCCCCAAGGGACCCACGCAACCTTCCCAGAGGGATTGTCCCGGACCACAGAACAACCCTTCCCAACGTCGGGACAGCTAAATGGGGTGAGCTTCCCATCCTCGAACCTTGTCCCCTCTTATAAGAGGGGTACAAAGAGCCCCCTCGGCTCAAGTAGCTTCGCCCAAGGTGCTGGGTTCAGCTTAGGCCCCATCGCCACGACAAAGCTTGAACCTTAGTGGGGATAATTACATTCTCTATACCCGTTTGAGTTTATAAACAAAAATTTAAATTGATTCATATTTGCATAGATATTCCTCATTTATTATTTTCAGCATAGCGTTAATCGTAATGTTAATTTATATTTATTTATTAGACAGTCCGTTTACAAACACATTAACATACAAAGTATTACTAAAATATGTTTTTAGCAGTAAAAATACAGGAAAAGCAAGTGCCACCGGGTCTCTTTAGATAAGAGAAAACCCCAGTACTCTATAAGGTAAAAAAATATCATAAGCATCTAAATGTTGAATAAAATATATTATTAAAATACCAATTCGCAATACTTTATACATATTACTTATGTAAATTTAAAGATTACGAAATATGTAAATCCAACTAATATTATGGCATTTTGTTTGTTAGTCGATCACGAATAAGGGGTCGTCGATAAATTGCGTCACACATTAAGGGGGAGGGGGGTGTCGACGGTCTCTCAGATTTTGTGATGTCACATAAGACTAATGTCAACTTATAAAGAAACGAAATAAAAAAAAAACAATTAAAAGTTTAAACCAAAATAAAACTAATTTCGGAAAAGCTGTTTTAATTTATCAATTTATTTATGTAAAAATTGCAAAATATGTGACGTCACACTAGGGGGGGGGGGTCTCATAAATGTGACCATCTCTGACAAGGACGGAGGAGGGGTCCAAATATCATGAAATTCGTGTTTAAAAAATAAAATTATGCACATCGATAGATCGTGATTCAGACTACGAGAGAAAAACATCCATTATAGATGGATATGGATATATATTATAGATAATATATGTGGGATAATTATCCTATCATTTAGTTTCCCGCTTCTATGCCAAACGTCTTACACATCACATTCCAACATTAATCCCACGTAGGCAAAGCCACGTTGGCTAAAATATCTCAATTAATATCGATACGTCAGATAAACGAGCACCGATTGTAATCGAGTTAGATTAAAAATCGTCATTGACACACGAAAGTGTAGTGTAGGCTTCGCGTGGGCGGGCCCAGCCTGCACGACCCAAATCTGATGCACGAGGGTGTTATGAGGTCACATTGTTAATTGTACTGACTGGAGACTTGGATGTTGTACAGGAGCCAATACTGACGAGGAGTGAGGTTTAATTACCTTTTTTTTTTCTTTAACGCCGGGAAATGAATTTGAGGCATCCCGCCTGGGGAGTGGGTCTCCCCAGGCGGGTATGTGGGACTCGCTGCGCCCGAAAGATGGTAAGTGGACGTAGCTGTACCCACTAAAACCCGGCGAGTGCCACCCATGCCGCTTTTGGTGAGGTGCCCCGGATCTAAAAAACTAACAGGGCACCTCGACGGCTAGTCAGTCCCGCAAGGTACCGACGCCACCTCCACAGAGGGGTTGTCCCGCACCACAGAACAACCCCTCCCAACGTCGGGACAGTACAATGAGGTGAGGTTCCCATCCTCGCCCCTTGCCCTCTGCTCTTTTGTCCCCTCTTCTTATAAGAGTGGTACAAAGAGCCCCCTCGGCTCAATTAGCTTCGCCCAAGGTGCTGGACTCACCCTAGGCTACTGAGCCCCACCGCCACGTCAAGGCCTGAACCATGGTGGGGAGGTTTAATTACCCGCAGCAGAAAAAGTCGGGTCAAAATTCCAATGTTTCACTCACACCACCTCTATATCCGTAAATCTACATCAATACGGATTTCAAGGCATTTTCGACTAGCACTACCACTATGTAGTAGACTCCATCCACAATATAACCAATATGACGTAGGGTCTTTAAAAAAATACTGAACAATAGAGTTAGACCACAGGAGTTAGAACCCTAGAGAGTATCGTCATCATCATCATCAGCACCTATACGTCCACTGCATAACATAGGCCCCGGTAGAAGTAGAATATAGGGATCGGTCGTCTTGACGTCAGAGATTATAAACGTTACTCTTATTATTATTTTCATTTATTTATTTCGATACGATTTTTTTTTAGGATCAACATTATTATTACGTCACTGTGATAACGTTGCGTTATACAGATGATATACTTTTTATTCGTTTAAATCTTTGTGAAAATTGCCTTGTGGGTACAGGTGTGAGGCGTAAAGGGAGATCTCCGACCGAGCGAGATAGTATGCTCGGCCAGGCCGAAGCCCACTTGCTATCAATTCAGCCGTTGTATGTAAGGCGACGAGCTGTGGAACTTTGATAGCGCGATTCAGTATTGTGGTGCTGATTGGTCCGCCACTACCTCATACTCAACTCACAAACATTGTCTCTTTGTAATATTTGTATAGACTTATTCATGAACTAACAATAAAAATGAAAAGCAATAGAAATTCTAAGACCTAAATAGCTCTGAAACGTCTGGCGCTGTTAGGAATGGAATGAGACATCGATTTCATATATCCAGGTCAAATAGTTTACCCAAATGCCACTTTATACTGCACAAATATCTTGACGAGCTCACAGAGCCACGCACACACACACACACGAGAAGTATTCTTGTACACCCTCTAGAACTTTTATTAGTATCACCCTCCACAGTCCAGGCTGCAGTATGTATGTCAAAAGTATATGTCGATCGTCTTGCCTGTTCGAGTCGAGGAAGATGTTGACAGGATCATACAAGACTGTTTTTAACCCCACCATGCTTCAAGCCTTTTCGTGGCGGTGGGGCTCAGTAGCCTAAGGCGAACCCAGCACCTTGGGCGAAGCAAATTGAGTCGAGGGAGCTGATCTTTGTACCCCTCTTATAAGAAGAGGGCACAAAAGAGCAGGAGGACAAGGGGCGAAGAGAGGAATCTCACCACATTGTACTGTCCCGACGTTAGGAGGGGTTGTTCTGTGGTGCGGGATAACCCCTCTGTGTAGGCGTAGTCGGTCCCTTGAGGGATTGACTAGCCGTCGAGGTGCCCTGTTTGCTCCACAGAACGAGGCACCTCACCAAAGGCGGCATTTTTGGCACTCGTCGGGTTTTAGTGGGAAAAGCTGCGTCCACCTTACCACCTTTCGGGCGTAGCGAGTCCCACATACCCGCCTGAGGAGACCCACTCCCCTGCGGGATGCCTCAGAGCATTTCCCGGCGTAAAAATGGATACTAGAAACGGAAATAATATGAAATTTTTATAAATGTACACGTAGATAGATATTCATCAAATAAATTATCTCCATTTGGCGGGAATCGAACACGCGACCGATGCGCAGTGTCCGTCTCATTCTACCCGCCTGGCAATCATCATCAGTTAGCCATTTGCTGCTGCAACTAAATCATCTTTTTTTTTATATTACTTAATAGAACTTACCACACCACGGGTTCAAGGCGAGCGGACTAAGAAGAACCGGCGAAACAAACTCATTGCAACTAATCTTGCCAAATATTATACATATAACAATTCTGTAATTTATTTATGTTATTTTTTCTAGTATAATCATCAACCAGTGTTCACTGGTTGCTGCTGCTGCTCACACGCAACTTAGCCACGACATTCAGTAACCTTGTATTCTCCTCTTCCCCAGTACTCCTGAGCGAAGAGATCCAGCCGGACGACATGCTCGAGAACAAGACCCTCAAGATCACCGACTTCGGGCTGGCGCGCGAGGTGTACCAGACCACCAGGATGTCCGCGGCGGGGACCTACGCCTGGATGCCGCCAGAGGTAAGCCGGTTAACGCCAGTGGCCAACGTGGGTAACGTATTAAGCCGGTGCCGATGGCAGGCGCGCTGTTCCACGCGCTGCACGGGCACTGCCAACATTATAATGAAACAACTTTTACGGATTCATGGCGGCTTATTAAGATTTTTACCATGATCATGAGTCCTAATTTCTCCTATTTTTAACCGACTTAAAAAAGGACGTTCTAATGTCGTCTGTATGTTGTTTTTTCTTGTATGTATGTGAGGCGATTACTCCGCCGTTTGTGAATGGATTTCGATGGTTCTTATTTGTTTGAAAGCTGGTGTTTCTAATCTCATATTAATTTTATTAAGATCCGACAAGCCGTTTTTGAGTTATTCCTAATTATGCTTATTTGGTTGATTTAGTTTACCTAGATGATGATGATGATTTGAATTCGCAACCTTTGTAGTCTCCTGACTGCGTAATAAAAACTGTCGAAACGCAAATGGAGCAAGCATTTATACTTACAATTAAAACTATAAATGCAGGTCATCAAGAACTCGACGTTCTCGCACGCGTCCGATGTGTGGTCGTACGGCGTGCTGCTGTGGGAATTGCTGACGGGCGAGACGCCGTACAAGGGAATCGACGCGTTGGCTGTGGCCTACGGGGTCGCAGTCAAAAAGCTCACCCTGCCCATACCCAGCACCTGCCCGGAGTCGTGGAAGGTGCTCATGGAAGGTGAGTGGTACCTTCTGGAAGATTGACAAGTGGTGATGAGCAAAGCAAGAACAGGACCAATTTTGCTCATAATGGTCATAAGACAAGAAAAAGACATAATCTTATGATACCATCAATCACTATCAATACTAGGTCATGTACAGAATCTGTACTAAAGTTACTGGACCCGTCGCGTAATATGGTCTTTAGGTTACACAAGTCGCTCATCTTTCCATACAAACGCAGAACAGTAATTACTACTATGTTTGACGTTGACCATGAAAAACTAAGTATAATATAAATTGATCTCGTCGTTATCTATGTGTGTATGTACCCAAAATCGTAAAAAAATTATACATTTAAAAAATACAAGCTTCTAAACTTTCGTATTTCAACACTGATTTTAGCCCAACTTTGGGCGTAAATAAATAGTATACCGAGCACGAAAGCTCAAAAATAAAGCCCGTACAGATATAGTTTAGTTATTCAAAAGATAAAATAAATTTATTTTGAAAAGATACACTAATTAGTTTTTCTATAATAACTGTTTTGCTAAAAGGACATTTTCGGAATGAATCATTGTGCATTTCACTCTAGCACACATGTTCGCGCACTATGTCAGGTGAGATAGCAATCATTTTGTTAGAGTTCGCGCCATCGACTAGTTCAACCTTAATCTCTATAAATGATATTAGTTTGAGCGTGTGCATCGCGTTTTGTGAATAGAACAATCATAATATGTCACTAATAGACACAGAGAGTCCGGCCTTTACGTTGGGTATAAGACCATGAATAAAAGTAAAATAAAACAAAAATAGAATATTGTATGATGATTATTATAAGTCCCGTCCTTCCCTGAACAAAGGCTCTCTTCAATGAACGCCAGACCAAACCCCCGCCGTCCAACTAGAAGCACTGCACAGCTATCATCGTCTCGTACAGTCGGTCCGACTCTCCTTCTACGGAACGTATCCTCTACTCCAGACCTCTTTAGCCCACCGGCTTTAAGTGTTCCGCGTATGTGACCGGTACACTTCGGCGCATCAACTACTTAGTTCTCTTTATCATTATCAACCTTTTCCGGTCACTCCTGGGCATCTTTCAAGGGACGCCTCAACTATCTCCTCGCGTCCACAGTCTCACTCCTTATTCATTCCTTTCAGCATGCTGGCACTCGAACCCGCGAGAGCGTCCACTGTTCCCGGAGATCCTGGAGCAACTGGAGAGGATCAGACAGTCGGAGTTCACGCGCGCGCCCCACGAGTCCTTCCACACAATGCAGGATGGCTGGCGGCTGGAGATCGAGGAGGTGTTGCGGGATCTGAGGAGGAAGGAAAAGGTGAGCTGGTGGGATTCTTGCCCACCTGAAAGGAGTCCTCTCCTATTAGTTCTATACAGACTTATCCCGAACGTATCCCTCGGGCCCCCAGAGATCATTTCAAGGGTCATTTGGTTACTGACAATCCTGGCTATACAGGAGTAGCAACGATGAAAACGGGGGGTGGGCTGGGCTTAGTTCGTAAAAAATATTTTTTTGCATGTATGCAGTATGCACCACATCATTTCGGACTTGGTTAAAGACTGGAGCTGATGGCAAGCATACGATTACTTAAAAAGCTGTTAGTCTGCTATGAACTCCTAATATGTATACGAAACGGTTTGTAATTAAATTTTACATTAGAACTTGAAAGATAATTGTGGACATGATAGGCGCTATTGACTATGGCAAAGGTCTGTCCGTCTTTTAATATACATATATATAGAATTCCTTAAACATTTTAATGATACCTGAGTGTGTAACTATTGTTAATATGGGTGTTGTTTTCGTTTGCAACGCTCGCATAGGAATGCAAAACTATTGAGGAGGTTAGTGCTGACCTTGTATATGGGTTATTTTTGACTTACGTGCAATTTTATTTGTCCTTTCATTTTTGTTATTACTAAACCATTTTATTTTAAGCTTATTAAATACGGATCTACGTATATAGAATGCCGGTTTGATACATGCACCATGGAATAAGATTATTTTGATTTCTAAGATCTGACTTGCAGTAAAATCGACTCAAATGCCATGACAAGTGTAGTTCATAATGTACCAACAAAGTATCTCTTTGAACGTCAATTGAATCTACTACCGGTTTCAAGGCGAGCCCACTGAGATGAACCGTATTAAAATCAGTATTTTAAAACAAATTTTACATAATGTTAGCGATGTGTGGTAATGGACATACAAGCCGGCCTACTATATACATTGGTTTGTTATATTTTTCATTTAAGTTATTATTGTTGTCTCTGTCCAACCTCGACTGTCCATATGTTAACTCCTTTTCTTTCTTTTCCATCGTAGGAGCTGCGGTGTCGCGAGGAGGAACTGAGCCGAACTCAGCTGCAGCAGCGGCTGATGCAGCAGAATCTGGCGCTGAGGGAGCGTGAGCTGGATAAACGGGAACAAGACCTTGCGGCACGAGAACTGCATATCCTCATTGTGGCCAGCAACATGTCGCAACAGCCGCCGCCGCCCAACAAGCGGAAGGGTCAGACACCTTGAGTCGTTTATATGATACGTTCACACACGCACGCATGCCTACATGTGAACGCACACACACTCGCACGCACATACACACACAAACATAAATATAAAACAAGCGCATGCATACATGTGTACGCAAGCACACGCACGTACATACACAAACACACACATACCTGATACTACAACGACCCTTAATAAGTTTGCTAATGTATTAATATGTTGATGTTGTGGGCAGTATAACTGATGATTATTATTAATTATTTTTAGCCCCCGACAATAAAAGACCACGGATTGCTTATTGTGTTGAGGTTTTTTAACCGACTTCAAAAAGGAGGAGGTTATCAATTCGTCGGAATCTTTTTTTTTTTTTTTTTTATGTATGTTACCTGATTACTCGAAGATGGCTGGACCGATTTGAAAAATTCTTTTTTTGTTCTAAAGGGTATACTTCCCAAATGGTCCCATGATAAGGAAACCAGGATCTGATGATGGCATCCCAGAGAAATCGAGGGGAACTTTCGAAAATCGTAGGGGCGACTAGTGTGTTTGATATTTTTTTTATAAAGAGTTTTGAAGGACTTCAATTTAATGAAGGTCTGGAGTCGATCTGATGCTGGAGCCGAAAGACAATCGAGGGAACTCCTCAACTATTTACATCAGTAACCTTGTGTTTGGGCTTGATTAATTTGTAATGATGAGAACTTTGTACCCATATGGGTTATAAGCGCCATTACAGGTGTGATGATGGAGACCATACACAGTCGAGGGGAATCCTCGATGATTTACAGCTTTAATTGGGCTTACTTCATACGGTAAATAATATTATGCCAAAATCATGTAATTTTATTACTTGTCGTTGTTAAATGAACAAAAAACAACTGGCTTGGAAGCGCATCATAGTTTTTCAAGGTCATCATAATATCCATTATATATCTATATATTGGTGATGTTCTATACCTATATATAATGGAATTATTTAACGAATAGCAGCAAATCTGCCGTGATTGCTTTCGATTACATGTATATAAAGTTTTACGCAATTCCATTTCGGTTTTTTCATTTGTTATGTATTGATTTAAACCCTTTCTACGTTCATCTCATTTATACAGCGCTATCTAATCTGAGCAACGCGTTTAATAGTTCTACCCATATTTCAGACAAATAAAATCAGTTATCGAATTTTTAAATCACTAAAAATTAAAAAATTAAAAAAAGATAAACAAAAATAAAAACAGACTTCAAAATTTAAAAAAAAATAAAAAGTAATAAAATAATTTCCTTAAACTTTGTGCCTACAATTTATAATCAACTTGTTCTTCTACTAATATACAATCTTTGCATTTACCACGTCATTATTGTTACTTTTGAAGCCGGTGTCGTATTCGTTGATGTACTACCTCCCTACCTACCTTGGCTGACACCGACTCCAAAAGTAACAATAATGACGTGGTAAATGCAAAGATTGTATATTAGTAGAAGAACAAGTTGATTATAAATTGTAGGCACAAAGATTAAGGAAATTATTTTATTACTTTTTAGTTTTTTTTAAATTTTGAAGTCGGTTTTAATTTGAAATCTTAAGGGCTTTAAGGCTATAATAAAATATTAAATGTTAATGTCGATAGCCATAATTTGAATACTACCCGTCTATAAACCCGACGTTCATTGAAAAAGGCCTACGTTTAGCAGTGGGTTATTTTGATGCAGGACTAGGACTCGGGATACAGTATTTTGTTTCGACATAAAGTGGTTGAGATTCAATATTTCAGTCGACAGCAATTAATGACTTGCTTTGCTAAAATCATATATTCGTGGTAATGATATTTATTTTATACTCCTAAATTATAATAAAACATTTTTTTTACGGATTTTATCGCAATTTATTAAGATTTTTACTATATTTAATCTTAATAAACCGCGACAAAATACGTAAAAAAAATTGTTTCATTATAATGAGTGAAATTCGCGTAAACATTAGAAAACAATATACTCCTAAATTACTTTCTAACAAACTATGGTACTTAAATTGTCGGCAAATTCTTCAAATCGGTTACTTATTTTTCTTCGAACTGTAGAGGTTATAAGTTTCAAATAATTAGTTGTAAAACGAGTTGTAAAGTTCGAAATACAGAGATCCAGTTTGTTTTTCGTGTTATGGAATGAAAATATGTACCAAAATGGCTCGGACTAATAGAGGGTTGAGGTTTTGCTGTTTGAAAGGGAGGGAACAAATAATTTTTCATGGTTTGGTGGTTTTAAAATTATCGAGGTTCGATCGACTTGACGAGGTTCTACTATATTGTAACTCAAATAAAGTGGGAGGTTTGGCTTTGAGCCGGACCGATGCATCTCTAACATGACCATGGGAATATAACTTGCTGCATGCAGATCGCGAGGAAACCTACATGTCTGGTGAGGTTAAGTGTTTGAGAGTGTGTCAAGTTTACCACCCTGCGTAGATGTAGATCCGAACACCATCCTCGCCTGATTTCGAGGAGACCAGCTCACAATTCGTACGAGAGTCGCTAACCCATGTCGTCGTGATTCCAGGCAAATTCAGCAAGATCAAGCTGTTGAAGAAGGACACGATCTCGTCGCCGCTCGATTTCCGGCACACGCTGACGGTGCGGCCGTCCGACGACGAGAGCAGCAAGCAGCTGGTGGCCGTCGCCGCGGACACGCCGCCCGGCTCGCCCGCCATCGTGAGGGCCATCGCCCGTGAGTACACACACACCACCGCACAACTGCACCATGCTCCATGAGGATGGTGGGTGGAGGATGTGACATCCACCAGTCCTCACGATGCTTTTCCCTGTCCCCCCCCCCCTCATTAGGCCACCGGAAACTCCCAAACCGCACGAAACGCAAAAGCATAGCTGTCACTTGCCGCCATTGTCATGTGAGCGAGAGGTACCACCCCGGTCGTGCCGGCCCAATTCGGCTGCAAAGCAGCTATATCTTACTAAAGCCTTTGCCTATTTCCAAATGAGTACCACTGCCATCCCGTTTGCTCGTGAAATCCTCTACCATTACACCAGGGACTAGCCCCTTTTTTAACCAGAGGAATGCAGGCTGGCCCCGGCAAAAGCCAGACTACTCCTCGTAATTAAAGGGGGGACGGCCCACCGCCACTAAGCAGTTCCCGCGACGTCGTGCCTAACTGGGCCAGGTTCCCATCCTAACCAGACATGATCACAGGGGGCGTTATAGCCGCTAGTAATCCTATGAGTCAACAGTCCCCAACACCATGGTGAACTCCCTATTGTTACCAATGTCCTGTCCTGTAGTTCGTGAATCGTGTCGCCACCACCTCACACGATGGACTTCATACGCAACAACAACAATACAATACGGACTTTACGAGACCTTACGATATAAGATAAGATTGCTTTACTTTATCGCTCCGATTCGCAGAATACAGTCCTAGTATTAAGTATAGTGACGGTGTTTTAATTAAATTTTCCCGCCATTTCAGTGCCCGCGGACGGCGTGAAGGGCAAGACGTGGGGCCCGTCGACGGGGCATCAGCGGGCACGCGCTCTCCTGCCGCTGCCCGCGCTGAGGCCGCGCGCGCACCGCCCCTCCACCTCCGCGCCGCACTTGCCCCCCGCGCGTGCGCCCCTCCCGCCCGCGCTCCACGCCGGTACGTACACCCACGCATACGTTCACACACATAGAAATCGGGACATACGCAGGCATATGCACAGACTCCTGGACGTATATTCACGGACACATAGACACGTACATATACAACCTTTATACTGAGACGTAGGTACACGCACACACGCACGCCTATACAAACAAGTACACACACATCCTTACAGCCAGGATGTACATTTAAACAAATAGATTCCCAGTAAAACAGTCTCTGTCTTGATCCAGAATTGGTCAAAAAATTGTAAACCTGGAAACTAAAATTTGGTTGGAAAATTAAATTTGGTCATAAAGATGTTCTTAGTATTGTTTTTAATTCTTATTATTTTCTAACTTTTTTTATTTACATTACATACAAACATTATGCTTTTGATTTTAAATTGAAAGCCTAGCCTACAAGAGGTCTTCCACGACTTGTGTTGTTGTATTTTCTTGGGACATGCAGTAAAAGCACATTATGCATGTCAAGCAATGACAGTCTGCATAGGTTGTCCTGTACCGTATAAAGAACATTCTACACTTATAAGCTATAAAATACATGGGCCTTTACTACTTTACATACAACACAAAAATATAACATATTAATATTAACCTTGACTCTCCAAGTTATGACAAGGGTACCTTGTTATATATACCTTATAGTAAATGATATTTATTATTTATTTATATTTCTTGTTTAACCTATTTATCTTATACATTTTAATAATATCTATAAATTATGTCATAAACATATGTATAGTTTTCTGTTACTTTCACATTAAGAATAGATTTTGTGTTCAAAATTCTCTTTTGACAATTAAATATTTACTAATAGACCAATGTTAAAATAACCTATTTCATAATTTGTGTATTTTTTAACATCAAACATAATAAATATTGTTTTTTTTAATAAACATTAAATCGAAAGACAAACTTATGGAAAACTAAAATTGTGACTTAAACTAAGAGAAAGGGAGAACCCTTTGCACTTTCTTATCATAAAAATGAATATTCCACAATATTCTTACTAGATAATAAATAACGCAAAATGAACAGAATTTTCAATTAGGATGTTAATAATTATGCTAAATAATGCATGAAACAGTGATGAAATTTTTACATTTCATTAAATGAGACACATTCTATGGATCATAATTTACTAATCTCCAATTTAATAAATTGTAATTTATTCAATATATGTATGTATCCTATCCATATGTATGTATGCATGAGTCCCTCGCAAAAATAAGATGTAAAGTAACATGTATGTAACAATGAGCTGGGTCGCAGGGGTGAAAGTACTAGCGACCGACGAGACCAAGCGAAAACCCCGCAAGTCCAAGTCACAAGTGCGTGCGCCAAAGGGCAACCTCGCCAAAAAACGATCCGGCAGCCACGACGACCTCCTATACGAGAACGACGAGCCGAGGAAAAACCGATTGTTCTGTCCCATGTTCGCCTCCACCGCCGACATACCCCACCACTATGACACGGTGTTCGACGTACCAGAAAAAGAGAGGAAGGGCAGCACGGACTCAAAGAGGAATTTCCTAAAGAACCTACGCGCCAATAACCTGGCGGGCCTCCTGGCGATCGCCACTAACATGCCCTCGGAGACGACCGAATTGCTAAAGGACGAGTAACTTAGTTCCTTGTAATTGACAGTTCAAATATCTATCAAACGTCAAAGTGACATTGACAGCGTACAAATTGTTGCCATATATGAAACATATCATGCTAACATTCCTCCGAGAGTGCATTTTTATATTTATCTTCGAGATAAATATACGATTGTTATGTATCGATATCTTAATTTGCATACGAATATCGATTTATGTATACTATATTAATACTCAAAAATCGTTCTCGTCCCTAGCAATTTTTGTATGTAATATAATTGCTCCACGGATTTGATATTAGTTGTAAGTTAAAAATTTAAAAGACTTATTTTTTTTAGATTTACATAGTTTCTATCAGTACCAGTGTTTTTTATACTTTAAAACGATTAAATTTTGTACCCGTAACATAATATTGCAATAAATATATTTTTAAAAGACAGATACAAGAATTAACCGTTCAGTCTTATAATTTTACAGCATTTATTAAGTGTATGTTGTAGTACGTAAATATAGTTTGTGAATCATTTTTGATGTACAATTTTTATATTAATATTATGAAAAGAAAAAAATCTCAAAAAAAATTATGCTTAGTGTCATAGTTAAATTTTGAGTTTAGTTAAAATAATTAAGTCGAATAGATAGTAAGTAAGAAAGTTCATGATATTGAAAAGACTTAAAATCATTTTAGACTGAGAAAAAATAGGATCTTGCCAGATTTTTACACTTCACCATTCATTGATTTCTTTTACTTTTTTCATACCCTGTCTTGCTTACACCTTCAACTTACAATGCTCTTAATTGAATTTTATTTAAAATAACGGTTTATTTTCTTTATTGCCGATCTAAAGGAACATCTCAGGACAATCTGCCATATCCTTGTAAGTATTTTATAAAAACGAAATAGCAATGAGTTTACATCTATGTCACAAATTAAGTGTGTTTTTTTTTTGTTTGGCAGATTTTAAGCAATCAATATTAGTTAAAATATTGGTAGTAAACGTATGTTATTTAGAATTTAAATTGTGACTAGAGAATGACGAGTGATATATTTGCTCTGTGAGATGTGTGTAGTGTCATTTTTATGTTTTGTCTATATTTTTAATTTCGTTTGACAGTTGATTTTAATTTTGTAAATTGTAAGCATTTGTTTGCTTTCAGCCTATGTCTAGTAAAATAAGCGCTATGCATGCTTTCAGTTCATAGTTACGCTATATATATATCGTTATTATTATATGTGTATCTGTCGTACTTACTTATATGTTAGTTATTTGATAATTCGCTTGATCTTCACCACGTCATACGGCACGCCTTCAAATGTTTACAATGGTCTAATATCGACTTTATTTGGAAGTCCATGTGATTTAAGTCCCGATCCAAGTTTTCGTTCCAGTGACTTGATTTTTAAAACATTTTATAGTTAAATTGGCTATATATTTGTTTAAGTTAATATTTTATTTTTAAAATATATGTCAAGGTTATTTATAATTTTTGGCACCAGTTATATGTTAATATCACATAGACTCTCAATATAGTCCGTAGCAATAGGAAGATATGATAGTACAAAAAATCTTTCCGCTGTAACAATCAACAGTAACCAATGTTCCTGTGGTGGTGGACTTCGGTAAACATAAGAGGCTCAGTTGTTAGTTAATTACCAGAGCGGCTCTTTAAACATTGTTTCATTTACAAGGTGGTTACTTTTAACGATAACGTTTTGGGTTAACTTGAGTTAACTATCAGTTTAACAACGGTAACAGATTTAGGTCGAAACTCGTATTATAATTTTACTTTTTTATTCAAGTGAAACTATTATAATTTATATGACAAATACAGTAATGGTATTTAGTGATGATGTAAAGATTCCGAAAAGTAGCCACCCTGCATATAGCTCTGTTTATGTAATGATGAAATTTGTTTATACTCTTCGGTGATCTGGTTCTTCATTATTTTATTTAGTAATATTTTATATATCAAATAAACCTATACCATAAAATCAACGCTGGTGTATTTTTTTAACATGGGATTACTAATCAATAGCTACTAACGAACCCTTTAACAAAAACTTTCATGGTCGAATGAGACCGTTCATAAATCAAATAAAAATTATAGGTGAAGGGTGAAATGATTAAAAGCTTTTTGCTTTGACTCTTAATTGGGAAATGCGACAAAAGAGAAGATTAAATTTAACGAAATTTAGTATTAACAAAGAATATAATAATAACAAACGAAGGAGTGCCATGACAAGTTATTTGCACACATGTAAGTATATAGATTATTTATTCTTCACATTATGCTTTTTATGTTGCTTTTTACTGAAATGAACTGTTTGGCATGTGTAGATGTGAGAAATGCATGTTTGTGACGTGTTGAATATTGTAGCAGTTGTAAGCAAATAGCAATGTTTTTGGGGATTTTAAATTTTGCAGTTAACATTGAAATGATTGTTATAGAAAAATCGACTTATGTAATAATGTTCTGTATTGAAATTACAATTGAATAAAGTTTTATTAAAGCATCAAAGTTTTCGAGCTTATATGGGGAATAGGTCGATATGATTATTGCTATTTCAATAATGTATGGTAAAATGTATTTGCATTTTCGTTGTTCGCACGAGTTATAGTCCACTAATTCCTGTTTTCCATTCACATAGGTTGTTTTCTTCCTTACACAGACTTCAGTCCAGACGATTGGGGTCCCGAGTTCCCGCTTAGCACGTCGTCTGGGTATGCCATACCTATGCCGACTTTGTACAGTAATGAAGGTATTTATATTTTATTTGTATTTATTTTTAAATTACCTTTAAATTCTTATAGTCTCTAATGATGGGGTTTAATAAAATAAAAATAAAACTGATTCAATTGCAACATGATGAAATCCTTGAATTGCATCTAAATGATTATAACATTTAATTGTTTTTTTCCTCATTTTGTTGTGTTACAATATTTTGAAGTGTATAAATATTTTTATTTTCATTTTAGGATACAAATACAAGAAACCTAGTATAATAGAATTGGTTCTTTACAACATGGCCGCCTTGTTGGGGGGTGTCGCAGCTGGCTACGACGTGAGGGTGTCTAACGTTAGCCCTTTACATCCTACGCTACAACCGCATAGGTAACTTTTCAAAATCATTTTGCTATGGTTCGACGTAAACCTAATATCACCAGGGTTAAAAAAATAGCTAAATAATCTCACATCATTAATGGACGGCTCCTATTGCATATCTGTTTGCCATGAACCTGTTACTGCATTTATTTTATTTAAAACAATTACAGACCAGACCCAGAAACAGAGGCGATAGGCACGTCGATATACGAAGGTTATGGGTATGCTCACAACACATATCACGGGCCGACGCGGCATCTGCGAGCTCCGCTTAACTCCATCACGGGTTCCCCGGTAAGTACTAAACTGTCCCATTTGAAACTCTGAGAATCGGTTTTAGTAAATTTTGCATGTGCACTTGAACTTGTCAACATCGCTTCGGCAAGGAACATAAACATGATCAAACGTCTGATGATAAGATTAAAAATATAGGTTTAGGGGGGGGGGGGGTTAAGTATGGCTATTTTACTTTTAACAATTATTATACTTTTGCAATTAATTAATGAGTATATCATAGTAGGGCAAAATATTTTTGTAAATAGGCAATTGACTCCTTATGTACATGGTTTTGTAATGCCAAAATGATGTGATTTTCAGATATCAAGTGCACAAGTGGAAGAACAGAAGCCCATTCGCTTCACCGACTCACCGATCCACTACGCACACCCCTCGTCCTCGTCGGGCTACGGCCACTCCGCGCTGCCGCTGTCGGGGACCTCCGGGCTCGGCACCAACTACACTTCCACACAACCCACGCCCTCCCCCAGAAGAACATCATCTTCTACCTCAGATCACCTCGTGGACCTCTACCACAATTACAGAGAAAACTTCCAACCATCACCTTCACAAGACCGTTCTCAGGACTACCACTACAAGGCGGAGACAAGCACCTACGACAGGACTGCGGATTACGTGGTCAAACATCCGTATTTCGAATACGACGAGTGCTCCTTCGAATATAGGGAGCCCACCCCAGACTATCGGCCCCAATTCCCAACACACAGACGGACGCCGTCCAACTCGTCGGCGACTAACTCGCATCCAGAAGAGTTTTTCGCAACCAGACAATTCAGGACTGAAAAGTTCACAAAAGAGAGACGAGAAGAATATCGCACGCCCATATCGGAGTACCCAAGAATGTCCACCGACTACTCTCTACCCAGAGATTTTTATAGACAGGAATCTCAGGAGCGGACGGAGGCGGAACGTCCGGCTAATCTAGGCTTAGAGTTAGCTCCGACCAAATTGAGGTCTAGTCTTAAGAAGTACAAGAAGTCGAGCGCGTCCGGGGGTAGTTCCGGGGGGTCGGGGGCGGGCACGCCCACAAACCCCACGCCCCCTGACAGCTTGCCCAGCGAGAGTGACAGCTCGTACGCGTCGGCGCGCGACTCGGGTTCGCAGTCGCGTGTGCGCTTCAGCCCAGGCGCGCCGCCCCGTCGCTCGTAGCCCCGGCTTACCCGGTTCCCCCACTATCTCGTATAACCCACCCCTCCCTACTTCACCAATACTTTGTTAAACCCGACAAAGAGAGATTTAAACCAGTACTTTGTTAAAACTTAACATTGCTCCCGACGAGAGAGTTTCATACTAGTACTTTGTTAAACCTCTCTGCTCGCTCTCGGTATATCTTATTCGGCGTTAGCTCTTAGCTAGCCTCTATTCCTATTTATATTATAACACGTCAAATATTAAGGACCAAACGTTTGAGAATGAAACTTGTGTTCAGATTCAAAATGTGGTATTTAAGTAGTTGCAAAGTTTTTGTCGATGTAAGTAATACGCAAAATTTCTTTCGTTTTCTCTATTAGTATATACTAATAGTATTTCTATCATTCCAAAATAAGCTTAATTTCGCATTTATTACTATCCAAACCATTCCAAAATGACTTCCTTGTCCTTACCCTAAAAGTGGAGACGGAACTCGAGAAGTGCAAATAGGCTGAAAAATAGCTTTATGCAAGTACTTAAGTGATAAAAACTTTAAAAATCGATAATTTTATATCGGTGATATATTTAAATTGAGATTGTAGCTTTATTTTTTAAAGTCTGTCTCTATTTTTTTTATAATTACTTTGCTTTAACTTTTTCGTAACATTGCTTTATCTCAACGTAAAATATATATATTCTTGTATCTTTCTGAAATTAAAATTTCATTTTTGGTGGGTAGTTGTATACGTTGATACAAGGGATTATTTTCAGACAGCGATATATTTTAAGATTGTGTTCATTTATGTATATTAAGTTATAAAAGATAGAACTAGTAAAGATAGTATTAAAAGAAATTAATATAAATTAAATTCGTATTAGTAATGTGTAGTTGTAACCGAAGTGTCACCTTTGAATATCAGTTGATGGTGCTTTACCATAAACATGTAACCTATTAATAAAATATGTTGCATATTTTTCGAAATTTTAAAATATGTAATCTTTCATCAATAGAATCTTAAATATATTCAATGAATATCGACTAGTATGTGTAACTGACACTTAGAGTAGAGTGAGAAGTATATTTTGTTAGTTACTCTGGAATAGATGTACAAATGTATATAACGTGCCCTGTACAAGCTTATATTATTTATCCGCCATTTTGTTGTATACATTTTGTTTATATTTACATTTTTTGTTATACTATACATAGTACAAATATATTTTAAGAACGTATTCATTTTTGTTCTCTAATCGTGTGTACAGACTAACATTGTAAGGTTACATTTTGTACAAAACGATGAATTAGATATTTTTTACTAAATCGTGTAGCCATAGGCAGCTTTTTTATCCCGTGAGTATATTAGTGACGTAGCTAGTCCGAGCGATATTGTAACTGATATTACGCTTTATGTAACTAAATGAAACCATTTGTATCATATTACCCGGCGTCGCGGGGTGCTTATGTACCTTTGTTGACGTAGTGCGTGAACGTCGTACACGAGTTATAGTATTTTGTATTAACAACTAAAAACTCTTTGGTCATAGTTTAAAACGTTTTTAGTTATCTTCAAGAACCCTTGACAACAAACAATTCTTACTTCAAGACTTTCTTCTTCTACCCTCCAAAGTAACCGTTATTGTTACTACTTCAGTATTTCATTTAAAACAGGTCATAATATTAAAATTCGTGTACCACGAACGCACATTTCGGGCGATATGGCGAAACTGACTCATTCGACACGCTTAAATTGTACGCGATCGAAAATATATAATAAGATATATCGATATTAAATAAATTAGCTTTGATATTATTAGCGAAAACCAGTGCCTAAGGTCGCGGGAACGGTTGTATGAGATTTTGCCACGGGAGATGTTGTAGTCGTATTTTGTATCCGAAGTAAGGCCAGGCCAGTATGGTATGTATTTTATTTTACTGTGCAATAATTTGTAATTGTTTTGCGTCCATTTTTTTTTAATCTCGTCGTGAATTTGACAGTATTATACAGTATTGTTTATTTGTATATTACGAATTATATGAATGTTATAGTGCGTCGCGCCGACATGTGAATCGGACTAGTCGAACTGCACGAATCTCATGTCACAAAGTGGTTCGATTGTTGTATATATTTGTTTCACGGCGGTATACTTATAAAAAACTCTAGTCTTTTTTATGATTTAATTATGTTCTGGCTAATTTGTGTATATAAAGTAATATTTGTCATTCCATTGTGTTCCTTACATTCCGTTTTTGGTCGGATAATGCTCAGTTGCGAGTAGAGTTGGTTTTGTGTGCCAATCACAGAGATGGGAGGATGCCTTACGTCTGTATGTGAAACCGACAAATAAAAAATAGATTAAGCTTTTTACTTTGTGTTATCATTTCACCTTATAATCCTCGGTCACCAAAGGAATGCAACGGTGTTCACAAAACTGCCACAATTACATCTTTATTAAGTAATTCGTATACACATTACATAAACAGTAAAAAAAGCTTGATCATTTCTACCGAAGGCTTTTTTGTTCGCTGGAAATAGCTTGAGATTTTCAATGTATCCATAGTCTTCAAGAATATATGATAGTGAAATTCCATTGTTAAATGACCGCAGACGGCAGAACTACCTATGCGTGAATCCCACAGAAATATATCGAGATAGAAGTAAAGTGTGTATGTACCTCGCGTGGCAAAAAGACGACTCGACGTCTCCATTCCTGGCCGCGAACTTTAGTATATTCCCGACCGCGGTCAGCATGCGACGTAAGGTTTTTAAAACAAAATGACTCGTTGTTCAATAATTAATTGTTCAAACACTACCAGTAAAATTGGAGCTGTTAATGGAGGTATTTCCTTTCACCAGTAAGTACTATTTGCCCTAAAAAATCTGTTATTAATTTAAAAAACCATTTATTTTACTATTTTTATCAAAACAGTAGCGGGCGATTGTGTCTAACGCTAGTTTTCCATTGCGGCTTTTATTTGATGAGCCAGACTTGGCGGGCGTTCAAAACCAGCGATGTAAAATATGCTATTAAAACTGTCAGGTCACGTTGAAGACGATTTCTCATTTTTTCTGTCAACAGTGCTGTACCTACACTGCGATTTTCTTACTCGATTAAAATCTATTTCGAAAGCAGAGGAAATGATAATTTCATTTTATATTATTATGTAGCTATAATGTAATGTATGTAACATATAAAATATAAATAATAAACCTTTATTGTTAGCATTTTTTAATGCAAAGCAAATATTATTAAGAAACTGGTTATGTATTGTTTTCTAACTGGTTATGGCTACTTCTATATTACAAGTTTATTTCAGTTTTCCGATTGATCCTTATATAAAAAAGTGTGTGTGTACTTATGTACACGCGTTAGAAGTAATACTCCTTAAAGAAAATTACATAGTACAATTTCATTACACTGTAACCTTTTTGCTTATTGTGTAGTTAAAAACTATATCTTCTTTTGACGTCTATACTGTCATTATGTGAATATTGTTATATAAAATAATGTTGACTATAGCTAACTTCAGGGTGTCGGTTTTTCGTGACTCATCATTTTTCCCTAACGAGCTAAAAGAAGTATAACTCCTAAAATATTTTAAATTTTTTTTTTTTAATAAACCAGTTAATTTTTCTACAATCCACCAGTGATTATTTGTAGGCCTATTCATTCTCCAATTATTATTGAATTATGTGATATAGTTTTATATTCCGTATTTTGGATTCATTACTTAAATAAAAAAAGTGGCCACCGTTTGCCGTTTAGATGATTAAGCTAAAAATAAGCAAAATGACACTATGTGACAAAGACCAAAATTTGAATCAGAAGATCTACAACTATTATCACTGATGACTTTAAAGAAATTGATTGGTTTATTAGAAATTATCCCTCTTATAAGGGCGCCAGTGGACGGTCGGCGCCCTATCTATATCTATATTATCTGATCAAATCAACATTTTAATTATCAATAATAAAAAAAACAAGCTATTAAATGATTACACGTTATAATATAGTCTATAATATAGCTACTAAATGTATAAAAATATAGTTTATCGTCCATAGCACGCTATCATAAAATAGTTTATTTGAACAATACTACTGATAAAATCGGTGCCATGTTATAGGTAATAATCGATCTGTGAATCGATGCTTTTGAATTGTTTTCGCGCGGCTTATGTGCTTCACATCACTAAATTACACTCGTGACGTCATCGTACCTACACAAAATGTTACACGCTCGGTCCCCATACAAATTACGGAACTCTTTACTTCTATCTTGATATAGTTCTGTGGTGGATCCAGTTACATTTGTGTTACGGTTATCGCGACTACATCCATGACACATATTGACTGTACTTAATAAGAAATGTTTAAGTATTTTATGATTACAGCCTATTGTTTTCTAACGGTTACGCGAATAAATTATATACTTATTACATTCCTTTAAAAAAATTGATACTAGATCTAAATTTGTCAATTGAGCGACGGGCAAAAGTTTGAACAAAATACGTTAAACAATAGAACATTTATAGGTACTGGCTCACTTTGGGCGCCAGTTATAGTTTGTGGGGTTCGGAAACTCAAAGAATTCTTTTTGCGCACAAAACTATATTGAATTTAGAATGGCTTACAAGAATTTAATACAGTACAGACTACACTATTAATATAATTAATCTAAGAATACTGGGTCCGTTATGACGGTCGCCGGAACGACGCAATCGTATTAACTCTCCGCGGACGACTCAAGTACTAAATATTGTAAAATGCGGCCGTTAATGTCGGACGCAAAGTCTCGGTCATTCCCGATATCGTGCCGGCGGTCGGCGTAATCTCCCGACGCGGCGAATGGTGTTGCCAGCCGTGTGTACACCATGCGCTATACATTATTGAATAGATGCACGCTCTTCGACTTGTTAATTTGTAATTGGCCGAGGCATAAATTTTACTAATTGGCCGAGGCATAAATTTTACGTTTTTGTATAAATATTACATAGCATAAAGGTGCGACTCCACCGCGTCGCACACTGAGGCTAGCATGTGTGTTAAAATGTCATTTGCAAGAAAATGTGAAAAAAGTGCGCCACGGTAGAGCCATGCCCATTATGTACCAAGACTTAAAACTTGAAGTGGCGCTGTGTGTACTACGAATCAAATACGGAATACCTATTTTATAAAAGAAATAAGAATAATGGTTAAAGTAGTGTACCTAAGATCGCATTATTACGCCACTGCTCAAGTTCACCCGGCATTAACTGCCTATGTTTGGGCTAAAGCCCAGGTGGCAGATGACTTCTGTACTTCTATACGTTGCCTACTTTGACAGACAGTGTGTGCGATATGGCTGTCAGAAATAATTACCTATATTATAACAATACTGCTCTTCTTCACCAAGCTTGTTTAGACCACGAATACAAATCAAGACCTTTGACGTTTGTTATTTATTCTAAATCTGTAACAGGTTTTAAATTCCATGAATTTATGGTTTATAAAACCGGCTAAATCGTCCTTCAACTTGTAATAATAATAGCGACCTGACACTTACTTCCCACTGTTGCTCTTACACTCGGGCAAAATTATTTAGGATACCTTTAAATCGACTATGCTTCCAGAACTTCAACAAAACCTGCCTCAAAAAGGCTTTGATGCTTTGTTGTCCTTAAACGTGACAATGTTGGTGGTACGCTAGCGTAATGCAAATTAAGAACAAGTGATATCAGATATATTATTTGCACCACGTGACGTATTCCTGGGTACAATCTCAAAATCGGCTGTGAGTTCATTAGGTACATCTATCTCGTCATCTTACAAATTATAAAATATGGATAATTTGATTATGTAGGTAACTAGGCCACTACGTCTGTACGAGTGGTCTAACCCCATACTATATTCGCCTCCTGATAAGAATAGCCGAAATAGCTGTATCAAAACATCTAAAGACGCTATTTTTGTTTGATTTTTCATATTCAAGATTTTGGCAAATGAGGTAACAGATTAATTTTAACAGGGCAAAAAAGCGTCAGCCATTCGGATACTATGGGAATAAAAATGAAAGTCAAAAAATTGACAAAAACAATTTATTTTATCACGGTCCACTTTCAGTTTGTGTAAAAACGTTTCAGTGTTCTTGTATGCCGTACAGGGGCAATTTACTGCAGTAAGTTTTGCTTATCAAAAGATTTGGAAAAATGCATATTATCACAATTTTTATATAATTCAATCGTACCGTAGTACTTACACGCTACATATAAAATACCTTAAAGAATTTTATTTGTGAAATATTAATACAATTTTTATCAACATTTTGGAATGTCTTACATCTACTTGTAAGTCACAAGTATCACAATCATTTACAATTAATATAAATCTACTATGACTAGAATATTACAATTTGCGTGTTACACCAACACCTGGGGACCTGGGACATGGCGACAATGACCTGGTGGGAAGCGAAATCATTAGCGGGCTCATGAATGCAGGCGTCGAGGCGTTTCTCATCACAATACAAAAAATAACAGGCAAAACAACGCGTCACTTTAGGCACAGCGCCAACAAAACCTCTAACTATAAAACGGTTCCTCACATCCTTGATACACTTATAGCATATTTATAAATACAATAAAATACTTATAGTTTCACTATATACTATCTATCTAAAACTAATGTGCAAATATAATGCACTCGGGCTTACAGCCTAAATAAACACTTACAAAATGTACAAAAATATAGGTAAAAAGTGAAGTTCAGTCATTGTGGACAGACCTTTAGCTGGCTCGTAATACTTTAGATTACGTTGGGGGCGTTTTGAATGTACGTTATTTCTAACATTTACTAACTTTCACTTTATAAGTATTTTATACAAGATAAAGGATTTCATAGTTTTCAAGTATCACCAACCATTTACTTAAATGCATTGCTGCCTAATCTTTGTCGTTAGAATGTCGGAAATTTGGGGTTGTATATAAAATTTCCTTTTAAAAACATTATAAGCCTTAGGTAATTCGTATATACAATAAAAACGACAACATTGATATTGCTCTTCTGTTGCTTATTATCACTTAACATATACTACGATATTGCATGTCTGACGGCGCGGCGTATACGAATCCCGCCAAATGCAGACGAATATGAAATTACCAAGGTTAAAAATAGTTATAGGTAGTCACTTTCTATTTTATATGCTTATGACATAGGAGCTTACAAAGTAATATATGAATAATTCCTTAATTTTTCTCAAGTCATATTAGGTACTTTAGCAATAAATTATCCCGAATGATGCTAAAATTATTTTAAAATTCAACTCTGTAATAAAACAGGTCCACAACAAAGAAATAGAGCCACTTCCTTCATTTCGGTGTCAAGTGAAGGATAAAACGTGATCACACTCCAATGGCTTCGGCTATGACCAGCCATAATCTATATTTCAATGCAGACTCAACCCTGACTCGACGTTCAAGGAACACGTCCATAACGCTTACATTGTTTTTATTATATGTTAACATTGTAACAGGCATGTATTTTATAATCAATAGGTTTATCTGAAGCACAAAATAGATAAGTATATAATATATTCAGATGCCTCAACTACGGGGTGGGGGGGGGGGGGGGGTGTCTGAGTGTAAAGGATTGTCGGTAAGTGTCCAATGGTATAATTGCAAACTACAAAAAAAATGACTTTCTCGAATTTCCGGATAGCTTTATTGTGCTAATAAATTTTGCGCGTGATTAGCCAGTCGTAGCCGAATGAAGATGTGTAAGTTAACATCTTCATTCGGCTACGACTGGGTCCTGCGAGGCCGCCTCCTCCTCGGGATGGGTGTCATCTGATACGCGGTTGACCGAGGTCGTGCTCGACCTCGTGATCAGCCACATAGAGAGGTTAGGGCTTCGGGTCAGACCTGAGAAGACCGAAGCCCTTCTCTTCCGCGGGACCGGGCGGAAAGAACTCCCACCGGGGCCTACCCTCCAGATCGGAGGGGGGAGGTTCAGGATGAGACCCCACATCAAGTATCTGGGGCTCATCCTTGACGGAGGGTGGACCATCGGTCCACATTTCTCACAGTGCCTGCAAGCAGCTGTTCCGGAGTCTTCCGAAGTATGGCAACGTACGGTGCGCCCATTTTTGAATGAATCGTTAATGCGGAGGTGGAGGAGGACCTGGCGCGGCAGCCGCATGGCAAAAGCCTAACGGCTGCTCTGCGTCCGGTCCTCGAGCGGTGGATGCGCCGTAAGCAACGCCGAAACCCCTCACATTCCGTCTGACACAGGTGCTCACGTGAAGCCGGGGCTTGCTTGTCGGTGAGGTGATCCTATTTCCTGCAGACTCGGGACCCTAAAAAGGCGGCCGAAGGCGCAGGTGGTAGTGGGGTAGTGCATTCCCAAGTGCGAGTCCCCACATAGGTTCAGGAGCCTTACCCGAGGTAAACCTGGATCATTCGAAAGCATTATACCTGCTTCATCAAAAAACAAAAACCTCTTCGTCACGATAATAATTTTTAACGTACTTAATAGGTACGAATGGATTTAACATATGATAATTTCAAAGAAATCCGTCCGTAACAGATCCCGTAATAGAAGTCAATACGAAATTAATGAGATAATGTAAGTTTAACTAAAATATCTGGCTCGTTACGCATAACCATCGAGTATACTATAACCGGAATAGTATAGTATGAAAAGAAATTCCGCCAAATTTGCGCTGCGACGCCGCACCGGTTCTGCGCTCTGATTGGGCGACTGATGGCCATTGATGGACAATTGGCCGGTGAGACGTACGAACAGATCACTGGTTGGTTGAATTGCTATGACGTCAGTGACAAACACTGACCAGTTTCAGAATTTTATGGCTCACATTCACACACAGCTCTATCGGTTATATGGTCGATGCGTATAACAATACAATGTTTAAGACGTCACGCAGTTTCATTAAACACGCTGTCTCAAGGTTTTTGACTGCACATCAACATTTTATGTTTAGACACCTGATCTTTAAAATTCACATTAAGAAAATCAGTCTTGCCTATAACCTAGCTATTTATACGCTAAAAAATTTCATTACAACGTGTTTTGACATCCAATACATAATCTTTTTAATTACTTTATACTAAAGTCTCGTGAACAAGACGTTCGTAGACATTGTCGAAATATCGAGCTCCGCGAAATAAAAGTGAAAAACATGGTCAATATCCCGTTTTAATTAATTTTAGTAATGAAAATAACCATGTTAACTTAAAATAATTTATTAATATAATGCAATAGTGCCGCATAATAACAGTAAAAAGGTTTTACCGAAAGCTTTCAATCGATCCTGAAGCTGTATGGAGGTTTCGAAAAACCTTTATATTTAAAAGCCCTTGAGACATGATGGTCTCCAATTAAAATCAATTTGTTTTTCATTCCATTATATCGGTGCATTCCAAAAGACTTTCGTCATTTTATCCGACCTTATTCCACGTAGCGCCTTAATTTATCCGATTTTGATGTACATGAGGTGTCAATCAATTCGTTACTATTCTGACATGGCTACATTTTAATCAACTCCAAAAAGATGGGATAATTTATTTCAGTTTACGTAGTCAGGCAAACAGGAGTAGAAATGTGAGCCATAAAATTCCGAAACTTGTCGGTGATTTGTCACTGACGTAATAGCAATTCAACCAATCAGTGATCTGTATTGTACGTCCCATCGGCCAATCATCCATCAATGACCATCAGTCGGCCAATCAAGGCGCAGGACCGGCGCAGCGTCGCAGTACAATTTTGTTTTCATACAAAACACACCATTACCGCTCTATTCCGGTGATATGCTCGATGGGTTAAAGTTTTTAAACTTTTTCTTATTGACCTCTTGCGTCACATGTTTTAAATTTGACGTTATGAATAAGATATTTTATTGGATTCCAACATTTTAGTATAATAATTAGCTATTGCAATGAACTAGTTGTCACATTGAGTTTCCACCAATGTACGTTTACCGTGGACTTCAATGATCCACTCAAAGATATCCAGGAACTGCTCAATTGGTGTTATTAAAGCGATTGGCCAAAATACGTTTTACTTTTACAGTGGCGTAAGATATGAAAATATTGATAACGCCGTATTGCGCGTATATTATAAATGTCGTGACGGCTTGTTTATTATAAAAAAAAATCTTAAGGCGCGATTAAAGATATGATTATTGGATAAAAGTTACGTTTTACGTGGGTGCATCTTTGGCAGGCAAAGATGCACCTATATTCCAGTGATACGTAAATAATTGCACAAATCGGTTCGTTACCAAAGTTTTTGTGTGATGTTTTTTTATAACCTTTTTAGGGTTCCGTAGCCAAATGGCAAAAAACGGAACCCTTATATATTCGTCATGTCTGTTTGTCCGTCCGTATGTCACAGCCACTTTTTTCCGAAACTATAAGAACTATACTGTTGAAACTTGGTAAGTAGATGTATTCTGTGAACCGCATTAAGATTTTTACACAAAAGTAGAAAAAAATAAGAGAATGATAAAACTAAAAAAAATACCTATGATGTACTACCATGTAAATTTCCACCGAAAATTGTTTTGAACGAGATCTCGTAAGTAGTTTTTTTTTAATACGTCATAAATCGTAAACCGCAATTTACCTTTCATTCAATCAACTCAAATATAAAAAACAATATTTTTTCAAAATAAACCATATTTTTTGTTAGTGTCTAATGTTGTAAATTATTTAATGGTACGGAACCCTTCGTGCGCAAGTCCGACTAGCACTTGGCCGGTTTTATTTTTTTATATACTTCCTTACGTCTATTAGTCAATAAACAAGTACATAATATATGATATCTATAAACTATGTTGCTTACTCTGCTAATCCTTAGATTTGTCATAAATCATATCTTTATTTTCTTATTTTCGCTACATAGCTGCAGGGCCGTGTTTCCCACTGGGCACTCTGGGCACGTGCCCAGGGCTCCACAATCCATGGGGCCCCATTATTTCTATCAGAATATGACTGAGTGATATTACAAAAATGATTGCTGATTAGAATACCTAGTACTGCCCTTATTACTAGGTTTATTCTTCTCTAGTCCAACAATCAGGTTCACAGATCTTGAAATTTTTGTTTTCGTCGTGACCCCATTATCCTACTGCCCAGAGCCCCCAACGGGTTTAAGGAGGCATAGAATAGCTGGAAGAGTAGCCATTTTCAATGTATCGTTAGTATTATGTTGATTAACGTTATATTTACGGAAACAGTTTATAGTTCCGCCATCAGCCGTATGTTCGGTGACGTCCTAACTCGTAAATAGAATCATAGTCACATCTCTTATTAGAAGACTTAGTGGAAGTTGCGAAATATTATGAAGAAAGGCAGAACATAGAGCAAATAGAACTATTAGAATCTCTTAAACCTTAAGTAATGTAACTACTGTTTGAACTCACTGTAAATATGGGTTTTTGTTGCTAAATCACACAATTTATCATCTATACAGATAAATAAAATTGGAGTGTCTATTTGTAATATCAAAATAACCGCTTTTTATTGAATGCATATGGATGTATACACGGGACATATACCAAAATAGCCTTTTTTACTATTTTTGTCTGTCTGTCTGTTTATTCCGGTTAATATCTGAAACGGCTAGGCCGACTTTGATGGGACTTTCAATGGCAGATAGCTGATTTTATAGAGAGTAACTTAGGGTATAAAAATAATCATCAGATAGCTGGAGCTATAAGGAGTAACTTAGACTATGAAAATATCATCATCAATCCGGGTATGGTTTTAAATCTAACTCAACGCGGGCATAGCTGGAGGAACAGCTAGTAAAGAATAAAATCCGTGAAGCTTCTTACTATTAAAAGACAAATTGGATAACTGAGAAATATCTTCGAAATCATATTCCAATCGTTAAAGATAAGATATACAAGTGTACATTTATAAATAATCAGAAACAAATCCTTTCATCTGTACTAATATGATATCTCTTATCTAGCACATCATGAGAGCTACCAGATTCTGAATCAGTTATGGATAACCCGTTTATTGAGGAAGGTTATCACGGTTAATACCAAAAATGTACACGAGTACGTGGTGTATAGAATTTGAAGTAAATCTTAAAATCCGTAGTCATTAAGACTCCACAGTCGGACGGCCATCAAACTCTTAAACTCGTTTGTCTTATGTTAATGTGCAGACCGTTCGGATGGGAAAATGGTCGAAAATCTACCACATTAACATTAAACAGGCATCCAACCGCGTTAATTTAATACACTTCGCGAGAATTATTTAATTTCTAAAAGCTTTTTAGTGAAATTTTGAAATGCAGATTTTGAGCGATGTCACCATAAGTGATGTGACTTGGACGATATTAAGTGACACATTGCATACCACGTTGTTTTTCACGTTATTATTCGGAATTGGATGGACGGAATAAGATTACTATTAAGTAAACGGAAGCCTTCAATGTCAATTTACCCTGCATTAATTGTACATCATAATACCGGTCAATGATTTCAAGTTACGACTTAAGTCAAGAGTAGCACATAAAACCAATTATTTTTGTTAAATTTTTGTATCTGTCACTAAATTTTGTTTAGGATCCCACGTTTCGCATGTTGATGTAAGTTTTAAGGTTGAACAAGTCGACGGCGCGAACTCCCAACTAAATGAATGCTATCTCACCTGACATAGTGCGCGAACATGTGTGCTAGAATGAAATGCACAATAATTCATTCCGAAAATGTTCTTTTAGAAAAACTATTAAGTGTATCTTTTTAAAACAAATTTATTTCAACTTTTGAATAACTAAACTATGTACATACGGGCTTTATTTTTGAGTTTTCGTGCTCCGATACTATTTATTTTCGCCCAAAGTTGGGCTAAAATCAGTGATGAAATACGAAAGTTTAGAAGCTTGTATTTTTTAAATTTACATTTTTTTACGATTTTAGGTACATACAGACATAGATAATGATGACATCAATTTATATTATCCTTAGTTTTTGATGGTCAACGTCAAACATTGTAGTAATTACTGTTCTGCGTTTGTATGGAAAGATGAGCGACTTGTGTAACCTTAAACAAAGGATGAAACGATTGAATTTTAAATATATAGGATTCTGGCTAAAGCTGAGCATCTGACGTCTCCACAACCGGTTTTGATATCAGAAGAAACTAAAGTCACTGTTTCAGAGAATTTGCGGATACAAAGTGTTTTGAACATGAGCAGTATTCGCTGAGAGAAACATTTCAATATATTTAGCTCATTAAATATCAAAACTTTCAAAGACATGCAAATTTTAAATTTATTGTATTCCCAAACAAGTTCTGAGATATTGCTATTTTTGGCATTCGTTTAAAACAAAGTGTTTTATAGAGAGCGCGTAAATTAATAATACGTAATACGAATACTACACCTTACAGATAGGCCATTTTATTAACAAGTGGCTATTACCTATAGATAAATAGTTTATCGTTATCGATTATCGTTACATTATTACCGTATGGTTATTTCAATTCTGTGTACCTATACCTAATAGATCCAATTTAATAATCGAGGTAAGAGGCAGGACAGGGCGAGACGACCTCCAAGAATATAGGGGGGATAGGGAAAAGTAGGGCAACGCATCTGCATACCTTTTGGTTGTGCGGATGACTATGGGCGTCGGTAGTCACCATAAGGCTCCGACTGCTCAGTTGCCTCCTTATGACATAAAAAAAGGAAGCGAGGAGTCCAAGACAGACAGATAGAGTATCTGATCTGCTGCTCTCGTCACAGTTTCCTAGGGGAAAAGTATCTGGGAGATAGGGCAGCAGTTAACTGCATCAAACACAAGGACATCTATTTACTTAACAACTTAATTTGTTAAGTAAATAGATGTCCTTGTGCTGTCAGCCTAGCGACACCTTGAAACCTGATTTAAAATTAGCACGCGTTATATAATAAAAATATTACGTACATTCAGGTTATTTAATAGACATTTTTATTTTTTAAATAAAGTTTCCCGCGAGATAGAAGTATCATCTTCGTCATCATGTTAAACTTCTTTTGAAGGCCTCTTTCAATTAATGCCAAGACGGTCAGTCCCAGTTGTGAACGTTAATATGGGGCATTAATGATTATTTTTAGTGTATACTTAATACTAGTTGATGAGTCATAAAAAAGATAAGATTAATCAAACAACATTCAGTAGTTTTTGCGATTAAATAATAAGCGAATAAAACATCTAATGACTAATCCTTGAATCTTTCACTAAAATAAACACTAAGTTTTGAATATAATTAATACCGGCTCACATAGCACTGGCATCAAGTGACAGCTATACTGTCGCGTTTCGTGCGGTTTGTGAGTTTCCGGTGGCCCATTGGGGGCATAGGCAAAAGGAGGCCAACGCATCTGCATATTCTTTGGTTGTGCGTGGATAGTCTATTACTACTACTATGGACTATGGACGTCGATAGTCACCAGGCTCCTACAGCTCGGTTGCTACCTTATGACATAAAAAAATGTGGTGTGTAAAATAGTTTAGGAGTACTCTCGATCTTGGAATTAGCTTTTTGCAGTAATAAGTATGTATAGCAACTAGCAAGGCCCGAGTATATTATATTCTCAAATGTCATGTTCACTTTTGATATAAAGATAACCAATTACCAAAAGACCTACACTTTTAATTCGAATCAGACTTAACAATGTATAAATGCGGTCCCCACATCTTCCGTCGCACTCGGCACAGGGTGCGAGAGTGAGACAGATGACAATTAGACGTATGTAGAATTGGCGGCAGGTCAATGATTGACTTTTTGACAAAACTAACGGTACATGTGCAACAAGAGTCCAGACCTCTATTAGCGACATTTTGCGAAAATTCCGGCTGCTTATCGAGAAAACACCTGAAGCGAGTGGTTTCAGTGGCTCTGTAGTTTATTCGATGTAGACTTTTATGTCTAAACAGGATTCTGTCTCGATTTTGGTAAATCTTTTTTTTTCAATCATACCTAATGTATCATATCTAATGGTCAATGATCAATACTCTATGATTTGTGATACATTTAGTGCAAAATATATCGTTCGTTAGGAATTCCGCGAAATAAATATACATATTGTGAAAGTGGCGCTCGAATTTACACTCGTTTTAAATAGGATGATTTACTCATAACATTTATCTCTTTTTGGGTAGGTACCCAAAATGAGTTACATTACTTTTATAGACAGTGATAGCTCGTATCGCTAACAAGTGCCGAGTACACACGATTCCTGTATGTGTATTTACCTAGTCAATGAACAGCTGTTATCTATTTAGCTGTTAGCGATACGATAACTCTGACCCTGAGCAGCAACTGTCGCCAGCCGCGGCCCATCAACCGTGGCGAATTGTTCTAAAAACCACATCCTGTATAACGAAAGCCCTACATTAAACTTTTTGTAGGTAACCCTATATTATGGAAGTAGTCAGAAGTATGTTTAAATTTTAAATCGTTGTTTATGTGGTTTTATCAAATTTATTTTGTTTTGAAATCCTCATGTTATATTCATTTTACGTATATTCGACAAATGGCAGAGTTGAAGACGTTTCAAGGTCATCACAGCCTCAATAAAATATACGACTAATTAAAAAATACAGGAAAACACTATTATTATATTGCTAAAGGCAAGTGGCAATGAAAATTTCTTAAAAATTATGTCAAAGCAGAAAGGGATTCTGGTGAAAGAAAGGTGAAATCGGGCTGCTTTAAAAACATGCTAGGAATTCCGAGAGTACCAGTCGGTTTTGAAAAAATCGTTTTAAATCCGTACGTGAAATTTATGACTTATAGGTATTTTTTTAAACCCCTTCATTTTGGATTCTGAGGATGAATGTGATAATAACGTTAATAATAATGAATACACGGGCCACATGAACCGCTGTCAATAGGACCCTTTAGCTGTCTGTTTGTGGTGATGGCCACGGCTTTTCCGTGTCATGTGTAAAATATCAAATGTTCTATATTAGTGTTCGTCAGCGCGTCGCATTGATAATGAGGGGAGTCGCTGTTGCGTGGAAGATATTATATTATCCATTATTATGACTACAATAATGTAACTAAAATGACTTATTGTTAAGAGTTATTTTTCACAAAAAAATAATCTATAAAAAAATTTTTTTATTCAAACTAGTACCAACAAGTATTTTTTGAACGTCATGAGTCTACGACGGACCACCATATAAATATAATGAAATAAGGGGAAAACCAGCCATGTATTTAATGTAACTTATCATTCTTATTATTTAGGCAAACTTGGGAGAGCTGTAACCATTTGCAGTTGCAGATAAAATCATGTAAAACACAGGAAGTTGATGTTTTTTAAGTTTTTGTTACCAAGCCAATTAATTTTTTAAAGTTAAAGTTCTACATCTTCAATCAAACTATTGAGTCTAAAAATAACTGAAGGGCGGAATCAAGAAAACACTAGTTATGAGACGTAGATCACGTGGAAGCTGGGAATAAATGATAAGAGGAGCAGAGTATTTTTAACGGTCGTATGCCGGCTCTTTAAATATCAACAGGGATACATTGTACTGATTTTGTGTGTGCAAGCTCTTTTCAGGAGTAACAGAAATATCTTGGGAATTAAGTGTTCGCTACACGACTTATAATAAATTGTTAAATATTTGAAAGATTAATTCAGCTTAGTTTGTTTCGCCGGTGGATTATCAGTGCTTTGGTTCAGAGAGTCGACTCAATTTGGCATTCAATAAGATACTATTACTTTCTGTCATTATTATTTCTAAATGTTTTGTAATACACAGTATGTAGAGCTTTGGAACGTTCCTGTTTTAGGTTACTGTACGTTTAGGTTAGTAATATTATACTAGCTGTTGCCCGCAGCCTCGCCCCTCGTTAACTTAGATTTACAGCCGTACGCGCATTGATGATGGTTATTTTATAGCCTAAGTTACTCCTTATAACATCATCTATCTAACAGTGAAAGTCCCATCAAAATTGGCCCAGCCGTTTCAGAGATTAGCCAGACAAAAATTGTAAAAAATATTATTTTGCTATATGTACCGTGTATAAACATATATCATAATATTATATATTTAATAAAAAGCGTTTTTTTAAATATAACAAACAGACTCCAAATTTTGGAGTATCTCTTTGTATATAGATGTACAGATTAATAATTCGAAGTAAAAAGCCCTAGTGAACGATTAGGTTCATGTTGCTAGAAATGATAACATCTCAGGATTAAAAAAAATCATGCTAGTAAAAAAGATGTTATACTTATAACGATAAAATTAGTGCTTAGAGATATGACTATCGACGCCCATACACATCCGCACAACCAGATTAACCAGACTAAAAAACGCGACAGCTTACGCCGGTGTTGTGAGCGAGAGGTGACCACTATCGTGCCGGCCCAATTCTGCTGCAAAGCAGCATGGCATTATTGTCATTAATAATAAAGAATATTAATAAACACACGTTATATTAGCTGTAAGACATTGAAAATCGATTCGTTTCTAATGACTCGAGTATAATTTATATGTAGGTACATATAATATAACTTTATTTTGTTCAAAGAGAAAGATACCAAAGTTCCCTTTTTGCTAAAAAATATAAATGCATCAAAATATATTCAGATAGTTACTAAATTTACCAATAAAGACATTCTCAATGACATATATATTATATTATATTGTGGAGTCATTGTGCGAATGTTGAACGTATTTGTAATACCTATGTTGAAATATTGCTGCGTGGTAATTACAACTGAACTTTGGCTGATTCCCATCATTGTAATGGTTTAGATAAACAATGAGATATTCGCATTCTAGATATTTTAGCACATTCACTTGTAGGGTTTGCTAGATTTATCTTTAAAACACGCGATTGTTCTGAATGAAAAAAATCCGAAGTTTACCTTAAAACATGATAGCGCGGAAAGTAAAATATTACAAGACCTAAAATTGCATTTCACATTGGTTTTTTTTTTGTTTTAGGCGCTTAGTAAAATAATTTTTAAATATTATAACATCTTCGTCTAAGGTAAAATAACGGACGGTATGCAAACCCATTTTTTAGCTGAGATTATGATTTAATAAAGATGCCATCATATATCAAGGGCTAAAATGAACTTACATCTAGTTCCTAATTCAAGACATCTCACGTTTTAATTATGCAAAAACATCAAGTTATTTTATCTTTTTCCATACAATATAAATGAAAGAGATAGATAAATTCAACATCGAACAGATTAATTTAAAAAGCATCATGTGAAATGAATGGTTTGTTGATACACGTCACATTTTCATATACATTAGAGTTATTTGCGAAATGGACGGAGCCTGAACAAATATCCACAACTTATATTTCTTGGCAGTCATATTCGTATAAAAGAGGAAGTTTCACTGGGTTTTTGGGAAAATTATTGTACATATAATTTTTTAATGAGAGATTTACCTTGCGATTAGTGATACAGGAGGGTTTGTAGGTTCGTTCCCAACCTCGAGCCTTTTAAATATAAGTATTATCTTTTATTAAATGTATCTTATAGAATCAATTCCAAAAGCTTTGAACATCCTTAATATATGATTAGTTAAGTATACGAATGAAAACATACGCATTGTAGGAAAGAAAAGTGGTTCATAAATCATAATGCATGCACGCCAGACTATCTATACTCTACCAGTAATCATTAAAATTCGGCAGTTAAATCTACGCCTCTGACGACTAGCACAGTCTATTTATGTAATCTTTCTGAAAACGCCTTTGAAAATAAATCTGGCGTAGATACTACATATCTGTTTTTTCTGCATAAAATCATACTGATCGTGAAAGTTAGACGTCAAATAGGGTTATGTTTAGATATAAACAGACTAGAAACGAGTAACGACCTCAACGGCTGGAGGTAACCGTAAAGGGACATTAGGGTCGCTGGACGCTGCCTCAAAAAGCTTTTTCTTATTACGACTCTTTAATCCTTATCAAATAATGGACCGTTCGTTTTGGAAGGCTTTAACGTTTCTCAAGAATCGCTTTATGGAATTTAATGACATAAGTAACTTTTGAATTATTACTTTTTTCAAGAATACTAAATATTATTGAAAATATAATTCTCTCGCGAGTAATCAACAGCTTAATCGTAAAGACATAAGTTAAAAAAAAGATAAATTAAAGGTCTTAAACTTGCATATTTTAGGACTTAAAAAATTATAGGCGAATCTAATACGTGCTAAAACAAAATTGTAATATATTTTTGCGACCAAACAAACAAACAAATTTCATTAACGTTTGAAGTGTTATTAATAGCGACGACTATTTTCAATTGGCGGGTAATTACCGTACCTTTCGGGTCAACGACCCGATCCAACCGCAAACTGCAGATCTTGTCATATGACATATCACACATTCGCAGTGCAAAGTTTATATTATTTAAAGTTATCACTAGTTTCCTGGGCAATGTCCTCAATGAACAACGTGAAATAGCTTTAAGAGGTATGCGTTTATGGCTACGTTATAACGCGGAAGCAGAGCTAGGTAGATCGTTTTGGAGACGATGATAGCTTTCAGCGTGTGTAGGTTTCAACCTAACTTGGTGGATTATATCTCATTACAACCATGAGACGGATTTGTATCGAACATCCGTATTCTAGTTTTGAAATACGTAGGTGCAACTTCAAAATACTCATCTAATGATGTCTTGAGAAATTCAGCTATTGTTCTACCATTGCGTTCAAACGTGTTTTAAAAGAATTTTATTGTTGTTTTAAAAGTAACTACACGCAATAAATTTACATTAATCGCTAATTAATGTTTTTGGTTCCAATACCTTGTGCTATACAATATCGTGTTTATTGACGTGCGGTCTAAGTCTAGACTACAATGTCAGTCTAGTTTGAATCCTGCCATGAATAATTGTATTCCAAATATCTTTAATCCTAGCTTTTTCGAAGGTACCTACGTTTTTTACAATAATTTATTTTTACCAGGCAGTCTTTAACTATGTATAAAATATTATTCTCCCAGCTCAACAAAATTCCTTCATAACTAACAATGAAGCAAATGCCCTTGGACATTAATTCCAACAAAATTACCATAATACATACATTTTTACGAGTTACTAAACTAATTCTCTCAGACCTATTGATAAAGTTCTTTCCATTTAAGATGTTTTCGAGTTCGAGGCCGTCTGCGTCGGGAGTAAGGTCGTCGGAGCATCAGAACGACAGACGAGTATATATAGTCGTGCCCTTGGAAAGGACATTACAGGTTTCAGAGTCAACGGACTATCCGCAAATTGTAAGCGTCATATCAAGAGCAGAATCAATATTATGAAATAACGTCTCGAAATGTTTAGTGGACTAGAGGAATGTTTTAGCATTTTATTCATTTTACAATATGTCTTTAATATGCAAAATTTTATGTTTGTAATTCTGTTTTTATAGTTTGTAAAGCAGTAAAATTGATTCAATGTCATAAAATATGGATATAAAATTGAAAATAACTCACCAACTGGATATCACCGTTATACTTACAATAGGCACCATGGAGCTGGGATAGCCCTGCCCCACCCATGTGGCAGTTTTCTAATCACTTTAATTAATATCGGCCTGAAGCCCACACAATAAATTTTATCTTATCAATGCGCTGTTTCATTTGGAAAGATAATGCTATTATTTTATATTTCTAACCTACAGTCCTAATATATTATCTGGTATCATACCTACAGACTTTTGAAGCCATATATGCGACGTTAAGCCTCATTGAGGTGAAAATATTACTAGTTGTGACCCTAATTTTTAAAGAAACATTGATCATTGTGCCAAAACATTGAGAAAGCTTATAGCGGTATATAATATATCATGGGATATACACATAAAACATTGTGTAACATAAACAAATAAAATTATTTCTGTTCTTTCACTACACAACATGCAATACTGAAGCTTTTTGTACACTGTCAGCCTGTCAGACAATACACTATATAAATATTATGTACACACTACAGCCACAAATAATTATATGTATTATGGAATTATTATGTATATTATGGAAGTAAATAGGGAGGGGAATGGGATATATAGAAAAAAAATAGAAATATACCATACACTCTATTTAAACATGAAATTTATTTAAGATTAAAAAACATACAATGATCTGTTTACACAAAATAAAATACCTGGAGGGTAAGGGTGCGGCGGGGGGACTGACAGGCGGACCCCGACGCACCTGGGCACATATACATATCCCACAAGTGCATACATAGTTTAATAATAAAACATACATAGTTCAATAATAAAATACCATATACTATAAAGTACACATATAGGATACTTTTAAGCCAACTCAACCAACAGGTAGTCATGTCGCTCTCGCCAGTATAAAACTAGTCTAAACTTACAAAAATACTTATGCGACTAATCTGAAATGCACATAGAGGATCTCGCGTCTTGACTACAAAAATATTTTGAGATTGGAATGAAAATCTTTAAGCTTTTCGGCCCCTGAATGATCACAAATGATGGCGTTTATAACGTCCATTAACCTAATTATTTCTCTTTTGAGTCTTAAAACTAACCAAAAGAACCTGTCCATTGAGCGTGTAACCATTTAGGGCCTGGATGGCCAATGCCGCCTCATCATACTCTCTCATGTTAACAAATGCAAAACCTTTGTTTTTCTTTGTCTCAGGATCCTTAATAACTTTAATGGAATCAATAGCACCATAGGGCCCAAAGAGTTGCCACAAAGCCAACTCCTCGGTGTCTTCACCAATGTTGTACACATACACTGTCGTTTGGTGAGGAGCAGACGCCGCCCCCAGCAGAGGCACCGGACTGGCGGGGGCGCCTAACAAGGGTAAGGGGGTGTGATTAGTTGCTGCCATGGGGTTGAAACGCTGCTGACCCTTGTTGATGAATGGCAATGCCTTACCGGGTGAAGGCAGCAGCGGCGGTGGCGAAGCCTGCGGGAAGCCGGACGCGAACGCCGGGCGTGCACCAAACGCAGCACTTAAGTTCGTACCATTAAATGCAGGGGTTGTCCCGTTGAAGACCGCCGCACCGTTATACGGCAGCGGGGCAGCCGCCATGCCCACCCTCTGTATGGGTCTGGGCGCGTTTTTGTTAGCACTAGGTTTGTTAGCGAACTTCACAACTATAGCACCAGAACCGGGTATTGGAGTCTGACCGTTCATACGCTGTATTGCCTCCTCAGCTTGCTGACGATTTTCGTAACAGACGAAGCCGATGCCTTGTGAGACTCTGCTATTCGTTATATTGCCAAACTGATTAAAAATAGTGTTCAGTCTATCTATAGTCATGTCTGGAGGTAGATTGCTTATATAGAGATTCGAATCGATATTAGGTTTATGACTAATTTTATTCTCTGGGTTTAGGAGCGCAAAGGATACTTTTAGTGTTTTACCCTGCATTAGCAGGCCATTAAATGCGGTCCTTGCCTTCTCGGCGTCCTCGTGTTTTTCGTATTCCACAAAGCCGTACCCTCTATTCGCTATCAGTTTACAACTTTCAATCTTTCCCATTGCAGAAAAGAGTGCATACATCATGTCCCGCGTCATCAGCTCAGGTATATAGTTGACCATGAGTTTAGTCGGTGACACATTGGAATTAGCGTCGCCGCCGCCATTCTCCATATTTATCTCGTTATTTAACATTGTTCTTTTGTTATAAACTACACTACGGAAAACAAAATACTAATAAAACTCACACTGTTGGAAGTCAATTATTTCATTTGCGATAAACGAAATGAACAAAGAACGAACACAAAAAATCCAAAACGTATTAAATACGCCAACAGCAACGCCGGTTCACAAGTTCATCATCACACGACACATTAACAGTATTGCCAGGTATATTATATAAAAACTCCACAAATTCCAGTATAATTTACCGTAAATTGTCATTCAGAATCTGGAGAAATTCTGAGAAATCCTAAATGCCCAATGTATTGAAAAATAAATTCAAGAATAAATAATAATAATTGCCATTCACTTTTTTTTTTAATATTATTTTCTCAGGAGATTCACTGTGCCGCGCACGTTAAGTTTAGAGAGTAAAATTCTTTTCTTCTTTTTGTGTACTATGAAACAGCTTTGCTGAGTTTCGAAAAGCACAACAGGAAAAGCAGTGTAACAACAGACTGACGCTGAGACCGATCTTATATTCCAATTCAACGCATAAATCAGTTTATGTTCATGGTGACGATGTTCGATGACTGCTTATCATAAGGATTAAGGTGGCTCTTCTGCCTGATTGGTGATTGCTTAGTTGCGAGGCCATAATATAATTTTAGGAATATTCGTGTAGTTTTATTATTTTTGCTCTAAAGCTCAAAAAAATAAATTTATGCTACCAAAAACATAAATAAGAAAACTAAAAGATTTTTTTTTAAATTATATATTTTAAAAAAAATCTGTTGTCTGTAAAGTCGGTTTACTGGCGATTGTTGAACGTGACAACGTCATAAGAAAATGGAACGTCTCAGAGCGAGGTAATGCCGCATGCGTCATGTTTTTTCGTCTTGCAGCCGGCTCCATCTAAGATCAAGTATCAATAGATTTGACAAGCTAATAATAATACCGTATTGGAACGAGATAACAACATACGAAAAACTCCAAGAGTGACAGAGACATAGACACTTTCTTTTGTCTTTGTCAGAATATCACTCTTCGTTTGTTGGGCACAACAATGATGTGCCCAACAAAAAATTATCGACTAAATTTGAATGCCATATAAACATTCTCACTCGCGAACAGTTTGTCAAATATGTCCGCCATTTTGTACTACTTTTTAATTCGCTCGGTATATAAAAATATGGTGATACCAATTTTTTTATAGGCAGATTACCCAAGAATGTGGAATTATATAAAAAGGGTGACTGGAATCTTCGAAATAAACACAATAAAAAGAAATATGTTTATTGCTACCCTAAAAGGCTATGTACTATAGATCATACATATTAAGAGGACGTTTGTAGCCTTCTTTTTTATAATTTATGTTTTTAGCAGTTTGCTATTAACAAATCATATATAATATTTTCGATAATCCGGAAAAATGCTTATAGTTATATCAACCTTTTCGAGTTTTTTTATTATTTTAAATACACTTGTTTCAAGAAAATAAGTAGACTTGTTATTATGAATGTGGTATCCCTGTAAAATATGTCTGTCCCTTTCGGGTATACGCGAATGTCAATTCCATATGATACTTGTACCTAGGGCTCCATCGAATTATAAGAGGTTGTCACGTCAAAATGGGAATAGAAACGAAAAAACATGACGCATGCGGCGTTACCTCGCTCTGAGGTGTTCCATTTTCTTATGACGTTGTCACGTTCAACAATCGTCAGTAAACCGACTTTACAGACAACCGATTTTTGTATTCCCGTTAATTAATTATTATTTTGTATTTTGTTCATCCGGAGTGGTTTTTTATAGTGTTTGTTTTAAAAAACTTAATCTCTATGGAGTGGGAGTGATAGTTGATTGATGGGGACTAGGATCCTTGGGGTTTTTTACCATTTCTCCATATTACATACTAAAATATATTGTTTACGACAGATTTGGCAGCATAGCCTTTGGTCTTAGCCGGTTCCAACAAGAACGAAAATAACAAAAAAGAGTTCTATCATGGCGTGCGGTTGTTCTTTTTGGGTTTTGATTGTTATTTTGTGTTTTATTCATTCGGAGTGGTGTTCTATAGTGTTTGTTTCAAAAACTTAATCTGTATTGTGACTGATTGGCGAATATTGTGGAGGACTGTTCTAGAGTGGTTTTAAAAACTTAATCTGTGTAATATAAAATGTGATTGGTTAGTGAATATTGTGGTGAACTGTTCTGGGTCGATGGAATGGGAAATGATAGTTGATTGATGGGGTTAGAGGAGCGAAGCCACGCTCCATGGGGGTTCTCGCCATTTCTCCAAAGTACTGACAAAATATTGTTAAGACCCCAGACTTGGCAGTATGGCCTCAGTTCTTAACCAGTTCCAACAGGAACAAATATAAAAAAAAATGGCACTAAGTGTCAGTAGTCAGTACTAGGCCATAAAATATTAATAAAAAAAAAAAAAAAAAAAAGTAGCCAGTACTCAGTATTCAGAGTCAGTTGTAACTTGTCTTGTCAAATGTCAATTGCCAGAAATTAGAAAAGCGAAAAGAAGAAAAATATGCTATAAAATAAAAGTTACAAATTTGTCTATTCAGTCAATAATTTAATATAGTATTATCAATAATAAACATGTTTTTAACCAACATCTTGTTAAAGAAAGCTAAGAGCAAGTAAGATTTTTATATTGTGCCTGTTATATCATGTAACTTATTAATATAAATCTCATTTTTTTTATTTTTTATTGCAGAACCATCATGGTTATGATGGAAAGTGTTGTTTCTGGCCATAGATTTAATACCACCAGAGAAAGACTGGCAGACAAATTGGAAATAATAAGATATGATCCCTTTAGTAAGTATAGTAGTTACATTCTATCCAGATTTTAATACCCTATAATCTATGCTTAATCAGAATATTCTAGTATAAAATAGTATTATGAATAAGCTTCATAATACGCGTAATGAGCGCATTTAACTGACTACTTAATATAATCTATGGATGCTTTTACTCTACATCAATCTGGTCCCGTGGTAAGTTCTCAAAGAACTTGGGGGACTCAAAACTTGTGCTACGAGTATCAGACAAAGGAAATAATTTTAATTCTTTTATACTTATTACTATCATACAATCGACACATCCATGAGGCAGGAACACAGAAAACTTTTTGTTCACTGGTGGGATTCGACCTCCGCGCCCGCTACCTCGGCTTAAGTGCCAACAAGCTAACCATTGAGCCACAGAGGTCATCAATTTTTTAAGTTTATAATCAACACCTTTTCTAAATTTAATGTTCTATCTAATATCTTCATCTCATAATGTACTTATATTACTTGAGGGTATTAAGAGGTCCAACTTCTTATATAGATACATTCTTATATGTACAATATTTTATTGCCATTTGATCTAAAGTGACAAATGTTTTTCACATAATAAACTCTGTCAAGTCTTCATGAAGTCATTTATGGTAAACTTTGTCTATTGTATTGCCTGTATTGGTTGAACCATGAAAGTATATCCTGCCACATTTTAAGATCTATGTCTTTTAGGTCTTTTGAAATGCAAGTGATTAAAAATTATTATAAATGCATTCTCATGTTAGTCTACGCTACACATGTTGTTACATGGTTTTGTTTACTTTTGACTGAAAACAATATTTTCAAGTTTAAGCTTGCTTTCCTATTTTATAATTCCATCTCTTCTGCTTATTTTTTTATTCCGGCACGGGCATTCCTCAGATTTTGCAGGTTTCATTAAATTATTCATATTATTTAGTTGACTCATACATATTATGAGGGATAGAAATGGTACGAGCGGTTTTGTTATAATAACTTCACTAATATGAATGTGATCATAAAGTTATTTATTACTAGTGATACTATTTCCTGACATTTAAAACTCTTTTCTCAGAGAACACCAAATTCACAGGACATATATGGAGTTGATTGATAAAGATGATTTTGTATTCAGTAAAAATGATTTTTCAAGTGGCAATAATAATTATTAATCAATTAATTAATCAGTTTGTAACCACAATGCTTTCATCCCTTCCTCCCTAAAACATATAATGTGGGAGAATAGAATATGTTTGTATAGTTTATCATAGTATTGCAAAGAATATGTTCTGCCATTATAATATATTCTTATTAATATTGTCAATGTGTTTTCTTTTAATTTCAGTTCAACATGAGAGTTTGTATAAGGAAAAGAAAAAGGTTCGAAGTTTGAAATAGGGTTGCAACATAACTTAGTGTAGGATAAATGAAAAACGTGTTATAGTTATAATTTAATTTAAAACAATAAACAAACTTTGGTTACAATGTGTTTCATTACATAGCAAATAATTTAAAATTGTAAGTAACATTATTCTAATCATAACATTAACAAATTTAGAATATATGCTTTACATTGGTATCCATATGAAATATTTATTAAAATTTGCAATAATTTAAAAATAGATACAGTGCAAATTTTGTATGAAAAGTTATATTATAAGTTCAACAATGATCTGTCTATCAGTAAAAGAATTACCACAAAAGAATAACACTTTCCATCTTCAAGACACATTATATATAATATATACAAATGTTTTAATAAGTATTAATAATAGTACTTAATAATATTCTCACTAATTCTTTATCCTAAACCTAATAGAAATTATTATTTTCAAATCAATAGTCTAGTTACAATTTAAAGAATTATAAATGAATTGCATTTAAAATTGTATATCAATAAATTGAATATAATATACTCTCAATTAGATAATAATCTTAATATTTAAACAACAAAATTGACTAGACATACTTAAGTACTTAGGCACCTAATTTATTATAATAGGAAGTATTAACTTAAACCTATTACAATTTTATTGACATGCAACGGGAAGGGCACAGGCCTTTTCTTGATTAATCTTATATACACAGTAAGAAGTCTTTGGCGTTCTTCATCAGGAATATCCAGTGAAGACGATGAGATTTTTTTCTGCCGTGCAAAGCCAAAGTACCGTCTGTGATTGTAAAATTGAAATTTAATTTCTGGGTTTTGTTAAAACTGTTCCAATGATTAACATTCGGAAGTCTCACTTTGGACGGCAGTATAATGAAGATTAAAAAATCTGTTTTGGTCCACTAATAATGAGTTACCTCAATGGAATGACTTTAATCTAGCATTCAGATCTGGCATTAGATTTGGCTTTTGGTAATTATAAATATCTACTATATTATTATTACTTGTCCAAAGGTATCATATTTATAAACTCTATGAGTGATGTGATCAACATAAATAGTCAATCTCAATTTACCCTCATACACACACATCTATAGCAAAATACACATAGATACTATTTGTGCCACAACCGACGCCAGGAGGCCGTGTGGTCGCAGACTGCACGGTAGGCGGGGGGCAACCCCCCCACTTTATAAATCAAAAGTGAGCCGAATGGGCTCACACTAATCCGATGAAGCATTAGGGCCTTCGGGCCATTAGCATAGATCCCTCCGAAAAAAAAAAAAAAGAACTATTTGTGAACGATTGTATTAAAAGGAGTGTCTTAAATATAAAGGTAACGTTAGATTGTACACAGTAGGCAAAATACGTGGAAAATTTTGTCTACTTTGTCCTTTGTGATGACGTAGTTGGTGGTTTTGGTGAAATTATTGTCAGCATTAGAAATACAGTTCAGTAATGATTTAAAATTCTGTTAAGAGCTATTACTAATTTAAGGAAACCAACTTTTATCAACCTATTGATGATTGGTTTTAGGTACGAGATTTTGCTTTATCCAATAGGGATGTTGACGTTTTTCAGAAATGATTTAAATTAAATCATTTATAATTAAAAATATTTAATGGAGGCCTAAATATTATTAACTTTTGCCTAAATACGTCTAATGCCTATAAAATCTTGCATTTTAAATTTCGTTCCAAAACGCTAACACTTGTCACGTGACGTCATATGTTGTTAAACATCGTAAAAGTGATAAAATGATTCTAGTTGTCGTTAATAAAAAATGGCTTCTAAGTTTTATAAGTGTTGTACGGTGCCTATGTGTGTGTACACTGTCAAAACGCCGGAAAATTTGTTTTTACTATATGTACCTACTGCGTACGGAAAATGGTGTATAGAAGTACCTCAACATTCTTCCGCTTCCGCTAAATAAGAACAAGTGTCAACAACAACGTCATTTTCGTTTGTTATCACGTGACCTATTTTAAATTTTGTTACATTTTATTTAAAAAATATAAATTTAATCAAATAAAAATAAGGGAAAATACTGTATTTTTTCAGAATTCTATCATAGAAAGTACCAATTAACATCAAAATTATATTTTTATATGAATTCTGTCAACATCCCAATAATCGTCATTCTAGAAACGTCTGCGTGACAGAATACGCCTCAGCCTGACCTTATCTGTATTATCTAATAAGTAAGAAAGTCTGATTATGAAATAATTATCAAAATTTTGATCAATATTGTATGAAGACTTGAGAAGATTTATTTTACGGCTTAACTCCCGTGTTACTGTAATCAAGAGATATTTTTTAAATAGATACATAAAATTCAAGTTGATATTATGATGTTGCTTAGACACCATTTTACATAACAGTGTTATTCAATATTCATATAAGTACAAGAATAACTAGAAAGTGTATTTCAAATTTTCAAAATGGTTATGTACACATTAAAATAAGAAATATCTATAATATATTATCGAAGAAAAAGTATTATTACCCGTAAAAGAACTATAATTTTAAATATATGTAACAACTTTACTACAAGAATATATATTTTTATGTTACCGAATAATATTAATTTAATCTTCGCACCAAATATTTTTACTCTGAAGTTAGCTCTGTACAAGCCACAAATAGGTTTATAACCTGTATCTATATTCATAGTGATGAATTTGGCGCGAAAAATGCCAAAGTCTTAAATTATTACCAAAAGTAAGTATTACAGTTGAAAATCCAGAATGGGTAAATTGTAGAAATATGCTGCATTTTACTCTATCCTGAGTTAAGATACAAATTCATAAGTTGACATGGATTTTGAGAAAAGGATAATATTTTTGATGATTATATTACATACATATATAATTGATTATATTATATAACCTGTAAGATTCACGCCTATTTCTATTATGAATCAAAATATGTATGTTTTGAAACAGAAGTTACGTTAATAATGCTAAAATCTGGTGGTTATAATTCAAAATATTTAAATTAAAATACTTATAAACTTAATATATACAGTCTGTATTCTATTTTAATTCATAGTACATAAAAATAAATTTAATCATTAATGCGCCGCAGAAAATTCTTCCTGGTTTGGTTAAAACTTAAAATTACATGATTTATTAAAATCACCTCATAAACCATTCTTAAAATCCTTAGAGAAAATGTTTTGTTCTAGAGTAATAAGATAGTTTTTATATATTTTTATAATCCACTTAAATTACTTGACATTGCAGAAGGCAGAGGTGGCCTGATCCTTAGTGACAAAATAAGTTGGAAAAATATAATTATTATGTCTTAGAATTGGTAGATATATTATAAGGATGTATAAACAATCATTAATAAATTCAAGGAAATAAGTTACTACGGCGCATATTTAAAATATAATTTTTGTCTAAATAATATACCTACTTACTAAAATTATAACAACAATAAAATATGTTGACAATACATGTGTATTATAATAAAATATACTCAAATCTAACTACTATTTTATAATTTATTTAATATTAAATAATGTCCAATAAATTATATTTATTATTTTTATAATAATGCTAACAGATATATTATTAACAATCTGAAAGAGTTTGGACAAAACTCTGTCATGTTTATGATCTACATCACTTCTAATTCAAATTGAGGAGACTTCGCTGGGCATAGCTCGCTTGTTAGTTAGTTCAAGCGAGATAAAATATAATTGACGGTACGTTGGAGCGAGACGGGAGACCAATCATATGCACATTATCGGCCCGTGGGCCTTTAACGTTTATAAATCCATTTTTTTTATATTTTATAAAGTATTTATAAAAAAACAGAGTTTAAGGTGCTAATTTGCTAATATAGGTATGTACCGAAAGCTAAGCACGTGCTTATTTATGGTTTCGTGTCATCGAGCATATAACCGGATAGAGTAATGTGAGCGGAAATGTATTCCGAAACTGGACAGTGATTTGTCACTGAAGTAATAGCAATTTAACCAACCAGTGATCTGTGTGTATGTCCCATCCAATCATTTATCAATGGCCATCAGTCGGCTAATCAGAGCGCAGAACCGCAGCGCCGCACTAATTTGGCGGAATTTGTTTTCATACAAAACATAACATTACCGCTCTATTCTGGTTATAATATATACTCGATGTTTCGTGTGAAATAAAATCAACAATGAAAAAAATATGTTTTTGTGACCTGTATAACAAGTTTGTGTGACCTGTATTTGACTTTATCAAAGGTTTCTTGACCCACATGGTCAATTCTCTAGGAACTTTCTAAAAAACTTTGGGGCTGTCAAACCCATACCTAGTAATTGTGGTCGGTACCCATTAAATTTTCCTCAATTTGAAATTTGATTCGCATGAATATTTATCACATGCAATAACATAATTAAAAATTGCCATTATAATGAAACAACCTTTACGGATTTCATCGCGGTTTATTAAGGTTTTTGCACGACATAAGTTTCAGATACTTTACAGAAACCTACGTCGGGGGAGAACTTCCCTTCTTCTCTCTCCTTCCGTTTCCATGACCGTATAAATAAAATCCGTAGTTATTTCATTATAATGAGTGAAACGCGTAAATGATATAGGAATTGCACCTTTGCAGTGCTATGGAGGAACAACAGTTCATGATACCTTACTCTAGTCCATCGAAGTCATTGGGAGCGCTGAACTGTCAAGTCATCTGCTCGATCAGCGGCGCTATGTCCGGGTATTTTCATGCGAAGAACTCTGTCTTGCTCGCCATCTCGAATTCGGTCTCCTCCATTTTGTATAGCTCGATCAGCTGGGGAAACATTATTATAGATTTTGCCTATCAACGTACATCGATGTTGCCCATCTATTTAATAGTTAACTTAAGGCTAGTGGTGCCAAGCTATCTGACTTATCTATGCATATCCGGAGGGGTCCTAAGGTAGGTGTTGGCGCCAATTTCTGTTTTTTTGTTGGCAGAAGGTTTGAAAAAATTTTTCAAACCTTCTGCCCTTTTTATGATTGTGGTAGCTGTATAAACTTTCTGTGATATCAAATTAAATTAGTACCAATTACTTTGTGGTCCCTTTATGTGGGTCTTTGACTGTCCATTCCTTTTTTATACCATAGGAGGGCAAACGAGCAGTTGAAGCCTTTTGGCGACTATCGACGCCCATACACATGCGATGCTCTCATTTTGCCTATCCCACCAATCTAAAATATCCCATCACCAAAAATCCAATAGCCCACCGGTGACTCATCACTTATATTGTCAATATCCTTGGACAGGTTCTTATTAGAGACAACGGGACAAAGGGAGTTCAGTAATAGTGACTCATCACTTTCATTGTCAATATCCTTGGACAGCTTCTTTTTAGAGACAACGGGACAAAGGGAGTTCAGTAATAGTGACTCATCACTTACATTGTCAATATCCTTGGACAGCTCCTTGTTAGAGACAACTGGACAAAGGGAGTTCAGTAATAGTGACTCATCACTTACATTGTCAATATCCTTGGACAGCTCCTTGTTCGAGACAACGGGACAAAGGGAGTTCAGTAATAGTGATTCATCACTTACATTGTCAATATCCTTGGACAGCTCCTTGTTAGAGACAACTGGACAAAGGGAGTTCAGTAATAGTGACTCATCACTTACATTGTCAATATCCTTGGACAGCTCCTTGTTAGAGACAACGGGACAAAGGGAGTTCTGTAATAGTAACTCATCACTTACATTGTCAATATCCTTGGACAGCTCCTTGTTAGAGACAACTGGACAAAGGGAGTTCAGTAATAGTGACTCATCACTTACATTGTCAATATCCTTGGACAGCTCCTTGTTAGAGACAACGGGACAAAGAGAGTTCAGTAATAGTGACTCATCACTTACATTGTCATATCCTTTGACAGCTCCTTGTTAGAGACAACGGGACAAAGGGAGTTCAGTAATAGTGACTCATCACTTACATTGTCAATATCCTTGGACAGCTCCTTGTAAGAGACAACGGGACAAAGGGAGTTCAGTAATAGTGACTCATCACTTACATTGTCATATCCTTTGACAGCTCCTTGTTAGAGACAACGGGACAAAGGGAGTTCAGTAATAGTGACTCATCACTTACATTGTCAATATCCTTGGACAGTTCCTCAATCTGCTTGTCGTGTGTGGCCTTCAGTTTCTCCTTTTCACGGTTCTGTTTGATGGTTTGGTTCTGTAATAGGAAGCATAATGTTAGCCAAATGTGGAACAAGCAAACAGTGTTATATACGGAAAATTATGAGACGTAACGAATTTGCCGACTTTATACTACCAGAGCCGGACTGCCCGAGTCATATTTTTATTGATCAACCAATCAAAATAATAACAGTTCCCAAAGGAGGCGTCGACGTTGTACGTGGGTAACACTGAAAATGTTTAGAACTGGCCAGTTAGAAACATTGAAAATGAAAACTTTTTTTGAATTTCAATTTTAGAACTCTTTGGTAACCTAATGTAGTATAATGCATTCATTTGTCATTTGTTTTTGTGAATTGGCGGCAAATCTAAAACTCTTGTTACACGTGAAAATCAACATAACGCGAGAAAATTTTCGGTTAATGATTTATTATGACTTTCGTTGTGGGCTTACTCAACAACAAAGCTATGATAGGCTGCGATTAGCATTTTTTAATGAAGCCCCATCTCGTGCCACTATTTACAATTGGTTTAACGAGTTTAAACGTGGACGTAGCAATCTCAGTGATGATCCGCGTGAGGGACGTCCTTTAACAGCGACTACTGAAGATAACATCAGTGCTGTGTAACGCATGATAGAGGAAGATAAGAGAGTGACCTATTAGCAGATACGGGCAAGCCTAGGCATTGGTATGAGTCAAGTTCAAAAAATATTACACGAACATTTAGGCGTCAGGAAGCTTTGTACCAGATGGATTCCCCATACTTAAACCGACGACCAGAAACGCCTCCGCATGGACTGGTGTCGCCAAATGTTAGATAAGTTCAACGGCGGTAACTCAAATGCTGTATTTGACATCATCACAGGTGATGAAAGCTGGATATATTGCTACGAACCCGAAACCAAAAGACAATCAGCTCAGTGGGTGTTTCCTTTCGAGTATCGGCCAACTAAGGTAAAGAAAGGAAGAAGTCAAGGAAAAAAGATGATTGCCTCATTCTTTGGTCGGAAAGGTCATTTCGCGACAGTTGTGCTAGAAGATGGAAGGACAGTTACTGCAGACTGGTATGTCAATCGCTGTTTGTCTGTTGTCTTGGAAAAAATTCGACAGCAGCGCCCACGAAGCAGGATCCTCCTTCACCACGACAATGCTTCAGCGCACTCCGCAAAACGGACTGTTGAATATTTGACTATGGCAGGTGTCGAGATAATGAGTCATCCGCCTTACAGTCCTGACCTGGCGCCCTGCGACTTTCATTTATTCCCAAGAACTAAAGATAAAATTCGAGGTATTCGCTTTACGAGCCCCGAAGATGCGGTGAAAGCGTACGAAAATGCCATAGAAGAGACTCCTAAGGAAGAATGGGCCCACTGCTTTTCTCAGTGGTTCCATCGAATGCGATGATGTGTAGAAAGAAACGGAGATTACTTCGAAAAACAATAAAAGTATTGGCAACTTTCTACATTAAGCCGTTTTTCATTTTCTAAACATTTTCAGTGTTACCTAGGTATATGTACCTCATACAGAGTAGTAATTTAAAAACCTCTAGTCACATGACTTCTCTCGACTGTAGTATTATATTTTGTTGTGGATTTTTACTGTATGCTATAATAATTATTAACCATAAATAATTACATATGTCCATTACCGACCTAGTGTTTCCGGCACGCAGGCCAATGTTTCTTTCTTTCTTTCTAATGTGGCCTACCTTGCGCTCGTCCATGAACTTCTTGGTGTTGTTTTGTTTCTTCTCCCTCAGCCGCCGGTCTTTCTCCTGCTTGGTCTTGAGCGTCTTGTCGTTGGCCACCTCCTTGCTCGTCTCCACGCTAATCTTCGCTTGGCGGGTGTTCATCTCTTTCAGTTCCCTGTAATGTTATGTTTTATATTAGCTTCAATACTAATTCTAGTTTTACAGTCGCAAAAAAGTGTTGCAGACATCCATTTTGGTGGCATTTAACTCTATACCTCTCACTGGTCGCCATTCATCTACCTGGGGTTGGATAACCTCCCTTGTGGGATGAGATTCCAACCCATACTCCATCACCACCTCTCTGTAGCCCGGCCTCATTTACGCAGTGTCTATGCTGCTCGCCAGTGTCTACATGCGCTAGTCCCACCCACCTCTCGTGCTTGGCCTCCAGCTGCTTCATCTGCGCCAGCTGCGCCGTGTCCATGAACCGCCGCAGCAGGTCTCGCTGCTCGTCGAGGCGCGTGCGCGCGAGGGCGCACTGCTCGGCCCGCTGGCGCCGCACCAGGTCGCCCCAAGCGCGCGCCTGCTCGCCCACCAGCGTGCGGAACGCGGCATCGCCACTTAGCTGCTCCTTGCTGCACACATAGACATATACATATATTCTACCGATAGACACGCATGTTCATACAAACAATTTGTTCAAATACTGACAATAGTTAGAACTAAAGTTCGCTGCAGCGCTAAAACGTTAGTAATTCGTCTAACCAACCGTAAAAACATACAGCGCTAGATCGCTTATTCAATATATTGTTCTCGGGCTTAAAACGTCGCGCCGCCGGCAAAAGTGACACAGATTTTGTGCCTACAAAACTTATAAATAAATAAATCGTGAAGTAGAAACAAACAGGTTCACACTTTGGCTTTAATTTTCGTATTATTGGCGCTGCTCCGTACCCACGCGTGCTTCAATGTCGACTGTCAAAATCACACTAAAGCAAAGACTACTATTGTTTAACTAGAGATAGATTCGAGTGTCCAACTCGAATCAAATATATGTAAGCCGTACGTGGCGCCATCTAGTTGTTGGATATGGAACTAAAAACCTATACCTAGCTATAGCCTTATAAATATACGTTTATTATTATTCTAAGGTTTATTATTTCTATTAATTATTATGTTATTTTATGCAGTTACCTGTGATATTTTTTGTTTAAAGAATTGTCTCATTACCTACCGTGTTTTAATTCCTATGATGTTAACTAATTAATTCGATAGACCTATGAGATAATTTTTTACACAAAAATATCACAGGCCGCATCTGCATTCATCTTGTGCGCGTGCATCTCGTGCATAACTACCAGCAGAACCTTAAAATTGCAAGAACAAAATGCGGATGAGTTCGAACTTCCAAAACATATACCAGAACTTCAAATTATTGCAACAATAGTGGCCATTTGCATTTTCGCACTAATAAGTATTACCACAGTATTGCTATATCCGAAATTCTAAATCCTACCATATTACAAATAAAACTAATTATGATTAATAAGATTAAAGGTATTAACGGCACTTAAAATACGTTACAATATAAATAAAATAATGTTGGATTATTTATTAATTATGAAAATTAACGTATATTTAATTATTTGAATAAAATATAATTTTACCAAATTATCAAATATTCCTTTCTAATATTTTTAACACAGCCACACTCTGAATTAAGCAAAAAAGCCGACGGCTAGATGTCACTTTTTTTTACAAAATAAATTTTGTTCCTAGTTTCCATACCGTGCACAAGTGAGTGTTTGGAACGCGAAATCTAGTACTTAGTACATATTTATCCATGGCTGTACACGAGAAGCATACGGGAATTGATGAATATCTATTTACTCGTTTTTTAAGAGTCCAAAATATAAAAAGAGGCAAAGAATAATTGACTTCAATCTTGTGGTAGAAGATGAACACGTTTACCAATGAATATATACACATCAACACCGTCTAGGGATATTTTAAAACCCCACCATGTTTCAGCCTTGTTTGCGTAGCACATTTTCGTGACATCCGTCAAAATTTTACCCTCATGAACGGAAAGAAGTTTCACTTCAATAAAGATAAAATGAGCAACACCAAAATTTATCCGATGAAATATTTTATGCTAATAAAGTCATGCTTTTAAGTTATTGTCACAATTGCACTTACTTCTTCCCCTTGATCATCTTTTCCAGCGCCGCACACTGCTGTTTCTGCAACGTCATCTTCTCCTTGGCGTGTCGTTTCTTCATCGCATCCAAGTCCTTCTGCTGTTTCCTGCCCGTTTTCAGGAATCCTTTCTCCTGTCGCAGGGACTCCACGGTGATGGGTTCGAACACTAGCGGTTCTGTAACATTCAAACAACTTCTCACAATATAATGTTAAACATTGTATTTAGTATATATACAGTGAATTGCGAGGTTTAAAGAACTTTATTTATTAAAAAGACATTACATGTAAATTTTTGGAGTTTTTTTTTTGGGTTCCGTACACAAAGGGTGCCACAGGACCCTAAGCCTCCACTGTCCGTCCGTCACCAGGCTGTGTCTCATGAACCGTGATAGCTAGACCGTTGAAATTTTCACACAATACTAAAAACAGAATAAAATAATTACCATAAAACAAACGTGATTTTTTGTCGTTTTTTACTCAATATTAATAATGTTGTACAGATAATGTAACCGGTCCGTGTTTTATGCGAGTGGCAAGAGATCGGTCGTCTTGGCGTTTGAAGGAGGCCTATGTGCAGCAGTGGACGGATAGAGGGTGATGATGATGGTACGGAAACCTTCGTGCGCAACTCCGACTCGCACTTGGCCGTTTTTTATGTTAGTATTTAAATTACTTGCAAAAAAAAAAAATTTGCGTAGGTACTCAGTCTACTCTTGTGTGACTCACGAATGAATAACTTTTTTATGCATAATATATTTATTAATTTGTGTTTTAGTAATTTACTATGCGTGATGGTTGTTACAAAATGCTTAAAAATGTTTACAAACGTTAGTAAACATTTTATAACAGCAGTGTAGCAGCACCATTATATGACAAAAACATTTAATTTGGTTTGTGGACTTAAACGTTAATTGATCTTGTATAATTTTACCGAGCCGAAAGGTCGGCCAAAATAAATATAGATTATACATATATTACACAAAAATGTTGAATTGCAAATAATTATTTACACGCAAGAGAAATAGTATGAAAGTAAAATAACAACATCGTTGTTTAAATATCAAAATAAAACGTGACGCCCCGGAACATAAACTAATCAAAACCAAACAAGCTTTTCGTATGCTATTGAACACTGTGTATCACTCACCTTCATCGAAGATTATTCGATTCATTATAACCAATTAAACGGACTGTAATTTTGAATTCATTATAGACGAGCGAATTTAGTTGACGTGTAATGTACTGGACGGCTCAGTCTGGAGAGAGTGAATGTTACAGCTAATAACATAATATCAGGAGATGAAACTGGACGGTACAAGTTATAAGAGGACAGTTTTAAAGATAATTATCAAGATCAAGCGGTTTTTAACAATCGTTTCGAATCATAGATTAATTGTAAGAGCTAGTTTTGCAGCCAAGTTAAGCCGGCACGGCCGAGATGGTACCTCTCGCTCACATAACACCAGCGTCAAGTTACAGTTATGCTAAGCGTTTCGTGCGGTTTGTGAGTTCCCGGTTGCCTACTAGGGTGATAGGGAAAAGGAGGGCAATGCATCTGCATAATCTCTGGTAGTGCAGATGTGTATGGGCGTCAATAGCCGCCAAAAGGCTTCAACTGAACGTTTACTCTTCTATGCTATAAAAAATATCAATTTTTTTTTCTGTATTTATGTATGTCATGTACAATTTCTACAGGATGGTTTTTTTAATATGGTCGTAATATTGAACTAAAAATGTGTTTTAACATAAAGCACAAACGATTCTTATAAGCTACTGAGCACGGGTCTCGCTTTCGGGCGAAGACGGTATTAGTTATTACTTATTAATTTGACTATGAAGCAATTAAATGGCTTTTAACATGGTTTTTACACATGGTTTTGTACAAATTGATGAAGAGTACTTCTCCGTATAGGATTTGTCTATATGCAAGTTAAATGTTTGTCAGCAGCCCTATCTCATGACTTATGATATGTGACGAGAACATCTTAAAATTGTTGTGTATATGCTTTGATGAATTAAAATGTATGGCGTTCTCACCAGCGCTATCTCGTGACTTGTGCCAAATCTCATATAGATATCCCAAAATACCATGTTAGTCGTGCACGTGTTTCGCACTCGCGCTATTTGCGGCGTACAACATAAACACTCGCTGAAGTCAGAATGCACAACAATTGGGGTTGATTGGAACTTATACTATGATGGTGTAAAATTTAGGTTTTTAGGGTAACGTGATTTACTTGCCCCTCCATCTTCTCTCTACCTTTGCCTACTCAATAACAAATAAGATTGGAGTTCTTTTTTTTGGGTTATAGAATTTTTATTCTCAAAAAAGACATAGGTCACTTACGTGAGAATACATATTTGCAGTAACACAATGACATGCATGTTCCGTCCTAAACTATGTACCCATTTAACGCATTAGCTTGTTTTTTAAAGTGAGTGTTCTATTATATAGTTAGCCAACTTGGTTTTAAATGCATTAAATGAGTTTACATTTTTTATGTGTGCCGGTATTTTATTGTAAAGCCGTGCTCCTTCATATGTTAGGATTTTTTTACCATAATATGATGTCCTAGGTTTTGGCAAAACAAGAAAGCTAGCTCGTCGGGTGCTCCGTTGACAATGTTCTTTTATTTTAGAAAAACTTAAGGTAGTGTGAATGGTTTTTTTTATAATTTTTTGGATTAAGATGCATGTACTATAAATATAAAGTTGACGAATATTCATTATTTTGGTTTCGGAGTAAATTTTTGTAGTAGATGTTCGAAAGGGATAACAGAAAAGAATTTTTATTATTTTATTCTTTATTTATTAATCGGGCCAGACCGGGGTGGTACGTCTGGCTCACATAACACCGGCGTGAAGTGACAGCTATGCTGTCTCGTTTCGTGCGGTTAGCGAGATTCCGGTGGCCCATTGGGGGGATAGGGAAAAGGAGGGCAATACATCTGTATAATCTCTGGTAGTGCGGATGTGTATGGGCATCGAAAGTTCCCAAAACGCTTCAAATGCTCGTTTGCCCTCCTATGCTATAAAAAAATATAAAATAATCTAATACTCTAAGGTGGTACTTTGGCGTTAGACTAAATTCTATTTTACTAACCTAATGAGCGAGTCGTTAAGGTTTAATATTGGCTCTTTAGCCACCTACTTGTTTTATGTAGGCACTGTTATTTATAAGAGTGTCTTTGAGGAGAGCAGATGAAAACTTTAAAGAAAGGCATATACAGATTTAAAAAATCGGTTGTCTGTAAAGTCGGTTTACGATAGTTGAACGTGACAACGTCATAAGAAAATGGAACGCCTCAGAGCGAGGTAACGCCGCATACGTCATTCATTAGTCTATCATCCTTCGTTCTTGCAGTCGGCTCCATCGAATTATAAGACGTCACGTCAAAAATATCTAAAGACCTTTAAGTGCAATAGATATATTCTTATCTTAGTGCAATAGATATTGGATCTATTCCTATTTTATATATTTTAATACTAGCTGGTGACCGCGACTTCGTCTGCGCAAGATATTATTAGGCATTTCAGTTTTTTTTTTCATAAAAAGTATCCTATGTGAAATCGTAACAAACAAACTTACTGTCACATTTATAATAATAGGTCTTTACCTATGAAATTGCCGTTCTGAAGTACTGGCCATTTCAAATCAAAATAATTTTTGTTTGGCTAAGAATTCTAATTTCAAATTTATTTTATTTAAAAAACATGGTATTCTTTTTCCAAAAGTAGTCATTTCTTTATTGATTAGTTTTTCATTCATAGATTTCATTTTCATTCGATCATCATTTTCATCGCATTTCAATCATTTTCGTCATCATGGATACGTTAAAAATTCGAGTAAATATGGAATATGAATACCGTCGTGGCAGCAACGTGGCACAAGCGGCACGCAACATCAACGACGTTTACGGAGCTAACACTACAAACCAACGCACCACCACCAATTGGTTTTCTCGCTTCCGTGGTTTGCAGTGAGAAAAATAAGACAGTTTACTGATGTAGATACATTTTTTTTTTTTTTTTTTTTTTTTTTTATGTTAGTTGGATAGGCAAACTGGCAAACGTACCACCTGATGTTAAGTGGTCGACGTCGCCCATGAACATAAACTAGTAGACCTGGAACGAGCCCAGGCAACTCATTTATGTGTTGCCTATCCTGAGACATAAGATGTTAAGTCTCGGTGCCAGTAATTACACTGCCTGTCTTGCCCTTCTCTCCGAAACACAGCAAAGCTGTTTCACGGGAGAAATAAGCAAGATGGTGGTACCCATGCAGCCGGGAGCGCGGCACAGCGCTTCCCTCCCACCGGTACAGCGCGAATAGTATATTTTAGCTACTTTCATAGCATTATGTCTTATGGCATACTTTTATGGGGAAATGCGGCCGACATAAACAACATTTTTGTGCTGCAGAAGCGGGCTATTCGTGCAATTTACAAGTTGCCTCCCTATTCATCTTTGAGAGAAAAATTTAAAGAAATAGGAATTCTGACTGTCACCTCTCAATACAAATTTACTGTATGTTCGAAAAAACATAAATGAATTTTGTAAGAAAAGTGATATTCATAGTAGGAATACACGTAATAGACACAGGTTACATGCACCAATGATTAGACTTTCGAAAGTAAGCAATTCTTTTAAAGGGAACTGTATACGCTTTTATAGGATCCCAGAAAACGTTCAAAAGCTCTCCATAAAAAAATTCAAAAAAGTTGTTAAAGAACGTTTGTGTTGTAAAGCATATTATAAAGTAAAAGATTTCATGGAAGATACCACACCCTGGGAATAAGGCGTTCCTCCCGGGCATTTCAAGATAAGATGTTAAAATTGTTATGAACCTCGCGGTCGTCCGAAGACTTTGGTCGTCGAATTAAAGGCGATTGTGGAAGCTGATGATACACAATCTACGGCTGAATTAGCAGCAGCTTTCGACGTTAGCGTCAGAACAATATTGGTCCATTTGCGTCAAATTGGCAAGGTAAAAAAGCTTGATAAATGGGTGCCCCACGAACTCAATGATCGCCAGCGCGAAGTACGGGTCGAGACGTGTATTGCACTGCTCAACAGACACACAAATGAAGGCATTTTGAACCGCATTACCTGCGATGAAAAATGGATTCTGTTCGATAACCACAAGCGCTCAGCAAGTTGGTTGGATCCTGGTCCAGGACCTAAACAATGGCCTAAACGAAAACTTACCCCTTGAAAAGTGATGGTCACTGTTTGGTGGTCTAGCGCCGGTGTGATTCATCACAGCTTCTTACCAAACGGGGTGAGCATTACTGCATATGTGTACTATGAAGAACTGAACACAATGACAGAGAAGCTGGCACATCTCCAACCAGCATTGGTCAATCGCTCGTCTCCGCTGCTCCTGCACGACCTCATACTGCACAGCAGAGGTCTCCAAGTTGCAAGAACTGGGGTTGGAAGCTCTCCGTCATCCGCCCTACTCACCAGACCTTGCGCCTACAGACTCCTACTTTTTCCAGAATTTGGATAACTTCTTGGCGGGGAAAAAAATCAATACCAGAGTCCAGCTGATTTCTTTAAGATGGGCATCAATGAACTGCCACTACGTTGGCAAAGATGCATTGATTGCATGGGTGATTACTTCGATTAATACAAAGAATACGGAGGAAGGCCCATGTTCAGCAGTGGACGGATGGAGGATGATGATGATGATACTTTGTTTTTGGTTTTTACAAAGTTTTTATATCAAAATGTATGTTTCGATGATGTATTGGAGTCTTTATAATGTATCCATTAATGTGAACCCGAAAGGTTGCTAGTTAAAATACTTTATTTATCGATGGTGCGTCTAGTTTTACATTTGATTGATGCAAACTATAAGTTATAATTTTGATTACATTAAAAGCTTATTTGGATTTGAACCAACTGTAATTAATCACGTATTTGCGCAGTTTGGAAGCGTCTGGTTCTATTGTATATTGCTAAACATAATATTAATATTAAAACTAAAACTAAAGTCAGATTTAAATGTACTTTGCTCCCCCTAATGATCTATGGAACAGACACGTGGCTTCTAACAGTAGGTAAGAAGTTTTTAGATTAGAGACTCTATAACGTTAGATGATACTGATAACAATCCCCACCAAGGTTCAAGCCTTGTCTTGGCGGTGGGGCTCAGTAGCCTAAGGTGAACCTAGCACCTTGGGCGAAGCCAAGTGAACCGAGGGGGCTGCTCTTCGTACTCCTCTTATAAGAAGTGGGGACGAAAGAGTAGCAGGGAACAAGGGGCGAGGATGGGAACCTAACCTCATTGCACTGTGTCGACGTTTAGAGGGGTTATTCTGTGGTACGAGACAACTCCTCTGTGGAGATGGCATCGATCCTCTGAGGGACTGACTAGCCATCGAGGTGTTGTTTGCTCAACAGGTCAAGTGCACCTCACCAAGGGCGGCATTGGTGGCACTCGCCGGATTTTAGTAGGTGCGTCCACCATACCATGTTTCGGGTGCAGCGAGTCCTACATACCCGTGGGAGTCCCCCCTCTCCCACCAGATGCCTAAGAGCATTTCCAGGCGAAAAAAAAAACTGATAACAATCAAACGTAGTTAGACGACCTCAAAATGATGATGTGGAAATAAGAAACAACTATTTTGACTTTTAAGTAATTTAGATTATATAATAATTTAGATAGAGTTTTTAATTTAGAGCGGGACAGCTAGACATTTTTCTCAGTTTGTCTTGTAGACAATATTGAAATATTAGTCAAAACATAATAAATATCTCAATTAAAACGTTTATAAACATATTGGATTTGTTGGTCATCTAAAAAATTGCTGATTGGGTAAGTGACCGGTACACGGGAGGCCGGGGCTTCGAACCCCTTTTTTTTTCTTTCTTTAACGCCGGGAAATGCTCTGAGGCATCCCGCGGGGGAGTGGGTCTCCCCACGCGGGTATGTGGGACTCACTGCGCCCAACAGATGGTAAATGGACGCAGCTCTACCCACTAAAATCCGGCGAGTGCCACCAATGCCGCCTTTGGTGAGGTGCCCCGGATCTAGTAAACAAACAGGGCACCTCGACGGCTAGTCAGTTCCGCAAGAGATCGACGCCACCTCCACAGAGGGGTTGTCCCGCACCACGGAACAACCCCTCCCAATGTTGGGACAGTACAATGGGGTGAGGTTCCCATCCTCACCCCTTGCCCCCTGCTCTTTTGTCCCCTCTTCTTATAAGAGGGGTACAAAGAGCCCCCTCGGCTCCCCTCAATTAGCTTAGTCTACTGAGCCCCACCGCCACGTCAAGGCCTGAACCATGGTGGGGGCGGCTTCGAACCCGTTCATCAGACGAAGATAGTAAGCATCCTTTTAAATGGAACGCACAAATGAGACCATTACAAATATGTCAAAGCCTGTGCATTTTGAGTATGTTCATTGTGCTCATCCGGCTTGATTTTTATTTTATAGGAGTCGAGGGCAAACAAGTTGCCCGAGCCTCTCTCTCGACTGCCATGAATATATCGATAATTAATTTTGGGACATGGTACCAAAAAATATCTGGGGATGTGTTGTGCGCCCGTCTGTATGGGAGTATCCTGCCTATTTCTTCAGCCATCAGGTTGGTCTCGAGAAGAACAGGACAACCATTAATATTATATATAATTTTTGTAAGAGGTAGTGCCATGCTCCTTTGCAGCCGAATTGGGCCGGTACGACCGGGGTGGTACCTCTCGCTCACATAAAACCGGCGTCAAGTGACAGCTATGCTGTCGCGTTTCGTGCGGTTTGTGAGTTTCCGGTGGCCCATTGGGGGGATAGGGAAAAGGAGGGGAACGCATCTGCATAATTTCTGGATGTGCGGATGTCTATGGGCGTCGCTATTCGCCAAAAGGCTTCGAATGCTTGTTTGCCCTCCTATGATATAAAAAATACAGGTACCGAGACTTAACATCTTACGTCTCAGGATATTCAATATATTATTATATGGGTAAATGGTAAGTTTCTTACTATAGGTATTAGGTATGTTCATGGGCGACGCTGACTCACCAGTCTCTCGTCTGGCGGTATCCAACAAATGGTCTCACCTTCCTTCTTGACCTCCTCCTGTTTCTTCTCCGGGCCACTCTCCTCTATCCCCAACTGTTTCATGTTGTCCGTCCGTTCCTTGGCCGCTCCCATGAACGCTCTCGGGTCAGACAGCGCCGCCATGAAGTCTGCAGGGAATAAATCGTTAAATCGTTAGTTTCAAATAAGAAAACAATCATAGTTTAAGTGTGATTTTTCAAGTGAAAACTTCTTTAGGCGCGGTACGCATATTTTTAGATGAGATAAAATCTCTGGATTCGCGACACCGTTACCACAGTTATGAGACGCTATGTGACATTTATATGACGTTTGATTTATTTATATAAGATGGTGGATATCCCTGTGACTGGTTGGGTTAGTTTTTTTTTTTTGTAATAATAAGGTATATGGCTATAAGATGCATTATAATTTGATTGTAAGTTGTAGACACAAAAGTTAACCAAAAAGAATTTTTGTTTTTATTTTAGAATAATAATAATATATATTTTTTAAGTCGGTTGTTACTTTTGTTGAAATTTTTATTAGTTGATGTTGTTTTTTATCTATATACCTTCGAACCCATCAGGCACGTAGATCTTGAGCTCGATGTTACAGAACAGCATGGGCAGCGACATGGGGAAGTTGGCCTCGGTCCGCAGCGAGATGTGCCGGTAGCCTGCCTGCAGCCCATCCAGCGGCAGGATGCGCTGGCCCAGCAGCTTGCCGCTCTCCTCGTACACGCCGAACCGGAGCACCGCCAGGTCGGGGAGCACCACCTGGGGTACCGTGGAACTATAGCTAGGAATATCCAGGTCAAAGAGCTTGGATAGGCAAGAAAAACACCCGATGGTAAAGCAGCTCCGCCAAAACGGGGAGCACTACCTAGGGGTAGGGGCGTATATAGAGCTTAGATATCACGTGCCACCCGATGAAAAGGCAGTTGGTCACCTGGTGATCTGCTGGTCCCAATCCTTGGGACACCATGGGATGGATATGCAGCGAGTTCTAGTAGTAACATATTATTATGTAAGTATAGCCTGGGACATCAAGGTCAAAGACCATATCCAGCTGATAGGCAAGTCAGGCAAGCCACCTGGTTGATGGAAACAGCACCGCCAGGTCAGGGGTATTATTTTAGGTATAAGGTCTGTCTATGGCACTTCAAATATGGTGGCTGATGTTATTTTCAGGGTCATTAGTGGGTGTTGGTTTCTGACTGTCATAAGCGAGTGCTCTCAAAAATAAAGAAAAGTAGCTAAAGTAGAGTAGTCAGTTGAATAGTGCTGAATGTACCTACATATCTACTGGATCAGAGTGGTATTGCTGTAGATGGTAGTTTGGCCTTCACTACCGCTTCTGGGTCAGAGGCAACTAGTGGTGGTGTGGTACTTTTCACTGTTGCTACTAGGACAGAGGTTGGGTACATCGTTAGTATTTGTAGATGACCACATCTAGCATTAGTAAAAAGTACCTACTACCGCTTCTGGGCCAGAGGTAACTAGTGGTATCGTAGATGGTAGCGGTACCTTTCTGAAGAGAAAGGGTTCCTCGTTGTAGACGGGGTTAAGTCCGTTGGCGGGCACCATGCGCGTGCGGAACTCCTTACGGATGGTGTCCGACGGCAGCCCGTACATGTCCACCTCCACGTACGTGCCCACTTTCTTGTCCGACAGGAACTGGCCCGCTATCACCTGGGCGTGAGCAATGTGAGCTAAATTATTTTTGTTTTTTGACACGTGTGTTGAATGTAGTCAATCTGGTAAGGGAGAGAGTAGTGAATGTGGTAACAATGGTGTCGTGAATAAGGTTTTTTGTTAGTTGGACAGGCAGTTAACATAAGGATAATCGAGTTTACCTGGGACGTCAGATGATAAGTTTCAGTGCCAGTATTTACAATGCTTGTACTCCCCTACCTTACTGACGGAAGAAATTGCTAGGACGGCGATACACACTGGTCACTAAAAATATATTGCTTACTCAAATCAAATTTCAAACTGTCTTTATATTGTAGTGTATATTTAAATTATAATGTTCTATTAATCTCTTGGTACAATAAAAGATACATTATATATGATAAGGGTAAATGTGCCGAATGTGCGTCTTAGAGTGACGTCATACGTACGCATTACGCAAATGCGTACGAGTTGGCGGGGCGCGGCAGAGCATTTACATGCATGCGTATATATGTGCGTGTATGCGTGCGTGTGTGTGCGTGTACCTGTACGGCGCACTGCGCGGCGATGACTCCGTCGACGGGCGCGTCGGCGAACGGGTCGAAACTGCGGTCCGCGCGCCGCATGAAGTCCGGCTTCAACAGGTAGCTGCACCACAACACGTTATTTGGTTGAGATAGATATTTAATTGTAAATCAGTATAATAATGAAAATATGTGGAGAAATATATACTATTTAGTCTATACCTTTTTAATTGCATATAATGTTTATTTTCTCATTACGGCTACCAAAAAAAACCAGACATATTTGCAATTGGTTCCATCTCTAACTGTATATGTCCCATCTTTGACCTGAATAGCTATTGAGAGACGGCAGAGTGGTAAATAGGAAAGATGGATCTGAATAGCTCATTCCGTTCCTTAAACCTACCCGCAGTTCCCGTTGTACTCGAACTTGCCCTGGTTGAGCTGCATGGGCAGGTCGGAGGTCTGGAAGTTCAGCGACACCATCTGACAGCCCGCGTTCCAGAACACCTGTAACACACCGTACATATGATATGACTCTTGGTATTTTCATATGAAGAACGGCTGTTTGTAGGCTGGATATTTCCGTATTCAAAATATGATGTCGTAAGTACAACAATCACACCACGTTGACAAAGTCCCATTACGGGTAATACTAGCGACATCTATACTCATTATACAAATAATTTGCACTTTGGAGAAAATTATGATGTCCCATGGCGCCCGCGGAGAAGCAGTTCGAGTTTCTGACAGCTGAGTCCCACATCACCACCAGTTTCCACTCGGGTACGCAAAAAGCACTATCCCCACGAGACAAGGGTACTGTAACTTATAAGTCAATGATACCTGGGGCATGTAGTTGGAGGAGTCAGCGCGCGTGCCCTTGGGGTAGATGCGCGACATCTGGCGCTTGTTGTAGTTGACGAAGTCGATAGCCTGCTGCTTGAGGTAGTTCATGCCCGTGGTCTCGGCGAACGACGACATGTTGTGGTGGATGTTCTTCTCTGTGGACCGGTTTATTAGGTATATAAATATACTCTCACCACGGTTCAGGCCTTAATGTCGTGGCGGTGGGGCTCAGTAGCCTAGAGTGAGCCCAGCGCCTTGGGCGAAGCGAAATGAGCCGAGGGGGCTCTTTGTACAGGGGACAACAAAAGAGCAGGGGGCAAGGGGCGAGGACGGGAACTTCACCCCATTGTACTGTCCCGGCGTTGGGAGGGGTTATTCTGTGGTGCGGGATAACCCCTCTGTGGAGGTGACGTCGGTCCCTTCAGGGACTGACTAGCCGCCAAAGTGCCCTGTTTGCTCAAGAGATCAGGGGCACCTCACCAAAGGCGGCATTGGTGGCACTCGCCGGGTTTTAGTGGGTAGAGCTGCGTCCAACTTACCACCTTTCGGGCGCAGCAAGTCCCACATAACCGCGTGGGGAGACCTACTCCCCCGCGGGATGCTTCAGAGCATTTCCCGTCGTTAAATATAAAAAAGGTATACATATTATATAGGCAATCTAACTACGGTATACGGTACGGTAACAGTAGCTGTTGACCTCGGCTACGTCCAAAAAGTGTGAGAAGGAAATTTATAGGATAATTATAATGTTTATTATTTATACAATTCATTAACGTCTGTTAGTGCGGCTGTTAGAAATACTAAACCAAGAAATTACCATAATTAATTTTTTTCCTATAACATTTATTTAACGCCATCTACCGTCCATAACGACAAATACAAAGATTATAGGAACATATACTAGCATTCGGTCTCATTCTCTCGCAGGATAAATCCTATTTGTAAATATGAGTATCTCTTTTTGGTGTCGCTGGTGTGTGTTGGAATTTTTTATACTGACCACCAATACCAATATTTCAACAGTATAATATATCACATCATCAGCCTCTACCTGTCCACTGCTGAACGTAGGCCACCCTCAATGAACGCCAAGACGGCCGCTCCCTCGCCACTCGTATCCAACACGGAACAGCCCACCGCACGGAGATCAACTTCCCACCTGGTTAATGGCCGACCAATACTTCGTCTACCTAAACGTTGCCTCCACTCTAGTCCAATAAGGTATTGGCCCATCGGCCATCCGTTCTCCTGCGTGTGTGAAAGTTCTCTAAGGTATAATATATAAACCCCTATTTGTATTACTATAAAAAATGGAGTGTCTAAAAAACATTTGGCATGAGCCGTACTCACTCTCGGCCTCCTCGAAGCTAACGAACTTGATGGGCTGCGCGTAGTTGACCATGGAGGACAGCCAGGGGTGTACGTTCGTGGTGGAGCCCGTGTACTGCACCGGGGGCGGCGCGTCCCCCTCCGCGCCCGCCGCCGCCGCTGCTGCTGCCGCCTCCGCCGCCACCTCCTCCGGCTGAAAGGAAGAGTTTGTTAGAAATACATTCTTAGTGTTGTGCTGGTGGTATATGCAATGAATGAAATATTATTGACAATTACATACTTTACCTAGGTATGGAATACAATTCCTAAGAATTATATAGAATACCTTTTTTTTCTGTAACGTCTGCTTTGAGGCATCCCGCTGGGGGAGTAGGTCTCCCCACGCGGGTATGTGACTCACTACGCCCGAAAGCTGGTAAGTGGACGCAGCTCTACCCACTAAAACCCGGCCAGTGCCACCCCAATTTTTTGACTGGCCTGTTAGTCTAGTGGTTAGTGACCCTGATGCTAAACCAAATGTTTGTGTGATGAGCATGATCATTTGTCCTATGTCTGGGTGTAATTTATCTATAATATGTATACGAAAACACATAACCATACCGTTCTATTCCGGTTATAAGCTCTATATCTGGGTCATTATAATTCACCTCTTTCTTAGGCATGACGACTGCGGAGGCGTCCTCCTTGACCTCGTCCTCGATGACGAATTGTCCCTGGCGGAACAGCTCCAGCTCCTGCTTCTCCACCTCCGGCTTCAGCCGCTTGTTCTTGATCATGATCTTGCGCTTCAGCTCGCATGGCGGGGGCAAGGGCTGGCCCGGCTCCAACTGGAAGAGGGACAGATAAATCAGAGTTCAGGGGTTCACTCTCGGGCCTCTCGGGACTTTCGGGCGGGGTGTGTTGCTCGAGTACAATTCTGACTCGCGCATCATTGTTTGGATTTTTGTATTTCCTTTACACTTGTAAAATTACTTTTATTACCAATGTAAGAGCAATACTGCTTTGCAGCCGAATTAGGCCGGCATGACCGGGGTGGTACCTTCCGCTCACTTAACACCGGCGTCAAGTGACAATTATGCTGTCACGTTTCGTGCGGTTTGTGTTTCCGGTGGCCCACTGGGGGGAGGGATAGGGAAAATAAGGGCAACACATCTGCATAACTTTTGGTTGTGACTTTTTGTTGTGTGGTTGACATCCAATGGGTGTCGATAGTCACCATAAGGCTCTGACTGCTCGGTTGCCTCCTTATGACATAAAAAAAACACTTGATTTCATGTGCCGAATTTTATTGGACACAGTTTGAAATCATCGCTGATTCAAAACGGGATATTTACCATATATTTCACTTTTATTTCGTGGAATTCGATATTTCAGCATGGTCTACAAATGCCTCGGTGACAATTCGACCCCTTTTAAATCTTAAGGTTGAACAAGTCGACGGCGCGAACTCCCAACTAAATGAATGCTATCTCACCTGACATAGTGCGCGAACATGTGTGCTAGAATGAAATGCGCAATGATTCTTTCCTATAAAGTCCTTTTAGCAAAACAGTTATTATCGATAAACTATTAAGTGTATGCTGTTAAAATATAGTGTTGAAATACGAAGATTAAGAAGCTTGTATTTTTTAAATGTATAATTTTTTTTACGATTTTGGGTAGGTATATACACACATAGATAATGACAATATCAATTTATATTATCCTTAGTTTTTGATGGTCAACGTCAAACATTGTAGTAATTACTGTTCTGCGTTTGTATGGAAAGATGAGCGACTTGTGTAACCTTAAAGCTTATACCAATAAACATGGCCATGGTCACCAACGCTTACCGGATAATCAGGCAGCGGCTCCTTCAACAGCAGATCTCCCAGGATTTCATCACAGTACTTGGCCAGCTTGTACTGCTGGGCCTTACAGCAGTGGTTTTCGAAGGACAGGATGACAGGGTAGTCGGAGGTGACGAAGGCGGTGTCTCGGAGCGCGTAGATGACGTCGCGGAACAGGATATCCGTGCACATCGCCATCCCGTGGGTGATTATGGGCTCCTCGTCCTCACCCTTGCCGTCCCAGCAGTCCAGTTCCACACACCTGGAAAGTTAGTAGTGGGGTCAGGACCTATTTTTATATAGAAGAGGCGCCGAACGGACAGTCGGTTCACCTGATGGTAAGTGACAAGCGATATCCAGACATAAAGAGGGTGCGTTGTCGGCCTTTCAAATATGAGTATGCTCTTTTATTGAAGGTCCCTAAGTCGTAGCGGTTCGGAAGTATCGTAGGTGGCAGCTGATTCATATATTTGTCGTGCGAGGCAGGAAATGCCGTAAAAAATCGAGTTGTTGTGGATTTCCGGACATCGAGATGGTGTGGGTGAAATTTGGAATTTTTTCGCGATGTGTTGGAATTATATACAGGTATTAGTCCAAACAATTCCTCAGAACACTCCCCGTGGTAGATGCGGTAAAAGATGCAGAGCGATCCGACATCTCTACAAAGAATCAATTAACATATTTTGCAAAGAAGGGCAGAACAGGCAGTGCAATTACACGGCAATGGGTTGCTTGGGTATACTCTGAACTTGATGCTTTGTCATGTCTATTCAAGTGACATACCTGCAGCCCGCTAGTAGCACCTGTCGGTACATCTCCACGGAGCTCTTCCCTCCGAACTGCCTCCCCGACAGGTAGGTGTTGTGGGAGGAGTTGATATAGTAGTGGGAGAGCGGCTGGTCCATGTCCATGTAGAAGTCGAGCCGGTCGAGAAACACGGGCGCGTTCTCGTCTGACATCAGGTACCGGATCAGACCGTCCTTGGTCAGGCATTCTGGGGATGGAATGTTCTAGATGAAACAGATCTACCGCATGCAAGCGTTTGGATCTCATTCTCATAATACATGAACGGCTGACCTGTTGGTCTAGTGGTTAGTGACCTTGACTGCTAAACCAGAAGGTCGTGAGTTCGATCCCCACCCAGGACAAATGTTTGTGTGATGAGCATGAACATTTGTTCTGTGTCGGGGTGTAATTTATCTATAATATGTATGTATTTAAAAATATATAAGTATGTGTCATTTGTCTGGTTAACATAGGAACAGGTTCTGCCTAGTTTGGGATCAGATGGCCGTGTGTGAGCTGTCCCAACATATTATTATTATTATCTTTGTGCATTAGTGTCCTTCAAAAAGCGTTAAACAAGGGGTAATTTTTAAATGTGTGTAGTAAGCGGCGTTGTAGACGCACACACATTTATATATACACACATTCAATTGTATACCAAAACTATTGTAAACGGTAATATTTACTAATGGCCACTCTTTTTTTTTATTAAATTCTTTATTTATAAAGCTATACACCTATATAAGGTTAAGCCAGCTCTAATGGTCACTCTTTCCTTCCCAACATATTATTATACTTATGCCCCTACTCCTTGAAATCATACGGAAAATCTAACACCCTTGAAGACTAAAACATCAGGAGCAGGGTTTTCTCACGATTTTCTACTCTTCGGTGAGCTAGCGATGTTGATTTCAATGACCCTGTCATTGATTTAGGAAAATTGGTTAAGGCCTGCCCTGACCACACTTCTCACTTTCATGGCCGAACTTTGACTAGACCGTCTTCGCTCACCTGAACAGTTGGATGTCTTTACCATCAACGTAACGTCTACTTGAGAGTATAAAAAAAAAACAATTAAGGTTATGTCATGTGGCGGGGGTGCTTCAGGTTGTCGGAGCTCCCCCATACTAGGAGGAAGCCCGTTTAGCACTTTACAGGGAAACGGCCGGTCCCGGGGGTGTCCTGTGTTAGTCAGATCCGGGACACTCCCGTTCAAGCGGCTGAAGGCAACTCGCAGGGGGGTCCCACATATCCCCGGGTGAACGCACAAAACATTGCCACTGCGTCAACAAAAAAAAGGTTTAGTCATGGTCATCCTTTTTTTTAATTTTACGCCGGGAAATGCTTTAAGGCATCCCGCGGGAGAGTGGGGAATTCCCCATGTGGGTATGAGAGACTCGCTGCGCCCGAAGGTGGACGCAGCCCTACCCACTAAAACCCGTCGAGTGCCAGCAATGCCGCCTTTGGAGAGGTGACCCGGATCTGTTGAGCAAACAGGGCACCTCGACGGCTAGTCTGTCCCGCAAGGGACTGACGCCACCTCCAGAGAGGGGTTGTCCCGCACCACAGAAAAACCCCTCCCAACGTCGGGACAGTACAATGGGGTGAGGTTCCCACCCTCACCCCTTGTCCTTCCTGCTCTTTTGTGCCCTTTTCTTATAAGAGGGATACAAAAAGCAGCTCCCTCGGTACAATTAGCTTCGCCCAAGGTGCTGGGTCTACCTTAGGCTTGAACCTTGGTGGGGAGTCATGGTCAACCAACTTGAACACGGTAAACCCACTCACTCTGGCTCTTCGCCTCCTCGTCCTGCTCGTAGTCGGTGATGATCTCGACGGCTCGCTTGTCGTCGTACAGCGGGTACAGGATCTCGTTCAGGCGAGGGTCACGCTGCTTCTCGTTTAGGAAGTTCACGAACTGCTCCAAGTTTATGCGGTCCGATTTGCCTTGGGTTCTGGAAACGTAAGTTAAATATTGGTTATATGGTCTATTAGTCATATGTTTTCCCCTCGAAATGAGGGGGAGGGGGCATGTTGAGTTCAAAGACTTTGTAACTTGTTAATCTAACAGATTTTTATTTGATGTCATGACAACGCGAGATGGACAATACACTTGAGCTTCCTGGTCGTAAATTGTCAACACCATAGTTACGTAGTTGCAATTTTTCGCATTTATTATTATTATCATATTATTATACAAAATTGTATAATACAATGATTAGTGGCCTCCTTTGTTACCCCAGAGCCTCCAGACATCCACTCCAGTCCTGCACAGTATATTTATTTCATGTTGTAAATAAAAGATTGGACTCGTTTATCCCCAAACGATTTTATGAGATAAAAGAGTGGAAAGAAAGATTACACTTATAATTTAAATTTCATAAGTACATAATATCAATGATGTTAAAAACTCACATAGTCCTAAACAGTTCCTCAATGTCATTCCTCGGACAGATCTTGTGGTACAGCGCGTAGAACTTATCAAACGTGAAGGCCTCTTTCTCCATACCATCGCTCTTGCCCGATGGCAGCCCCAGCTCCGACAGACACTGGTACACCAGCTTCTCTGTCTTGCCTGATGCGAACGTCCTCGCAACCACCTTGACTGGTACCTTGCCTTTAGGGTCCGTGAGAAAGCAGAGGCGCATCCAACTGGAATTATGTAGGGTTAGCAATGTGGGGTTAATGAGGAAGGTTTATAACACCAGTGAAAAGATACGCTATATTTATATGATATAACTGATGATACCCGTAAGTAGTCAATACATTAGTATTGATATTATAATTATGTATAAATTCTAAAAAATCTATTTTTAAAACCCTAACCAGGACCAGGACGCCGATAGAAGTGAAAACACAGCGACACATAACTCAGCGGTGACGTGCATTCTCGCTCGGGCACACTCGGCGGTCCCGAGTTCACCCGATCGAGCCTTTCACCTCAGTGCGTGACGGATCAGCCTCTCTCACAGTTTACAAAAATCTTTGGCGGGGCGGTGCACCAAAAGAAGTTTTCACTTCAACAATGAATGTATAACAGAAATATAGACATTTTCCTATAGTCTTGATAGTTCAAATCTTTTACTTTTAGAATAGAATAGAAAAAATATTATTTAGGTTGCATACACTTTTTTTTACATTCTCATATTTGGATGAATAACTTCTGCTGCATCTGATCTTAACATAAGCAAACACATGGCAAAACAACACCACACAAATCAACAGCGCACAAAACAAAGCAACATACTGTTTCATGAGACTGGTCCTTGGGCACATGTTGTTTATTTTGTTGTTGTGGGTGATATGCCGGATCCCCTCCTTCCAGATCTTGGTAGATAAGCGGTGGGCATGCAGGTGCAAGGTTAAGCAAAAAAGTTACATTAAAACATAATCAAATGCAAGGAACTATTCTAACCCGACTACGGAAAAAGCTTCTTCCTTTTGAAGTTGGTAAAAAGCTAATGTCATTCGGACCATCATAACGAACCGATTGGCGCTTCATTCGTCAAATTCAAATATGTAGTTTAAAAATAACTGAAGTGAAAGTGAAGTAAAAAACAAGTAAAAAGTGAAGAATATAAGAAATTATAAAGTGTTAAATTCCTAATATTATGTACAACTTTCGAGAAATATAAAATTGCGAGAATTGCATAATCTTGTCATTGGCCTTGTCATTGGCCGTTTTAGAGATCTTATAAAATTGTCCTTAATCACGCTATGATTACCTCCCCACCATGGTTCAGGCCTTGACGTGGCGGTGGGGCTCAGTAGCCTAGGCTGAGCCCAGCACCTTGGGCGAAGCCGATTGAGCCGATGGGGCTCTTTGTACCCCTCTTATAAGAAGAGGGTACAAAAGAGCAGGGGGCAAGGGGTGAGGATGGGAACCTCACCCCATTGTACTGTCCCGACGTTGGGAGGGGTTGTTCTGTGTTGCGCCCCTCTGTGGAGCTGGCGTCGGTCCCTGGGGGCTGGTGCCCTGTTTGTTTACTAGATCCGGGGCACCTCACCAGAGGCGGCATTGGTGACACTCGCCGGGTTTTAGAATAGAATAGAATAGAATTTATTTATTTGCAGAGGCATGGTACATCAGAGATCGTCATTAAACAATAATTGTATAAAATCCATCATGCTTCGCCGAACAATCAGCATGCAAATGTTTACAAAAGTTTTTTATAACTAGGTAGCAGATACATTAATTACTTTACATTACAATTGTTATCAGATGTCACAAAATGAAGAGTCAGTAATAAAGCTAAAATTAAATAAATTCAAATATACAATTACATTAAAAGCATTATAAATGAATGAAGCTTGACTATATGAGAGAAAAATCAAATAATAATATCAATAATATATACCATTATTCACATACACCAATTATTTATATGTTATAATATATGTACATACATTTTTCTATTAACCATTTTTTATTTATTTATTTTTTCGTCAAGGAATTCCCTAACAGTGTAGAAATTTTTTGTCAGCAGCCAGTTTTTTAGTTTTTTTTTCGAATTGTCACTTAGGTAGGTACTTTATTTGAGACGGTACAGCTTGGCAAAAAAGAGTATGGAAAAAATGAGGGCGCCACTTTCACTTAGGTCTCATCATAAAATGGAAAATCAGTAAGATAATTTAATCAAATCGTTAAAAATAAAAGGAAACACTAAGCTTTACTCAAAATCTAGTATTTGTCGGCCACGTATTGTCAACATCATAGGTTTCCATTTAGTAAAATATTTAGTTCCACCTGTCACCACGTCATACTCTTTTTTGCCAAGCTTTAGATTATTAAATATTTTTATACACATAGCATAACAATTTTTTTGAAATAAAACTGTGTTAGGTATTTTATTCAAAATTAGTTTATTTTGATTCCGTAATTGTTTAATAGGCATAGTATCCATTAGGGTTGTGAATTTTTCCCTGTTATTTTTAACAAATTTGGCAATTTCAAATATGTACATATCATGTATAGTTAATATGTTCAGTTTATTAAACATTGGTCTACATGATTCCCATGGAGGGATATTAGCTATTGCCCTTACGCATTTTTTTGAACAATAAATATTTTCTGTATTTTGATAGAGTTTCCCCATATGATGAGGCCGTATCTTAATGTTGCCGATACATAACCATGATATAAGAGCAGTATGTATAGAAGATGTATTCGAGAGTCTTCTCAAGACGTACACGAATTTATTTAATTTGCTGCAAACTTTATCTATGTGGGAATGCCAATTACAATATTTATCAATTATTATTCCTAAAAATAAGTGCTCTTTTACTTCGGTAAGTTGTTGTCCTTCATATGTAATATTTAATTTTAAAGATTTTTTATTTCGGCTATGGAATTGCATAATTTTAGTTTTATTAAAATTCATTTGTTAATTATTGCACGTTAGCCATTTAATTAAAGATGTCAGAGTACCTACTGTTAATGTCCGATTCAATATTATTCATGTCAGATTTTTGCGGGTGCGTAATTAAAATAGAAATGTCATCAGCAAACAATGTCAAATTATAATTAGTGATACCTGTAATATCATTTATATATGAGGAATAGTAAGGGCCCTAATACTGTCCCTTGAGGTACACTATAACGGTTAATTACATAATCTGATCTATATTAATTCAGTTCATTAGTAAAGAGTATGTTTTCTAATTCTATTATTTTTATATATATTTCCTAATTCCTACTTTATTTAGTTTTTTGATTAATATATTATGTACCACACAGTCGAAAGCTTTGGTCATATCTATACTTATAAAAAAACTGTAGAGGTCAATTCTGTACATTGAATATATATTCAAAATTAATATTGGAGGATGAATGGTGATCGATACTGATGCCAAAAATGCAATCAGTAAATTTTTTATCTGTCTGTCTATCTGTCTATCTATATGCACGCATGGGTCAAAAACTACTAAAGGGATTTTAACCAAACTTGGTACGATTGTAGTCCATACTCCTGGGCAGGTTATAGGCTATATAACATAACGCTAAGACACATAGGAGCTGAGCAGTGACAATAAATTTGAAGCAAGTTGGATGAAAATGCGCTTTCGAGCTGTTATCCTCGCATACGTTGCTCATACACCAAAAGTATGTATTACAAAGATGATGGTCTTCAAAAGATCTACAAAAAAGTCCTTAATAGTATATATCTATCTTTTATAAATTAGCCACAATAATGTGTTTAATAGTAAGCATTTCTTCAAATTGTATAAAATGCATAAATATATTGTATTTCACATATATATATCTTTATCAAACTCCCATGTTCAAAAAATACACTTTAATATCTATTTTATAAAAAAAATATTATAGAAATGGGTTTATAAACACACAAGATATAGATGAAATAAAACTTTCAAATCTCGCCGCGCTAGTATGGGTACGGCTATAGGGTTGATTTTTGTTTAACGCGCGAAACGGCCATCCGCTGCATCTATAAAAATTAAAAAGGCGAGGGCGCTCAGTAGTCAGTAGTCAGTGCTCACGCGCCGACTCAGTACTCACTCACATTGTCATTTGTCACTCTTAATGCGCACGGACGTGGTTCTTAACGACTCTTCTCGCAATAAGCGCGCTGCAGATTTTAAAAATACATAGATACGTAGTTTTGACGTGACAACGTCTTAAATTAGGTTGCGGCTGGGAGTCACTTATGAAAAAAATGGTTGCTTGTAAAGTCGGTTTTACGGGCGAAGATTTTACGTGACATCGTTTCGGTGACTCATCGTAACGTTACCGAGCGTTACACTTTTTCATAAGTGACTCCCAGCCGCAACCTAATTTAAGACGTTGTCACGTCAAAAGTGTAACGCTCGGTAACGTTACGATGAGTCACCGAAACGATGTCACGTAAAATCTTCGCCCGTAAAACCGACTTTACAGGCAACCATTTTTTTCATAAGTGACTCCCAGCCGCAACCTAATTTAAGACGTTGTCACGTCAAAACTACGTATCTATGTATTTTTAAAATCTGCAGCGCGCTTATTGCGAGAAGAGTCGTTAAGAACCACGTCCGTGCGCATTAAGAGTGACAAATGACAATGTGAGTGAGTACTGAGTCGGCGCGTGAGCACTGACTACTGAGCGCCCTCGCCTTTTTAATTTTTATAGATGCAGCGGATGGCCGTTTCGCGCGTTAAACAAAAATCAACCCTATAGCCGTACCCATACTAGCGCGGCGAGATTTGAAAGTTTTATTTCATCTATATCTTGTGTGTTTATAAACCCATTTCTATAATATTTTTTTTATAAAATAGATATTAAAGTGTATTTTTTGAACATGGGAGTTTGATAAAGATATATATATGTGAAATACAATATATTTATGCATTTTATACAATTTGAAGAAATGCTTACTATTAAACACATTATTGTGGCTAATTTATAAAAGATAGATATATACTATTAAGGACTTTTTTGTAGATCTTTTGAAGACCATCATCTTTGTAATACATACTTTTGGTGTATGATCAACGTATGCGAGGATAACAGCTCGAAAGCGCATTTTCATCCAACTTGCTTCAAATTTATTGTCACTGCTCAGCTCCTATGTGTCTTAGCGTTATGTTATATAGCCTATAACCTGCCCAGGAGTATGGACTACAATCGTACCAAGTTTGGTTAAAATCCCTTTAGTAGTTTTTGACCCATGCGTGCATATAGATAGACAGATAGACAGACAGACAAAAAATTTACTGATTGCATTTTTGGCATCAGTATCGATCACCATTCATCCTCCAATATTAATTTTGAATATATATTCAATGTACAGAATTGACCTCTACTGTTTTATTATAAGTATAGATATGACCAAAGCTTTCGACTGTGTGGTACATAATATATTAATCGAAAAACTAAATAAAGTAGGAATTAGGGGTACAGCTCTTGATTGGATACAATCTTTTCTAACAGGAAGAAAACAATGCACCGAAATAGAAAACATACTCTTTACTAATGAACTGAATTAATATAGATCAGATTATGTAATTAACCGTTATAGTGTACCTCAAGGGACAGTATTAGGGCCCTTACTATTCCTCATATATAAATGATATTACAGGTATCACTAATTATAATTTGACATTGTTTGCTGATGACATTTCTATTTTAATTACGCACCCGCAAAAATCTGACATGAATAATATTGAATCGGACATTAACAGTAGGTACTCTGACATCTTTAATTAAATGGCTAACGTGCAATAATTTACAAATGAATTTTAATAAAACTAAAATTATGCAATTCCATAGCCGAAATAAAAAATCTTTAAAATTAAATATTACATATGAAGGACAACAACTTACCGAAGTAAAAGAGCACCTATTTTTAGGAATAATAATTGATAAATATTGTATTTGGCATTCCCACATAGATAAAGTTTGCAGCAAATTAAATAAATTCGTGTACGTCTTGAGAAGACTCTCGAATACATCTTCTATACATACTGCTCTTATGGCATATCATGGTTATGTATCGGCAACATTAAGATACGGCCTCAAAAGTGTAACGCTCGGTAACGTTACGATGAGTCACCGAAACGATGTCACGTAAAATCTTCGCCCGTAAAACCGACTTTACAGGCAACCATTTTTTAGATATAAGATTAAAGTAGGTATTAGATAATAATATAATTAGTTTGTTTAGTGTTTTTGTTTGTATATATATATATATATATATATAGTTGTTAAGTTAAACGTAGTAAAGTTAAATATATTTTTTTTAGATATAAGTTTAAAGTAGGTATTAGATAATAATATAATTAGTTTGTTTAGTGTTTTTGTTTGTTTCTTCTTCTTTTCTTTATATATATCCTAATATAGTTAGTTGTTAAGTAAGTATACATTTTTTCTTTTTGTGTTTTTATTTTATTAGGTTCTTTTTATTCCGTAGGTATATATTTTTTCTTATTGTGTATTTGTTTTATTAGGTTCTTTTTATAATACCTACGATGCCACCTAAAAAACGGTCTTCCTTATCTCGAAATTCGAGAAATGCCAAAAGAATGAGAGATGCGCGTTCTCAGGAATCGTCAGAGGAAAGAGCGCATCGTTTAAACTCTATGAGAGTTAATAATGCAACTGCACGAGCACATGAAAGCAGTTCTGAGAGAGAGATGCGATTAACTTCTGATAGGGAAAGAAGAGCTAGATCACGGGCATCTGAAAACTCTTCTCAACAAGAGCTACGTCTTACAGTTGACCGTGAACGGCATGTTTTATCCCGAGAGTCGGAAACGTTCACCGAGCTACATTTACGGCTTACAGCTGATCGCGAACGGCATATTCTATCTCGAGAATCGGAAACCGCTACTCAACGAGAATTACGACTTAGAAGTGACCGCGAAGGGCACAGACAATTAAATTGTAGTTTAATAGTCTATAGTTTAAAGAAAACCATTGTTGTAAAAGGAGATCCATGCGGACGAAGTCGCGGGCACAGCTAGTCTATAAATATAGCCGTAGATAATTCTTTTCTATCTATACTATCAATAATTCTACTAGTAAGATTAAAACACGCTTGTTCTGTAGATTTATTTTGTTGAAAACCAAATTGTTCTTTTTTTATAATATTAAATTTATTTGTGAAATTAATTATTCTTTTATGCATCGCTTTCTCAAGTATGTTTGAGAATATGGGTACTAATGTTATCGGGCGATAATTTTGTATCAACTTATTATCACCTTATTTATACAGGGGTTTAATTATAGATACTTTAAGCTTCTCAGGAAAGCAACCGTTAATAAAAGATAAGTTTATAAAGTAAGTGAGAATCGGTGCTAGTATGCCTTTACAGTCCTTGACAATTTTCGTTGAAATATTGTCATAGTCAACAGCACCTGTATTATTTAAGGAAGTTATTATCTGTACAGTTTCATCGCAAGTACATGGATTTAAAAATATACTGTCGTTTATAAACTGTGAAATACTGTAATTATTTTTACATGTCAATGTCATTGGCATGTTTTTATTATGCAAAAAATAATTATTAAAAACATTGGCAATAGTTTGCGGATTAGAGATGATATTATTATTACCAGTGTCAATCATTTTAATGTATTTCTTTTCGTTATAGTTATTAGAGCATGTTTTAATGATATGCCAGGAGGCTTTGCATTTATTTTTTATCTAAATATATATTTAGTATGAGCATTTAATTCAGCTCTTTGGAAACACTTACGAAGTAACTTAGAATACTTTGTGTATTTATTTTTTGCATCTTTGGTTTTTTGTTTGTAAAAGTTCATTTGTAATTTTCTTTTCGTTTTACAGCTAATTCTGAGGCCTGTTGAGATCCATTTTGGTGCAGTTAGTTTGTTGGAAACCTTATACCTAACTATCGAAAAACATAGGTTATAAAATAATAGAAACAGTTCATAAAAGTGTTTAAAGGACTTATTTAAGTTAATATCATTTAGGCAGTCTGAGAAGGATAAGCTAGCTAAATAGTTTTTAAATTTATACCGGTTGTCCTTACAAAAAGTCATTACTTAAGTTTCTGACTGTATTGTGAGGTATAGAAATTAATTTCGCTGTGTTGTGGTCGGATAAACCTAGGGGAAGTAGTTCAGATTTAGCCGAGGATATACTGCTCAATATGTTATCAATACAAGTCCATTGTCTAGTAGGTTTATCAAAATATATTGTTAAATTAATTTTTTTTTCTATATCTAATAGATCATTAATATTTTTTGTTTCTTTCATTATGTTTATATTAAAATCTCCAGCAATAACTACATTTAACTTTGATTTTTTAGAGACTAAATGTAATAATGTATCAAGTTTATTAAAAAATATAGAGATATTGGATGTGGGTGTTCTATAAAGACATATAATAATTATATTATAGTCAGGGATTTCTATTCCACAACATTCAAATATATTGTCAACTGACAATTTATCAACAATGTCTAAATTTTTACAGTTTATGATTTGTTATTTCCCCAAAATGCAAACACCACCTCGTTTTTGTTTTATTTTCCTACAATATGAAGACATCAAATAGTAATTTTCTAGATATAAGTTTTCCTCATTACCTGTTTCTTTAAAAGTTTCTGTGAGTAGAGCAGTAGTAGTGTGTAGTAGTAGCGGGTAGAGCTGCGTCCACTTACCAGATGTCGGGCGCAGCGAGTCCCACATACCCGCGTGGGGAGACCCACTCCCCCGCGCGATGCCTCAGAGCATTTCCCGGCGTTAAAGAAAAAAAAATAAAAAATCATTATCTACGGTATCTAACTTATATTCTTGTATTCAGTCAACGGGTAAACGTTATAAAAATCTAGTGTTATTACAAAATAATTGTAAAGAATTTCAAGTCAATTTTATCACTATAACATGAACAAGAAATAATAATCAGTTTTTGATGACATATACCTACAACTATATATCTGCCATGCTTTTCACTTTATTTCGACATCGTCCCTGGTGTGGACGAGGAACAACCGTGAACGGTTTCGCCACAATTGATTTAAAATATCGACTCTCACACAGAGATATGTTTTTATTTGCCGTGTGATGAAAATAACTTATAAAATATTTATAGCGACTATTTCGAGACTGAACGTTTGATTTAAGATCTCGAGAATTTCGTACTGGAAGGTGACGAGATGAAGATTAAATGTGTCTGAAATTGAATTTACTTTTGCACCTGTGATGAGATGTGTAGGTGCGGAACGGTAATGGATAACAGTTTACTGGTGGGACTGAACAGAGGAACAACCATATTTCCTTTTTTTTTTGTAACCCTGATGTAAGTGTAAACATCGCCTTTGAACCCCCTCAAGGTTCAAGCTTTGTTGTGGCGGCGGGGCTCAGTACCTCAAGAGTCAAGATGAACCCAGCACCTTGGTCGAAGCAAATTGAGCCGAGGGAGCTGTTCTATGTACATACCCGCCTGGGGAGCCGACCCCCCCCCCCTCCCCGCGTGATGCCTAAGAGCATTTCCCGGCGTACACCAGCACCACAGAACAACTTCTCCCAACGTCGGGACAGTACAATGGGGTGAGGTTCCCGTCCTCGCCCCTTGCCCTTTTATCCCCTCTTCTTATAAGAGTGGTGCAAAAAGCCCCCTCGGCTCAATTAGCTTCGCCCAAGGTGCTGGACTCACCCTAGGCTACTGAGCCCCACCGCCACGACAAGGCCTGAACAATGGTGAGGTATGAGTTATTACCTAATATTCGGTTCGTATAAGCGTAAACGAACACCAAGTTACGACATATAGCTTATTTGGTTACCTTTTTAACCGACTTCAAAAAGGAGGAGGTTATCAATTCGTCGGAATCTTTTTTTTTTAAACATTTCAATTCAGCGGCTAAACTCGATGATGACATTAGCCATTGTCCAAACCGTCACGGCCGAGGTTATCCGGTTAATGATCGTTAACTCCTCCATTGTTTACCGCCAGACATCATCTAATGTCGTGTTTGTGTATCGCCGGCTCTAACGAATATAAACTCTGATTGAACGGCAAGCTCGTATCTACTGTAGATTAGTTCATGGGTTAAGTAAGGAGACCAAGTGATGTGGGAAAGAGTGGCCATTAGTAAATATTACCGTTTACAATAGTTTTGGTATACAATAATAATAATAATAATAATAAAAATAATAATCTTTATTGATACAAAAGTTACAGAAATATACCTAATACTAAAAGGTAGTACAATTCTTTATATCATAGGGCAGAAAGTAACATATTAATGGAAAAGATTGCTGCAAAATCTGTAAACTTACATTTAGACCCTGTCTCTGAACTAGGAAGACCTGTGTCTCAAGGGACAGTGTTCGGCTATCAATAATTAACTAGAGTAGATTTGAACAGCTGGTGGGCTGTGCCGCCTTATCAATCACACACACACACACAAAAGAATTTGTGTGTGTGTGCGTGTGTATGTGTGTGTGTGTGTATATATAAATGTGTGTGCGTCTACAACGCCGCTTACTACACACATTTATAAATTACCCCTTGTTTAACGCTTTTTGAAGGACACTAATGCACAAAGATAATAATAATAATATGTTGGGACAGCTCACACACGGCCATCTGATCCCAAATTAGGCAGAGCCTGTTTTTTTTATATCATAGGAGGGCAAACGAGCAGTCGAAGCTATAGACTACCGACGCCCATACACATGTACACAACCAGAGAATATGCAGATGCGTTGCCCTCCTTTTCCCTGTCCCCCCAATGGGCCACCGTAAACTCACAAACCGCACGAAACGCGACAGCATAGCTGTCATTTGACGCCGGTGTTATGTGAGCGAGAGGTACCACCCCGGTTGTGCCGGCCCATGTGGGCTGCATAGCAGCATGGCAATGCCTCTTATGTAAAATTAAATGGCAACCAGACAACTGAATACTTATATATTTCTAAATACATAGGTACATATTATTCAAAAATTACACCCAGACACAGAACAAATGATCATGTTCATCACACAAAAAATTATCCTGGGTGGGGATAGAACTCACGACCTTCTGGTTTAGCAGTCAGGGTCACTAACCACTAGACCAACAGGCCAGTCAATTATAGTTTAGTGTAGAACGCTACTAGTATAATATTATATACTATAATATACTATGTATATATTGAAAACTACATTTTAAGTTGCATACGTTCAATTGTCCTTATTTCGCATTCGATTATTACTATACCTAGTCCTAGAGCATCTTTCCTACTCATACTCAGAAAATCTATAGAAAGATTTAAAAAAGAAGCAGTTTTAGATTTGCTTACAGTTACATCAAAATGAAGTACTTGTATATAAGAGTTTGGTTAGTAAAAAAATATTTAACACACCAATCATGCAAAGCAAAAACCATCAAAAGCTGAATATGCAAAGCAGATTCAAGATATCTCATGCAGGATCAGAGTCCACTTACTGCTTCTTCAAACATGTCATAGGACACACGTTGTTGGCTTTCACGTTGTGGGTGATCTTTCTCAACCCCTCCAACCAGACCTTGAGGAATAAAATGAAATTTTGAAATAGGCAGACCCGTAGTCCAACCAACAAGGAAATAGTCATGGTAAAAAAGGTCGACAGAGGCATGAGCACGCAAGAAATGGCTGACTCGCCACCTAAGTAGTCAGGCAGTATCACCTATAAATTAAAATGGTTTTAAAGTCATCAATCTTATAAGTAATCAAAGTAAAATAAAAAAAGTAAAGTATAAGTAAGTACCTTGGTAAGAGTAATTAAACTGAGGTTACCATAACTTATATAAGTGAGACCAGTCTCTTGGTGCGTCTGTGTGTCTGTTGAAGACAGACTAATGTAAGATGATTTAACGACAACGATAAATATCGTCATAACATTCTATTTGCTTAAGAAATGTATGTCTATCGATATGCATGACTAGCTGTTGCACGCAGTTTTACCCGTGTTTGTTATCTCAAGGTTACAGCCGAATTCACTCAGTGGTAACCTGAGCATAACATCAGTAGTTTCGTAGATTACCTCACACATCCGAACATACAGAAATTACCTTTTTAAAATATTAGTACAGATAATAACCCTAATGGAAATAGACTAAAATATTCAGGTGTTGCAAAAAGCATTAATTAATTACTTATAAAGTAATTAAGTATACACAAGATGAAGATATTAAGCTACACTTTAATTATATTCACAAACGTCCCAAATTCGGGTCGCATACAGCTTTGACATTCTTCCAAAACTCCCATGTTTATTTGATTCGCACCTCGTTAGAAAACACGCGTTTGTCACCTCATACGAATACTTGAATTTATATAACACTCAAAATACGTTAAATTAAAACTCATACATAAATATGTTACTAGTCTGTATAAAAAATTAATGAATACGATTCGTTTGTTTAAAACATGATGTTAGACTGTCAACGAGGTTAGGAACCTATGGCTTTTTTTATTAACGACTAGCTGTTGCCCGCAGCTTCGCCCGCGTTAACTTAGATTTAGAGCCGTGCGCGATTGATGATGATTATTTTTATACCCTAAGTTACTCCCTATAACATCAGCTATCTGCCAGTGAAAGTCCCATCAAATCGGCCCAGCCGTTTCAGAGATTAGCCGGAACAAACACGCCGACAATTGTAAAAAAGGCTATTTTGGTATATGTCCCGTGTATACATCCATATGCATTCAATAAAAAGCGGTTATTTTGATATTATAAACCGACACTCCAATTTTATTTATCTGTATAGATATAGATGTATAGATACAACTATTCACTGGTAGAACCCGGCAGACATGCCGCGAACAAAGGAAAAATAAACTCCCATACTCCCATTCTGGTGTGATTTAGCCGAAAATTATTGTTATGTTTATGGTGATTGCGATTGATTGGCGTAATCATAATTTGAAATATCTTTAAATTTTCATTTTAGCATTATTTACTTCAGCAACCGGTGGGAGGGAAGCGCTGTGCCGCGTTCCCGGCTGCATGGGTACCACCATCTTACTTGTTTCTCCCGTGAAACAGCTTTGCTGTGTTTCGGAGAGAAGGACAAGACAGGCAGTGTAATTACTGGCACCGAGACTTAACATTTTATGTCTCAGGATAGGCAACAGAATCAGAATAGATGAGTTGCCTGGGCTCGTTCCAGGTAAACTGGTTTATGTTCATGGGCGACGTCGACCACTTACCATCAGGTGTGTCGTTTACCAGTTTGCCTATACAACTAACATAAAAAAAAACTTGGAAACCGTTTCGTCGAAATCCAAACGTATAAATATAAAGAAATATTTTTATGTGATATCTCATATCTGTAAGTGGACCGCACGTCCACATAAAACTTTATTTGACCGGGAGTTAGGAGTGTGGGGGTGTAACCCTTGGCCAGTGGCTATGTAGCTCTTTCCTGGTTTTTTGGTAGAGCGTTCAAACAAACCCTTATTACATAACGTGCTTATATAAGGATTATCAATTCTAATGTATAAATAAGCAGCGTTATCGACATTACCGTTGGAGACCAAACAATTCGAAATAGGAATACATATTTATAAACGAATGTAAAAGCTTTTTTATTCATACATTAGAGAATTATTCTGAATTAAAGAAGCTGTTACCAAGGTGTTTACATTTTTTAAAATTCTATTAGGTATTTCTTTTTTATATAGGTAAATTATATTTCAGGCTTATTTATTATTTCGGTGTTTTTCCAGCGTTTTTTTTCACCACATGACATAAATTACAGAAGTATAATAGTAAGAAAACATAAAAAACTGTAGCTATTTGCTGTCCGTCCGTCTGTTCGTTTGCATCTCATAAACCGTGATACGGTTGAAATTTTTGCAGATGATGTATTTCTGTTGCCGCTGTTACAACAAATACTAAAAACAGAATAAAATCAATATTTAAGGACACTCTCATTCAACAAACGTGATTTTTTTGTCGTTTTTTAACCGACTTCAAAAAGGAGGAGGTTATCAATTCGTCGGAATCTTTTTTTTTTTATTTTTTTTTAATGTATTACTCGAAGATGGCTAGACCGATTTGAAAAATTATTTTTTTGTTCTAAAGGGTATACTTCCCAAATGGTCCCATGATAAGGAAACCAGGATCTGATGACGGCATCCCAGAGAAATCGAGGGGAACTTTCGAAAATCGTAGGGGCGACTAGTGCGTTTGATATTTCTTTTATAAAGTGTTTTAAAGGACAACAATTTAATGAAGGTCTGGAGTCGATCTGATGCTGGAGCCGAAAGACAATCGAGGGAACTCCTCAACGATTTACATCAGTAACCTTGTGTTTGGGCTTGATTAATTTGTAATGATGAGAACTTTATACCTAGATGAGTTGTGACTGTCATTAGGGGTCTGATGATGAAGACAAAGGACAGTTAAGGGAACTCCTCAACAGTTTACAGTAGCTACCTTGTGTTTGGACTTAATTAATTTAAATTGATGAGAACTTTGTACCCATATGGGTTATAAGCGCCATTACAGGTGTGATGATGGAGACCATACACAGTCGAGGGGAATCCTCGACGATTTACAGCTTTAATTGGGCTTAATTCATACGGTAAATAATATTATGCCAAAATCATGTAATTTTATTACTTGTTGTTGTTAAATGAACAAAAAACAACTGTGGCTTGGAAGCGCATCATAGTTTTTCAAGGTCATCATAATATCCATTCTATATATCTATATTGGTGATGTTCTATACCTATACCTATTGTTACTTTTGAAGCCGGTGTCCTATTTGTTGATGTACCTACCTACCTACCTTGGCTGACACCGACTCCAAAAGTAACAATAATGACGTGGTAAACGCAAAGATTGTATATTAGTAGAAGAACAAGTTGATTATAAATTGTAGGCACAAAAATTAAGGAAATTATTTTATTACTTTTTAGTTTTTTTTTAATTTGAAGTCGGTTTTAATATTTGTTGCTCGATATTAATAACGGCAACATGTCCTTGAAATATTCACAGAATATTTAGTTATATATTAACTTTATAAATACATAATTAAAATAAAATTAATATTTAAGGTTGAACTAGTCGACGGCGCGAACTATACCAAATTGATTGCTATCTCACCTGACATAGTGCGCGAACATGCGTGCTAGAATGAAATGCACAATGATTCATTCCGAAAATGTCCTTTTAGCAAAACAGTTATTATAGAAAAACTAATTAGTGTATCTTTTCAAAATAAATTTATTTTATCTTTTGAATAACTAAACTATATCTGTACGGGCTTTATTTTTGAGCTTTCGTGCTCCGCATATTACTTATTTTCGCCCAGAGTTGGGCTAAAATCAGTGTTGAAATACGAAAGTTTAGAAGCTTGTATCTTTTAAATGTATATTTTTTTACAATTTTGGGTACATACAGACATATATAAGAACGAGATCAATTTATATTATACTTAGTTCTTCATGGTTAACGTCAATCATTGTAGTAATTACTGTTCTACGTTTGTATCCCCCTTAAGGGGGAGCCCCCCTTAAGGGGGGCTCCCATTCAAAAATCATATATGGTATATATAAGATAATCCAAAGACATAAGTAGCATTATTGGTTGCGGAGAAAAACAAATCATACAAAGACCATCTAACAGTCTTATGGATTCCATTTTAACTGACATGGAACCCAAGTTCATAAATCTAAAGAAACCATTATCTATTCATGAATTGTTATATTATTCGGCATCCTAACAAGGATAAATGAATACATGTATTTTATCGAAGAGACAAAAAGACCAAACGGTAGCCCATAGAAATGCACGTGTGCACTATGCATTACGTCAAAATGACATCTTCTTCTTTTATTTTTAGCAAATTTTGCGATTTGCGCCATACTGCAGCGACAAGTTATATTGATATTTTTTATGTTCCATAGAATAGCTAGAAGGCGAGCCACATGACCTGACAGGATCGCTATTATAAAAGGGGTCAGATAGTATATCGAAAGTATCCATGTATAGCCTATCCTGATACGTAAGATAGTCAATGCCTGCCTTGTCTTTAATTCGGCAACAAAAGCTGCTTCATGATAAGCAGGATGGTAGCACCAACACTGACACCAAGGGACAAATGCATAAGGCACTAAAAATACACATTGTATGTTTTCTTAGGTTAGCCATCTGCTCACCGGTACTGCACTACTTCAAGAAGTTTAAAGGCTAATAGGCCGCAAACGTAGGCCCATACAAAAAAATGTAATAAGAGTTCTGTCAAAATGACATATCTTCTTCTTCTTCTTCTACTGACAACAATCGCGACCGCGATATTTGCCACTCCCAAGTTGACACATTTAAGCTTTCAAATGCTGCCTAAACTTGACGTTTCTTTTTCACTAACCCTTTGTCTAGGACACGTACCTTGGCGGTGTTGGCGTCAGGACAGACTACGTGTTGGTAGTTGATGTTGATGTAGTCGGTGCCGCTGCATATCGTCAGGGACTTGTCCTCCAGGTTCTCGCCGTGCTTGTTTGTTAGGTTCGTGTTCAACTTTGTGTCCTGGAATCATACGTATGTTAGTTCTTTGGGATGCTGTATGTGTGATGTTGATGGGGTTAGTCCAGTGATGACTAAATATTATTATTACAACTAGTTTCGCCTATCGGGCCATAGAATGAACCAACTTAGCCTAGGAAGAACCAGTTTTTTCCTATTGGTCATAGAACGAACTAGTTTAGCCTTAAACCAAATGAAACTAATAATTTTATTTCACGATAAAGGCTGCAGTATTTTAGTATGTCATCTAAGAAAATATGTACATAAATAAGTGCATAGTGAAAAAAAGAAAATGTATCTCTTAATAATTTTAGTAAACATTGATATGCTTTTATATGTATTTGTTGTTTGTAATAAACACGTAACATCATGTAATAAACACGTAACATCATGTACTGTAGTACAAAACAAATCCCGCTTTTCTTCATACATCAGATTATCCGAAGGACTAGCGACAACAATAATTGAATTTCGATAGACTAATCAAGTAATTGCTTATTATGAAAGGTCGTGGGTTATAATCCAGTTAAAGGCAGATTTACATGTTTATTTTAAAGTCTGGATAAATATTTTCATAGCGTTCTCAAATTTTGCTCTCTGAAAACAAATGTACATTTTTCTCTAAATAATTTTAATTTATACAAATTATAAGAATATGTCTACCTGCAACGCTTATGAGGTTAGGTTGGCACTTAACATAAAATTATAGTGTGGCTATTGCACATTTGTGTGATATTTACTGTTCTGTCTGACAACAAACTTGATATCAAAGTGAAAATCGTAACATAGACATATGACTAGACAATTGAAATGTAAATAATCCTCTGCGAATGTCCCCTTTGATGTGTTACCAGCTGATCCTACGGGAGCTACGGGCATGCTGTTGGAGTATCACTTACGTTACAATCAACCATACCAATGGAAATGTCAATGTATATAATTGCATTTTTTCTAAGAATCCTGATCATATTTTGATATTATTTAATGTAAGACAAGACTTATGGCCGGTTCGTGTTGAATGCGAGTGGCAAGGCCGTCTCGGCGTTCATTGACACCTATGTTCAACAGTGGACGAATAGAGACTGATGATGATGAAGGTTAATCAGAAAAAAAAAATAAGCTAAATTATCCTAAACATCAAGAAAATATTATGAATCTCTGAGACACGCGAACACGGTTATTCAACTAACTTAAAATAACAAAAGTGGTGGATGATAAAAAAATTGACCATACTAATGAAAGACTAATGATAATAAATATCTATTCACGCCTAAACTGACCAGATTTTGATAACATTCGGTATAACATTGAGATAGGATATTTAAAAGCTTGAAGTTCAAGGCTATTTATAAAAATAAATATTAATTACACTAAATAAACTTAGCTAAGTATGTGACTAATAAAATGTAGTGCGGACGAAGTCGCTAGACAACTAGTTCAGGCGATAGACAACATGATTAACTCGTGATTTTACAGTGTTCTGCTATTCTATTTACAGAATCCTGGTTATATTGGTTTATTTGCAAATCGGATAATAGACAATTGATCCAGCGCAGATTGAAGATAAATCTTGCTTTTCACACGTACAGACGGACCGACCGACAGATTGAACGTTACTGGATTATACAGAAAATGGTGCATTTGACAAGACCTCAATTTTTACCTCTATAGTAACACCCTGCTTGTGTTTGGTCATATAAACGACCAGGTTCCGAAACAGGTTCGATTTTAGAAGACTTGGACATCTAAAACTAGCCTAGATCTTACTAAGCCCTAAACATTAGTACTCACTACTGAGATATACTATATATTCATCATAGAAATTGTCTTTACGAATAGAGCCCACAATCCTGAAGTGGTCCAGTTCAGGAAGACAATATTACTTATATTGTTTGGGGGATAGGCCGTCTTGGCGTTCATTGAAATTGGCTTATTTATATCCAGCAGATAAAAAATATTAATAATGATGATGATGATCATATGACCCCACTGGGCCCAAGGTAAATCCTACTATCCTTCTTATACGTATTACAATCGCGTAAGTTTGTAACAATGTATGTTTGTTACTCTTTCACGCAATAACTACTGAATCGATTTTAATAAAACTTCACAATAACATAACTTATACATCAGAATAACATATAGGCTATATTATGTCCTTGTGCTATCCTTGTATACAAATAACATAAAATACTGTTGTAGAGGTTTTGTTAAGTTTCAAAAATCTGTTTTTCAGTAGGTACCCGTAACATAGGATTGCGAACTAAGGGACCAAGGTTAACGTGATTACATTTAATTAAATATATAATTCACTCGCGTATTTCCTATTCCCGTGGGAGTACAGAGATAAACGAGCCTATATGTAATTCTGATGTATAAACTATGTTATTGTAAAGTTTCATTAAAATCCATTCAGTAGTTTTTGCGCGAAACAGTATCAAACATACATCCATATATTCTTACAAACTTTCGCGTATATAATATTCGTAGGATCGGCCAAGGGGCGCACCTGTAATGGATATACAGGTGCAATTAACCATCAACTCACCTTCGGCACCCCGCCCGACCTCACGTCACTCACTTGGCACAGCTCGATGACGTCACCGTCCTGAAACAAATGACAGTCATCAGAATCATTATCATCTTAGTAGCGAACCAGTACAGCAAGCAACCGCCAGTTTACTTACAAACGCGCGGAATCTGGTGGTTTTTTTTATGTTAGTTGGATAGGCAAACGTACCACCTGATGGTAAGGTAGTCGACGTCGCCCATGAACATAAACTAGTATACCTGGAACGAGCCCAGGCAACTCATCTATGTGTTGCCTATCCTGAGACATAAGATGTTAAGTCTCGGTGCCAGTAATTACACTGCCCGTCTTGCCCTTCTCTCCGAAACACAGAAAAGCTATTTCACGGGAGAAACAAGCAAGATGGTGGTACCCATGCAGCCGGGAGCGCGGCACTGCGCTTCCCTCCCACCGGTGTATGTGTAAAAAGCATTTGTGGACCATTAAAGTTAAAATTGAAATGCATATCATAGGTAAAATCAACAAATACATAGTAGAATTTCATTCTACGTCTATACTGTCATGTGAAAATTCTTATTAAAATAATGTTGACTATAGCTAACTTCAGGGTGTCTGTTTTTCGTGACGGTGCCGCGGTGTACGCGCGTATCGTAAAAATTTACTCTCATCATTTTTTCCTAACAAAAGAAGTATAACTTCGAAAAGCGTCATGCCGTTTGTCGTCACGGCACGATAAAACTTAACACAAGATAGTCGATATGATAGATATAGCTGAGCTTGAACTTGTTAATGACATTGTACACATTGTATAGGCGGATATTGGCATGGATGGTAGAGGACGGGAGCTGATGAAGGGCGGGCGAAGGCGGATATCGCGCGGAAACCGCCCTGACTCACAACCGCTTGCCCTTCAACATCCGTGTTTACATTTGTTGCTATTATTGACTAACATACATACAAGTTCACAATGTAAGGTACTATGAGAGGTGTGTAGATACAAGTTGACTGTCAAAGGACGTACGGCAGATGTGTATCATGGATGTAAATACTAAAATCTATAAGTAAGATGGAGTAACATAAAGAAATGTTATAAGCATACCGTATCGACACGGCATACGAATCGATTACACGGCGGAGGCGCGCCAATACACGTTCACATCGAAAACAGTAAGAGAAATCCTCGCATCAGGGGATGTGTTATAAACTATAATGACCTTTTGACACAATATTTGAATGATATATCGTGTACCCACAGAGAAGTATGCGGGATATATACAGTGTAGCGGGATTAGTATGCATACAAAATATAGATCACCGGTGGGAGGGAAGCGCTGTGCCGCGCTCCCGGCTGTATGGGTACCACCATCTTGCTTGTTTCTCCCGTGAAACAGCATTGCTGTGTTTCGGAGAGAAGGGCAAGACAGGCAGTGTAATTACTGGCACCGAGACTTAACATCTTATGTCTCAAGATAGGCAACACATACATGAGTTACCTGGGCTCGTTCCAAGTAAACTGGTTTATATACATGGGCGATGTCGACCACTTACCATCAGGTGGCACGTTTGCCAGTTTGCCTATACAACTAAATAAAAAAAAAACAACTGTCGTAGCCAAAACATTTAGACATATTTTATGTCATTAGGAGGCGAGCAGTAGGAGTCTTATGGTGACTACCGCCTATAGACATCCGCACAACCAATAGTTGCAGATGCGTTGCCCTCCTTTTCTCTATCCCCCCAATGGGCCACCGGAAACTCACAAACCGCAAAGACGCGACAGCATAGCTGTCACTTGACGCCGGGTTTTTGTAAGCGAGAGGTACCACCCCGGTCCCGGCCCAATTCGGCTTTCGGCTGCAGAGCAGCATGGCACTACCTCTTACAAATTTTTAGTGTAATTTGGGATAAGTACACTAGGTCACACAAGATTGGTCCTTTTTTAACCTGATTGCTGACCTAAGGACACAAAATGTTAGCCAGTAATGCCTTTCCTACCCTTTACTTAAACACAAAATCAGTATCACATAATAAGTTAGCTTATTAGCACAAAAGATACCTCAAATCGGTCTCGCTGCTCCCCCTACTGGCATTGAATTACCACTCTACCGTAACTAAAAAGTAAAAACATAATAAAGCACAATCATTATCTATTGTTAGGTTACCTAATCGTCATTTGATGACACTACCATATGTGGTGGATGTGGATATCCACACACAACAAAGATGGACACGTTAAATTGACACTATATCAATTTAATTTTTTTTTTAAATGTTAGTTGGATAGGCAAACTGGCAAACGTACCACCTGATGTTAAGTGGTCGACGTCGCCCATGAACATAAACTAGTATACCTGGAACGAGCCCAGGCAACTCGGTTATGTGTTGCCTATCCTGAGACATAAGATGTTAAGTCTCGGTGCCAGTAATTACACCGCCTGTCTTGCCCTTCTCTCCGAAACACAGCAAAGCTGTTTCACGGGAGAAATGAGCAAGATGGTGGTACCCATGCAACCGGGAGCGCGGCACAGCGCATCCCTCCCATCGGTATAATATGCCGTATCGTTACAAATTTCAACAACACAAATCACGATAAGCGTAGTTAAGTATTACCGTTTTCCTGTATGTTTAACTGACTTCCGAAAATATAACAAAACACTAACATCTAAACAGATAAATAAAATTGGAGTGTCTGTTTGTAATATCAAAATAACCGCTTTTTATTAAATGCATATCCAGGATCAAGGATGTATACACGGGACATATAATAGCTTTTTTACAATTTTTGTCTGTCTGTCTGTTTGTTCCGGCTAATCTTTGAAACTGCTGGACCGATTTTGATAGGATTTTCAATGGCAGATATCTGATGTTATAGGGAGGAACTTAGGCTATAAAAATAATCATCATCAATCCGGGTACGGCTGTAAATCTAAGTTAACGCGGGCAAAGCTGCGGGCAACAGCTAGTATAAATAAAAAAGTGATACTCAGCGGAACTACTCAAAAAATAAAGGTCCATGATACGTGATCATGATGATGTAAAATTTTTTCCCCCCTTAAATACCTAAACCCCTAACTTGATATACAACTACTACCATTTTGAAATTATAAAATGCTATGATAAATTCAATATTAGATTGAGCTGTACCAAGACAGCTTACATTCAGTTCCCGACCCTTATCCTCTTAACAAGCTTCGAACTTAAGCTGCGCAGCTGGCTAATCCTTCATCAGCGAGTTATCGGTGCTCAATGCCTCCAGGGGTATTAGGATGAATGAGGAGACCAGTAGATTACAAGCCCTACTGGTATACTGGTGGTAGGTGTCAACGAGGAGGATCGAATCGGGATCGAATTTTACCTTCATTAATCTGTTACGGGAAGACGAGAGGGTCGGTAGACCTCTACCTGTAGATGGGACGATGATTTTCGTGTAGTGGCTAGTCTTAGTTTGAAGTTTTCATTTTTATTTAAAAAAAAATATGTTCCTTGGATAGACAAACGGACAGACGAGCCACCTAATGGTAAGTGGTCAACATTGTCCATAAACACAAACAAGGTCACTGGGGATTATCCCGGGCAACTCAAGCATTATGTATGGTAAGTCGGTGCCGATACACAGCGCGCAGACATAGAAATTCCTAATAATAATATATATAGCACATCTCTAGACCTTTTTGTATCAAGTACCTTCGATGTCAGTAAGTGCAGTTCCATTCAGTTGCAGAGAATGCAACTGTCAGTTAGAATAGAAGTCCAGATAACACAGGTCTGGCCTGGCATTTCTAGGCCGCGAGGAAACCGAGGCCCATTGAGTTATTGACAATAGTCTTACATCTAATATCACTATTGTGTTATGTGTAAAAGATGTCCTATACACGTGATATTTTACCTTTTACCTTTTTTATAGTAGAGGGGGCAAACGGACAGTCGGTTCACCTGATGGTAAGTTAAAGCGACATCCACAGACACCTGCTACACCAGAGTATTAGCAGGTGCGTTGCCGGCCTTTCAAATATGAGTATGTTCTTTTCTTTTCGGTCCCTAAGTCGCATCGGTTCAGAAACAACATAGGCTTGGAAATGCCGTAAAAATCGAATTATTGTGGACTTACGAACATCGAGACGGTGAGGGTGAAGTTTTGAATTAGTGCGCGATGTCCGGTGGTGTAATTCTGCTACAGGCATTAGTCCGAATAATTCCTCAGAATACTCCCCGTGGTAGATGCGGTAGAAGATGCAGATCGATCCTTCATCTCTACGCAGCGCCAAAGAATCAAGCCGATTGGAGAGAACCTTGCTATCGACGAATGGAGCCGCCCGGCTTTGAACGCGGTCAAATGGAAGATACCTCCTCTCTTAAGTAGATACATAATTAGACCTAACTAAAGTCAATATGAAATTAGGAAATACCAATTCCTGCTTTGTCTGCGTTAGGATAAACATGTAGTCAATTATTGTGATAACCTATGCCCTATCTCAGGATCCAAGCTACCTTCTTGCATTTTCTCCAAATCTGATGAGCGATTTTGGTATAAAAAGACACTTCCAATATACAAAATATACTGTTAGTACTATATTATACATCAAGCAATAAGGAATAGACCAGCTGAAAATTTGCTAAACTAATAGTTAATCAGATTTTAATTGGAAGTAGCCGACATAAGCTTTACTATATGCCTGTAAAACCTCATGTAAAGCCGCGTGCAACAGTAGTATACTATAATTTTGTACATACAAGTTTTCAGTAAACAATTCGGCGATCTCCAACTAACGTCCTCTCGACCGCGTTTCCAAGGGCTTTTACAACTCGGAGAGTCGACGAGTATCATAGTTAGTAGTTACATCAGATATGATACGGAATAAATAAATATATAGAACATATTTTACCAAGTATATAAAAACTCATTACTCTACGAGTGAATGCTTTAACTAAAAACGAAAACACAGTTTTATATGGATAGGAAAAAAAGATGAGCATATCTTCGGGTCAGCTGATGGTAAGTGATCAATGCCGATTATGTTCTTGTATTGCCTGTTGAATATTGTAGTACACCTGTACGGGCCAGCCTGTACATTTCGCGGCGTAAGCAGTTTAAGCCACAATACTCATTATTCATTAGCAATATAGGACAGTTGTTCAGTGACTATCATAGTCCGCGGTTCCATCATTTTACCATCTATTTATAACTATCAGTTTAAATATATCAATATTTACTCCTAACTTTTCTATTATTTTATATATACTATCTATCAACCAATGACTGTACCACGTACCCGTCTAAACCCGTACATACTTTGTGGTCCTGGTCCTTCGAGCCGGATATGTTAGATTTACAGCCTTAACTAATGATTTTTATTTCATAGATTTATGCAACTCCGTTATGGCGTAACATTATATTGATAATAGTAGTAGTTTCGAAGATTCATACATACAAACTCACAAACCTTTTATCTGATACACTCACGTTCACGACAGGATTTAAAACTGCAACACCTCTTGTGAAATGTACCAGCATATTCAAACATTAATAAACCACCCAATGCTAGACCTCAGTAGAACCTGGAAGCCAGTGCTATGAATGTTTGAACGCTGGCCTACTTTCTAAATACAGAAGATTCCAACTACAGAGATTAAAATTATTTACAAAAGATTTTATTATTCCACAAACAAAAGGCTCGGCTATTTAACTATGCCTAAGTGGTCTGAAACGTTACCTGTTCATCATCAGTAAGCCTTTTCATAATAACTTCATCATCTTTTCAGCATTTTGACGACCTCTGTGACTCAATGGTTAGGGTGTTAGCACTCAAGCCGGAGGTTTCGAATTTCGAGGAATTTCGAGGGTTCGAATCCCGCTAGGGAAAGTTTTCTGTGTTCTTGGGTTATGAATGTGTTATGTGTGTGTATAGTTTAAAAGCATTAAAGATATTTCCGTTGTCTGGTAACACAAGTTCTTCTAGAACTTACCACGGGACCAGATTGACGTGGTGTAAAAGCGTCCATAGATATTATTATTACTATCATCATCCACAATTCATGCCAGAACCCTCCGTTCACGAGTGTTGTTCACAAGTGAGTTGTTTTGATGATAATAATATCTTTTACTGAAATGAAATGACTTATTACACGGAATGATTGTTTATATCGAATAAGTAAGAAATACTGACTACGTGATATTAAATTAAAACCAAGTTTAGAGCTTCAAGCTCGTTTATTCCTTTTTCCGTAAAATATCCGAAACGTCGGGCTTGTAAAAATCTTAATAAACCGCGATAAAATCAGTAAAAATTGTTTCATTACAATGAGTGAAATTCGCGTAAACATTAGAAAACAATATTAAAACTAAACAATTACAGAATACGGCCGATTACGCTTTTTTAATTAGCCCACAACAAAAAGTCTTATTCTTTCAAATTGGAAGAGTATTTTCGAAATATATCCATGTAGTATCCTCTGTACAGAAACGAATTTCACTCCCAAATGTAGGCTTATAAGAACCTACATAGTATATATAGAGCAATAAACAATTCAAAACAGAAAAAGAAAATGGCCGCCAGTCAAAGAAAACACATTGCCGTGTAACGTGCTAATACGGTTTTATGGCGTTGCCAATTTAAGGACAAACAACACTATATTTAGAGTGCTTCATACTTCTATTGACACTTCATCATCATTTAGCCGATGATCAGCATTTTGATTTTTGATGATGAAAGTTACAAAGCTAGCCAACTGATAAGACCGGCGAAACAAACTCAGTCATCGAAATAATAATAATATTATTTATTTATTTTCTCTTGTAACTTGACATTTGTAGGTACATAATAATAGAAGCACTAATATTGTGGAAGACTAGTGCCTAAGCTAGACTCGAGGCCTGTGTTTCAGGGCACTAGGTCTCCTCCCCTTAATGATATGACGTACATTTCAGTTATCATTAAAACGGACATTAAATGCAACTTTGTACATCAAAAATTAATTACCTGATGACTGATGACTTGGTGGTTCGAATGCTTTATATATTTTTTATAGCATAGGAGGGCGAAACGACAAACAGACAACCAGAGATAATGCATATGCGTTGCCCTCCTTTTGCCTATCCCCCCCAATGGGCCACCGGAATCTCACAAACCGCACGAAACGCGACAGCATAACTGTCACTTGACGCCAGTGTTATGTGCCTCTTACAGCTAAAGCTAACTGCCTCTTACAAAAATGAGGTTTATTCAGTGTGGAGGAAAACAAGATTACAGTGATGATGACTAAATGAGATATCGCCTTGGAAAATACTTCACTAGGATTACAGTGATGATGTCTAAATGAGATATCGCCATGGAAAATACTTCACTAGGATTACAGTGATGATGACTAAATGAGATATCGCCTTGGAAAATACTTCACTAGGATTACAGTGATGATGACTAAATGAGATATCGCCTTGGAAAATACTTCACTAGGATTACAGTGATGATGACTAAATGAGATATCGCCTTGGAAAATACTTCACTAGGATCAATTAAAAGTTGTGGGAGAGTTTGGAATTATTTTGCCAACTTCGTACCACATTGAAGTTAACTTCGAGTAATATCGCAACGTCGAATACATCTTTATTTCATAGGTATCTTGGAACGTCGAAAGGGAGGAAAAGCCGAACGAAAATACAAACTTATTTGAAATTAAGATTTCTCCAGAAAAATAAGAAAGACTAGCGATTGGTCTTTTGTTAAAACAATACACAATGTATCTATACTAATAATATAAAGCTGAAGAGTTTGTTTGTTTGAACACGCTAATCTCAGGAACTACTGGTCCGATTTAAAAAATCTTTCAGTGTTAGATAGTCCATTTACCGAAGAAGGCTATAGGCGACATACTCTTGTGTCGCATTCGCGCATGTGCCACAAAGTCGACTTAATGCACTACAAATAGTCCAAAATATTTTTTTACGCATGGCAACCGGTTGCCCGTGGTACGTAAGAAACATCGACCTGCACAGGGACTTCAGATTAGAGTCCATTAGGGGCCACTTCAAAATGACGTCAGAACGTCACTTTGAAAAGGCACTCCTTCACCCAAACAAACTTCTCAGCTACTAATGCGCGACGCAAAAGCGCGACGCGAACGTCACAGCATATACAGACACACACACGGTGCTAGGTACACCTGCACACCGCTTTGGCTTCGGGGTCGTAAGCGACGTCGGCCCCTACACATGGAAACCATATCGATCCGGATCGATCGCGGAAGCTTAGGTTCGAATCCGATACGAGTAGACACAAACCCAGACCGCGCAAACAGCGCTAGCACTACGCTACCGCTAGATTGCTTGGGCACCGCGCATGACCCGCCTCTCTCTCCAGAGGGAGGGATGAGGGCCGGCCCTCATGATAATAGGTTAAATTCAACCGTAAAAGATTCGTCGACCGTATCGGATTTGACTAGTCCAAATGATGCTCTCCCGAGCAGCGCGCGCGATGAACCGCGCCCCCTGCGGGGTGCGGAGGGGGGCGTCCCCCTTTCGAATATTTCTTAAGTGAGCCATCTGCTCACTTACTGTACCGATTGAGCTTAAAGGCCATCAGGCCGAAAAGTCTAGCCCTTCCGAAAGAAAAAAAAAAAGGCTATAGGCTATATAACATCATCACGTTGTGACTAATAGGAGTTAAGTAAGTTAACGCGGGCAAAGCTGTGGTCAACAGCTAGTATTAAATAATGTAGAACCCCTTAGTGGATTTTTTGAAACGAGGTAAATATTACAATACAAATATATGCGCAATTTAACTTATCCAGGCTGAAGTTAGTTTGACAGATAAATGTATACGCAATTTGCATCGAAAAGCTACTTTGTGACGCCATTAATTGTCAACTTCAAACCAAGTCAAATTGCTCATTCGAGGAAACTTAAACTCTAGATAATGTTGTTTCTTAAACCTCTTTTGTTTGGTAGAGTTGATCATAAAACTGACAATGAAACGTAAAAACTACGGTTTTAAAGACTGTATCGTGTGTGCATATGACGTGATGCTGTGATCCAGTAAATACGTCGTTCCAACGTTAACCCATATACAGAAACCGACCAAGTGCGTTTTATTTTTATTTCAAAGTTATTTACGTCACGCATGTTTCATACAACACTATATTTAGAGCAGGTGGTACCGTGAACCTTGAAAGTTTTGAAATAATGATAAGTGAAGAAGTGATAAGTGATCACAAGCCCAGAATAACACTACAACTTCGTACCAATTGAGGTTTTTCAGCTTTATTGAGCGCTAAAATATTGAGTTCCTTAATAACTAACTAAAAATAGTCATAAAAACGTAGTGAAACAGAACAATTTTTTTTTTAATGTTAGTTGGATAGGCAAACTGGCAGACGAGTCACCTGATGGTAAGTGGTCGACGTGGCCCATGAACATAAACTAGTTTACCTGGATCGAGCCCAGGCAACTTATTTATGTGTTACCTATCCTGAGACATAAGATGTTAAGTCTCGGTGCCAGTAATTACACTGCCTGTCTTGCTCTTCTCTCCGAAACACAGTAAAGATGTTTCACGGGAGAAACAAGCAAGTTACCTGTGCAGGGTGCGCGGCACAAATGCCTCCCACCGGAAAGTAAAATTTTATATACCTACCTACTCCTGATATTGAACCACACCCACTTGACTCTTCCCAGCTGTCAAGTAAAATAGACTCGTCTTTTAAACATTTCAAAGGACTATATTGTGTTCAAATGAAATATCATAAATAATCTTCTCGAGCGAAGACTATAATATTAGGGCCTGTACAGGGCCGGATCTACCTACGGGCTTTTTGGGCTGCAGCCCAGGGCCCCGCGGATACAAGAGGCCCCCATAGAAAATAATAGACGATCGATATTATGAAGTAAGAGTATACAGTGCACCGTGTATTATATTTTATTCGATACTTAAACAACAGATATAAGTATTCTAATGTATTAAAAATATAATTCATCCGTCCCACTCAATGGATATGGTAAAAAAAAATACCCCACAATATGGCGTTTTTTTTTTTTTTATGTACACTAGGTACATTAAAAAAATCACTGTCAATTTCATCCACTCGTACTATCAAGACAAATCTAACGATACATAATACGAAAAACATTACCCTCCATCTGTAGCAGTCGGGCAAATCACTAGGTTGACCGTCTGCCTGTCTATCAGTCTGTCAAACCAAAACCTCCGGGTTATAACCTCCGTCTGACACGCAATCATAAAATTTGGTAAGAAGTTCGGTCTCACAGCATTAGTAAAAAAAATCTAAAAACCGTGAATTTGAAATTTCAATCATCATCGTCATCATCATCATCAGGAGACCTCGTCAGCGGCCTCCTCTCTCACCCGCTCGTCGGCCTCCTTTTGGGACAATACTGCCTCGCAGAAGGAGAAGGTGGAAGGTGATTATGCCGTGCCGCCGGTCAACCCATTGCTCCAGGATTGGACCGACGGCTAGCACCGTGTGATGGCCTGCACTCAGCTCCTACAGCCGCTCCTTCCACCCACTTTCTTAGGCACCTCCGCCAGCTCTCCTATCTTTCAGCCTCGTCATCATCAGACACCTCCTCCTTCTGAGCGTCTCTCCTCCGACAGGAACGAGATTGCCAATCCCTTTTTTTTTTTGGTTTCGCTGGGGAATGCGTTTAGGCATACCACCGGGTCCGGGGGGACCCGGAGGTTATGTGGGGCTCTCTGCGCCCGAGAAGATGGTAAGGTGGACGCAGACTCTACCCACTAAACCCCAGCGGTGTTCTTCTCGTCGTTTGGGTGACCCGGCGCGAGAGCTGTGGACGTCCGTACCGGCCCACAACGATGTGCCATAAGGCACTCTTCTCTGGAGGCGGGAGGTGGCATCCCCTCCTCTTTCTCCGCTTAAGGCACACTGAACACACAAGGGTGCCTTATAGCTCGGACCTTACGCGCGCGCAGCCGATCCCCCGATCGGCCGCGCACAGGTCCCTCACGGCGGTGCGACCGCCTGTCGCCGCCGTGCTCTCCTGCGGGAAGAGGCGCCGGTGCGCTCCCTCTCCCGCTCCGCCTCCTCCTTCTGCGACATCACGTCCTCGCAGAAGGAGAGGACTACCTGCCATGTACTCTCACTGACAGTCATCGCTCGGATGACCGCAGGGAGCGACAGGTCCGCGCCAACCTCAGTGATGAGGGGCGCCCTTGCCTCCGCCCAAGCTGGGCACTCCGCCAGGGTGTGGTCTACAGTGTCTTCACTGCTGCTACAGTGATGACACCCTGGCGAGAGAATGCCAATCCCTGGTACTGTCCTATACCAGGGGTTGGCAAACAATATCGACCTATCGACTTAATTCTTTATCAGTTCTTTCCATAAATTGTGATTAAAAAAGACTTACAATGTGATAATAATAATAATAATATCTATGGACGCTTTAACACCACGTCAATCTGGTCCCGTGGTAAGTTCTCGAAGAACTTGTGTTACGGGTACCAGACAACGGAAATATATTTAATACTTTTTATACTATACATATATTTAAGATTTTTATTATATAATACACATATTTAATACACATCCATGACCCAGGAACACAGAAAATATTTTTGTTCCCTGTCGGGATTCGAACCCGCAACCTCCGGCTTGAGCGCCAACACCACTAGAAAACGGCAATTTATTGCCTAATTTTGTGGGCCCCTGAAATAGTATTAGCCCAGGGCCACACAAATTCGCGATCCGGCCCTGGGCCTGTAGCACATTTCCGCCGCGAAATACGAATAGCATTTTTTAAACAAAAATTGAAACCGACTTCAAAAGTAAAAAATAAACTAAAAAGTAATAAAATAATTTCGTTTCCTTAATTTTTGTGCCTAGAACTTATAATCAACTTGTTACTAATTATTATCTTTGCGTTTACAACGTCATTGTTGTTACTATTGGAGTCAGTGTCGGAAGACAGGTAGGTAGGTACAGCAACAAATATAATACCGGTGACTGACGACGGTTTTGGTGCTGTACGGTCTGTTTAACTTAGCTGACACCGGTCGTTCCAGTACCGGAACAGCTAATCGAAAAACGCCCAATGCAGACGGAGCGCGGCAGTGTGGCCGACGTCGGAGCAGAACGACGAAATCGCGCGGAGTAGATAGAATAATAGTCAAAACTATGCGTTAGGACAGGCAGTTTCGCTGGTGTTCCGCTGCTACATACGGATAAGACATGGCGAATTTAATGCGACTCCGCTGTTATGATTTCGCAGCGGAGATGTGCTAGAGGCCTAAATCTTGCGTTTAAGTTAATACCCCTCGTACGTTGTACGTCTATTAGCTACGCATTAGATTCATTTTGTCACGTCTTCAATGTTTATAAAGGGCTTATTACACTATGCGGTATTCAGACAGTCTTACTAAGATTTAGTTTAATGTAATAAGAGCTAGCAAGTTAGCCTGTCTAATTAGACTGACCGAATGGGTTCGGCCGTGCTTACTCGCTTGCTTGCTGAATATCGCGTAGTGTAATAAGACTTAGCACGCTTAGACCGTTCAGTCAGCGCGCGGCAGCCGCAGAGCAAAGACGGTCGTATACGTTTGTTTGCTGTGGCCGCGTGCACCATGGCGTGTTCGAAAGAAAAAAAAGTACTTTTCAATGTTCTTGATTTGTACCGAGACATGCCATATTTATGGCTGAAAAGTCATAAAGATTATTCCAATCAACCACTTCGTACTGAAGGATTCCGGGTGTTGTTGGAAATTTATAAAACCTTCGATGAAAAGGCTACAGTCAAAACAATAAAAAAGAAGTTGATGAACATGCGCACCAATTACAATAAAGAATTGGCTAAGGTATGTACCTACTTAATTCCTTTGTTATGTGTTTTATTCGTCCCAATAAAAACAGGTACCTACCTACTATAAATACTACATACGATAAAACGCACCTGTATAACGAACGCTTTGGGAACCTTAGCTGAGATATAAATCGGGAATTTTGAATTAATCTGAGCCTAAATCGTTTCAAGCTTCAAAATGCATAATTGTGTTTTTTTACAGGTAAATGCTTCCAAACAAACTGGCGCAGGGACAGATAAAATGTATGTACCAACTTTATGGCATTACGACGCGTTATACTTTCTTGGTTCAAGGAGTGAACCATGTCGCATTACACCAGAGAGCATCGAAGATGAGGAGGTAAATTGTATTCAATTCTTTATACCAACTTCGAAATCGCGAATGAAAACAGCTGTTTCGTAGAAATATTCAAAATTCAAGACCAATATCCCGATATGTATGGAACAGATGTTTTTTTTTCGCGTATTTCGAAGTTGGATAGTTAAAGTTGTTAGTAGGTACATTACATTGACCTTTTTAAATTTTTAGGGTATTGTGAAACAGTCTGTATTTTGTATACTATAGACGTGTAAGCGAAGCCGTGGGCAGAAGTCCACGGCTTCGCTCACCTATAGACTTTATAGACAGCTGCGCCTAATGGGTTCGAGGGACAGTACAATGTCTGTCGGGTCCACTAGTAAAAAGTATATTTCTTTTATTAAGCATTATTTAATCAGGTAAAATGGTAGATATAACAAATATTATGGTGGTACAAAATCAATTATTCGGTCTTGGAAACTAACATGTCCAACAGAATTGAAATAGTCCATGAATTTATTGCGAACAATATTGCCATCTTCATTACGCTGCCTATTTGAAGAACGCTGTAATGAAACTAAGGGTGCAGAGGTTTGTCTCCAATCTCCTTCGCGAAACGTACCCTGTCTTATATTTTCTGAATCAATATTAGAATGACATATGTAAGTTGGTACTCGTTTCCTCAGAAAGTTATGCAGAGCACAACATGCCAACACTACAGCATCCACATTCTCCAGATCTTGATCAAGTGGTCTACGCAGTACTCTAAAACGGGAACTCAATATGCCAAAGGCATTTTCAACCACTCTTCTGGCTCGCGATAATCGATAATTAAAAATCCTTTGCATCCGATTAATATTTTTATAAGGAAATGGTTTCATGAAATTTTTATTCAATGCGAATGAGTGCATTCGCATTGAATAAAAATCCCCCAGAAACACGTATGGTACAATTTCGTTTGTGCCTGGTAGTGGAGATGGAGATGGCAAATTTAAAGAATTGTTTATCATTTTCTTATAAAATTTTGTATTTTAAAATTGCTCCATCTGCAACGGATCCATTGGTGCCTGTGTGTACATACATGAATTCGTAGTTAGCATTTACAACAGCAAACAGTACAACACTGAAGAATCCCTTATAATTGTAAAACAAAGAGCCACTTTCGGGGGGTTTTTCTATAGCGATATGCTTCCCATCACATGATCCAACACAGTGACTGAAATTCCATTTTGTTTCGAATTCCTCAGCAATTTCTTTCCACTCTGTTTCATTTTCAGGTATCTGGAACAAAAAAAAAAAATTAACTGTATTTTTAGGGCTCCAATTCATCTGACGAAGACATTCCAAGCCAGCAAATCAGATCAATTGCTTCAACTTCTAGAGGACATAGCGTAAAGAAAAAAAAAGAAACACTTCTACAAAGACAAGAAAAAATTATGAAATCTGCTGAAGTAATGTTATCAAATAAAGAAGAAGAACACTGGGAAATATTAGGAAAGTCTGTAGGCTTGCAATTAAAGGATATAAGTGGAACACAACTGATATTTACTTAAAAAATTATATCCGATGTAATTTATAATGCTAAACTTGAACGACTCTCTGAAGATTCTCGTCTACTCGTCACACCATCGGAAATAAGACATACATTAAACAGATACAACTATCAGATGCCCTTCATCCAATCACCAGTATCAAGTTATTCTTCCCCGTCCCCATACAACCGACAATCTCCTAACTTGCCACACAAACGTCCATCATCTCGCAATTATCCATCACCCACACCAAGTCCTTCATCATCATCTACAACACAGTATCATCCATCGCCTCACTATTCACAATCACCTCGTTACCAAAGCCAACTAGACCAATCGCCACAACACGCAATTCAGTTTTCACAACAAGAAGTCCAGTCTCCACAACAGACAATCCAATCTCCACAACACACAATTCAGTTTCCACAACAATCATTCCAGTTGCCACAACAGTCAATCCAATCGCCACAACACATAATTCAATCACCACAACAAGAAGTTCAGTCGCCACAACAGACAATCAAATCTCCACAACACACAATTAAGTTTCCACAACAATCATTCCAGTTGCCACAACAGTCAATCCAATCGCCACAACACATAATTCAATCACCACAACAAGAAGTTCAGTCGCCACAACAGACAATCCAATCGCCACAACACACAATTCAGTTTCCACAACAAGCATTCCAGTCGTCACAACAAGCAATCCAATCGCCACAACACCTAATACAATCACCACAACAAGCAATCCAGTCAGCACAACATTCATTTCACAACAACCCTGAAGATTTTCTAGAATACATTAAAAATGATTCAGGGTCTACTATTTCCCCGTCGATAGTAGAAGGGAGTGCCAATTTAATGAAAGATTTTTTGATATTCAAGAGGACAAAAAAATAATTTTCTATTTAATTTACTCATTGCTTTTATATTAATGTCCTTGATTAGAAAAATAAATGTTAAATTGAAAAATAATATACAGTGTTTTTACTCACCTTGATCAAATGTTTTAAGCATTTGTAGATAGCTCGGCACGTTTCTGGTATAATTGACGATAAAAGAGGTTGAGATATCAAAGAGCTAAACCTTAGGTCTTGATAGGAGTTGCCCGTTGCCAGGAATCTTAAAGTAACTACCAATCTTTGTTTAGCACTGACACTTTGTCTAAGAACCGTATCTTCTTTTTCAATGTATGGAGTAACTAATTTCAATAGACATTCAAACTCGGCAACTCCTACTCTAAGGTAGTTTCTTAAGTCACATGGTTCCAAAACACTCTATTGTATTTGCATATTTGATAATTTTTCTCGCAAAAGTAAATACTCTTTCACCCATATTTTTCTTTTCTTTTTTGTATTTAAATTAATAGACGCGGCAAGAGCTATGGCGATTTTCTGGTGCTTTGAAAGTTTTCCCATCGCGCGACAACCGTCACCGACTACGTACGCTTTGCAAATGAGTTGCATGCGGTATTCAGCCCAGTGTAATAGCGAGCTTGCCTAGTTAGATTTTAAGACAGTCGTACTAAGACTGTCTGAATACCGCGTAGTGTAATAACCCCTTAACTATTTGTTACCCGCGTCTTCGCTTCAGTTTAATTCGATTTCATTGTAACTGAGTTGCTCCCACAATCGGATAAGATTAAACTGTTGCAGGTTTGCTCCCAGTAAAGGAGGATGGGTTTTCAACTAGATGGGATAATCTTACAGTAGCTAGCAGTGCTACTTTGTAATAGTCAGAGTTGGATGCTACCCCACCATGGTTCAGACCTTGACGTGGCGGTGGGGCTCAGTAGCCTAGGGTGAGCCCAGCACCTTGGGCGAAGCGAATTGAGCTGGGGGGGCTCTTTGTACTCCTCTTATAAGAGGGGAAAAAAGAGCAGGGGGTAAGGGGTGAGGATGGGAACCTCACCGCATTTATCAGTAAAGTTCCGTTGATGAACGAGGTTTACAAACACGAAAGATAGAACTCAGGAACTATAGAACTCAGCTGCATGCGAGCAGAACTCTCATTGTTTTATTTGTTGAAAAATTAGCTACAACGTGAAGTTGGCAGATCATTTTCAAGTGACATTTTTGAGGTAAAAACGCCATAAGTATTTCTAAAAAGTATAAGGAACTATAGTTCCTCAGCTGCATGCGAAGAGAACTCCAGTTCATTTGTGATCTGCTGGACAAATGAAATCATTTGAGTTGACGGGCATCACACAATACCACGATGATATCACCCTTTCAACAAATGTTTCTTTCTCATTTCCACTCCATATGAAACAGAAAGGTATTCTTTAAAACTATCACACACATTTAAAGTGTTACCGGGAAATCTACCAGTTATTTCACTTTTATTTCGAAACTCGATATTTCCGGCATTGTCTACGAACGGCTTCTCGTGAACACAGAAAATATCCCGTTTAAAACAGTTTAAGTGAAAATAACCATAACCAAATCGTACACTATAAAATTTAAATACACATGTGAGAACCCCATTAACTGGTGAATCTGTGCGCCAACCTCCTCCCCGGGGAAATTATTCGCGGAAGTTGGTCTTGCTGATGTTGCTACTGAAAAACTGTATTTGATACCTAGAACTAGGTCAGAAATTAAACTGGGGCAACGCATGCTATCCCGTGTGGGATGGGAGACTTGGATTGCCACTATTATCCTACTATATTAAAGTCATTTAAATATATCTGATGATGTCGATGGATAAACAAGTTCATCTTAGTGACAAAAACTGACTCCCATTAGACTCTTTAATTCAGTGCATATATTTTTATTGCAAAGCTGGAGAGAAAGTAACTATTTCAGTATGGCTAGCATGCGCGCACGACAAAATTTTGTCTACCTACACCTTTATGAAATACTACGAGAAAAGGGGTCGACAGAATGTGGTCGTGCTAGCTCTACTGAAGTCTTACGTTTCAGCATATACTATGATTTATACAACTTTGACATCAACTTTCCTTCTGGATATAGGTAATATATGTTAGTCATTAATTATTGACACCCGATATGACTCTTGAATTTCATATAGGTACCTTAAAATAAACATCGAAACCTCCGTTTTAATGAGTTTTTTTATATAAGAAAATTTTCCAATAATAATAGTAAACGATGTCTGTATGTAGCTGTACAAGACGACTGACATAATTTTCACCCAAAACGAAAGGCTATGGATTTGAACAGTGTATGTGTGTATGTTTTATGTATCGTAGAGCCTACGAAACTACTTATCCGATTTTGATAAATGAGAAGTCAGTCATTTCGTTTTTATATTCAGAGGAAAACAGGATTTCTTTCAACCGACTTTTTTGCGTTTAAATATAAATAATTGCTAATCCTATATATATATTTGACTACTACTGACCTTTCCTTCGCTCTTCCAGTAGATGAAGAAGCCATACTCGTCGACCTTGAACAGACAGTTCTGCTCCAGCTCCGTGTTGTCCTTCTCCTCGGTCCATCTGTCGAACACGGCACCCTGGAACAACACAGATTTGGATTATCATGGATTTTTGAGCCTTAAGATAGCCTGACTAATAACTTCCTAGATTTTGAACAAACACCTTTAACCTAAAAACATTTTAAATATTTATCATTTACATAAATTAGCGCCAAACGTCCGCCATTTTGGATTACCGTAAAATAATTTATCTGGCAACATTACTCTTAACATCGAGTACACGCTATTAATATTACGCGTTCTGTAATATCTCCAGCGTTATGTTGCAATATGAAAAATATCCGATACAATGTTGCATGTGTAGGTGGGTAATGTGCAATATCATTACCGTTTCTCCCTCCACTCACCGCTGTTTGGATAGGTCTCTTTCAATGAATGTCAAGACGTCTGATCTCCGGCCATTTGCATCTAATTAGCACCAGCTTCACGGACATCTTATCTATAGTTGAAGATCCTTTCCACCTCAACTTTACAAGTCTAATAGCCACCGGCCATCTCTTCTTATGTGTTTAATATGCATATACAACTGATAAGTTTTGACGACCTCTGTGGCTCAATGGTTAGCGCATTGGCGCTCAAGCCAGAAGTAGCGGGTTCGAATCCCGCCAGGGACCAAAATAGTTTTCTGTGTTCCTGGGTCATGGATGTGTATTAAATATGTGTATTAGTAAAAATCTTAAATATATGTATATCATAATAGTGCTAAATATATTTCCGTCGTCTGGTACCCGTAACACAAGTTCTTCGAGAACTTACCACGGGACCAGATTGATGTGGTGTAACAGCGTCCATAGATATTATCATTATTATATAATATGCCCGGTGGCTTGAAATAAAAATCAATAAAAAAACGACGGAACAAAGTGAAGTTAATTTTAGATTTCGTACCAACAATATTTTTAAGTAAACTGTTTGATATGTAATGATGTCATCAAAGAACGACAGTACACGAAGAATAAGCACGTGGAAGTGCTAATAGGCCAATGACATGAATGATGGACTATTGAGGTTATCCGGTGGGCTTTGTGCTGTGCGCCAGTAAATGGTACCACCATCCTGCTTACATCAGACAATAAGAAGATTAGGACAAAAATCCTAGCAATGAGATGAAGATGAAGCGAGCCTTTGCTTGGTGATCGCGGCGATCACTGAAGTAGAGTTACGTGGACTTATTATAAAGATGATTGATAAGCGGGCTTCCACAGCAGATATTAAAACTTATAACTAATTAAAATCTATAAATAAATTATTTTATTTTATTTTATTATATATAAAATTATAATGAATGAATGAATGAATTAATTAATTAATTAATTTTTCATTCATTCATTCATTCATTCATTCATTCATAAAATTATAATATATATTATAAATATATATAAATTATTACATATAAATAAAATATTTAAATCCGTCCACAATTGACAGAGTAAATCGGTGAAGATACATAAAAAATATATATACAGTCGAACATAGAACCCCCTTACTCCTTTTTTGAAGTCGTTCAATAATAAAATAAAGGTCACGAAATTCGAGTAGATCTTACTGAAGCACGCCAAAATATTTGACATCAACTGTCCAATGATCTTAATTTTGTAATTAGCGTTACAAATAGCCATAAGCCATAATTTCCAAAACTAATTACTCAACTCACCTGGAGGAGGGGTTCTGGGGTGGGGATCTGCCAGTTGAACTCGAACTTTTTCGTCATGGTGTAAGGTCCACTTCTCCACGCAACGTTTAGCTTTTAGCAGATTGACATGTCATTTCCTGCAAAGAATCAAGGTCTTAGAAAATTGATCGTCCATTAAGTAATAGGCCCAGGGGTCTGTGACATTGGCATAGTGACATGAAAATATATGGCCAAGTGCGAGTTAGATACAAATTACATACTAATATCCAACTAATATTATAAACGAAAAGTGCTTTTGTCCAATCGAGATTTAGTATACAACTTAAGCTCGGTTTAAACTTGTGAGAAATTAATTTTCCAACAACTTTGGATACCGCCATTTTTGCTCTAAAGTTGAAAATGAACGAGTTATTTCAGAAAAACGAAAAAATTGAACTTTAAAACAAGATGGCGGCGAACCATTTACCGGGATTAGTTAGAAAATCGAGATTTATACTTCCAACCATCGTTTAAATAAAATCGCCCCCGGATTTTTTTCTATTTCAGGTTAGTTGTATGTCTGCCCCGACTGGACTAGTGATAAATAGTGTTAAATCTCGATTTAAACAAATGTCAAAATTAAACCAGCAACAATGTGGGTTTGGTTCTTAATTCTCGATTTAACGTTGATGTGAGACGTCAGTCAACAAACGTCAAAATAAACAAGATTCGTTTCGTTCAACGCAAAATGTTATTGACATCATAAGATAATTTGACAGTCTTTTAAAAGTAAAATGTGTATAACGAAACGTAAAGACCGAAGAAAAGTAGTACGACTGAATTAAGTCAGTTGGAGATAAATCTTCAAGAAAATAAGGCAAATCAAGAGAAATTTTAATCGGTTTAAATTTAAGACGACTTAGTGGTAAATCATATTTAAGTAAACTCGACTTACAATCTCCTTTCTGCAAATCGCCCTTAATCACGCAAATTACCGATATTATCGCGGTTGTTTAAGATTTTTACAAGTCCGAAGTTAGTGGATTTTTTGACGTGACAACGTCTTATAATTCGATGGAGCCGGCTGCAAGAACGAAAAATCGGTTGTCTGTGAAGTCGGTTTACTGACGATAGTTGAACGTGACAACGTCATATGAAAATGGAACGCTTCACAGCGAGGTAACGCCGCATGCGTCATGTTTTTTCGTTGTACCATGGTATAATCATGGTACAACGTTATCCTAAAATAAAGACAGTATCGTTCAAGCAGCTAGTTGTATCATTTGTCTCCCAAATACCTACGTCCGGAAACTCACAAACCGCACGAAAGTGTTATGTGAGCGAGAGGTACCACCCCGGTCGTGTCGGACCAAGTCAGCAGAAAGCAGCATGTCACCTCTTACAAATGGTGTGCAAAATGTAAATGTCTATAGATCACTGCGAATTATTCAAAGACACATTTACATTACAAATCTTTACGTAATAACCCTTAAGCCTTAAGGTTACACAAGTCGCTCATCTTTCCATACAAACGCAGGACAGTAATTACTACAATGTTTGAAGTTGACCATCAAAAACTAAGTATAATATAAATTGATCTCGTTCTTATCTATGTCTGCATGTACCCAAAATTGTAAAAAATATACATTTAAAAGATACAAGCTTCTAAACTTTCGTATTTCAACACTGATTTTAGCCCAACTTTGGACGTAAATAATTAGTATACCGAGCACCATAGCTCAAAAATAAAGCCCATACAGATGTAGTTTAGTTGTTCAAAGGATAAAATAAACTTATTTTGAAAAGATACACTAATTAGTTTTTCTATAATAACTGTTTTGCTAAAAGGACATTTTCGGAATGAATCATTGTGCATTTCATTCTAGCACGCATGTTCGCGCAGTATGTCAGGTGAGATAGCAATCATTTTGTTAGAGTTAGCGCCGTTGACTTGTTCAACCTTAAAACTCACAATAAGATAACTTTTGGAGATTTCTGGAGATTTAAACATTTATGCTTTTCCTAGCCGCACATTGACTATGAATAGTAATCCCAAATACGACCTTAATATGCCAGAGTCAAAAGTTTGCAGCTGGATATTCCAGAATTATAAAACAGGATTGTTTGGGAGCAGATCTAAATTCTAAACAGTGGAATAACTTATCTATTCCTGGAAATACTGTTGTACATCTTTAAATAATAAAATTATTCTGTGCGTGTGCTAAATAGCTGAAACGATTTTGATAACATTTTGTGTGTTTGTCCAAGTAGATTCGAGAATGTCCACTACAAAACATTTACACGACAACGTATGTCGGGTTCGCTAGTACATTATTTATAATATACTAGCTATTACCCGCAGCTTCGCCCGCATTAACTTAGATTTACAGCCGCACCCGGATTGATGATGATTATTTTTATAGCCTAAGTTATTCCCTATAATATCAGCTATCTGTCAGTGAAAGTCCCATCAAAATCGGCCCAGCCGTTTCAGAGATTAGCCGGAACAAACAGACGGACAAAAATTGTAAAAAGCATATGCATTTAATAAAAAATATTAATATAATAATCATTTAATACAAACAGACACTCCAATTTTATTCATCTGTATAGATTTTTAGTTAGTAAGTGTGAATCTATATATGCTACTTGTGTTTCAAGATATTTGCAAGCTTCTGCAGTGCTTTAGTTATAAAAGAAACATTATTTAGGGATTTTATCAGGTCTGATTAAGTTTTTTACATTCCCGATACTTTACAGCAAGCGTGGACATGGGAGGGGAGGTTGGTTCTCTTCGATATAATACATTATATAATACACAATTATTCTTCTTCGTCATCGTTCCCTCACTACTGAGGATCGTAACCACATATGATCTTCCACTGGACACGGTCATGGGTCAAGTGGACTGCCTGGTGAAAATTGCCCCCCACTTTGGTCTTCACAGCATCGGATCATCTTACCGGTGTTCTTCCTCTAGCACGTTTTCCGTCCATTTGTCCCAAAATGAACGTCCTCTGCAGATCATGCTTTGGAGAAAGCATAATATGTGGGCGAAGAAGCTCAGAACTCTTTCTTGGCATATTGTTAAGAGCCGTTTTTAGATATTTAGTTCCGCAAGTATGGAGTCATTGGTTCTCATTGCTGTCCATGGAATCCGCAGTAGACGTCTCCAACACCACATCTCGAATGCATCGATCTGTTTCGCGACTCTTTACGCACCAGGTCACCGAACCACAATTATAATTGTGGTTCGTTAGTTAATCCTTATCTTCCAACTTAATTTTAAACTATAAAGATATATTTTTTTCCTCAACGTAATTTAGATAATTTTCATTGTGTTATATCTTCAAGGAAATCATCAATTCGCGAATCAAAAGCCACTTGACCCGAGCTGAGATCAATCTCCACGACCTCGCCGGAACCTTGAGCCTCCAAGGTCCAAACATGTTTTCCATTTTCCCGTAATGCTTAAAGGTGAGCTAAGTTTAGATTTATTAGTGTTGCCCATAGAAATAATAATAAGAAACTTATTTCAAATATCTGGTGTTGCCAATGTGGGGGATATTAATAAATGTAATATGGATTCTTTGGTGTAAGTATTGTACAAATAATAAAGACGAGATTCTTTTAGTGTATTTTGATTTTACTGAGACTAAGTTTTTGAGACATTTAGGTAGACGAAGTTTTTTTTATAGAAGAGGGGGCAAACCGACAGTCGGTTCACCTGATGGTAAGTGAAAGCGGCATCCACAGACAGCTGCTACACGAGAGATATATACGTTAAAATTAATTCAAACCGCTTTGCTGTATACCATCAGGTGTCAGTCAGGTCTATCAGTTTCCCCACCATAGTTCAAGCCATGTCGTGGCAGTGCAACTCAGTAGCCTAAGGTGAGTCCAGTACCCTACAAGACAAAAAGGGACCTTAAGAGGGGACAAAAAGCAGGGTGGGAAAAGGGGCGAGTGTGGGAACCTCACCCCATCGCACAGTCCCGACTTTGGGAGGGGTTGTTCTGTGGTGCGGGACAACCCCTCTGTGGAGGTGGCGTCAGTACCTTGGGGGACTGACTAGCCGTCGAGGTGCCCTGTTGCTCAACAGATCCGGGGCACCTCACCAATAGCGGCATTGGTGGCACTCGCCAGGTTTCAATTTGTATAGCTGCGTCCACCTTACCATTCTTCGGGAGTCCCCCCTCCCCAGCGGGGTGCCTTCTTAGGCATCGGAAAATGCTCTTGCATTTCACGGCGCAAAAGAAAAATAAAGTTTGTTAGTTTGACTATGTAGTCACATAATATAAAAACAACAAAGCTTTTCACTTAGAAACTTTACTTTAGAAACGTATATTAAAGAAGTTAACACATTGAAGTTCACTATTCAATCAAGCCGTGGGTACAACTTTATACTAAGTAAGTTTCCAAGTAGTGGAGAATTACTGATACATGTATTGCCCGCGGGTTTACCGCCTGACCCTTCATAAAGTTCAAGTAAATTTAACCCCTTTCATCGATACAAGGAAATGATAAATTTTTAATTGAATCCAAATTGCATGGTTACAGGGTGGTTGATGTTTCATGTTTAGTTTAGGAAAAACTAAACACCGAGGACCCCGTCAGGGAACGAACATGAAAATATATTATGTATGTAGACTGGACACATGTAGATTTTGAGATTTATTTTTATCAGCACAGGGTACCATTCTGCTTAATTCATCCACGAAACGGCTGCTGCATCAGAAAGGACAGGACGGAGTGTAATAAATTAATAATTAGTAATTACACATGACAGCTGAATGTTCTGGGCCTCATCAAGCTGGGCTAGCGTACAACGAGATATCTCTTGAATAGAGAGAGATAATGACTACATCGAGTATTTTCTCGATTACTCGTTAGGGTAGTACCACATCCCCACCATGGTTCAGGCCTTGACGTGGCGGTGGGGCTCAGTAGCCTAGGGTGAGCCCAGCACCTTGGGCGAAGCTAATTGAGCCGAGGGGGCTCTTTGTACGCCTCTTATAAGAGGGGACAAAAGAGCAGGGGGCAAGGGGCGAGGATGGGAACCTCACCCATTGTACTATTCCGACGTTGGGAGGGGTTGTTAGTGCGGGACAACCCCTCTGTGGAGGTGACGTCGGCCCTTCGGGGACTGACTAGCCGTCGAGGTGCCCTGTTTGTTTATTAGATCCGGGGCACCTCACCAAAGGCGGCATTGGGGGAACTCGCTGGGTTTTAGTGGGTAGACTCGATTACTCGTTAGGGTAGTACCACGTAATACGAAGAGTGTTACTAAGAGAGTGTTACCGAAATTATATAATTATAGTAGGGAAACGCCACGGTATACAATAAATAGACACCCGGTTTTGTTTATTTAAGTTTAAATTACTTTATCTTGTCCTTAATATTGAAAACGCATGTTAGCTACTGTAGACAGGGAGATAATACGAGAAAAGGGGTAGACCACATTCTGTCGTACGCGCATGCTAGGCCAGCTGGTGATCAAGGATGTAATCCAAGGACTATGAGCTACATTATGTTGACGCAGGGTACCATCCTGCTTACGCATGTATCTAGGTTACATCAAATGTGGGACCACACTTGGGCAGTGTACTACCCAAACTAAAACCACTGCGAGCGTGTTTAACCGCTTGAGGGTCCGGGTCTACATGCAACCGGGGCACCTCAGCGAATAAGTGCTGCATTGACCACTTACAATCAACAGTTTGTGCCTATCCAACTAACATAAAACTATGCTTTTCTCATATTTTTTTCAACATGACAATGAAAATTGAAAAGCATATCCATAAGTTTATTCTACGAATTTAGCTCCCCTCTAATTCCAAATTGGCTAGGCATATTATTAATTTACAAAGCTTGTGTACATAGCCTAGCGACGACTGTATACAAAGTTTAGTAACACAATTCAATTGTTATACAGTAATTCGTACTGTGTCAATAGTAGCTTACTGAATATTGTACAAGTTACAAGAAACATTGAAGTGTTTGAAGCCAAGAGTATCTGATACATCGCTTCAATAAAAACAAATTGAGAGTACAGGATCGCGCTAGTGATTACAACAGATACTAACGCCCTGCGGTTTCACCCGCGTACTTCCCATTCCCGTGGGAGTACGAGGATAAATCATGGCATATTATGTGTTATTCTGATGTATAAGCTATATTATTGTAACATTTCATTAAAATTCAGTACCTTTAAGTGAAATAGTAACAAACATCCAAAGATACTCGCGTTTATATTATTAGTAGAATAGTAGGATGATAAAATAGTATTTTACTGTTGTACTTGTATTTTAAAAATACAAGTACAAAAGGCCTTTTTAACCGACTTCATTTATTACGCAGAGGAATGCATTTCGCATGTATCTACGTTACCCGGGTAGCCTCTTAGACTCTATGTGGGACTCGCACTTGGGAGTGCACTACCCAACTAATCCACCTGCACTATTTGAGGGTCCTGGATCTGCAGAGAACTGACACACCTTAGCGACAGGCTAGCCCCGGCGAAGGCCGGACTACTCCTCGTAAGGGGGATTGCTCGACTGCCATATGCCCTCCCGTAGTGCCTGAACTGGACCAGGTTTCCATCCTGGCCCGGCACGAGCACGGGGGCGTTACTGGAGGCGCATGCTCACCGGTGAAAGGACAACGTGATGAGATTTTGTTAGACTGATAACATTAAAAGTAATTTCGAACTATGGCCTGAATACCTCCCTCGCCTTAATTCGAGGACACGTGTCCAGCAGTCCCATTGAACGTTCGTTTTAGAAGAAATTCGATCAAAAATACTTTTTATTAAAAACCAGAAATTTACATAGGCTGTAATATATATACATTTTTGTAAAGAGATTAGTCAATAGACGAAGGATTACTTCCCTGTGCCTCATGTTGTACGAGAAGTGTGAATGTTATTCACAAATGTATTTTTTATTTCCAATATATATTTAATACATTAACCCCAGCTGCAGAACTTATAATAATCTAAACTGCTTTTAAAGAGCACAAAGAAACCCTTTCTGCCCTCCCAAGGGCACGTGATTGAGTCACGTGCCCTTTTGTGATATTGAAAAAGTCTGACATTTGGAAAAAAATTATAAACCTAATCAAATTTACATAAAACGTTAATTTGATGAAGTTTCATTAAAAACAGGTAAGTCAGAATTAGGCCAGCCCACTTTAGGCTACGTGAACTGAAGGCTAACTTAATTTCCACAAAGCCTAATTTATTATAACTCTGGCGCCATCTCTTGGTTGTTGGAGGTGTACTAATTTCTTAATTGTGTCGTTATCATGATCAGCTCATTTCATTCCTTGTTAATTGGCCACTTTCAAGAGACACCAAGACGACTGATCTTTCGCCACTATCCAAGTTGGTATCAAAAATTTTGACTCATATATGCAAAAAATTTAAAAAAATCATTTATTTCAGGTTTATCACCAATATAAGTACAATATTAAAATTTAAATGAAAAAAATAATACCTAATACTAAAATCAAATACTAATAGAATTAATTTCGAAAAGAATTACAAATCTGCAGCAGTGCCCAATATACGGACAGTCTAGCCTGGCCGCAATCATCATCAATCATCATCAATCATGCTCATAATGGTGTTGGCGCTTCCCCTAACTCGACGCACCAAAGATGCATACCTCTTTCGCATCACCTTATTAATCTACAAAAAAAAATTGACAAGAAGATAGTTATGTAGAAGATGTGTTTCATGCCCTGATTTATTTATACATGTCATTTTTACAACTCAAATAAAAAGAGCACTTAGTAAAAGATATGACCTAATGTTGTGGTCAACATCCTAGTCACTAAACGAAAGAACCCTTAGGGATATACCTTCATAACACATCTTTGACCGAGTTTGTAATTTAAATTGATGGGGTGACCCGTGACACAGCATTAGCGGTTAAAGCAAGACGAGTACAGGGAAGCTTTCTCAGGCCTTTGAAGTTTGAACCCTCGGGTTGTTGATGATGAAGTGACACGAAGGGAGATTTACAATAATTGCTTCCATCATGTCCTGGCCTTGTACTTCGGCTTCGCCCTCCCGAATGGCTTCTTAATGCCATTACAATAATAAGATTTAGCTTCGGTATTAACTGTACCTACATATCGTTTTATATAAAACAGTTTTACTCACTTATTATTTTATTATTAACTAGCTGTTGCCCGCAGCTTCGCCCGCGTTAACTTAGATGTACAGCCGTACACGGATTGATGATGATTATTTATCTATGGACGGGCGTAGGACGTTATTTTATAATATGTAGTGATTAATACCGTATTTTTGTAAATAGCCTTTACATTATCGCTTTATAATTGCCAATTTTTAAAGTATTAAAATGGATATAGGTAGTATGTTATATTTAACTAATATAGACATATTATGCCATCGTGGACTTTTCAGTAGGCATATTTAGGATACACAATTCTACCATATTACATTGATACAATAATAATTATTATCCTAACTTTCGGACCCGGGGCCGGGCCCGGCTCGGGCGCGAGGCGAGGCATCACGGAGCGCCCGGCTCGCGCGGCTCGGTCGAAATCACGGTGTCGCATTATTTTGATTTTGCTATATCTTCTAAGATATGCATTTCATTTGCATGGCGTAAACGGGAAAAACATACTTCATGAAATGCTCAAGCTAACTAACATATTTAAAATGATAAGGATTAATACCACACTTGTGTAAATAGCTCTCCAACTACCGTTTTATAATTGCCCATTTTTAAGCATTAAAATGGATATAGTATGTTATCCTTAAGAGATACACATATGCCATCGCGGACTTTTTGTAGATCTTTCTAAGGTGTACAATAAAGTAGTACATTATTTTGATCTATCTGTTAGTGTTCATCCAGCGTTTGCAAAAAAATGTGTTTATTTACGACATCACATTAGAAACCTCAAAAGTAACAGTATTTCTCCATTATTTAATGGATGTTGTTATACATACAAACCTTCCTCTTAAATCACTCTATCTATTAAAAAAAACCGCATCAAAATCCGTTGCGTAGTTTTAAAGATTTAAGCATACAAAGGGACATAGGGACAGAGAAAGCGACTTTGTTTTATACTATGTAGTGATTCTTATTATATTAAAAGGATAAAAAAAACTACAACCAAAATGCGCCATGCAACCGTCCCTAAAGCGCCTACAGCCAATTTTTGAGGGTCCCGGATCTGCAGGCAACAGGCTGGCCCCGGCGAAAGCCAGACTACTTCTCGTAAGATAGTCGGTCTCGACTACCCGACCGCTGCGAAGCAGTCCCCATGACGCGACGTCGTGCCATACAGGCCCAGGCTACCATCCTCAGCCCAACACGAACATAGGGGCGTTACTGCAGGCGCATTAAGAAGCGCCTCCTACGCACCCCTGTTCGTCGTCCACACGAGGAGGCCTCGTCGGCGGCATCCTGTCACCCGCTCGTCTGCCTCCTTCTAGGAAATTTCTGTCTCACAGAACTAGTTAACACCGAACATCGCGGTGATGATGCTCGGCAGAGACAAGCCCTCTCCGATGACCGGCGTCAGATAGTGACGCAGCGCTACCTCAAGCACACCTCGAGGGTGTGCTGAGCCGAGTCCACCGCCGCCTGTAATCTTTATCACTCTACTAATGTATTATGTAAAAAGTCCAGTCACAAAGTCAACGGCGCCCGTAGAACACAAATTATTTACCCACAAAAACCATAGAACAGAACAGAACCTAAGAAACTGACCCATGGGTTGACACTTATCCGAAATATAGATCAGTTCCACGGGAATATATGTAGTAGAATTTTTCCAGGATGGTGGTTGGTGATCTCTCATGAGAATGCACGAACAAGAGCTACGACAATCTTGGTTTTGCTCATTGACTCATGATCTCAATGTTGGTCTTGATTTTACTCATTTGTTGGTTTTTGAAGTGAAAACTACTTTTGGCGCACCGTACAGATTTTTGTAAGCTGTGAGTGAGGCTGATCCGTCACGCTCGAAAGTGAAAGGTTCGGTCGGGTGAACTCGGGACCGCCGAGTGTGGCCGAACAGGAAAAGTTACAGAAGTTTATGTTCAAGTAAGTATTTCAGTAATGACAAATATTTAAGAATATGTTTTTTTTTGTTATTAGGCCAAAACCAATTTCGCTCATCACTAATGGTGGAGCTTAGCATCCTACTTGTTTTTATAAAAGTTATAAATATATCACGCTAACAAAGTCAACAGTTTGAACTATTCATAATGTAATCGAAAAGTGGAAATTTCAATCACAAGTTAAACCTTACTATGTCAATAAAACCCTCCAACTCCACGGGGTCCATTAACTGTGAATTGGGCCGCGAAGCCTTCGAATATAGGTCATTCAACCGTGTTACGTACTATCTATATTAATGTAATAAAGAGGTAAGGCTTTTTAAGAATAGATGACCGCAACTACATACAAGGGAAAATGATCTCCGCGTACAAGCCGGTTCTAGTAGCGAGTGGTGGGAGGTCGGCCGACTTAGCGTTCATTGAAAGAGGCCTTTGTCAATTGGACGGAAAACGAATGATGATAATGATGACAAACGTTTGTGAGGATGTAGGAGGTAATCTACAGACTACTCATCCGATTGAAACAATTCTTTCACCGGTTCTTAGTAGCGCTACATCCACCGAGCATATTATAACCGGATAAGAGACATAAAATTCCGAAACTGGTCAGTGATTTGTCATTGACATAATAGCAATTCAACCAACCAGTGATCTGTGTGTACGTCCCATCGGCCAATCATTCATACAACACACAGGAAAAAATATAATAAGCCAACTAGTAGATGAATCTGACGAATGGCCGACGTTGTCCGCACATGAAGATGATCTGTTCATGAATTAAATCTCCATAAAAGTGTTATCAAACCCACATAAACCGTATGAGGAAATGACCGCGCTTATCAAAACTGTATGCTAATATAATATTAGTTTATTTCAAACAAAACATTACTGTAATCTTCAAATCGTGCGCTAGTGTAGGGTACAAGAGTACCGATTGACAAATTCTCGATCCCAATCCTAAATTTCAACATGGCCTAAGATCCCTATATAAAACGACCTTCACCGAGTTGGTTATTGGATGAAACTTATTTTATATTCAATTTAATATGTCAATAAATATATTGCATATGGGTTGTCTAAAACATTTCAGTCCAGGATATGATTAATTAATAATAAAAAAAAAAAAATTTAATTTTTTTTAAAGGTATTGGTTAATAGACAAATTCCATACCAATCGAAGTATAAACCCCATAGAATATGCAAACGTTAGGTTGTCTTTCTTTTTCCCGTCACAACTCTCGGGTGGGCGGGTATAAGCAGGTAAATCGATACTAGTGACTTGCACCGGTCTGGTTAACGAATTAAAATTAAATGAAAATAAAGATTAATCCATTACGATCACGGTAGTATAAGGTTGTCTATATTTTTTTTTTTTTTTGCTTTTTAAAATTATTAATTAATAATAATCCTGGACTGAATTTTTTTAGGCAACCCATATATGCTATATATTTATTAATATATTAAATTGAATATAAGTTTCATCCAAAATGCAGCTCGGTGAAGGTCCTCTTTATATCGGTATTCTTAACTCGATAATCAAGTGTCAAGAGTAAGCCAGCTGGTCTTTGAATCTACCATTTGTGTTTGGCCATAGTGGTTTGGCAACTTCGCTCTTCCCTTATACTAAATTTGTCAATTGAAATAACTAGGGTATTACAGTAACAGGTAACAAAATATATAATATTGCGATTCTACAAATAGTTAAAAATAAAAAAATAAGCTAAAAAGTAAAACATATTTTAGGTAATGCTCCGATAAAACGTTCAAAAACCTATTTCATTTTTGCATCCATTAAGAAGGCAACCTTCGAAACTGCTCTTGTGATTTAGAAAATATCACGTGTATAACACTGGCTACGTGTATAACGCTGGGTGTATAACAATAATCATCATCGGTCCGCATACGGCTGTAAATCTAAGGTAAAGCAGGCGAAGCTAAAAGCTAGTGTACGATTAGAAATCCGCAACATATAATTCCCAAAACCATGTACGGAACCCTGGCCCGCGTATAAACAACGCCAGCCCGCATTATATTGTTAAATGTAATATATTGTATATACAAATAACTAAGATATATTTAGACAGTGAGTCAGGGGCGAGCGTAAACAAACAAAACACCATCCATCGGTAACATCGCTAATATTATCGCACAGCAATTCTATCCCGGAACCGATGTAGGCGAATTACATATCTCTTTATTCGCTTTCTATACCGGAGTTTATCTGGATGACTAATTTACGCTATATTCTACATGAATATGGCGTAAATTAGTATCACGTAGGAGACGTAAAAAGATCATAAAGTTAATATACCTAGCGGAAAAGACAAAGAAAACGTTTTTTAAATAACATTAAGAGATGACACTGGCATACCTAAGGGCATTTTAAGTTTGTTTATGTGTATATTTTTTTATATTTAACGCCGGGAAATGCTCTGTCGCTGCACCCGACAGCTGGTAAGTGGACGCAGCTCTACCCACTAAAACCCGACCAGTGCCACAAATGCCGCCTTTGGTGAGGTGCCCCGGATCTAGTAAACAAACAGGCACCTCGACGGCCAGTCAGTCCCGCAAGGGACCGAACCCACCTCCACAAAAACCTGAAAAAAGGCCTATGTTCAGCAGACGGATAGGGGCTGATGATGATGATGATCTGTCAACTAGATATGATATTATGAGGATGTCCCGGAAGATTTGAATATGACACGAAGTTATTTGCTTGTGAAATGATTAGTTTGGGAATCCTTCTTCACAATATGAATATTTTTTTCCTCGACATATTATTATCAAGTTAACGATGGGAACATTAATATGAAGTACGATTGTTTTGTTATTATTCATTGTTTATAATAATTCATAGTTGTTATGGGGAAGTACGGAAATATTTTTATGTTTTTATTAGTCAGGAATTCAAGTTTCATCTAATGATTTTCACAAATAGCATTAAAAAAAGAGGCAATAACGGATTAAACTTTTTTTTACCGGTGGGAGGGATGCGCTGTGCCGGCTGCATGGGTACCACCATCGTGCTTGTTTCTCCCGTCAAACAGCTTTGGTGGATTTCGGAAGGGCAAGACAGGCAGTGCAATTACTGGAACCGAGACTTAACATCTTATGTCCTAGGACAGGCAACACATAAATAAATTGCCTGGGCTAGTTCCAGGTAAACTAGGTTATATTCATGGGCCACCTGCGTATTTCTCCCGTCAAATAAACTTGATGTGTTGCAAAATTTGTTTCAACATTAACCTAAAGCTGCAAACAAGATGGACTCCAACGCGATGGAGTATGGACAGATCTCATCAAATCTGTGATACATATCAGCATAAATGACAACTCGCACTCCGCCCTAGAGCTACATGGCGTCGCATCACGTGAGAAACAGTGGCGCAAGTCTCGACCGAGACTTGACCAAGAAAGATGAACAATAACTTAACCTAACCAGTCATAGGGGCTGCCGATAGAAATGAAAACACAGCGCCATAGCACTCAACGGTGAAGAGCAGCTGATTGTATCTTTTCGCTTGCGCACACTCGGCGGTGCCGAGTTCGCCCGATCGAGTCTTTCACATCCGAGCGTGATGGATCAGCCTCTCTCACAACCTACAAAAATTTGTGTGCCAATAGAAGTTTTCATTTCAAAAGCAATATTAATTTGCAACGGTTAAAAAACAAAGACCCTCAGACCATAGGAACAGTTCTATCCTATTGTCTAATGATTACATTAACTTAGTTCTCATAATGAGCACCGAATTAGCCATTATAAACAGCAGCCAAATTTATAACCGGCCGTTAAAAAGCCAAGCATAAACTAGATGGTCGTAAATCATTCCAAAATAAATAACCTTGATACAAACAATTTTTAAATTAAACCCATGACAATGGTTAAGATAGAGATCATTTTTTTGGATAAAGCGGTTTTTGCATTTCCGACGTTAATCAACATTATGAGCTATCTATCTATATATCTGTCTACTGGACATAGACATTATCCAGCTGGTCGGCACTCAGAGAAGTCAGAGATCGCAGGTTCGATTCCCGCGTTCAAGCGCAAACAATTTCATTTACATAATATATAATGTAATGTGTACGTTATGTGATTTAACGCGATCTTTTATTTACCACGAGACTATCTTGAGGTGGTGCGATTATTTATACGTAATTGAACACTGCATTTCAATATCGGTCATTCAACTTGAGCAATCCAATTATTGTAGATTATCAGCTGTACGTATGAAGCCGTCAGCTCCGTACATTTATCATCTGTAAGTGGGTCAACGGAATCGATCATCATCAGGTCGAATCTATCTTTTTATTGAAAGAAAGAAAGAAACATTTATGGAAGGGATGTGTGCCGCGCGGTTCTCTCGTGATTAACAGCATCTTGATTATTTCTTACGTGAAACAGTCTTGTTGCGTTTCGGATAGAAGAGCAGGACAGGCAGTGTATTGCTATCTCCGAGATTTACCGTCGAGAGGTACCACCCCGGTCGTGCCGGCCCTATTCGGCTGCAAAGCAGCATGGCACTACCTCTTACTAAATCTACACAATTAACATAAAAGTTTTTTTAATTCGCGTAAAGTAGCTAATATAATAGTAATATAATATAACGTTAAAAGATTGTTTAAATCATAATATGAGTCGTTTTGAGGTTTACCTAGTACATACAAACTGAAAAATAATACCACTCTAATACATATTAGTATAGACAGTTTTCTCTTCAAATCCCACAAGAACACTGCACAATTCACATACAAAATATCACTACAGGAGACCATTATTATACAAAAAAGATTTTTCTCAACAACAAAAAATATTCACTGCAAATCCTTCAAGTCCACGCTAAACACCATAACAGGAGATTGCTCATGACACGATGAATATTAATGGGTTGGATTCAGTGACGTCGCTGACCCACTTGACTAATGGTCACCTCGGGTGACGGCGTCAGGGTGCCTGAATGATGACCGGTCCTGTTACACCCGGAGAGAACTGGGATGATATATTATTGCTGTGCGAGGGAATAGATTGTTTCAGTGAAAGTCTAGAATAGAGACAGGAGCTTAATAATAATGAAAGGTAATCCAGCGAGTATCCCAAACAGTCGAGGAATTCGTTGAAACCCAGTCAGTCAACGAATTCGAGTAATAAAATACATAATTTAAGCTTTTAATAATGAAAAACTTATAAAAGCATCGGTCGTGAAAAGAAGAATTTCCTTTTCGATATGACTGGGAAGACTTTTCAATTAGAGATCGATGATTGTATTGATGATGAGCAAATAAACTTGGCCAAATTAAAAGTTTTACCAAGTGTGTCCAAATTACCTCGTACAGAATAGACGCGCTGATATTTATAGGTTTAAAGGGGTATCATAATCGGTATGTTTAAGAATACAGGTTAGGTTAGGTTAGGATAATGGAAGCCCTGCTGCTGAGCGAAGCTGGGAAGGCCTTGGAGAGAATAGTGGCCTCCCGGCTCGTTCAGCACCTCGAGGAGGGCCCGGGACCGGGACTCTCAGGGTCCCAATTTGGGTTCCGGGCACGCCGGTCGACCATCGACGCCCTCAAACGCCTTCGGGCGGTGACGGATGAGGCGGAACGCAGAGGGGAGGTGGTGGTCGCGGTGTCGTTGGACATCGCGAACGCCTTCAACAGCCTCCCCCACAGTGTGATATGGGAGGCACTGTATTTCTTCGGTGTGCCCCCGTATCTGAGGAGGCTGCTGGAGGCGTACCTCTCCGAGAGGAGGGTAGCCTACGAGAATCGGTCGGGGTCCATTGAGTGGCGGCGAGTCGGCTCCGGTGTCCCACAGGGATCGGTTTTGGGTCCGATCCTGTGGGACATCGGATACGACTGGGTCCTGCGAGGCCGCCTCCTCTCCGGGATGGGTGTCATATGCTACGCGGATGACACCCACGTGTATGCCCGGGGACGAAGTTATAAGGAGGCGGCGCGGCTGGCCGAGGTCGGGCTCGACTTCGTGATCAGCCGCATAGAGAGGTTAGGGCTTCGGGTCAGACCTGAGAAGACCGAAGCCCTTCTCTTCCGCGGGACCGGGCGGAAAGGACCCCCACCGGGGGCTGCCCTCCAGGTCGGAGGGGTGAGGGTCAGGATGAGCCCCCATATCAAATATCTGGGGCTCATCCTTGACGGTGGGTGGACCTTCGGCCCAAATTTCTCAATGTTGGGACCGAAAGTCGTGAAGGCGGCAAGTGCGCTGGGCAGACTCCTCCCGAACCTCGGAGGACCCAGCGCCGCCTGCAGGCAGCTATACTCTGGAGTCTGCCGGAGTATGGCAACCTACGGTGCGCCCATCTGGGTGGGTCACCTTACCACGAGGAATAAGGCCCAGCTGCGCTCGGCACAGCGGGTCATCGCGGTAAGAGTGATCCGGGGGTACCGTACAGTATCGTGGGCGGCAGCCACTGCCCTGGCCGGTGACCCCCGTGGGAACTCGTGGCTGAGGTTCTTGCCGAGACGCACTCCTATGTCTCGGATAGGAGGTCTCTTGGCGAGAGCCTTACGCTAGACGGGATCCTTCGGGTTCGCCTACTAGGGCAAGAGGCGTTAATGCGAAGGTGGGGGGAGGACCTGGCGCAACAGCCGTACGGCAAAAGCCTAACGGTTGCTCTGCGTCCGGTCCTTGATCGGTGGATGCGCCGTAAGCGCAAACCCCTCACCTTCCGTCTGACACGGGTGCTCACCGGGCATGGTTGCTTTGGTAAGTACCTGTGCCGGACGGCCCGCAGGGTGCCGTTGACAGTGTGTCATGATTGTGGCCTGGCGGTGGACTCGGCCCAGCACACCCTCGAGGTGTGCCCGAGATGGGCGGCGCTGCGTCATGATCTGACATCAGTCATCGGAGGGGACTTGTCTCTGCCGGGTGTCATCATCGCGATGCTCGGTGACGACGAGTCCTGGACGGCGATGGTTTCCTTCTGCGAGGCAGTAATGTCCCAGAAGGAGGCCGACGAGCGGGTGAGAGAGGAGGCCGCCGACGAGGCCTCCCCCCGTGGGCGACGAACGGGGGTGCGCAGGAGGCGCTACTTAATGCGCCTCCAGTAGCGCCCCTGTGCTCGTGTCGGGTTCAGGGTGGGAACCTGGGCCCAGTATGACACGACGTCGCGGGGACTGCCCAAGCAGCCAGGCAGCCCCCCTTAAGAGGAGTAGTCTGGCCTTCGCCGGGGCCAGCATGTCGCTGAGGTGATCCTGTCGAATGCCTATCCGGGACCCTCAAATTAAAGCGGCTGAAGGCGCTCGCAGTGGTTTTAGTTTACGGGTAGGGCACTCCCAGGTGCGAGTCCCACATAGGGTCAGGATCTACCCGAGATCCTGGCTACATGCGTAAAAAGAATTTCCCGGCGAAAACAAAAAAAAAGGATAATGGAAGCCCTCACCATGGTTCAAGCCTTGTCATGGTGGTGCGGCTCAGTAGCCTAAGGTGAACCTAGCACCTTGAGCGAACCCAATAGAACCGAGGTCTGCTCATTAACCTCTCTTATAAGAAGAGGGGACAAATGAGCAAGAGGCGATGGGAACCTCACCCCATTGCACCGTCTCGACTTTGCGAGGTGGCGTCGGTCTCTCCGGGGACTGGCTAGTCGTCAAGGTGCCCTGTTGCTCAACAGATCCGGGGCACCTCACCAAAGGCAGCATTAGTGACACTCGCCGGGTTTTAGTGGGTAAAGCTGCGCCCACCTTAAAACCTTTCGGGTGCAGGGAGTCCCCCATCCCCCACGAGATGCATAAAAGCATTTCCCGGCGCAAAAGAAAAAAACGGAACCTGGATGTACAGACTAGTTCTTACGATTGGCCAGTTATCCTATTGTCATACAAAATCATAGGATAACCCAAGCGTTTATATTTAGAGTGCATTAAATTAACGTTCAGCGTAATGGCGAGTGGGGGCTCGATTGTAACGTAAACATTGACTCTACCCGACCTTCCACTATATCAAATAAACACCATCACCGCAGTCCGCATGACTCACGCTCGTAACCGGACACGCGACCGCGATGATGATGATAATGATGATCAAATATAGTGTGAAATACACAACAAACACTAAATTATTTCTAACGTTATTGAATTTAGAGTTTTGTGGACAAAATTCAGCTTCTGTACGTAAAACTGGAACAGTCTATATAGGTTATTTGGTTAGTTAATGGTTATTATTTGGTTGGCTTAAAATTACACAGCGTTGCATTTGTACATCGAGCATATAACCGGAATAGAGCAGTGATGTTTAAATGCGTTTTGTATGAAAGCAAATTCCGCCAAATTTGTGCTGCGACTCTGCGCCGCTTCTGCGCTCTTATTTTTTCTTTAACGCCGGGAAATGCTCTGAGACATCGCTGCGCCCGAAAGCTGGTAAGTGGACGCAGCTCTACCCACTAAAACCCGGCGAGTGCCACCAATGCCGCCTTTGGTGAGGTGCCCCGGATCTAATGAGCAAACAGGGCACCTCGACGGCTAGTCAGTCCCCCAAGGGACCGACGCCACCTCCACAGAGGGGTTGACCCGCACCACAGAACAACCTCTCCCAACGTCGGGACAGTACAATGGACTGAGGTTCCCGTCCCTGCCCCTTGCCCCCGTGGCACCTCACCAGAGGTAGCACTCGCAAAGGATTTAGTGGGTAGAGCTGCGTCCACTTACCAGCTTTCGGGCGCAGCGAGTCCCACATACCCGCGTGGGAAGACCCACTCCCCAGCTGGATGCCACAGAGCATTTCCCGGCGTTAAAGAAAAAGAAAGAAAAAAAGGATGTATAAAAATAACCACTCATGAAGACGGGTGGCACAAGCGCGTTCATCCACCATACTGACAAGAGAGGCTGTGTCGTATAACTTCAAGTCTATTCATATCCAGACTTCTTCAGAGACTGTTCCTGACAGGTTGGTGATGATGCTAAGTGAATCAGCCCCAGGGTATTACGTAATTCCCCACCCCAGTAAAAGGTCGCTCCACTCGGCCGTGAGGGGGTGATACCCGTTCACGATATCTTTGTTCTACATCTGGTAGCGACAGCATAGAAAGAAAAGTATGCTTCGCCCACGTACAGTATAGACTAGTCATTAATAATATCGATTAAGTATTTTATTGATATTATTATATTTGATAAGTATCAAATTGTAGTTAGTATGTATTGTGTAAAACAACTACAGTTTCAAAGATTTTGGGGATAGCAGAGCTTCAGAGCGGGTTTGAGCAACATTTAACACTTCTATATCAGCTTAAAAGTGCTGAGGTAAACCAAAGTCAAACCAGTTATAAGTGTTTAGTTGAGATTCAGTAACTAGGCGATGTGAGAAACTAGGCATGATTTTATACGAAATTAATTTTTTGTTTGTTTTTCTTAATTTGATTAGTTTTTTTTTATTGGACGGAAACTGTCATGTTACTTTTATTCTATTACATGTACAAACTTCATAAAAAAATTAAGAATTTTTAAAATTATTTTTGGCAAAGAAGCTAAATATAATCCTAATTATAATTAGCTAATTATAATTAGCGTTAGGAAATTATTATTATATAAAACGTCTCACAAGTAAAATTCTTTTTTTCCTAAATTGTATTTCTAGAACTTTTTACTTAGACTTTTAACGTTAAGGCATTTTAACATAATCTAAAGTAGAGATGCTACGAATAGTGACTTAGGCGAATACCGAATATACGGCTACTCTCTCGAAGCGCCGAATATTCGGCACATAATATAACCGTGTGACAGCTTACTGGCGAAATATAATAGTTAGTTAATTGATATGTGGGAGATAAGCGCAATCGTATGCTATCAAAAAATGCTGAAAGAAAATTCATTCATCAAAACTTACCACTAATAACTAATCATTTGACTTTAAGTATTAAAATAATTATTTCTGATTGAAATAAATACAGCACTTTATGTGCATAATATTATGTGTAATAATATTATGTGCGTCTTTTTCCATGACTTGGTGTTAAGTATTTGGCCGAATACTCAATAATAGCCGAATATTCGTGGCATCTCTACTGATAAGCATAAAAAATATTTTTATTTCATTATTACAATAAATACTTTTTTTGCAGACGCTACAGAAAACGATCGTCCGATTTTACGCTCTTGAAAGTTTTATCTATTCAGTCCCAGGAGTGTTCAAGTAACTGTTTCTAACAGATATACCGCCATGACCGTCGCTTAACCTTTTGTAAGTGAAAAGCGAGTATTGTCGCGAAAAGGGAATGTTATCTTTATATCTGTTACGTGTTACGTTGTTTGTCCGCGATGAAAGGTATTGAGTCGATTTTTATAAAAAAAATTGACTGAATTCTAATAAATCGATGAACGCCGGCTGCATGCACGGAAATGTCACGATACGCTCCTTGTCCCGTTACGCTCATTGTACGCTTGTGTTTTATTATGACGTTGTCACGTTAAACTATCGTGCGTAAACCAACTTTACAGACAAACAATTTTTTTTTCACTGTTCTCAAATTGAGAGAGAGTTTGTCGGTAGCAAAGCGTCCATCTCATTGTTAATTTTGGTCACAAAGCAAGTTATTTAGGGACTAGGTTTAGTGTGTTAGGCCTAGACGACCAATATCAATCCTAAGAAAAAAAAATAGACTCGGTGTCAGTTATTCTGGCTGTCATGCTTTCATCTGGAAGATGTCATAAGAGAAAATCCGGATGGTGGTTCTGGCACTCTAACGGATGTCCGCGGCAGAGCGTATCCCACCAGTTCATTATTTAAGTAGGTTTTTGCAAATAATCTATTATATTGAAATAATAGTGGAAATTCTCACAAAATTACAATAAGTACTTATATATTTTTTTATTTACTATGAGAAATATTTATCTCTGATTCGTGTTTAATCTTAAAACAATGTGATAATTGAAATCTTTTTTGTTTGAGTCATAAACCCTTGTGTCCTTTTTTTATATCATAGGAGGGCAAACGAGCAGTCGATGCCTTTTGGCAACAATCGACGCCGTACACATCCACACAACCCGATATTATGCGGATGCGTAGCCCTCTTTTTCCCTATCCAGCCAATGGACCACCGGAAACTCACAAACTGCACGAATCGTGACACCATAGCTGTCACTTGACGCCGGTCTTATGTGAGCGAGAGGTAACACCCCGGTCTTGCCGGCCCACGTCGGCAAACATACTGCTTTGCCGAATTGGGCCTACCTCTTACAAAAGGGGGACAATAATCTTATCCCAACTTCACGAGGGGTACTTTCTAGAAGACCCGTATTCGGGGATACTAGCCATGCATATCAAACAGATCGCTGAACCAGTCGTAGTTTACCGTGGATTAGCACTTTCGTGAGTGTTCTGTGAAAACCTTTCTTGATAATTACATTACCTTTCGATCTTTTCCAAGAAAGGCTGATTCGCTGAAGCAATACAATGATGGTACATACAGACGCGTGGGTAAGTAATTAGTATTAATATCTCAGTTCTTGGCTACTATTAACTATAATTAAACCGACTTATCAGATAACATATGATAACGCTGTATTTATCCAGTATTAGAGTGTACATGTGTGTACCATTTTGAGGACAGAATTCTTTATCACAATTTTTTGCAGATGAAATAGCATAATATTTAGCTGGCTTCACTAACTTCGTCCTATTTTAAATTTCCATAGAATAATAATAACATACGGTTCGTTTCTGCACACGTTGATGCACGTGTTTACGTGCACGTTATTATAATATTATGCTTGATTTCATTTTTGCATTCTTTTCTCATTTAAAGCACCAACCATTATGTAAATGTAGGCTCTGCGTTTACTGCTTTCAAAGTTTTGAATGTATATGACAGCTCACAGTCTGTTGAGTATCCGAAACATTTCTGTGGCTAGGTGTCCGAAACGAAGACAAAATATAAAAATCCTAATAAGCCATGATAATATCCATTAAATGTTTTATATAATATCAACCCTTATATGTTCTAATGCTGGGCACGGGTCTCCACCTCGAACTCAGGCGAGGAGGGTTATTTGGCCATAGTTCACCAATGCGCTGGCCCAATGCGGGTTGGTGAACTTCACACACCTTTAAAGACTTTTAATCTCATCAAGCATGCAGGTTTCTTCACGATATTTCCATCATACGTGAGCAAGCGATGGTTTCATGTTTAGGTGTACATAGAAATTTAGAAAAACCCATTGCTTAGGCATCACGAGGGGGGGGGGGTCAGGATCGAACCCGGACTTCTCACTCAAGAGGCCGAGCCCATACCCACTAGACCATCGTCACCATGTTTTATGATTAAAGTGAAATTCACCTAAACATTACAAACCATGTCCTATGCGTTAGTACATCATGGTCAACCGCGAGCGGCAAGTGTATATAGTGGGCTTACAGCTATAATCCAGCTTACTGCTCACTCCTATTTGGATTTAGGTCACACTTATGAAACCTAACACAGCTGTTACGCGCTAAGTATCACCATCAGCGTTTAGTAATGTATTTGAAATTAACAAGATTATTATCACTTCTAAAACGATTGAATACAGGTCTCGTGAACAAGACATTCGTAGATAATGTCGAAATATGAAGCTCCGCGAAATAAAAGTGAAAAACATGTCCCGTTTTAAAAAGTTTAAGTAAACGCAATAGATTTGGAAAGCTTGGGTTGCCCCACCAAGGTTCAAGCCTTGTCGTGGCGGTGGGGCTCAGTAACCTAGGGTGAGCCGCTGCACCTTGGGTGAAGCGAATTGGGCCGAGGGGGCTCTTTGTACCCCTCTTATAAGAAGAGAGGACAAAAGAGCAGGGGGCAAGGGGCGAGGATGGGAACCTCACCCCATTGTACTGTCCCGACGTTGGGAGGGGTTGTTCTGTGGTGCGGGACAACCCCTCTGTGGAGGTGGCGTCGGTCCCTCGGGACTGACTAGCCGTCGAGGTGCCTCTTTTTGTTTACTAGATCCGGGGCACCTCACCAAAGGCGGCATTGGTGGCACTCGCCGGGTTTTAGTGGGTAGAGCTGCGTCCACTTACCAGCTGTCGGGCGCAGCGAGTCCCCATACCCGCGTGGGGAGACCCACTCCCCCGCGGGATGCCTCAGAGCATTTCCCGGCGTTAAAGAAAAAAAAAAAAGCTCGGGTTTAATCATTATGGTATGTGATGGTATCTTGAAATACCACTACTACAGCTACTGGCACAACCAGACAGAACAGACAAAACAAACAAAAAACAAAAAATTACCAAATATACAGTCGTTCTAGTAGTATCTTCCTAGTCTTACTACACAGCAAATAATTTCAGAATTTCATTTTCTTCTGAAACCCACAACTACACCAATACGTTTTAGATATAAGGCTGAAATGTTACATTGGCGTACAAAGAGAAAGCAAGATTGCACGTCCACGCGAGCAAATCAGCGAGTACAAGCTATGTTATCTAACATAATTAAGCCATATGAACTCTGAAGTGAGACTCAATCCAATTACAGCTTATAAATAGAATCAACTAAATAGATTTGAAATGAGACTTTATTCCGACCGTCACTTATTTTCGTCAAACGTGTTTCGGAGAGAATTTGTGTGTTTCAGAAAGAACGACAGGACAGGTGGTGTAATTACTGGTATCGAGACTTACCGGTGGGAGAGAAGCGTCTCTTGTCTGCATGGGTACCACCATCCTGCTTATTTCTCCCGTCAAACGGCTTTGCTGTTTGTTTGTGTTTCGGAAAGCAGGGCCAGGGAGTGCAATTACTGACAGAGACTTAGCATCTTATGTCTCGGGATAGGCAACACATGAATGAGTTGCCTGGGCTAGTTCCAGGTAAACTAGGTTACGTTCATGGGCGACGTCGACCACCACATCTGCTAGTTTGCCTATCCAACATAAAAAAAACATTACATGATAACAGCAACGATTGGCGCGGCACAGCGCGTCCCTCCCAACCGGAGGGAGGGAAGCGCTGTGCCGCGCTCCCGGCTGCATGGGTACCACCGTCTTGCTTGTTTCTCCCGTGAAACAGCTTTGCTGTGTTTCGGAGAGAAGGACAAGACAGGCAGTGTAATTACTGGCACCGTGACTTAACATGGTGTAATTACTGGTATCGAGACTTACCGGTGGGAGAGAAGCGTCTCTTGTCTGCATGGGTACCACCATCCTGCTTATTTCTCTGCTGCATCCGGCTTTGCTGTGTTTCGGAAAGCAGGGCCAGGGAGTGCAATTACTGACACAGAGACTTAGCATCTTATGTCTCAGTATAGACAACACATAGATGAGTTGCCTGGACTCGTTCCAGGTAAACTAGTTTATGTTCATGGGCGACGTCGACCACTTAACATCAGGTGGTACGTTTGCCAGTATGCCTATCCAAGTAACATAAAAAAAAACGAGGAGCAGGAAAAAATTAAAAACAACATGGCTGTTTGAGGATAGTAATGCGCAGGATGGTGGAACATGCAGACGGGAGCATCCCTCCCACTAGGTGTTCCGTGACCCGTATTCTCCTCACCCGACGCGGGATGGAAATAGCCACCCAGCGACCCAGGACGGGCAGTCTACCGTGACACGCCACTTCGCTGAGCCAGTTATAAGTGTTATAAACAAACATTCGTATTGATCAGGTATAGAATTTTTTCTTATATATTTTATGTTAGTTGGATAGGCAAACTGGCAGTCGTGCCACCTGATGGTGGAAAGTGGTCGACGGCGCCCATGAATATAAACTAATTTACCATATCCTGAGACATTAGATGTTAAGTCTCGGTCTGGCACCGACTTAACATCTACACTGTCTGTCTTGCCCTTCTCTACCAAACAAAAAAAAGCTGTTTCACGGGAGAAACAAGCAAGATGGTACCCATCCAGCCGGGGGCGCGGCACACGCTTCCCTCCCACCGGTCAATGAAAATTGCATATCACATGCGATGGTAAGTAATTTGGCCACAGCTTTCAAAACAGAGAGTTTCGGCTGATTTTTAATGATTCAAGGAAAAGATATTAGCGTAATCGGATACCAATGGACTATGCTGTCGCGTTTCGTTCGGTTTGTGAGTTTCCGGTGGCCTATTGGGGGGGATAGGGAAAAGGAGGGCGGCGCATCTGCGTGGTCTTGGTTGTGCGGATGTGTATGGGCGTCGGCGCCTTGAGGTTCCGACTGCTCGTTTGCCCCCTAATGATATTTAAAAAAAAACCTCTGGCGTGATTCGACTCAAATCAAGACTCGTATCAAGATAGACTAATCAACACTAATATTATAAAGCTGAAGAGTTTGTTTGTTTGAACGCGCTAATCTCAGGAACTACCGGTCCGATTTGAAAAATTATTTCAGTTTTAGATAGCCCATTTATCGAGGAAGGCCATAGGCTATAATATAACATCACGCTATGATTAATAGGAGTTAAGTTAATTAAGTTAACGCGGGCGAAACTGCGCCCAACAGCTAGTTTTGAATAAAATACCAAGCACAGTTTTGTTTCAAAAAAAATCTTATGCTATGTGTATAAAAATATTTAATAATCTACCGTCTCAAATAAAGAGCCTACCTAAGAGACAGTTTGAAAAAAACTAAAAAACTGGCTGCTGGAATTCCTTGACAAAAAAAATGATAATGATAACAAAAATGTTTTTGAAATGCTCTGAGGCATCCCGCGGGGAGTGGTTCTCCCCACGCGTGTATGTGGGACTCGCTGCGCCCAAAAGCTGGTAAGTGGATGCAGCTCTACCCACTCAAACCCGACGTGTGCCACCAATGCCCCCTTTGGTGAGGTGCCAAAGATCTAATAAACAGCACCACAGAACAACCCCTCCCAACGTCGGGGTGAGATTCCCGTCCTCACCCCTTGTCCCCTGTCTTTTGTCCCCTCTTCTTATAAGAGGGGTACAAAGAGCCCCCTCGGCTCAATTAACTTCGCCCAAGGTGCTGGGCTACTGAGCTCCACCGCCACGTCAAGGCCTGAACCTCGGTGGAGACTAATATAAAAATACATATTATAATAAACATGTCCAATTTCCATAACCCGGTGCAGTCATCTATAGATTCATCATACAAATTATCTGCACTCGGCGGGATTCGAACCCACGGCCGTTGCGTAAAGTGTCGCGACTCGCGAATCAGTCGGTTGTAGACAACAGGATGATAAATGGTATAAAATATACTACTGTATATAATATTATATTTTATGTCGTCAACTCGTACTACTGTCGGATTTTACCCATATTTTTGACGTAATTTAGTACCACGGAATAAATTTGTATACAAATTACAAAGTGACCAAGGTATAGGTTGGAAAATTCTGATTTTCTATTGTCTCAATCATTTTCAGTGTTACAAATTACAATATGCAAAATCTCACGATATCAATTCCATTTCTTGTATATTCATGAAAATAATTCTTGTTAATGTTTTATGAATACAAATAAAATAACTATACCCGATGCTGCCCGCGACTTCGTCTGCGCAAGATTACATTTTGGACAATTCAGACAATATTTTTATAAATTACAGGCTATGTGTTATTCTGATGTATGAGTTTTATTATTGTAAAAACTCATTCAAATCCGTACAGTAGTTTTTGAGTAAACGAGTAACAAACATCCATACATACAAACTTTCACGTTTATATCAGTAAGAGTAAGACTATTACTATTTGGATAAGGAATATAAAAATTCCATAATATTTAAAAATTAAAATCCTATATGTACAAATCCGACACAGAAAAAATGTAAGCAGGTAAATAACATTTACGCAACGATACAGTCGTATACACTTTAAATTAGCGTTTATATAAATAGCCGTTCCTAAAAATATTCCTAATTAGTAATTACTGCTTCTGACTTCTGAGTATGTAAAACATTGAATGTATAAACAATCGGAATATGTACTTCTATCTATTATCACTCAAAACGTGACCAATAATGCTAACCTGCACACAAATGATCCTTTTAATCTTCAGAGTTCAGATAACAGCTGAAATAACACTCGAAAATTATATTCTATTTCATAAAACTACCGATTTATGCTTAACACGTATGTATGTATTTGTTAATTTAATCCGCGGCGTGAACAACACACGACCAACAGTCAACGCGGCCTCGCGGACTATGATGAATGATCTGTGAAGTTAGAACTAGTGAACGAAGAGCCGCGGAATGAGTGAAAATCTGTTGTCTATGGCAGTTGACCCGCGCTGCGCATGTGCGGTTTGCCAAGGTCGCAACTCGCACCGAACAAGTCCCCTTTACAACATACAACAGTTCACTCATATATTTTGTGCTCATATTATTTAAATATTTTATACCTGGCTATGTCCTTGTAAATTTTTCCTTGTATGAATAATTACGAATGGGAATATTTAATTTAATTACCTATGTAATAACTATTACATAAAATACCTATAATTGTTCAGTCGTGACGTATCACGTATTAATTACCATTACGTATCTTTTTTTTAATTGCATAAGGAGGCAAACAAGCTGTCGGAGCGGTGACTACCGACGCCCTTAAACATTGAGATTCGCACAACTAGAGATTATGCAGATGCGTGGCACTCCTTTCCCCATCCCTCCAATGGGCCACCGGAAACTCACAAACCGCACAAAACGCAACAGCATAGCAGTAAGCAGTCCCTTGACGCCGGTAATATTATTATGCGAGCGAGAGGTACCACCCCGGTTGTGCCGGCCGCATTCGGCTGCTAAGCAGCATGGCACTACTTCCTACAACATGGCACTAGCGCCACTATCTCTTACTACTAACTACCATGCTAATGTTGCATTATGCACATGTTACAGTGGCATACATTCATTTATTTAGCTTGTGAAACCACATACGACAGAAACTATCTTATCTTATCAGGCACTGGCCATGAAAATGTAATTTTTAAACTGACCGCTGCTGCATAAAAAACCTGAAGACGGATGTGAACATTTCATGACGTCATCTTTTACTGGTCGCTTCCTATTCCAGCCTGCAAAATTACATATTAGGTATGACCATACACTCAATGTAACTTTGTTGAATGTGTTGAAGTATGTATTTCACCTGTATTTATAAAAGTGGCTTAAAATATTAGTGATGGAGACCGCTTTTCTTAATATTTATTAATATCCAGCACTGAACGGAAAAAAGCGCACAATGATAAATAGAATGAAGTATGTACTTTAGTTTGTTTAGTTTAACCGGTGGGCGCTCCCGGCTGCATGGGTACCACCATCTTGCTTGTTTCTCCCGTGAAACTGCTTTGCTGTGTTTCGGAGAGAAGGCAGAGGCAAGACAGGCAGTGTAATTACTGGCACCGAGACTTAACATCTTATGTCTCAGGATAGGCAACACATAAATGAGTTACCTGGGCTCGTTCCAGGTAAACTAGTTTATGTTCATGGGCGACGTCGACCACTTACCACCAGGTGGCACGTTTGCCAGTTTGCTTATCCAACTAACATAAAAAAATAGTTCGCATCATATTCCTATGTTCCTATATTACTCATGTAGGCCTCATTAGCGTGGTATCTGTCAAATTATCACAGTTAATGGGAATCTTTATCAGTAATACCTTTGTGGAAGGTTTAAAAGGCGTCAACTTCACCATGATGTGGAACTTGGAAGTTAGGTGACCCAAAATAGAGTTAAATGTTGTAAAGCGAAATATATTGTGATAAGTACCTATGCGGATTTGAACCCGACTTATGCACAAACATTTTGATAGTTTACGCATGCATTGACAATTAAAATATTGATTAATGAATATTGCATATTCGGGAAGCTCTAACGACAGCGATAGACAAAGTGGAATTCAGTCTCAAAAACGGTTACCATTCAAAATTTTAGGTTCTGCATCGTTCTGAGGGGCAATTTAAAAATATAACAAATTTAACCATAAAAACAACAAATATACATTTATTTAATATTCGATAACAAAGACTAATAAATATTTGTAACAAAAAATCAATAAAAAATCAAAGTACAGCTTAACTTATCAGATGATTTCATATTAAACTTTCAAAGTAAACTCTTTAAAATCATTGCGATGACTAATAAATAAAAGTAAACTTTACCATCATGATTCTACTATTACCAACAAAAATGTATGTTTATATTTTCTACCGAAACATTAACAGGTTTTAAAATAAAATGTATATACTATAAAATAACAATAACCCTTTCTTTTAAAGCTTCTGATTTTATAATAATATGCAGTAAGATATGCCGCCAGAAATCACAATTTTATATGGCATTTGGAGAATATAGTACTTCCCTAAAGAAAAAGCTCTCGCTGTGGAATGAACACAATAATGTCTGTATTCCTTTTAACGTTTGGCAAATCTGATCACAGGTGTAACGATTTAAATCATAGAAGGCATTAAGTATTTGGTTCTGACGTAAGCAAAAATAAGTAAAAAAGAAGCAAAGTCCATATTATGCTATAGCGCTTAACAAATAAATAATATAAAAACTCTGTAATTTAAAACATCAAAATAAACATAACATAATCAAACGGTAAAAAAAGTCGTCGCAAGAACGTGGAATATAAAAAAATATCGTATCCATAGATACAAAATGGCGCCGAAATGAACTATGCCATAGACCCGCTACGGTGAACTATTTTTCATTAATCTTTTAGCCGGTGGTATTTCTACGTCATGTATGTTGATACAGTGACGTTTTAGCTCAGAATATTTCCTGAATTTCGCGCCACAGATTAGGCAATCTACGATTATTTTCCTCACATTATGTATCTTCCACTCGTGGTCCCATTTTTCTTTCAAACTTCTGAAATACTCGTGACAGAAGCGGCATCTGAATCTCGATACTTCTCTGGTGTGTGCACATTTGATGTGTTTATTGAGCATCGATTCGAAATGGAACTCTTTATCACAGTAAAAACATGGTAGCGGAGAATTATTTTTATGATACTCCATATGCTGTGCAATCATCTTCTTGGAGTTGAATTTTCGTTGGCACAGATCGCATTGAAAGAAAGTGGTACCATGAATTTTCTTATGTTTCGAAAAATTACTCGAATCACTGAATGATTTATCGCAAAATGTGCATTTGTATATCGTAAGTTTCGCGTGTTCCCGCAAATGGGCTTTGTATTTGTCGACTTTAGTGAAGGTCTCCTTCTGACAGACCTCGCAGTGTATCGTGAGGGTGCCATTTTTGTTGACGGGTGTCTTGGCCAGGGTGCTCCTGATCACATGTTCTATCAGGTGCCTCTTGAGGTCGCCTACACGATCGAACACCTTCTGACACACGTCACATTTCTGAAATAATATTTAACTATGTTGAGTTTACGGGAAAATTTAATTTTAAAGGGGTGCAAATGTCAGGTTCGACTTGAACTTTCAAGTTGGAGGCTGATAAAATAATATAAATAATAAATGTTGATATTAAAATTATCATAATTAATATTTTATATATAAAACATTAGAAATGGAATAAAATAAGAAGTGGCAGCATCGTGGCATGTCACCAGATATTTTACTTTAAAACCGTATCGCATGTTTGGTAACCACGAACTCATATATTATGATAGTTTGTTCTGCAAATGTGCGTAACGTCGGCCGTAGGGCCTGGGGTGACCTCTTGCCAGAATGTGACGCCCTGGCCAGAAGAACAGATCTACTGGGGTGCGCTTATCTTCATGACTCATCAAGAAGACGTGGCAAAGTTATACGAACAGAAGAAGAATTTAACGGAAGCCAAGGATGAGTAAAGGTTAGGGATGGCATAAAAGAGCCCATAGTGTCGAACTTCGAAGAACTAAATAATATATAAAATAGCCTGCTTATATACGTACCGTGGTCTCTAAATTCATATTTCCATGCAAATTAACCATACATTTGAATTTCGAAATATTACCTTTTGTTTAACATAAAAAACGAGAAGGGCAGCTTCTCAATCAACAATTAATACCTGTCTATTTTTAAATGTTGTATTTTCTCAATGTTTTGAATTTTTGAAGAGGCGTGGAACATAATTTTGAATTGCGGCGTTAAAGCCTAGATTGTCTATGGCATGACAACTGACATATTACGTCAGAGAGAGCATTTTAAAATTGAAATAGAACTAGACCTCAGATGAAGTAAAAAATATAACATCACGCTGTGACTTATAGGAGTTGAGTAACGCGGGCGAAGCTGCAGGCAACAGCTATATATTATATAGCTGTACATAATATTATAGTTATCGCTGAACTATAACAACATGTACTGCTTGCTATACTCATATTTGTAAACAAATGCACTTAAATGTCAATTTAATCACAATTTAAACACGCTCGTGTGTTAAGCTCGCTTGTACAGAACTGACTCAGCTCATGCGAAGATAATCTTGTTTACAAAACAACCGTAATCAACAACGGATAAGATAATTTTGGCTGTCACAAGTCCACTACACGTACGTTTTTAATTTGTATGCATATTGCGTTTTTATAAAACTAGAATTCACTAACATAATATACTAGTCTAAAAGATGCGCTATATCACGCGTCCGTCTCCATGGTTTATCGATATAACCGGATGGAGTAGTAATGTAAGCCATATAATTCCGAAAATGGTCAGTGATTTGTCACTAACGTAATAGCAATTCAACTAACCAGTGATCTATTTATACGTCCCATCGGCTAATCATCCATCAATGGTCATCAGTCGGCCAATCAGAGCGTAGAACTGGCGCAGCGTCACAGCACAAATTTGGCGGAATTTGTTTTCATACAATACACGATATATCATTACCGCTTTATTCCGGTTATATGCTCGATGGCATAGGCACAACCATCCTGCTTTTTTCTCCCGTGAAACAGCTTCGCTGTGTTTCGGGATGGTAGAACGGTATTGTAATTAATAATAATAATAATAATAATAAAACAGGCATCGAGACTTATCTTAGGATATACAACGCGTGAATGAATTTTCTAAATTTCACAGATGAAGTAGAGAACGTACAGGGGCGATGCAGACCACTTACCTACCATCAGGTGGTACGTCTTTATTTTTTTTTCTTTATCGCCGGAAATGCTCTGAGGCATCCCGCGGGGGAGTGAGTCTCCCCACGCGGGTATGTGGGACTCGCTGCGCCCGACAGCTGGTAAATGGACGCAGCTCTACCCACTAAAACCCGGCGAGTGCCACCAATGCCGCCTTTGGTGAGGTGCCCCGGATCTAGAAAACAAACAGGGCACCTCGACGGCTAGTCAGTCCCGCAAGGGACCGACGCCACCTCCGCAGAGGGGTTGTCCCGCACCACAGAACAACCCCTCCCAACGTCGGGACAGTACAATGGGGTGAGGTTCCCATCCTCACCCTTTGCCCCCTGCTCTTCTGTCCCCTCTTCTTATAAGAGGGGTACAAAGAGCCCCCTCGGCCCAATTAGCTTCGCTCAAGGTGCACCGCTCACCCTAGGTTACTGAGCCCCACCGCCACGACAAGGCTTGAACCATGGTGGGGCAGGTGGTACGTCTGCACTTTTCTATAACAAGTAACATAAAAAAAATTAGCGTTTAAAAAGTACGAATTATTCTGTAATAACCTATACAGTAAATATGAACAGTTTGTTTAGATGCGCTAGTCTTCGTGTTACTCACAGTCGAATTTGATTATTTTTTACGATCCAACTAATATTATTAACTCGAAAGTTTGTATGTTCCATACATATTTTTTTTGTGTTACGGGTACCAGACAACGGAAATATATTAAATACTTTTATACCATACATATATTTAAGATTTTTACTATATAATACACACATTTAATACACATCCATGACCCAGAAAACTTTTTGTTCCCTGGCGGGATTTGAACCCGCTACCTCCAGCTTGAGCGCCAACGCGCTAACCATCGAGACACAGAGGTCGTCAAAATGTACATGTTTGTTACTCTTCCACACAAAACTACTGTATAGATTTTAATGAAACTTTTCAACAATATAGCTTATACATCAGAATAACACATTCTATAATAATTTATAAAGTATATTGTGTGTAACTAATAAAAATATTGTGTGAATTGTACAAAATGTCTGCCTATTTTTTTAAATAGCCTATTGGATCCCACTGCTGGGCAAAGGCCTCCCTTTCTTTGCTCCACCTATCGCGGTCCTGTGCCATATTTTTACTAAACTTTTTTTAAAAGTGCCAGTAAAGCCGCGAAGAACGGCTAGTACCAAATATCCACGACCTCTCAGCCGATTTTGGAAATCGTTTTGTAAAGGTCACTCAAGGGTCCAATTCGGTACGTTTTAATAAAGACTATAAAGGATTTAAGTGGTCCTATCAGGTGAAAGGGTATTGAGAGGTCCTGAATGCGAACAAAAGCATTTGTTCTACCCCGACCCATAAGGCTTGTGTTAAAAGTTAAAACAATATAAGAGGTGTGTTGTATGTTTACTTGAATTTCACTCAAATGAAAAGTTGCCAATCACCCAAATTCCCGGCAGAATGGTCGTTTACTACGTTATTTGATAAGAAAACCGCAAAGACGCAATGAATACCAACAGGACCGATTCCTTGCCACTCGCATCCAACACGGACCGGCCACCTGGCTATTTTAATGTCCGGCCAATACTTCGTCTACCTAAACGCGGCGTCCACTCTTGAATCTTACCATCGACCATCCGTTCCGTCCGTAAAGGGTTGTTTATTATAATATAAACCACGACAAGTCTGTCTGTCTCGTGCACTGAGGCTTCTGCAATACGTGTATTGATACATGTATATAAATAAATGAAATAATATAGTAGGACGGACATGAGGGGGCCCCTGTATGGGCAACTATATTAATCTCTATTCTATATTTAATCAATGAATTTCAAAATTGAATGGAATAACTAGGGAAAAACTAAACAATACAATTTTATCCTACACGTGAGGTCGTAGGGCAAAATATTAGACCATAATGTAAGATCGTGTGAGTCCATGGAACACATCAGCATCTTCATCATCATCATCATCACCATCAGCCTCTATCGGTCCACTGCTGAACATAGGACTCCCTTTATGAACGCCAAGACGGCCGATGGAATGGAAAAATATGTATTGAACACATACCTTATTATATTTCCGATGTCGCCTCGCCTTTTTCGCATGTAAAAGAAATATTTCATTATTGATAACCTTAGCGATCACCGAATCCGCTTGCTTGATTTGTTCGTATTTACTCAAGAACATGTCATCTTCGGAAGCGGGGCTGGTGACCTCGCTCCTCGAACCAATAGAGACAGTCGACTCCGTATCACTAGCGTTCACTTTATGGACGTCTCTGTGTAAATCCAGTTCGGAGTAATTGTTCGTTTTGAAATCGCACACATTACACATGAAAATGAAGTGTATTTTCGCCATGTGGGTTCTCATAGCTTCCATGCTAGCGTAGGATTTAGTGCAGCTCACACAGGAATACTTCCTTGAGTGTATCTTCAGATGGGTGCGGAGGGTAAACTTGGAGGCAAAGACTTTCCTGCACTTATCGCATTCTAGCTCTGGATCGCCATGCCCTAGGCAGTGCAGCTCAAACTTCTCCTGGCTCTTGAAGTTCTTGCCGCATTCGGCGCAGGTGAACTTGACCTCGCTGAAGGTGTCCAGCTCCTGTATGGGTATCCTGGGCTTGTGGCTGCTGACCACGTGCTGCTTGAATGTTGCCAGCTGGTAGAATATCTGCTTGCATTTGTCGCATTGGTATTTCTTTTTGTTGCTTTGTGTGTTTTCTGTTAATAACAATAACAAACATTTACTATATCTTCATGAAATGTATGACATTTTTGATGAATTTAGCCCTGAACTTTGATTCAAGTCATGGTTCAGGCCTTGACGTAGCGGTGGGGCTCAGTAGCCTGAGTGAGCCGCTGCACCTTGGGCGAAGCTAATTGAGACGAGGGGGCTCTTTGTACCCCTCTTATAAGAAGAGGGGACAAAAGAGCAGGGGGCAAGGGGCGAGGATGGGAACCTCAATGGGAACCTCACCCCATTGTACTGTCCTGACTTTGGGAGGGGTTGTTCTGTGGTGCGGGACAACCCCTCGGTGGAGGTGGAGTCGGTCCCTTGGGGGACTGACTAGCCGTCGAGGTGCCCTGTTTGTTTATTGCACTCGCCGGGTTTTAGTGGGTAGAGCTGCGTCCACTTACCAGCTTTCGGGCGCAGCGAGTCCCACATACTCCCGTGGGCAGACCCACTTCCCCGCGGGATGCCTCAGAGCATTTCCCGGCGTTAAAGAAAAAAATCGCTTGTACAATTTAAATTCTAGACAGTTTAAATCACAATTATATAAATGGTTAAATGGAAGAAACTTTTATAGCTTTAAGGACAAAGTTTAAGTGTAAAACATTATAGACATTAAATTTCATTGCTAATGTAATTTAAGCAAAGCATGATGTTCAAAATTGATTTTAACACCTGTATGTGACCATGTTTTTTGCAAATAAATGTTATTATTATTATCATCATAATGGTCAACCTTCTCCGTTCCACCTCCTCCCCCTGCAGAACCTTTCATATTAATAAACCTCTTGGAAAGCGCTCTTTTAATAATTATTATATAGTATATAATATCTGTTCCTATACATATGTAGTTTTCTGCCTTTAATTAATAATAAATAATAATATCTATGGACGCTTTTACACCACGTCCATCTGGTCCCGTGGTAAGTTCTCGAAGAAACTTGTGTTACGGGTACCAGACAAAGGAAATATATTTAATACTTTTATACTATACATATATTTAAGATTTTTATTATATAATACACATCCATCCACCCAGAAACACATAAAACTTTTTGTTCCCTGGCGGGATTCAAACCCGCAACCTCCAGCTTGAGCGCTAACGCGCTAACCATTGAGCCACACGGAGATCGTCTAATTTATTCTTCATTCATTACTCTAATTAGATGAAGATGGTATAAGTGATATTATAATATTTTGTTATGTAATTAGTTTGGCGTGCTTATGATAAAGGTTGGGAGCATAATTTTTTGTAAGAGGCTGTGCCACGCTGCTCTGCAGCCGAACTGGGCCGACACGACCGGGGTGGTACCTCTCGCCCACATAACACCGGCGTCACATACGTCACAGCTATGCTGTCACGTTTCGGGCGGTTTGTGAGTTTCCGGTGGCCCATTGGGGGGGGATAGGGAAAAAGGGTGCACGCATTTGCATAACTTTTGGTTGTGCGGTATATATTATGGGCGTCGGTAGTCACCATAAGGCTCCGAATGCTCGGTTGCCTCCTTGTGACATTAAAAAAAACCGGCCAATTACGAGTCGGACTCGTACACGAAGGGTTCCGTACTACATAAGACACTAACAAAAAATTACGTTTTTTGTATGTGAGCCCCCTTAGATATTAATTTTATTTTATTTTAATTAATTATATTTAAAGAGAACATAAAACTAAATATTCTGTGAATAGTTTATGCGTCTACTGTCGCCGTTATTAGTATCGAGCAAGAAACGGTAAAAAAATACGTTTGTTGTATGGGAGCCCCCTTGAATATTTGTTTTAGTAGTATTTGTTGTTATAGCGGCAATACAAATACATCATCTGTGAAAATTTCAACTGTCTAGCTATCACCGTTCTTGAGATACAGCCTGGTGACATACGGACGGACGGACAGCGAAGTCTCAGTAGTCAGTAATAGGGTCCCGTTTTTACCCTTTGGGTACGGAACCCTAAAAATGTCCATGATCTAATAGGCCGGGCACACTGATGGATATAAACTCCAAAAGGATAAGCTGCCAGGCTGATGACGACGATGATGAATAAAGATGATGATGACGTTGATCAAGGTGATGGTGATGATGATTATTATTTTTAAAATATGATTAACAACCTCCAGACGACTTTCAGCGTGTCCCATCAAGTTGGATTAGCGGTGGGACGACGGTAGACCCATCAAATAGTAAATTATCAAAATTAATTAGTTAATGAACAAGAAAATTTGTACATTATTTTTATTATTTTATAAACATAATATAATAATAGGTTATATGTCCTTATATGTCCTATTGATGGGCACGGGTCTCCTCCTCGAAATTAGGCGAGGATAGTGTTGGGTCTTAGTTCACCGATCCCCACCATGGTTCAGGCCTTGACGTGGCGGTGGGGCTCAGTAGCCTAGGGTGAGCCCAACACCTTGGGCGAAACTAATTGAGCCGAGGGGGCTCTTTGTACTCCTCTTATAAGAAGAGAGGACAAAAGAGCAGGGGGCAAGGAGTGAGGATGGGAACCTCATCCCATTGTACTGTCCCGACGTCGGGAGGGGTTGTTTTGTGGTGCGGGATAACCCCTCTGTGGAGGTGGCGTCGGTCCCTTGCGGGACTGACTAGCCGTCGAGGTGCCCTGTCAGCTTTACAGATCCGGGGCACCTCACCACGGCGGCACTGGTGGCTCTCGCCGGGTTTTAGTGGGTAGAGCTGCGTCCATTCCATCTTTCGGGCGCAGCGATGCGGGTCCCACATACCCACCTGGGGAAACCCACTCCCTAGGCGGGATGCCTCAGAGCATTTCCCGGCGTAAAAAAAAAAAAAAAGTTCACTGATGCGCTGTTGCTGAACTATACACACTATCAAAGAATCTCATCAGGCAGGTTTCCTCACGACATTTGCCTACACGAGGCTTTTATTAAAATAAATATACAACTATAGTATTTCCGATGTCAATTATTTTAAAAAATATCAACACGTTTCGACACAAATCTTTGTTATGTTACGCACTTTTAAAACAAATAATTGCATATTAGATTTTAGAAATGACGGACGGAGGACAGGCGGTGTCTGGTGGTAAGGGTTTAACTTCTTCAGAGAAATCTTTCATTTTGTTAAACGTTAACCCTGACACGCAAAATGGCAAGTCTCGGTGCCAATTGCCAGTATAATGCCTGGCCTGCCTCGCTTCCCAGAATCCCTCCCACCGGTAAGCAAAGTAACAGCTAATAACATACTCACCAAACACATGCTCCTCTTCCAACACGTTGTCATCACATTCCACGGAAGGATCATTGATGGCTATGTTCTGGATCGTCTGCCCGTACTGCGAGTCATTGCCGAGGTACAAAATTGTCTTCTGCTGCTTAGACAGGGACTGTATGTCTGAGGACATGAGCTGCTTCAACGCACCATTGTCCGTCCCGTTAGTCTTCTCCTTCTCAGTCTCTTCCGACAACTGGGATAGGAAGACTCCACATTCGAACTCATCATCTTTGTACAACGACTGATCGACTGTCATCTGGTTCAGTTCGGTCATTTGCACCTTTCTGAACTTCTTGTGTTCGAATTGATCGGTGAAATCGGTTTCCTTGTTATAATTATATACATTTTGAGTTATATATGTATTGTGCTGTTCGACGGTTATGTGTGCATTCGAGTTGTACACAGAGTAACATTCTTGGGACTCCACTGCATCATAGTTGTTGTAGACATACGGACTTCTGGCCGGGTCTATCCACACTTGGGACTGGTTGTAGGATGAATTCGGCAGCTGACTGGCTTCGGTCACTACGATGGGCGATATATTGTCATAGTTCTCCGACTGCAGCGAGTCCACCTCGTGTATGTTCACGTCATAGCTGTCTATCAGCTTGACGTTACAAAACCCGTTGTAAATGCTCATTTCGTTGCCCTCCGTGTCCAAAGAAGTTATGTTAAGGTCTATAAAAACGTTGTCTGTAGCCTCACATTCTGTTTCTAAACTTGTACAGTTCTTTGGAATGAGAATCACAGGGTAAAGCATCTCTGAGTCGGCAACTTGTTCGTTTTCCATGTTTCTTGCCCTTTGTAAACAAACATCACGTTTAAAATTTCCTTACATAATATAAAGGTAATCGCATTATGAAAATGTAAGGGTATTAGTTATTTTTATGATAATTTCTACTCACCACGTGGAATGACGGTGTATCGAGCGACGTTAAACGAAAAAAGAATGCACGTTTGAAATAAAATTATTAACTACCCTCACAATCTGACAGGTAATTCGAATATTTTATAGTCTACAATAACATCGGAATAAGTAATGGTGATTATTAAGATCAAGTTAAATTTAAAAAAAGAATCGAAAAAAGTGTCGTTATGGCTGAAAGATCGTTGTTTTGAATTCATGATTTTTTTTTAGCGTTACATTTAGCTAATATAATATATTGGTAAAAAAATTCTTAAGGTCACTTTAGAGTTCATAAATCATAACATTTTAATGTAAACAAACATTTTTTTTGCAAAGTGCGTTTTGTTTTTTATCAAAATGAGACAACAAGGAAACACTCGCCAAAGTCACGAGAAGTTAATTGTTACAATAACTTTTAATTACCGATCCATAAGATAAGGAAATTGATAATATTTAATATAAATAAGTAAACATTTTTCGAAATTGACATAATAAGTTGATATTTCAATTAAAACATGTTTCCTCAATTTATAATTATCTTTACAATTGTCAGTCACATCAATGGTAATAAAAAAGAAAACATTTAAATATTTCTAAACGTGCATTCGATTTATAAAAAGCATTTTTTAGGCTTCGCGCTGGATGTTTCAAGAAGTTCCGTCCCCAATCCCAATGTGAAGGATCTATTGACGCCACGTATAGTGGGGGGAGTGGACGCACCGACAGGGTATGCCACACACATGGTGGCACTGGTGTCTGGTGAAATGGTGACGCACTTGATATGCGGTGGGTCCATAATTAGCAAGAAGCACATCCTTACTGCCGCACATTGTATCGAATCTTTCGTTATTTGGGGTGAACTATTGCGGTGAGTATTTTTTTTATTGTCTTTTTTAATTTTCATAAAATAATAATAATTAAGAAAAAATCTCCAATCAGAGTAAAAGCCCGTCAGCTTCGCCCTCGTCAACTTGATTTAGAGCCGTATCCGGAGAGATGATTATTAATTAGCCTAACTCCTTATAACATCGGCTATCTGGTAGTGAAAGACCCGTCAAAATCAGCTCAGCTATTTCAGTGATTAACTGGACCAAACAGACATACAGATAGACAGACAAAAAGTTCAAAAATTATTTTTTTATTCACTTATATGCATTTAGTGAAAAGCTGTTAATTTGAAATTACAAACAGACATTTTAATTTTATTTATTTGTATAGATGAAAATTGAAAACACATACTTTTAATGGCTTTATTAATAATAATAATAAACCTTTATTTTCAGGCTGCATAGGCCCATAGATAAACCTTTTTTATTCCTCGCAGGGACTGTAGACACAGGCAGGCAGATATAATTGGGGTTTTGAATTATCAATTGTCAACCATTATCAACAATTATATGCTCCCTCAGAAAAGTAGAACACAAAAGAGGAAATGTGTACCTACTAGTAAAGTTATATAATATAACACTTGGTTCAATAAGTCTCGGGACTAAATAAAAAAAAAACTTTTTTTTGATTATAATATTTTTTATTCATCAACGTAGTCTCCTTCAGCTGCGATACATTCCCTCCAACGGTTCTCTAACTTTTCTATCCCATGAGTGTAGAACGATTTTTCTTTGGCTGTAAAATAAGCCTCCGTTGCTCCGTTGCTGCGATTACTTCACCATTTGTGTCAAATTTCTAACCTCGAAGCATTTTTTTTTCAAGTCTGCAAAGAGCCAGTAATCACTGGGGGCCAGATCTGGCGCATAAGGTGGATGTGGAAGCAATTCGAAGTGCAATTCGTTTAGTTTGGCCATCGTTACCATTGATTTGTGACATGGCGCATTGTCCTGGTGAAAAATCACTTTTTTTTTCTTCAATTGAGGCCGTTTTTCCGCGATTTTGTACTTTAATTGCTCCAATAACCCCATGTAGTATTCGCTATTTAATTTCTGTCCTTTATCAAGGTAGTCGATGAAGATTATTCCATGCGCATCCCAAAATACAGAGGCCATAACCTTGCCAGCTGATTTTTGTGTCTTAGGCCGCTTCGGGCGGATTTCACCGGGTGCTCTCCACTCTGCTGACTGCCGATTGGATTCCGGAGTGTAATAGTGAATCCATGTTTCATCCATTGTCACGTACCGACGTAAAAAATCCTTTTTATTCCTGTCAAACATAGCCAAACAACGCTCTGAAGCATCAATACGCTGTTGCTTTTGATCAATCGTGAGCAAACGCGGCACCCATTTGGAAAAAAGCTTTTTCATGGACAAATGTTTATGTAAAATGGTGAAGACACTACCAGTTGAAATCTTCACTATCTCAGCTATCTCACGCAATTTTACTTTTCTATCTTCCTTCACGATTTTCAGGACTTGGTTGATGTTTTGTTGAGTCACTGCTTCATTTGGACGACAAGAACGTTCAGCATCATTTGTATCCATACGACCGCGTTTGAATTCAGTATACCACCGACAAATTGTTGTTTTAGACGGAGCAGATTCTAAATAACACTTTTTAAGCCACTGCTGCGCTTGAACGGTGGTTTGTCCCATTAAAAACATTTCGAAAGCACAGGCCATCATTTTGATGGCATGTGCTTTCGAAAAATAAAAAAAGTTTTTAATATAAGCCGCCATGTCTATGTTAGTCCCGGGACTTATTGAACGATCTAGTATTTAGCAATATAAAAATCAATAAATGATTTTTATATTGCGTTTATAGCGTTCAAATAACGCCTGTTGGTAAATAATAGCAAACTTAATATCTCACATCTCATAACATTGCTCAGCGATTTTATCCAACAACTTAACTTATTTTTACTGCAGGTCCTTTCGAGGTTACATCGGTAGCGAATACTGGAATTCTAAAGGGAAACTGATCACATTCACTAATCACTCAATCCACAAAGACTGGGACTGGGCGACTCTGAAGAACGACATCGGGGTATTGTCCACTGATGATATCAAATTGAGTGACCGGGTCACGATCATTCCGCTGCACTTCAAATGGGTTGGCGGAGATGTGAAGTGCTCGGTGACCGGATACGGCACTATTGATGTGAGATTTTCATACTTTATTGAGTGGTAACAATGTATTAAAACTAGATGCAATCTTCCATTAGTGCAGTTCGGCTACTTCTGTCCTTCCATCTGTAGGATCTTCTTTAAAAACGAAATTACCATAGTAGAAATCTTCACAACTGGCATAGAAGAAAATATTATACGAATTTACTATGCGTTTCAAATGAGGATAGGACGGACTTAGCGCCATGACGTCATATCTGTCAATTCAAACCAGTTAGGTAGGGTGGACAGAAAAGTTTTCTTTTAATTAAATTTATTTACAGAGATTGAGTGAAAAAAAATCAATCAGAATCTAGCTATTCCATTCCGCTCATCTTTGCATTTCTGTCCGAGTGCGCGTCGGATACGTGTTAACGTGTTTTTATTTATTCCTGTAGCCAAATGAACTCGCTTGGTCACTTACTTTACTTACATTTTGCAGTGTTTGCAAAATGGTAGCGTACATTTCACGATCAAACTTATATTTCCTTCAGGTCCTCACGACGGAGCACACTAATAACGGCAAGATGGCGACCGCGCGGCGTGGTTATTTTCTTTAATAATTTTGTCATGGCTCCAGAGCATTTGCGGCAACAATGAAATAACAAAATGTTATTATATGGTTTTAAAAACGAATTATGACGTCAACTTTTTAAATAATTTATGACTATTTAACGTTTTTATTCAAATTCGATTTAAAATTATTAATAATGCAAATAAGTTTTTGTGCAAACCGTACTTTTCAAGTGCTATTTGACAGATAGAGGTTATTGACGTTCCTATACTTATTTGAATCGCAAAATATACAACTTTTTGTAATAATAGATTATAAGATTTTGAATACTCGGCTCCTTTTTTTTCGAAATAATAATATTTATTATCATAAGATAAGCCTAATCATTCAAAAATAATGGAACATCATTTTGTACAGTTAAAATCACATTTGTCCTAACAAACCTATACTCTCAGTTCATGCAGGAGGTGCCGGACAGGCTCCAACTGCTGTACCTCTCCACGCTGGACTCTGGCAAGTGTGTAAAGCGCATCCAGGAGCTGCAGGCTCAGGGCTCGATGGCGCCCAGTGTCGACCCGAAATTGGAGATCTGCACCTTCCACTCCATAGGACACGGCATGTGCCATGTAAGTGATGGGTAGCTTGCTAGCGGGGCCTCGTATCGACATGTCGGGCAAAATGTTTATATGAGGTTCTGGATAGTTTTCTGGATAATGCTTACACATTTGGGGCCCCTGTAGCCCGGGGGGCCCGTCACCTGTACCTTCGCTGTATCCAGGTGATACTGGACTCGTATAGAAGCGACAGAATATTAAAGACCTTTCAAATCTATAGGCACCGGTGATCACATTGGCTTGGAGAAAAAAAAATGGGACATACATAATATTATTATTACTACATATTTTCCTATACGACGACCTTGTGAAAATGACACTCTGGTAACAGGGTAAAGACGGCTCCGCAAGACATGTTACAAAACGTCCAACATTGATAACCCTAAATGTTTCTGTCCAGAGACTCGTATTAAAACTATTTAAAATGGGATTTTACAAGGTTCGTAAACAAGACATTCGTAGACAATGCCGATTTATCGAGCCCCATGAAGATAGTTAAATATCCGGTTTTAAATAGTTTTAATTATTCAGAAGCAGTCATTGGATACCCTTTACCCTTGCAGGGCGACTCCGGCAGCGCGCTGTTACTGAGGACGCGCCTAGGCCTAGAACAAATTGGTATCGTGTCGTGGGGCTTCGCCTGCGCCTTGGGGGCCCCCGACATGTTTGTGCGTGTCAGCGCCTACGAAGACTATGTGTGGCCCATGATTGAGCCCTACTTGTAGTTATATAGTGTTTGAAATATTGTTAATTAAGCTATATTTTGCCATTTGGTCATTGTTATATTTAGATCATTTTGTTACTTATTGTCTTTACTTATAATAAAACTGTAGACGTGTAAATTCTGTACATTGAAAATAATTAAAAAATAAATAGCAGGGGGTATTACTAGATCGATACCCAACCCAAAAATGTTTTTAGAATTTTTTTTGTCTGTCTGTCTGTTTATTCAAGCATTCAAGTACTTTTTATTCAGGAAAAGTATACACATTAAAAACAAACTTATTTTTGCGGTTCGATCCCTAGACATAATTACTGTACCAACATATATAATAAGTTTGTCGTACGTTACGTCAACCGCAGTGGAGTATAGGGCCGAAGGTCCAACTTGGCTTAAAGCGAGGGGCGGGGGCCGGGACCTGCCAGCGAGCACCTACCTTACCTACCTCTAGTCAGAACCTCAGGCCGCGCGTATCGCATCATATATTTTTGACTGTTATTTCGGACGGACGTGTCAGGCGGGGAGTGTAAGGAACACTCACACAATAATAATTATTCTTAGAAATTGTATGCTTGTTGCAACCGTGCTTTTCTGCGCGCACTTTTGCATTTCCTTTATTTTTTATTAAGTACAGTTTAGAGTAGTTACTTATCAGATTTATTATAAGGTGTAGGAATAGATTTTAAAGTTAACAAAATAAAGTATAGGTTATTTAAGACTGTCTAGCTGAAGTGGACGCAGACCTGTCGCTTTCTGCGGTCATCCGAGCGATGACTGACAGTGAGAGCACATGACTACCTTGCAGAAGGAGAGTACCGCCTACTCTCCTTCTGCAAGGTAGTGATGTCGCAGAAGGGGGAGGAGGAGCGGGAGAGAGAGCTTTCTTGAGCCTCTTCCCGCAAGAGAGCATGGCGGCGAGAGGCGGTTGCACCGCCGTGAGGGACCTGTGCGTGGCCTATCGGGGGATCCGCTGGGTCCGGGCTATAAGGGACCCTTATATGATCAGGGTGCCTTAAGCGGAGTAGGAGGAGGGGCCGCGCCGGATCACCCAGACGACGAGAAGAACACCGCTGGGGTTTAGTGGGTAGAGTCTGCGTCCATCTTACCACGTTCTCAGGCGCAGAGAGTCCCACTTAACCCCCGGGGCCCCCCCGAACCTGGTGGTATGCATAGACGCACTCCCCAGAGAAAAAAAGACAGGATTATTCATTCGTGTATTATGTTTTAGTAGATATTTGTTTAGCGTAGACCGTACGTAGGCGTAAATAATAATTATTTTTATTTTATTTAGTTTTTAAAAATAATCTTTGGTATAGGCATTAGTTAATTATTAATATATAATTCAATAAAGGTAATAGGTAGAGTTGGTTAGTTATTAATTTTCAGTGTCTAGATTAGGCGCTAGGTGATTCTTTTTCTATAAGGGTAGTTTTAAAGATTTCTATATTTTTAATACGGTTATAACACGATGCCCTCCACAAAGAAAACTTCTCTTTCTGCTACATCGAAATACGCTAAGGGAATGAGATCACAAGAATCTGCTGAGGAGCGAGAGTCCCGGTTAAACCGCATTCGAGAGAAGCATTACTGAAACAAGAGCACGCGAAAGCAGCGCCGATCGAGAATATAAAACAAAACATAAATAATATAAAAACAAAAAATATAATATGAAACAAAGTCCTTCCTCGCGTCTGTCTATCTGTACAACTAGGTACAAACTAACTAAATGGATTTTCATGCTGTTGTCAACATGAGATAGAGTAATTCCTGAGGCAGGTATATAATTTACCAAGACTGTATAAATTGATAAATAGTTGGATAATTATTGTGATAGTCGGAAAAGTTTAAGCCGCTTGGGAGCTTACATTAAAAACACAGCCTTATTCCCTTTGGAGAATAAAATAAATTAGCAAAAACTTAGAAAAATAATCATCATCGGTCCGGATACGTCTGTAAATAAAAGTTAACGCGGGCGAAGCTGCGGGCAACAGCTAGTTGTTGATAAATTTAGTAATAGTAATTTTTGTTAATAATTTGAGTAAAATATAGTTTTTTTTTAATATCTCAGTTAGTATATATAAGCCAATTAAAATAATTAATAAAATATCTTAAAACAGCTTTATCGAGCGGCAGTACAATAACCCCCGAGTTACGTGACTTTGGAGTTTGGGGTCACTGACTCTACGTATTTGTAGTAAAATACTTATTTAATATACCTACTTATTTGAAATTATATAATTTCAAATAAATACGCATATTTTCAAAGGTGCATAACTTTGTCAAAAACAAATATTTAAAAAATCGTATAGCGCATTTATCATGCTTACATACCCAAAGGGTAAAACGGGAACCCTATTACTAAGACTCCGATGCCTGTCCGTCTGTCACCAGGAGCTGTATCTCACGAATTGTGACAATTACAGTTAAAATTTTAATAGATGATGTATTTCTGTTGCTTATGCCTGAAAAAATAAAATCGCGTCCTCTGTAAGTGTAATTACACGGTCTGCCCTGCCCTTCTCTCTGAAACACAGCAAAGCTGTTTGACGGGAGAAACAAGCAGGATGGTGGTAAATTGTATACCAAACCAAAGTATGATTATTTCTTAAGTTATTTGCATTTTGAATTCAGTTTTTTTACCTTTAATACTACTTAACTGTGTGTTAAGTGAAAAGGAATTTTATATACTGGATTCTTCTTCTTGATCGTTACACTCTTGACAGAGTGGTTGTGGTCATCACTTTAGGGGTCGGTGGCGTGCTTCACTATCCGTCGCCAATCCTCGCGAACAGCTACCTTTCTGGTACACTCATGGAGAGGACCATCGTGGATAACCTTCACTTGGTCGGTCCATCGCATCGGTGATCTGCCGCTTAGTCTAGTGCCTTGGACTTTTCCCTGAACTACGAGGCGTTCCACACACACACAAGTCACAGAAGACATAAAACTGATTTCCCCAAGGACATAAACCAATTTGTCAATAGTGATGTAAGTATATTATTTAATTATCTATAATATTACCTTTTTACGAGTTGAGTTCATAAAATGAGAAAGATTAGGTACCAATTTTCTTCACACTAGCCAAAAAAAAAAACAACTTTTCTTTAAAATAATTATGTAATTATTTTGTCTCGATAAGCTAACACTACAAACCAACGCACCACCTGTTATTGGTTTGCTCGCTTCCGTTCTGGAAATTTTGATCTGAAAAATGAACCTCGCGGTCGTCCGAAGACTGGTCGACAATGACGAATTAAAAGCGATTGTGGAAGCTGATGATACACAGTCTACGGCTGAATTAGCAGCAGATTTCGACGTTAGCATCAAAACAATATTGGTCCATTTACGTCAAATTGGCAAGGTAAAAAAGCTTGACAAATGGGTGCCCCACAAACTCAATGTTCGCCAGCACGAAGTACGCGTCGAGACGTGCCTTGCACTGCTCAACAGACACACAAATGAAGGAATTTTGAACCGCATTGTTACCTGCGATGAAAAATGGATTCTGTTTGATAACCGCAAGCGTTCAGCAAGTTAGTTGGATCTTGGTTCAGCACCCAAACAATGCCCTAGGTAAACGAAAATTTACCCCTAGAAAAGTGATGGTCACTGTTTGGTGGTCTAGCGCCGGTGTGATTCATCACAGCTTCTTACCAAACGGGGTGAGCATTACTGCATATGTGTACTGTGAAGAACTGAACACAATGATGGAGAAACTGGCACATCTCCGACCAACATTGGTCAATCGCTCGTCTAAGCTGCTCCTGCACGACAACGCGCGACCTCATACTGCACAGCAGACGGTCTCCAAGTTACAAGAACTGGGGTTGGAAGCTCTCCGTCATCCACCCTACTCACCAGAACTTGCGCCTACAGACTACTACTTTTTCCAGAATTTGGATAACTTCTTGGCGGGAAAGAATTCAATACCCGAGAAGCTACTGCTTTTCGGGTGTTTGAAGAATTTGTTGCCTCCCGTCCAGCTGATTTCTTTAAGAAGGGCATCAATAAACTGCCACTGCGTTGGCAAAGATGCATTGATTGCATGGGTGATTACTATATATATATATATATAAAAAATACATGAAAAAAAAATCGTTTAAATTTTTTCATACAAAACGGCAATTTCATAGGTAAAGATCTAATATTTATTGAAATAGTATACCTACATAGATCCGAAGTAACTTTTTATTTCACTACATTTTAAATATTGAATGTTAATTTTTATTTTTAAACTTCATATTTTTTGAAAATGGAATATTTAAATGTTTAGGTAGGAAAAACATATCCGACCTTAGAATAATTTAACACTATAGAAACCAAGTCTGCGCGCCCATGTTGAAGCGCCTTTATTGGAGCCATCATGGGCTTCATGGTTCCAAACGCCGGGCCACTCCATAGACCGCAATTATTTAGCGTGGAAATTCAATTAAATTGATCAAACCAAATATCAAAAAAAATCTCCTCAAATGCTCTATTAGGATCCGTAATTGCTCCAGTGATTAAATAACTATTTAATTAAATATTTGCAATCAACATTACAAAAATGGTTTTCCCTATATCTCAGCAAATTATTGTTTTTTTTCTATTTTATTACCCCAAAAAATTGCTCCCAATTAGTTCTTTTGATACCTATTAGTCAACTTAACTTACTTACTTAACGACAAAAGGCAACATTGTGAATCGATTTATTGCTTCATTTTTGACAGAGCACTTGTATAGTGCCGCCCTTTTGGCGGCCATTGATAAAAATTTAGTCCTCTCTCCTTAAGAATGCTATCGGCTAATGCCTACAGCCTAAGGCCTTCGGAAAAATACTACGAACGTGATTGTACTTGCAAGGAGTTATATAGGTTTAAACAGTGTAAGAGATTCCATATTTTGTGATTCGGTAATCACTAATCAGTCAGGACATACATTGTACAACTTCCTACCATTTAACTGTTGTTGGACGTTTAAAATCTAACTCGTAGTGAATTATGAATTTAAACCAAATCCACTAGAACACACTCAAAAAAAAATCATCAAAATCGGTCCAGCTTTTAGGAGTTCAGTGACATACACACGCACAGAAGAATTATATAATATACTAGATGTTGCCCGCAGCTTCGCCTTTTTAGCCTAAGTAACTCTTTATAATACCGACAGACAGAGAGACAGACAGACGGACAAACAGGCTAAAATTGGAAAAAATTCTATTTGGGTTGGTACATATTATATCCAAATAGCATTTTTTCGTGTATACATCCATATTATGCATTCAATAAAAATCTGTTATTTTAATATTACAAACAGACACTCCAATTTTATTTATCTGTATATATGTATATATCAGCTATCGGCCAGTGAAAGTCCCATCAAAATCAGCCCATCCGTTTCAGAGATTAGCCGGAACAAACAGACGGACAGTTAATAGAATCAGGCGTTACTTTGCGGAAATCCATTATATAAGATATTAAATTATATTATATTAATTAGCAATTATCCCGCGAAACACTCAGTCTTTACAGCAAATGTGTGAGTGCACGCATATGCATGCATATAGCACCGCCCTCCTTTCCCACACTGCATATGCGTACACTCGCATGCACCACCACCCACATGCACCACAACCACAGTAAAAGACCACCACCAAACAATCTACATACGTTTCGCCCCGACACCGAGGCATCCTCAGGATGTAGACTCTATGATTTAATCGTAGAGTCGAGGGCGGTACTATATGCATGCATATGCGTGCACTCACACATTTGCTGTAAAGACTGCGTGTTTCGCGGGATAATTGCTAATTAATATAATATAATTTAATATCTTAACAGACGGACAGACAGAAAAAAATAAAAAAAATGCTATTTGGGTATATGTATCGTGTATACATTCATAATATGCATTCAATAAAAATCTGTTATTTTAATATTGTTACAAACAGACACTCAAATTTTATTTATCTGTATAAATAAAGATAAAATAACGGAGACTCTTAAGGTAATTAAATAAATAAACAGTAGTAAGTATAACACTTTTATTTTGCTGGTCCTTAGAGTAAGCAATAACTTAGGCCATACTCTGCCTTATCCAGTTCTGGAAGGCGCTGATCCTCACGAACATGTCTGGGGCTCCGCGGGCACAGGGCAGGCCCCAGGACACGATACCGATCTGCTGGCCGTTGTCGGAGCGGAGGAGGGCGCTGCCGGAGTCACCCTGGGACAAATAAAATTAGTTGGCTTGGTTACTAAACTAGTCGATGTCACTTTTTTATGGTATAACCTGCACAGTATAACGACGCAACCGCGCTGTCGGAGCCTTATGGTGACTACCGACGTTCATAGCCATCAGATGCGTTGCCCTCTTTTTCCCTGTCCCCTCCTCAATGGGCCACCGGAATCTCACAAACCGCACGAAATGCGACAGCATAGTTGTCACTTGACGCCGGTGTTTCGATTACTTAAGCGAATTCAATATCTCTTACGTTGCAAGTTCCCTGGTTCACAGCGCGGAATGTGCAGATCTCAATGTGTGGCTGCACTGCGGGTACTCCTCGGATGTTCAGCTGAGCTGCCACCCTGGCGACCTCGCTGACGCACACGTTACCATCGATGACCGATGCTTGCAGGTCCAGAAGAACAGCAGAGAGGGAACCACCAGCCTGAAAAAGAAAATGTATATAGTAGGTAATGTTTAAATTGGCAGTGGAAGTGGCATATTATGTGTATCTCTTTCAGAGGATCCGTCAATCTGTGATATGTTCTGAAAAGAATGACATGTCAAGATCTACCATCTTGCACCTTAGACCAGAAACGCATGGAGTAGTCATCAGGTGCTAGCAATAGTCAGGTGAACTTGTTATTGTTCATAGGCGTTGACTTTTTACCATCAAAGTCGCAACTTATCGCAGGGAAATGCTTTTTAAGCATGTAGCCAGGATCTCGGATCGATCCTGACCCTATGTGGGACTCGCACCTGGGAGTGCACTACCCGTAAACAAAAACCACTGCGAGCGCCATCAGCCGCTTTTTGAGGGTCCCGGATCTGCAGGCAACTGGATCACCTCAGCGACAGACTGGCCCTGGTGAATGCCAGACTACTCCTCGTAAAGGGAGACTGCCCGGCCGCTACTAAGCAGTCCCCGCGACGTCGTGCCATACTGGGCCTAGGTTCCCATCCGGAAGCCCAACACGAGCACAGGGGCGTTACTGGAGGCGCATTATGTAATGCCTCCTACGCACTCACTCGTCGGCTTCCTTCTGGGACATGACTGCCTTGCCGAAGGAGACCATCGCCGTCCAGGACTCGTCATATGCTAGTTTGTCTATTTAAGTAAGGAATATCTTTTCTTCACTTGCTTCAAACATCAATTTCTTTATCATATTCCTGGGCTTTAGGCCTCGACATAACACTGGCTTGGATGTGGCTCTATAACTAGGTCTCCCTCCCTCTGACAAAACGATTCTGACACGAGTGACAGTCTTAGGAACCATCAAGGAGTTGAATAATATTTGAATGGTCCTCAACGCAACTGCGAACTGCAGGTGTCTGTGGATGTCGATCACTACCCACCAAAATTAACTGACTCCTTAGCCCCCTATCCTAAAAAAATAATTACTGTGGTCCTGCCCCATCCGTTGACCCTGGTGGCAACGCCAGCGCCAATCCAGTTGTAGTTGAGGTTCACTATCTGGACGGCGTTGGACAAGGCGATGTTGGAGCTGGTGACCAGGATACCGATGTCGTTCTTGATGATGCCGGACACCCAGTTAGGGTGGGTGATGTTCCTGGCCACGTTGTAGTGGATCCCGCCGGTGTTCCAGCGGTTGGTGCCGACGGTCACTTGGAGGGAGCTGGAATTTTTAGTCGTTGTTAGAGATTCATGGTTAAGTTGATAAGGGATGGAGCATCTCGATTGATTTTATAGCAGTAGTGCCACTGCTCTAAAATCGAAACCCTTCTTATCAGAGCTTTACTACATCATCAGAAACTGTTATAATATGGTCTAAACTCAGTCTAAACCAATTTACTATGATGTGTATTTCTAATTTCTATCGCTATTAATATTAACATAAGAGAAATAGAAAATATTTAAACGTCTGGTAGTAGTTTTTATAGTCAGAAAGATGAAAAGAAGATCTTACGAAAACGAAATTAGTATAGTCTAATTAGAAATAGTTCGTAGAGTCCCCACCTGCTCAAGGATCCCCAGCTGAAGACAGCGTCGATGCAATGCGCGGCGGTGAGCACGTGTCTGTTGGAGATGATGGAGCCACCGCAGAGGAAGCTGCGGACGAGCAGTCCGTTGGTCATGGCGACCATGTGGGGGACGCTGCCGGCCACCGTGCCGCCCACGATGCGCGTGTTGTCCGTGTGGTCGAAAAATATCGACATGTCCTCCTGCGCTGGGAGCGCTGGAAACAAGAAGAAATTAAATTGTCAGTCGTTTTATTCAATATTAGCTGTTACAGAGGTTTAAAACAAATATTTTTTAAAAATCTCCTTTAAATTAGTCTATAATCTTAGCATTCTAAAACTTCTATTAGCCCGTTATAATAACACAGTAAAATCGACTCGAATGAGGCGACGGTAAACGACGTAACACTTCTGCAGCGTGTATGCTATACTGCTTTATTTATTTCCATCTTTCGTTAAAGACTCTGATTGATGATGATTATATTACAAGTCTAATATCAACATATATATGTTTAACATCTGCCCGGCGCGGGCGTGCCGTGACACACAACTTTTTTCTGTTCAATACTGGCAGTTCTTTGCGGTTAATCACTCCCAATATTGGATAAAACTGTACACTATATTAGAGGACAGTTTTATTTCTCCTCAATAATTGTTCTATCATGTACATAGTTTATTTTTATTTTCAAAAACGACCATCATGGTCTATGGTTCAAGCCTTGTCGTGGCGGAGGGGCTCAGTAGCCTAAGGTGAACCCAGCACCTTGGGCAAAACCATTTAAACCGAGGGAGCTGCTCTTTGTATCCCTCTTATAAGGCGGCATTGGTGGCACTCGTTGGGTTTTAGTGGGTAGAGCTGCGTCCACCTTACCATCTTTCGGGTGCAGCGAGTCCTACATACTCGCCTGTGGAGACCCACTCCCCTGCGGGATGTCTCAGCATTTCCTGGTAATTTTTTTTAAATTATTATTTGGCGCATTAGGGTATGGTATAAATGGTATTTAAGATAAGACTTATCCAAGACCAACCAAGTAATGCAGGGACAGTCTTACGTCAGGAATTTCAGTTCTGCATTTTTCATTAAAAATAATCGTATTTATATTGATAAATGCAGAACTGATAATATAATTATATATCACGAGACTTGCTGTATCTCAGTGATTAGTTTTGTTGATAAAAATGAGTATAAAAATAAAAACAAATCAGGATAACGGTGGGTACTCTTGTGACATTGTCATAGATAATAATTAGTTATCCTCGTGATAACATTCGATGAATCTGGTGATGGCTTAACGATGAAGGAGGACAATTTTTGGCTTGGGTACTATTAAAGGCGTGCAGTCTCTCGTAGCAATTATTATTATTTTATTTTTCTTAGTGGAAAATATTTCTTCACTGCTGTCACTATCAATAGTTGCAGGCCGAATTACCCTACAATTTTGTCATCAAGCTCAAATATGTATTTGTCTATCTCGTACTCTTACATCACCTGAAACAATTGTTCCGCGTCAGTGAGAGGGACATAGTTTTCTTCGTCTTCACCAGCCTAAATACCGCGGCAGGCCGAAATAAGGCCTGTTCTGCAGTGAAGGTGTTAAAATGTACAAATCAAAGATTCCCAAAAAATATCCGAATCATTGATCATCAAAACCATTGGATCCGGTGACGATAAACTAAATTTTACTCACCAAGGCTCCCAACGAGGAACGTAACGAGCAGGAGAGCACTTTTGTACGACATTTTTCGACCCCGAATAACGAGTAACGTATCATTTTAACTTTTATAGTGTCGGTGGTGAGATAAGCTATGGATTATCATAGATAAACGAATAATCAATTTAAATTCTGATTATAATTTAATTAATATGACGTTGGACACGTAAAAGATAAACATGCAGAATATCCAAGGATTAGTAAGCACTTCTTTAAGTTTTTGTTATTTTGAATACATTCATGAAAGCGTTTCAAAGGGCGGGGCTGGCAATGTGATCACGGGCTTTGAGATTTCCATCGTACGTCTTAAGATTTACTATCTACTCCTAGATTTCCATCGTACGTCTCAACATTTACTACTCCTAGATTTCCATCGTACGTCTCAAGATTTACTACTCCTAGATTTCCATCGTAATACAATATAGTACAATATAGTTGTTTACATTAGTTTAGGTTCTCTTACATTCTACTTCCTAGAAGTGTGCAAATATTACATTTTAGTTTTAGGTTTACAAAATATACATATATACTATTTAATAACAAGTCTATTCATATGTCATCATAATAATAAAATCAAATATCAATACACAATATAAATTAATAAAATCTAGTTTGCGCCCAATGCTCAATTTCATACACTTCAATTATATTATTTGATTATCATTTAAGAATTCATTTACACTATAATAGCATTTTTTGATAAGCAGATTAAAATTTTTTCTTTTAAATACTATAATATTTTCATCTTTGTACTGTTGTGGTAATTTATTAAATAATGTAATAGCCATACAAAATGCACTGTTTGAATAGATTTGAAGTTTTTTAATTGGAACATATAATTTATTTTCATTACGTGTTCTATATCTAGTTACTTCTTTCTGTTTTTTAAATAATTCACTATGTTTCCATACGAATACCAGTATCTCGAATATATATAGACAAGGGAAGGGCAAAATTTTATATTGCTGTAACAATGGTTTTACCTACCTACGTACCTACGTCTCAAGATTTACTACTCCTAGATTTCCATCGTACGTCTCAAGATTTACTACTCCTAGATTTCCATCGTACCTACGTCTCAAGATTTACTACTCCTAGATTTCCAACGTACGTCTCAACATTTACTACCTACTCATAGATTTTTTTTTCGAAGTGTCTAAGCTAATGGTCGGGTTTTCGGTTCAAGTAACATAAAAATCGTCGTCATCTAAAAATAAAAATAAGTTCACGTAAAATAAATCTTTATTCAAATCGTCTTAACTCTGCATTTCTTCTTACCGAAACTTTAAAAACTGCTGGCTACATGCACGGGCACGCATCAATTGCCACATTCCTCTTGGCTCTTACATAACACTAACTAAATTAACAGTAGGTAATATCCGAAATGATGATTATGAAGATCCGTCTAGTTATTTTATGATTTGATAGGAGAATACACGATGTTAAAAGGTCTGTCTGCGTGCTTCAATTTGTATAAAAATACTGGTCAACGGTTAAGGCACAAACAGGTAACAGACGGACATACATAAAGAGAGGGTTGCAATCGGATTTACGAGTAGGGTAATTAAGGTTTTTTTTTATGGCATAGTAGGGCAAATGAGCAGTCGAAGCCGTTTGGCGACTACTGACGCCCAAACACATCCACACAACCAAAGATTATGCAGATGCGTTGCCCTCCTTTTTCCTAACCCCCCCAATGGGCCACCGGAAACTCCCAAACGGCACGAAACGCGCCAGGATAGCTGTCACTTGACGCCGGTGTAATGTGAGCGAGAGGTACCACCCCGGTCGTGCCGGCCCAATTCGGCTGTAAGCAGCATGGCACTACCTCTTAACACACAGCGATAGATGCCACACTTTTTTAATAACTTAAACGTTTGTGATGTGTTCCATAATCTATACTAATATTATACCTAAAGCTGAAGAGTTTGTTTGTTTTAACCCGCTAATCTCACTGGATGGAATGGTCCGATTTGAAAAAATATTTCAGTGCTAGATAGCCCATTTATCGAGGAAGGCTATAGGCTATATAACATCACGCTGTGACTAACAGTAATTAAGTCGAGTAAGTTAACGCGGGCGAAACTGCGGGCAACAGCTAGTTATTAATAAAAGAAATAATTAAGTAATATAATTTAATGTAGTCTATTTTATATATTAAGCTACAAACCAAATAATAGGCATGTATCCTCATTTATAAGACTTATGCTTATAAATGAGGATAGATGCCTATTATGTGGGTTACTTGCCGCAATTACATTTCTACGTGTGGGATAGTTGCCCTATGTAATAAATAAAACAATATTTTGATTTTCATAACTTTAATTAACATTCTAGCCGTTACGTTACAAAGGCTATGGTCTAATGGTTGTATAGCTTGTGTGCTGCGACTTGGCAAACAAAAGAGAATAATTCATTTTTCTTCTGCAGTCAAAATGTTAGGCATTTCAGCAGAATTTGTGTGTGAAGAATACCTATCAAGATGGAAAACACGTTGAGGCTGTCTGGGTACAAAATTCTCTATTAGCCAGCCACTTCTGAAGCTGATTTCTTGCTCATGTAGAGATCTGATCCAAGAGGGAATGATGATTAATAATTAGCTATCAAATATAGAAATTCCCAATGTATTTTTTCTTGCATATTGTTTCATAAATCGTCGTTATAGGGTTCTGGCTGGAATTTCACTACGAGAAACTTTATTTTATTAATAACATATATATTTTGCCTTAGCTCTTCAATGGCTTTATTAATCTTTAGGATTATTGGATTGTTTGTGTTATCTGTTTGGCGTTTGCGACAACGTTATGACCATCTAAAATTTGTTGCACAATTTTGATGTTCTCTCATGAGTCGTCAACTCATTTTCATTATCTTATCTTAATACGACCAACAAACGATTATTTATATTTACATATTCTGATGAATCAACATCCGTACGCATCTCAAGTATCCTATATCCTTATTTTGAGAGCAATGGAAAAGTACTGCTTTTTTGTTTCCTACGCTTATCACAGAGTACACAAAAAATCCGGATGTTTTTTGTATGCAGGAGTTTTTAACAGTGGGAGGCGCGGCTCAAGGGCATTCTACCTTGAGCCGCGCTCTTCATGGGTACCACCATCCAGTTTGATTCTTAGTGACAACTTCAACAGCTTTTCCGTGTTCCGAAACGGGCCGGACAGGCATAAGTGTAATTACTGGCACCGTAACGGCATCTTAATGCATGAGCACACGATACGTTGCGGCACCGCACCGCAAAGATTTCGCCGTATCGGCGAGCACACGAGCGGTGCGGCGCCGTAGCGCACCGTGTGACATGCCACACTCAAACTATATAGAGAATACTACATATTATGCCACACACAAACTATATAGAGAATACTACGTATTATGCCACAGATGGCGACGCAGCGACACCGCTCACATCGCGCCGCGGACGCTACGCATCGTGTGCTTTATTTAGTACGTACGCCTCAGGATAAATAAAACATGAATGATTCGCTCGGGCTAGTTTCAGGTTAACTTTATGTTCACGGACACCGCTAATCACTTACCATCATGTGGCACGTCTGCTTATCCAACATAAAAAATAAATTGGAGGAAAACAGAAACCACTCATTCGATGAGAAATATCATGTGTATAATGCTACGTCATCATCGATGACAGTCCCGAAACGGGAAAGCTACGGGAAATACCTAGTAAGGAATAAAAATAAAACACTGGTAGAGCTTATAATTTATTGTTGCTTTGAAGCCTGTACACATAATATTATATTTACAGTAAAACTCGATTCGACATCACAAATATTAAGTACATGATGGGTAGCTTTAGTCTTACCATCAAATAGATAGAAAGTAAAGTATCCTCCTATCTCCTAGTATAAAAGACTTGAAAATTCTTTGCCGACAAATAGATTGATAGCTTAGCACTTTGCCAGCTAGAAGATCGAGAATGAAGGTCTTTGGCGACAAATACTTCAGTAATTAATGAGTACTTTGCCGGTAAATAGGCAGTTGAGTAACTGCCGGCAAATATGATAAGATTTGAGTAGCCGACAAAGGATTTGAATTGGGTACTCTTATTCTAAAGCCAACTTACAACTTTTCCTTACTTGCCAGTACTTATCAACGCATGAAAAATATGTACCTATGTAAAGTGTATCTTTCAGATAACCGCTACTTTGAATAATATTTTGTGCAAATAGCAGATAATATGATATTTAAACTTATAAGAAACATATACTGCATGTTATACAAAGTCTGTATTTTTTATCATACGAATTACATTGAATTAAATATTAATTAAATAGCATCTCTACAGCAATAAATTCGGGTAGCATAGGTTATATATTTTTAATTATTTGGTCCTTCGAGCTGGATATAATATATTCTTTATAAATGTAGGAATATGTGTAATAATATCATATGCTATATTAATGCTCTTGCATGTAAAACAGTTTCCAATATTTAACGACAAGCTACAAAAGTTTATTAAAAAAAATTACAAAATTTTAAGTACACCTAAATATTTATAGTCTGTCTATTTTACACTGCTTACTTTTTAATATAATGTTCAGGTTTTCCTTTAAAATCCTCCATTATTTATTCTGTACAATTTTTATAACAATTTATATTGCATTGAATCAAATGATAAATGAAATATACATAGATATAAAAATTGAATAGGTCGGCATATTCTTAGCTGGAATAATTTATTCGATCTGTAAAATTTTGATTTCATATAATCACTGAATCAACAAATATAGTATTTGATGGCTTTATTTCTTGGTTTAGTAATTTGTCGTCGCGGCGTTCATCATCTAACACCAATCATGTACGCAGTCTCCGTGACACCTGGACCGAGTGACGTAGCCCCCGGTCAACGACTTTAATCATCTCATCAGCGACTCGATCTTGCTTACAGCCTCCGCGCTCAAGTTCAGTTCGTCACAGAGCACCAGCGACAGCTCCCGGTCGACATCCCTCAGCACCCCCCGAGGTAGGTCGTGGTACACCAGGAACGCGCTCAGGATCCGCTTGACCTCCTCATCGCAGGCGTCGATGGTTCTACTGCTGGGCATGCCCAGGTATTTCCGGAGGTAGGGGGTGATCTTGGTCTCCCAGCGGTCGAAGGCGGCAGCCACCATCTGCCGGAGCGCGATGGTGAGCTCGGCGGAGACGAGCGGCTCGGCGAGGTCGGCGCCGTCCACGGTCATGCGCTCGCCGCGGCGCCGGTGTTGCGCCGATACGTGCGTCTGCAGCAACTTCATCTGCCACATGTGGTACGACGTCGGCTCCGTTTTCATTGTCTTAATTATCTGTCAACAAAATTGTTTTGTTAAACAGTTTTCCCGTAGTTTTTTCTGAAAATATACATTTATATGTGCCATAGTTAAATCGTTGTAAGTGTAAAAATCAAATAATAGAAAATTGTTAATCCTTCTACATTTTTTAACAGCATAAAAATTATCTTGTGTGTCTACTACATTTATGCGGTTATCTCTTGCGGTCTTAATTTTGAAAATTTCGTCAGTATCAGGTAATAAAAATACTCACAAACTGTTATATTTACAACTAGCTGTTGCCCGCAGCTTCGCCCGCGTTATCTTAGATTTACCGCCGTACCCGGATTGATGATGATTATTTTTATAGCCTAAGTAACTTTCACTAACAGGTAGCTGATGTTATGGGGAGTACATAACATCAGCTACCTGTCAGTGAAAGTCCCGTCAAAATTGGTCCAGCCGTTTAAGAGATTAGCCGGAACAAACAGACAGACAATTTTTTTTTAATTGCTTTTTTGATGTAAGTACCGTTTATACTTTCGTATGCATTTAGTGAAAAGATGTTTATTTGAAATTACAAACAAGACACTTTAATTTTATTTATCTGTATAGATGTATAGATGTGAGTAGGATATCTTATTAATTATACAAAGATAAGCGCAAGATAAGCGTAATATGTGCATTTCAAATTCCCAAACATATTATAAGATAATTATCAAAATCGGTATTTCCGATCTATACACACTTCAATTAGAACTTAATATTTCAGGATTTTAATAATCTTATCTAGTTGTATTAGCAATAATATTCTATACTCGGTACGTCATTTTAATAGAAGATAAGCACCCGACGAGGGTTCTATAAAAAGTATATGATAACCAAACGGTATCCAAGAGACAAACTGAGCAAATGGGAGGATGAAAAAAAGTTGCAGCCCGCGTACCAAGACACAGATTAAACTTAATGTAGTACAATTAATGTAGATTTTTTTAGAACAACTTAATATTAGTCACTTTATAGATTTGTTATATTTTGTAAGAAAACAGCAATAAAGGCTATTTTGTTATATTTACTTCATAATGTTTTTTTTAATACTAAATTGTTTTAAAGTTTTGAGGGATTAGATGTCACTTCAGATTGAAATTAAAAAAAACTAAGTTATTTTATTTCACATAATTTTTGAGTTATGATTCAGCGACCGCGTACGAACTTACCACAGCCTAGCCCCGTGGTAAGTTCGTATGAACTTGTATTACGGATACTAGGGACGGAAATAAATTTATACAAATACACGTCCATGACCCGGCAGAGACATCTATATTATTTATACAAATTACCTGCACTTGTGGGATTCGCGATCGCTGCGTAAAGTGTTCAGTAGTGACCAGGCGGCCGTGAGGCGGATACGGTAAGACTGTATCAGACCATACAAGGTTTCTAGTTGTGGAAACTGGATAGTATTATATTGGATTGGAGTGACCAATGATATCTGTCACCTCACCATGGTTCAGGCCTTGTCCTGGCGGTGGGGCTCAGTAGCCTAGGGTGAACCCAGCAACTTGGGCGAAGCTAATTGAGCCGAGGGGGCTCTTTGTATCCCTCTTATAAGAGGGGACGAAAGAGCAGGGGTCAGGGGGAGAGGACGGGAACCTCACCCCATTGTACTGTCCCGACGTTGGGCGGGGTTGTTCTGTGGTGCGTGACACACAACGGGGTTGTCCCGCAGTTGGAGGAGGTGGCGTCGGTCCCCCGAGGGACTGACTAACTGTAGAGGTGTCCTGTTTGCTCAACAGATCCGGGGCTTTCGGGCGTAGCGAGTCCAACATACCCGCCTGGGGAGACCCACTCCCCAGCGGGATGCCTCTGAGCATTTCCCGGCGTGAAAGAAAAAAAATTACATCTGTCACACGACTGTCGTGTACCTTGAGGAAGGTGGTCCAGACGGGCAGCGCGCACAGCACGTCGCGAACCACGCACTCACGCGTGACCAGCGCCAGGCGGCGCGCGTGCTGCCGCTCCTCGCGCGTGTCCCGGCGACACACGCAGCGGCCCGAGCCCCGCCCCCGCGCGCGCACCAGCACGCAGCCCGCGCACGCCACGTCGTGCTCCACGCTGCACACCCGCTCGTCGCTGAACAGCTGCGTGTCGGTCCACACGTCGCGCTCCAGCGTCAGCGTCTGCGCCAGCATGGTGCGGAACCCGTCGGGATCGTCCGCGTACGACAGGCAGCCCGCGCGCTGCTTGATGTCCACGCACCACGTGTACTCCAGGAACGTTCTGGAATGGATCAACTTGGTTGGTACTTGTTTAAGTTCATGTACTATAGGAACGTTCTGGAACGGTCCAACTTGGTTGATACTTGTGTAAGTTCATGTATTATAGGAACGTTTTGGAACGGTCCAACTTGGTTGATACTTGTGTAAGTTCATATATTATAGGAACGTTCTGGAACGGTCCAACTTGGTTGATGACTTTCGACTTGGATAAGCTCATGTACTCCAGAAACGTTTCGAAATGGGTTAACTTAGGCTTGACTAGTGTCTGTCGGTCCAATCCTGGAGCAGTGGGTTGACCGGCGGCACGGCGCAATCACTGCAACAGCAGTGAAGACACTGCAGACCACACCCTGGCGGAGTGCCCAGCTGAGGCACGGGCGTCCCTCGTTGCTGATGACCGCCAGTGAGAGAACATGGCAGGCGCTTCTCTCCTTCTGCGAGGTAGTGATGCCGAAGAAGGAGGAGGCGGAGCGGGAGCACACTGGCGCCTCTTCCCGCAGACGATCGCGGCGGCGACAGGAGGTCGTGCCGCCGTGATAGGACCTGTGCGCGGCGGATCGGGGGATCCACCGCGCGCGCGTTATGTCCGGAGTTAACTTAAGTAAGAAAAATTCCGGAGTGAACTTAAGTGGAGTAGGAGGAGGGGACGCCACCCCACTGCCTCCAGAGGAGAGTGCCTCTGGGCACACCGTCGCTGGTGCGGACGGCTATAGTTCCCGCATGACGAGGAGAACACCGCCGGGTTTTAGTGTGTAGAGCTGCGTCCAGCTTACCATCTTTCGGGTCCTTATGCTCATCTGTATGCGATCCGCCATTCAGTTTATTTTGACTTTAAATAAGCTGTTCTTGCTGTCTCTATTTGGAGGAAACAAATACTCCATGAACACCTCGTTCATGGAGTCTATCTATAACATACTAGAAGGTCTTACAGTCTTCCAGGGTCCTTATATTAATATAGTTCAGTGCACATATTCTTAGCGTCGTGGAATAAGAAGGTTGGTACTTACTTGAGCTGGTCCCAGTTGCGGTCCCTCTGGAAGGTGATGGGCCAGTAGCGCGGGTCGTTGATGCGCACCTCCCGCAGCGAGCTCAGCTCGGGTATGATGCACGGCGCCTTCATCTCTTGCACGAATCCCTTCAGGTCTATCACCTGGGGGGGATACACATCATTAGCACCGAGACAGCCCAAGAAGTAAGATGAAGTATCAGTACCTGTATGTATTACACATTGGACTAAATCCGAAATCTGGTCATGTCAAACAAATATTGAGAGAAGCAAATATAAAAAAGTACAAAAGTTACGGATGCTCTGTACCAACGTAAAGAACTTAAGTGGAGCCTTACTTAAGAGGGAACTAACTTAAGAGGATCACATAGCCGGACTGACAGATAATTGATGGACTCACACGTGGAAAGGACCACCAGGCATAAGAGGTAGACCAGCTGCGCGGGACAGACGATATCATCAAAGTGGCTGGCAAAACATGGATAGAGACGGCAAAAACAAGAGACCTGGTAATCTCTAGAGGCTCACCTTCGAGAACGAGGGGTTCTTACAAAGTTTTTTTGAAGTTATACTTCTAATGCGGCTTCCAAAACAAGGTTGCATTAAACGTTTAACGCTACATGGAGGGGGTGGGAATTTAAAACACTGTTGCGTAACTAATAACGCGATGTAATTCACAGCACAACGCCATCTATTGGTACACCAAATGATGTGAAATTAAATAAGAATATATTTTCATGCCATGTAAAGGTGACATCGCGCAACTACACGCGCGAGTTATTGACGATACAACGCCACCTAGCGGCAGATTTATGGAAACGTCATTAAGAATTATAATATGAAGAATTATACAGTGTAGATCTAAGTGAGTACATTAAATTCATAAAATAAATTACTGATTATTTGTATGTATGTCTTTCAGTGTAAAGAAATTGTAAAGAAATACTATATATAACTTCTAAAGCGTAAGCGTAAGTACACATCCTTTTTTTCATTTAAAAATTATAATATGTTACTTATTGTTGTTTTTGGTAAGAAATAAAAGGCTTTTTTATTATTGTCACGCAGCTTTACCTGCACGTGGGCGTAGCACAGCTTGCCGGTGTCCAGGTCACGCGGTAGCAGCAGGCGCGGCTCCACCGCCAGGACGTACAGGTGGCGGAACGCCTGCAGGTGGTACCTGCCGCCGTCACACAATGAAATGAACTAATACTAGTGCGTAATTTAGAATTATTAGAATAGTATAACAAATCTTAGTAAAGAAATATAAAAACTATTTTTTATATTAATACATAAAAATTACACGAGAAATTTAGTTAATGAGTAAACATTTTTAGTGAAAAATTTACTACCTACAATCTAATATTTTGCAAAGATATCCTATATTTGTTTTATTTATGTCTAACGGTCCAAGAGCAACGATAACCTAGGGTATGGGCTCGGCCTCTTGAGTGAGAGCCGACAGGTCCGGTCGATCTTGACTAGTGATGCAACGGAAGTGTTATAACGGATGCAGAAACGGAAACAGATGTCAAAAGTAAATCTTAGCAGAAGCGGAAGCGGAAACGGAAACGAAAGTGCTATGAAAAAAAAAGCATAATTAAATTTTTTCAGATTTTTTACTTAATTTATACGTTAGTACTGAAAATTAAGTAAAGGCAAGCTATATTTAATTTAAAGTAATTTGGCCGATTTTACACCTTTCAGTCTGTTTTGGCGTTCTAGGTATAATAAACCAGCTCCGCTAAATAATTGCTCAACGGCTACACTGCTGGGGGGAGCTGATAAGTTTTGGCAAAAAATGGGGGTATTTGTGGGCATTTCCTTTCCACCACATAAGGGGATCCGCATGGAAAGATAGTCTTTTCTCTTTCTTGTACTCCCGAAGGTGGGACTGTCTTAAAAAAGGAAATTGTCACCAACGACAGTAATTGTAGAAGAGTCCTCTATCAAGTCTTCATTAACACTTTGCATCAACTACAACAACTGGGACATATAAGGGTCGATATTATTATTATATTATAATGGCCCATAAGGGCCTGCGGGCCAATAACGTATCTCTCTCTCTCTCGCACGTATACTTTGTCTCGCTCGTGTAACCTGTACCTGTTGTCCTCGCTATGCGTGGGGAACTTGGGGAAGAAGGCGGTGACAAGCGCCGCCACGGCCGCGGGCGAGTTGGACAGAGTGGCGCGCCCGCCGCCCAGGAACAGCAGCCCGATGGCGCTGTGCACCGCCATCTGTACAAGGACGTTAGCGTGTGACGTCATCCCATATACAGTACGTCTGTATACAACTATAGGTATAAAATAATAGGAACAATTAAACTAGGCGGATGGTTAGCTAAGAATGAAGTTACAAGAGATAACATTTTTATACATTTGAATCCAATACTTGTAACAGTAATATCTGTTCACTGACGTTTGAAAATGAACACGGTGTAAAAGAATTATACATACCGCACTTTAAAATATGAACTTAATTTATATTGTGTTATATAATTATGGTTAGGAGCACCGTAGGTTAGGATGGGGAGGACGCACATGTCGAAAAGCCTTCGCTTCAGGGAGATTGGTAGGTGTCCCTTCATTAGTCTCTTCATGGACCAGTAGCTTTTCCAGGCATTATCGATGCGGCGATCGATTTCTCTCTCTTGCCTGTTTTCGAAAGAAACTAACTGGCCCTAGTAGACGTACTCATCGACATAATGTATTTCCTGCCCATCTACCTCAACCCTATGTTTTATGCTGTTGGTCATCACTTGGGGTTTGGACCGATTCATCGCTAGTCCCACCCCAAGGCTTGAAGCGCTGAGTTCTTGGAGCATTTTTTGTAGGTCCTCACTGACCGAGTCGCAGAAGTTCCGTCTCGGGGTTTGCCAAAGAGCTATGGAGCGCAGTATCTTGGGCATAAAAAGAACAGACAGAGTGCGAAACACCAGACTGCGCTCATTAAAGGGCATAACTGACGTGGTTATGAAAGCTGCTAAGCTGAAGTGGGACTGGGCAGGTCACGTCAGCCGAATGCACTCCGACCGCTGGGCAAATATTACTACATTTTGGGTGCCAAAAGATGGACGACGTCGCCGTGGCCGGCCCCGAAAAAGATGGCGTGACATTAGACTCACACCAGGCTGACCGGCGGTGGCGAAAGATCGCGATGTATGGAAGAGCTTGGGGGAGGCCTTTGCCCAGCAGTGGGACAGCATAGGCTAGTTATAATAATAATAAAATATAATTATGATTTTACAACAAGTACAATCGCAATAGTACCGCGCGGTTTCACCCGCCTCACCATTGACAAAAAAAACACTTCCATCCATAATAAATAATGTTGTCATCAGATGCAATGAATGTTCCTAATCTGACTGATAGCTTTTTAGTATCACACCTACGATTGAACTGTTCAACTTTATTATATAGTGTTGTATAGGTGGTAGTGCCGCGATGATCGTGGTACCTGCGTGGCGTGCGTGAGCGGCGTGCGCGCGCGCATCCGTCGTGCAGCACGCAGCACGTGCACGTCCCCGCGGCCGGCGACGGCCATCGCGGCGGCCAGCAGGCAGGCAGCGGCGCATGCGTCCGCCGTGGCCGCACCCGCCGGCGCCGCCCCCAGAACGCGCGCGCCGCACGCCAGCGCCGCGTCGCGGGCCGACTCGCAGCCCGAGCCCGCGAACCGCAGTCCCATGGCGAAGCACGCGCCGCCCACTATGTTGCAGTATGCCTGGCTGTACACCATCTCACTATCATTATTCCGCTCGACGTGGAATGGCTTTTTCATGTAAGTTGGATAGACAAACTGCCAAACGTGCCATTTAATGGTAAGTGGTCAGCGTCGCCCATGAGTATAAACAAGTTTACCTGGAACTAGCACAGGCGATTCATTTATCTCCACCATGGTTCAAGCCTTGTCGTGGCGGTGGAGCTCAATAGCCTAAGGAGCCGAGGGAGCTGCTCTTTGTACCCCTCTTATAATAAGAGGGAACAAGAGCAGGGGGACAAGGGGCGAGGATGGGAACCTCACCCCATTGTACTGTCCCGACGTTGGGAGGGGTTGTTGTGGTGCAGGACAACCCCTCTGTGGAGATGGCATCGGTCCCCTGAGGGACTGACTAGCCGTCGAGGTGCCCTGTTTGCTCAACAGATTCGGGGCACCTCACCAAAGGCGGCGTTGGTGGCACTCGCCGGGTTTGAATGGGTAGAGCTGCCTCCACTTACCACCTTTCGGACGCAGCGAGTCCCACATACCCGCCTGGGGAGAGCCCTCTCCCCCGCGAGCATTTCCCGACGTAAAAGAAAAAAAAGGTGATTCATTCATATGTTGCCTATCCTGAGGCAAAAGATATTAAGATTCCGCGCCAGTAATTACACTGTCTGCCCTGCCTTCTCTATCAGCAAAGATGTTTCACGAGAGAAACAAGCACGATGGAAGCGCGGCTCAGTGCAACCCCCCCCCCCCAGCGGTAATTAGGCTTGGTGACAGACAGCACAGGAGCCATCGTTGAATACAGACAAAGTGCTCAAAATACCTTAGGGATCCGACGCATCCGGGGGGCGTTATCCCTCAACAAACATCGTGTGTTTCCAGACTGACTGACTGGGGGACTGACTAGCCGTCGAGGTGGCCTGTTGCTCAACAGATCCGGGGCACCTCACCAAAGGCGGCATTGGTGCACAAGCCGGGTTTTAGTGGGTAGAGCTGTGACCACCTTACCGTCTTTTGGGGCTCAGGAAAAAAAAATTGTGCTTACTTCATAGCCTCGTAGTCGATGTTGTCCTCGGTGGGTTTGACGAAGCAGTACGGTCGGATGGTGGACGGCACCTGACTCTCCACCCACTCTTCGGTCGGTTCTATGCTATCCCACATGACCAATCCTGCAACATTTTTTATACCACAGTGGAATCTAGATTATTCGGTAAGTCGCAAAAAAAAGTTGAAAAAAACTAACCCAACCAGTCACAGGCACTGCCGATAGAAGTGAAAACAACATGAATTAAATTCAAATACCTATAATACAGGCTGTAAAAGATTATGATAGATAGATAAAAACTTTATTCACAATTCCACATTTCACATACACAATAAAAACATATGACAACCTATACAATTTAAACGGCGCACAAAATGGCCGCATGACATTGACATTTCAGTGTGTTTGACGATTGGTAATGTAAACAAACATTGCTTAATCTTATATAAATAAATCAAACGTCATATAAACGTCAAATAGCGTCTCGTAACGGTGGTAACGTTGTCGTGAATCCAGAGATTTTATCTCTCATCAATAAAAATATGCGTACCGCGGCTAAAGAAGTTTTCACTTCAAAAAAAAATCCATTCCCTTCCGTTGAACCCCTAAATACGTGGTGTTTCTATTATTTACGTCACATTTCTATTATTTACCAATATTATTTAGTAAGAACTAATGCCATGTTGATTTGCAGCTGAATTGGGACGGCACGAGCGTGGTGGTACCTCTCACTGACATAACACCGGCGTCAAGTGACAGCTATGCTGTCGCGTTTCCGGTGGGCCATTGGGGGATAGGGAAAAGGAGGGCAACACATCTGCATAAGTTTTGGTTGTCTATGGACTTTGCGGATGTCTATGATCGTCGGTAATCACCATAAAGCTCCGACTGCTCGGTTGTCGGACATTCCGGATGTTTAGGGCTTTAGTAGAAACTACTTTTTTACTTAAGTAGGAAATATCTAAAACTGAATAAAGCATGATAAAATGTTTGAAAGTCCCATTTTAAAGAGTGGTCTTGGTCTTCAAGTACGACAGACACTGGCCCCAACATGGTTCAGGCCTTGTCGTGGCGGTGAGGCTCAGTAGCCTAGGGTGAGTCGCTGCACCTTGGGCGAAGCTAATTGAGCCGAGGGGGCTCTTTGTACCCCTCTTATAAGATGGAACAAAAGAGCAAGGGGACAAGGGGCGAGGATGGGAACCTCACCCCATTGTACTGTTCCGACGTTCGGAGGGGTTCGGGGGTTCGGAGGGGTAAGTGTGAAGTAAGTGTAGGTTCAGAGCGTACCCCTGGCGATGACCCGAAGCATGAGCAGGTCGGGGCGGACCGTGTCCAGCAGGTAGGCGGTGGAGGGCGGGGCCAGCCAGTCGGCGAGCGCGGCGCTGCCCGAGCGCATGTACATGAGGCCCAGCGCCAGCGTCGCCCCCGGCGCCGTCACGTCCAGGTTGCCGCGCGCGCGCCCGCCTGTAATAACGCTACTGTCATACCCGCACATTCTTTATATCTAGTTCTATTGCTTAGGATGACAAGATTGAATTCATATAGGACCTCTGTGGCTCAATAGTTAGCACGTTGGCGCTCCAGCCGGAGGTTGCGGGTTCGAATCCCGCCAGGGAACAAAAAGCTTTCTGTGCTCCTGGGTCATGGATGTGTATTAAATATGTGTATTATATAATAAAAATCTTAAATATATGTATAGTGTAAAAGTATTAAATATATTTCCGTTGTCTGGTACCCGTAACACAAGTTCTTTGAGAACATACCACGGGACCAGATTGACGTGGTGTAAAAACGGCCACAGATATCATTATTATTATATAGGATCACTCATAATCAATCAAACTCAAATCAGCCCCAACTCGCCACTCGGCTGCGGATCCTTCGCCCCACAACACTCGGCTGCTGGTCTCTCTCCTCACTCACCACTCGGCTGCCGTTCTCCACCCAGCATGTAGGTACGGAGGCGTGGCGCCAGGTGCTCCAGCTGCGGCGCGGAACCCCCGGAGCGCAGGCACACCATGCCCAGCGCCAGCCCCGCAGCCAGCGCGTAACCCTCGCGCTCAACGCAATTTTCCGTTTCGGGTCCAGGGGGTTTGCCTAAAATGAATATTTAGTTAGATGGAAACAATTTTAACCGCTATCGGATGCGCTCAGATCGACTTTAAGAGCAGTGCCTTCTTTAATAAAAAATCTGACGAGGTAAGAAATCCACAAGAACATAAGGCCCCTTCCGCATAAGTACTCACCAATCTCGTTGAGCAGCACCTGCGCGTAGTGGGCGTGGCCGGTGCCCTGGTACAGCAAGCCCACGCCGAGCAGCGCCGCCACCAGGATGCCCTGCTGAATATCCAGCTCGATGGAGGTGGGCGGTAGCAGCGGTTCGAGATGGATGCTCATCATCTTCGTCGCTTGCACGTCCATCGTACCTGCATTTTTAGCAAAAAGATGAGTGAAATAATCAATATTGGATGCCAGAAATATATTTAAATTTAGTTCAGGACTCCTATGTCCCAGTGCTAAGCAGAGGTGTCTTCCTAGAAATCAAGCAGGGTAGGTTATAGTAAGCCCATGTGCTGGTGAAATATGGACTTGCGAATTTCACAAACCAATCTTTTAATCTATTCACATAAGATGATGATGGTCCACTAGTAGGAGCTGACCCCTTGAAAAGTGGCTTTATCAACCACGTCATGTCAACATCTTTTCCTCACTGGTGAAGGTAAACATAGTCCATAATAAGAAGGACTCTGTGTTGGTTTCTGATCAGATCAGACACTACGTGATGTTAGTGCCAAAAGTGTTCTCTTTGTGGCTGTGAGCTCCATCAACATTCAAACATTTATTTGGAAGGTCAGTTACATGCTAACTCTACAGGTCAGTACTATCAAATTCTTAAATCATTTTATTTTCTAGAAGATTCCTACCTACGGACTATTTTATAAGCCGAATTTTTTTTGGGAAGGTCAGTAACATAAGCATCTATGATCCAAATTCTCAAAGTTCTAAAACTCCCTACCTCTGTAAGTGGCCGCGAGCCCCAGCAGCAGCCCGATGCTGGTCATCTCGTTGCACTTGACGAGGTACTCGTACATGTTCATGAAGGGCATGTCCCTCAGGTGTCCGTTCAGCCCCAACCCCAGGAGGAATCCCGCGTGCTCAGTCGACATCTCTTGGGTGCCCTGCATATTGGTTAGGATAGGATTGAGACATGATACATTTAGTATAGGCCAACTGGTAGCGGGCCACTTTTAAATGGCCCATGGATACAAACGAGTCCAACGGGACTAGCCCAGGAAAATGCTTCATAAGCATGCATAAGTGCTTCCGCCTGACACAGGTGCTCACCGGACACGGACATCGTTTTAGTGCGTACTTGTGTCGGGTGGCCAGGAGGAAGCCGTCACCAGCCTGCCACGAGTGCGGGTGCTGTGAAGGACTCGGCCCAGCAAACCCTAGAAGTGTACAATAGATGGCACAGCGTCACGACCTCGTGGCAGTGCTTGGAGGGTGGTGTGCTGAATGCTCGACAGCTACGAGGCCTGGCAGGCGGCGGTCACCTTTTTCGCAGAAGGAGGTTGTGAAGCGGGACAGAGAGGGCAACGCCACGTCAAGTCCGCTTCGTCGGGGAGTGCGAAGGAGGCACTGTGCGCACCTCCTGTCTCCTGTCTAACGGGACTCGGGGTATGGTTGGGTACCTGTTCCAGTAGAAAAGTTCCGGCGTGAGTGGGGGTGCTTCAGGTTGTCGGAGTTCACTCATACTAGGAGGAAGCCCGGTTAGCCCTTTTGAGGTAACCGGCCGGTCGTGGGGGGTCCTGAGTTAGTCAGATCCGGGACGATACCCTTCAAGCGGCTGAAGGAAACTAGACGAATAGCATATCCCCGGGATGACCCGTCCCCGGGTGAATGCGTTTTTTTTTTTTTTTTCGGAGGGGCTAGACTTTTCGACCTGAAGGCCTTCGGAAGCTCAATCGGTACAGTAAGTGAGCAGATGGCTCACTTAAGAAATATTCGCGGTACATCGCGCGCGCTGCTCGGGAGAGCAGGATTTGGACTAGTCAAATCCGATACGGTCGACGAATCTTTTACGGTTGAATTTAAACTATCATCATGAGGGCCGGCCCTCATCCCTCCCTCTTGAGAGGGAGGCGGGTCATGTGCGGTGTCCAAGCAATCTAGCGGTAGCGTAGTGTTAGCGCTGTTTGCGCGGTCTGGGTTTGTGTCTACTCGTATCGGATTCGAACCTAAGCTTCCGCGATCGATCCGGATCGATATGGTTTCCATGTGTAGGGGCCGACGTCGCTTACGACCCCGAAGCCCAAGCGGTGTGCAGGTGTACCTAGCACCGTGTGTGTGTCTGTTATGCTGTGACGTTCGCGTCGCGCATTAGTAGCTGAGAGATTTCGTCAGCTGGATCTGTTAAAACATGCTTAGGTAACCTATGTCTAATTGGAACTGAGCTATCTGGGGCATAGTTTGCCGCGCTCACGATGAGCGGGTTTGGGTGGAGGAGTGCCTTTTCAAAGTGACGTTCTGACGTCATTTTGAAGTGGCCCCTAACAAATGCGTAAGGCGACATCAAAAAGGAAAGTCATTCATCTGTTGGCTATCCCAAGACGTAAGATGGTAAATCTCGGTGCCAATAACCATTCGGACGTTCCCATTTACTTTCAAAATCTGTTTATAATAAATGCAAGGGTACTATTAAAGATTATTTACGTGGTAAAGGATATTATGAAGTAACTGAGTCTATTGAGGATACCATATCTTGGAAATAAGTTAATATATCTAATATCTATGGACGCTTTTACACCACGTCAATCTGGTTCCGTGGTTAGTTCTCGAAAAAACAGACAACGGATGTTTAATACTTTTACACTATACATATATTTAAGATTTTTATTATGTATATAATACACATATTTAATACACATCCATGACCCAGGAACACAAAAAACTTTTTGAAGAAAACTTGGCAGGATTCGAACCCGCCACCTCCAGCTTGAGCGCCAACGGGCTTACCATTGAGCCACAGAGGTCGTCAAGTTGTTGGCTAAATATTTTATTTGACCGGTAGTAAACACAATTTGACATTCAATGAGCTACTATTAACTCATTCCCCACCGGTAACACTCACCCTGGGTTTATTATACATGATCCAGCTGGAGTGTATACTGGAGCCGGTCATGGGCACGAGCGCGAGGCCCGCCGCGGCGCCGTTGTGGAAGGTGGGCCACAACAGGCAGTGGGGGGGCGTGTCCCCCCCGCCCAGGGTCACTGTGCTACAACGGGGAGGGGGCCCCCGTCCTGACACGTTGAGCCGGGGGAGGGAGAGAGGTTCCGTGGGGGAGCAGGGTAGGCTGCGCAGGGTGAGCATCCCTCTAGAACAAAGGCAGAAATCTATATTTAAAAAAGACAAAATTTTGTCACATACGACAGCGGTTTCTATTTTACTTTTTGTTATGCATTGCATCTGTCTCCAAGTGGTTTCACATATTTATTTTTAAATGAAATAATATAATTTAATAAAGTGTAATTTTTTGGGATATTATTGGGACATTAATATCTCGAATAATGTACCTAGCGATAGGTAAAGCCATGGTCCTGGTGCTGATGGCGTACAGGTATTTCTCCTGCTCCTCGATGAAGTCATGGTCGGACACCTCAGGCCGCTGGGTGAGGTTGATGGTCACCGGGATGGAGGACTGCAGCAGGTTGAACACCTCCGTCATCCTGAGAGATGAACTTTTTTAATTTACTCAAACTTATTTTTGGTTATTATGAAATAAAAAAAATTTTTGAATATTATCACACCTTGGAAATAAGGCATTCACTCTTTGAAATTTAAACGTATACTGACTGTATTTCTTTTTGGCAAAAGAACAACCTCTATAGTGTTTTCTCGTTTTTCTTAAGAGCAGTCTGCATTTCAAACGAATTTTATTACTAGGTAGATTTTTATTAACATTTTTAATTTGGACGTGATTCAAGTTATAAATTGTTACCCATGAAATAAAGATATTTGATTTAAGAAGAAAAGGAAAACGAAATATTAAAAAACCGACTTCAAAATTAAAAAAAAAACTAAAAAGTAATAAAATAATTTTCTTAATCTTTGGGCCTACAATTTATAATCAACTTGTTCTTCTACAATCTTTGTAAATGCAAATGCACATCATTATTGTTACTTTTGGAGTCGGTGTCAGCCAAGGTAGGAAGGTCAACGAATACGACACCGTATTCGTTGTAAAGTAACAATAATGACGTGGTACATGCAAATATTGTATATTAGTAGAAGAACAAGTTGATTATAAATTGTAGGCACAAAAATTAAGGAAATTGTTTTATTACTTTTTAGTTTTTTTTTAATTTTGAAGTCGGTTATAATTTTTGTTTAAAAAATTTTTATTTCTTAATTTATAGTGATTTCAAAATTCGATAACTGATTTTATTTGTCTGAAATATGGGTAGAACTATTAAGCGCCTTGCTCAGATTAGATAGCGCTGTATTAATGAGATGAACGTAGAAAGGGTTTAAATCATTACATAACAAATGAAAAAACCGGAATGGAATTGTGTAAAACTTTATATACATGTAATTGAAAGCAATCACAGCAGATTGCTGCTATTCGTTAAATAATTCCATTATATATAGGTATAGAACATCACCAATATATAGATATAGAATGGATATTATGATGACCTTGAAAAACTATGATGCGCTTCCAAGCCACAGTTGTTTTTTGTTCATTTAACAACGACAAGTAATAAAATTACATGATTTTGGCATAATATCATTTACCGTATGAAGTGAGCCCAATTAAAGCTGTAAATCGTCGAGGATTCCGATCGCGCGCTGGATGGCGCTTATAACCCATATGGGTACAAAGTTCTCATCAATTTAAATTAATTAAGTCCAAACACAAGGTAGCTACTGTAAAAGTTGAAGAGTTCCCTTAACTGTCCTTTGTCTTCATCATCAGACCCCTAATGACAGTCACAACCCATCTAGGTGTAAAGTTCTCATCACTACAAATAATCAAGCCCAAACACAAGGTTACTGATGTAAATAGTTGAGGAGTTCCCTCGATTGTCTTTCGGCTTCAGCATCAGATCGACTCCAGACCTTCATTAAATTGATGTGTGAATGTTGGGTGAAATGGTCCCGTTAATGAGGACTGATCATCCGTCTGGCCTCGCTGGTATCCCCACCCTTAAATAATAATTCATTAAATTGAAGTCCTTCAAAACACTTTATAAAAAAAATATCAAACGCACTAGTTGCCCCTACGATTTTCGAAAGTTCCCCTCGATTTCTCTGGGATGCCATCATCAGATCCTGGTTTCCTTATCATGGGACCATTTGGGAAGTATACCCTTTAGAACAAAAAAATTATTTTTCAAATCGGTCTAGCCATCTTCGAGTAATCAGGTAACATACATAAAAAAAAAAGAAAAAAAAAAGAAAAAAAAAGATTCCGACGAATTGATAACCTCCTCCTTTTTGAAGTCGGTTAACAAACGTAAAACTTATTTTAAATCGTCATTTTTATATTTATCTTGGTGATGGGTGTGCATATTAAATTAATATTTTTGTTGGTGATGACGTCACCTGTGGTCCTTAGGGTAGAGCAGGTTGAGCAGCTTGGTCCCGAGGTGCTCCATGCCGGTGCTAAATTCGTTGTCCTCGGGCCGAACGCCCTCGTCCACAGGGCTGCGCGTCTGCGTGTACGCAGTCTCTTTTTCCAGCACCTCCAGCGCCAGGGCTGGGAGAACATTCCAGAATTAGACTAGACAACCATGAAACGAAAAACGAAAGAACGTTCCGAAATATTCACATTGTCGAATCGAATGTCGTGGGTGTGATGACTTATAGCGCCAATGTAGGGATGACCCATGTTACAAATTCATGTAAAGTTATGTTTTACACATTAAAGACAGTATTTGAAAACCTAAAATTACATTTTAAGAGTCTATTTTTATGTCTTAAATTAAAGTAAAAATAATTTAAAATGCGTTATTTATCATGCTGCAACCGCCATTATAGCGAAATGACGTCACTGAACAGTAAAACACAAACTGTTATAGGTGTACAGAGCGCGAGTATGTTCAATGGTTTCTGACGTAATCATGGTCATATCGTCACATGACAGCATGGAGCGTTTTTGCGGGAATTTAAAAAAATATATTTTTATTTACGTCTTTTTTTATTAAAGTGGACATATTTCTTCATAAAAGTATTTTCGTGTTTATATAGGATATATCGATCAAATAAAATCAATTTAAGAAAAATTTCAACATCCCTATGCTGCCAGAACATTCCAGAATTACACTAAGATAATATTTTTATTTATAAGATAAGGCACTCTCAGGCTCGTAAAATATAAGGGCTGGAGGAACTTTCTACAGTCAGATCATGTTCCATCATTTCCCAGTTTACAAGACAGAACTATACCGGATTTTACAATTTACATGAAGTTCAGCCTTAGCATTACCAACACATCTATGTATGGAAATATGTATGTGTATGTATGTAATATTATGTTGAATTTACAATCTTCATGGAAAAATTATAATTACATATATATTTACAATTTGTTTTATAATTGGAATATGTGACCTATTGCTGGATAAGGTCGTTAATTTAGCTAAAGGTACAGCGGTATGACGGTACCGCGGGATATAACTTTTTCAATATACTCAAAGACGGCAGATTTCTCACCACTCGCATTCAACTTGTACCTCTGCACGGAGATCGACCGATCCTCACATAACGTCCCCATATGGGTACTAACTTCCTCAGAACAGCCTTTTCTTCTTTTACGCCGGGAAATGCTCTGAGGCATCCCGCGGGAGAGTGGGTATGTGGGACTCGCTGCACCCAAAAGCTGGTAAGTGGACACAGTTCTACCCACTAAAACCCGGCGAGTGCCACCAATGCCGCCTTTGGTGAGGTGCCCTGGATCTGTTGAGCAAACAGGGCACCTCGACGGCTAGTCAGTCCCTCAAGGGATCGACACCACCTCCACAGAGGGGTTGTCCCGTACCACTGAACAACCCCTCCCAACGTCGGGACAGTACAATGGGGTGTGGTTCCCATCCTCGCCCCTTGCCCCCTGCTCTTTTGTCCCCTCTTCTTATAAGAGGTGTACAAAGAGCCCCGTCTGCTCAATTAGCTTTGCCCAAGGTGGCTGAGTTTACCCTAGGCTACTGAGCCCCACCGCCACGTCAAGGCCTGAACCATGGTGGGGTCCTCGAAACAGCCTTTGGTACCCAAAGAAAAAAGGTACCAATATATCTAGTACTACAATACTCACACTCCATATACTCGTTGGTGGACTTGAGCGTGCCGGCGATCTCCGCCTGCAGCGCCAGGTCCTCCCTCATGACGAGGGTATAGGCCGGCGAGGGCCAGTCGGGGGGCGGGTCGCTCTTGCAGCGACTGCACACCGTCAACAGCACCAGCGCCAGCGCGGGTGGCAGGTTGTCGATGTCCCGGGGGGTTATACCTGGGGTGGAGTGTTAGCATCTCAATAAAGGTGGACGCTATAACGAAAACATTTCTAGGACCTGTACTGTTATCTGCTTTGAAGTAAAGATTTTTATAAAATAAATAATTAGCAGATAACAGTCTTAATAATAACATTGTGGGTTCTGCTATGTGATCTAATTTGTACTAATGTAATAAAGAGCTAATATTAGGTAGATTATGGTAGGTGATATAAAGTATATAAGTAAATCCATAAAAAAAAGATATGGACCTAGGATGGATCCCTGTCGTACCCAGTCTCTATTTTAGACCCTGAAAGTCATGTTAGTTGGATAGGCAAACTGGCAAACGTGCCACCTGATGGTAAGTGGTCGACGTCGCCCATGAACATAAACTAGTTTACCTGGAACAAGCCCAGGCAACTCGTTAATGTGTTGCCTATCCTGAGACATAAGATGTTAAGTCTCGGTGCCAGTAATTACACTGCCTGTCTTGCCCTTCTCTCCGAAACACAGCAAAGCTGTTTCACGGGAGAAACAAGCAAGATGGTGGTACCCATGCAGCCGGGAGCGCGGCACAGCGCTTCCCTCCCACCGGTACAGCGCTCTCTTACTATTAATACTTAATTTTTTGAGTGATATTGATTTTGTATCGCATGACTCCTTTATCCACCTCCTCGAATTTTATTAGCAATCGATTTAATATATATTTTTGGAAAACTTTTCTGTATGTTGACACTATGAACAATGGTCAATAATTTGGTGGATTTAATGTACTACCAGATTGATTTATTTTGCTAAAAGTCTTTTCAGCCCACCAGGGTTGCTGTAAAGTATTCTAGGTATAGTCGGGCATGTTAAAATCTTAATAAGTCTCTATAAATTTGTAAAGGTTTATTTTTATTAAGTACATAAGGAGGCAACCGAGCAGTGGGAGCCTTAAGGTGACTACCGTCGCCCATAGACATCCGCAAAATCAAAAGTGATGCAAATGCGTTGCCCTCCTTTTCCCTATCCCCCCAATGGGCCACCGAAAACTCACAAAGCGCACGAAATGCGACAACTTAGCTGTCACTTAATGCCGGTGTTATGTCAGCGGGAGGCACCACCCGATCGTGCCGGCCCAATTCTTCTGCAAAGCAGCATGGCACTACCTCTTACTAAAAGTTGTTTAATTTTGACTAAAGTTCATTATGACTAGTTTGCCAAATACAAAAATCGAATACCTCTGTCGACGGCGAGCAACACGGCGCGCGCGGCGGGGTCTGTGTGCGTGGCGGACGCCGCACGGGGCGTGCTGCTGGCGGGGGGTGCGTCCCGCCCGCCCGCCGCACGCACCCCCGCACTGCACCCGTACCCCGCGCACACCAGTATCTGACACATATTTTTTAAATTAGAAAACGAGCTAATCAATGATGTGGTAAGCGTCGCCCGTGAACACAAACTTTACCCAAGACTAGCCCATTCATGTGTTGCTTATCCCGAGTCCTGAGATGGATTTATATCTAACGTGAAGCAGTTTTACTCTAAGAAAGGTGTCAAGTGTCTCAGAGCCCTGAATTAGGCACTTTATAGAACGATGTTGACCACTGTTAATCAGTTATTTTCCTATTTGCCTATTCAAAAAACATACAATTTACGATTTTAACATTTTCGATTACAGGAGGTTGGAGCATTCTTTTGCCAAGCAGATGTATTTTAAAAAGAATGGCAGGGCAAGTATCTAAATTTCATTTTGGAGCATCGTATTTGGATCTGATAATCAATTGACATCGATGCATCATTAGGTCTAGTCTACAAGATAGTCTATCACTTCCACTCACCTCAATGAGATCCCTGGACATGTTATTCACATCCGTCATGTGGGTATACAGCCCCACGTCAACTTCCCTCAGCATGCTATCAATGTACCCGAAGATATTGGGAGGATCAGAGCTGAAGTAATTCGGCTGGGACAGCCTCTTCAAGATACCCTCAGACATTTGGGACTCTTCATCGTTCTCAAAGCTGTACTCTGTTGGGAAGTCCAGCCAGTAGTAGTTTGAATACTTCTCCAAGCGTAGATCTCTGGAGAGCTGATACAGGAAGGAAGATAGAGGCTTCAAGTCCGAGGACAGGAGGGTATTCAACTTGATGTCCTCATAAGCTAAGTGGAACGCGTAGAAGAGTTGCACTGTGTATGGGAAAAGCATTGAGTTGGTGTTGAATTGGGAAGGTTTCTCCATGTCTACGTCTGGCTTCATCTTCCCTGATCGACAGTGTCTTACGTCCGCTTGGAGGGGACGTAGATTCAACATGGTCGCCAGAGGATTTCCGATTTCCTTATGCAATTTAGATGTCAATAAATATTCCCAATCGTCTTGACTACCGTCGCTGGAAGTTCTCTGTTTCTTTGTGACCACTTCCACGTGTTCTTCGTCGTTCTGTTTCCTCTGGGACAGTCTTTCCACGTCATACCCGATGAGCGTGTAAAGAAGATTTGAGAACATGGTCCATTCTTGTTCCGGGGTCAGGTCTTGAGTGCCAGGCGCGTTACGGACACCATACCACTTTATTAATACCTAAAACATGCAGTTTTTTTAAGTTTATACAACTAATTGTTTTCTTGCGTGATTATAACATATTGAAAAATATTATAGATGTTTAAGTAGGTTGTTCCTATTACAGATTTCTGTATGATTCAAATATTGAAATAATTTTGGAATAACATTTGCGTGTATTGAAAATTACTTATACTGCCTACTAAGATGTAGATACATATCTATTGGAGTTGATTCTTTTTTTAAAGAAATTTTATCAGAAATTTGTCATTGCACTGCTTCCGCTAATGCTTATGTATTATTTAAGTTGATTTAAAAAACTATTTTTATAATTTTTCCTCCTTTCGCCGAGCTCGATATTTCGGCATCTATGCCTTGTTCACGAGAAAAAAATGAAAAACACGGTAAATAATAAATATCCCGCTTTAAATAGTTTAACAGTGAAAATAGCCATGTCAATTTTAATTATATGTATTATAAAGGGTTCCGTACCAAAAATAACAAAGTGTGTGCGTACATGTCAGAAGTGAAACTAATTTGGCAAACTAATTTTTAAATCTCGTTTATATCTTATATCTTTAATTGGAATCTCGGAATCGGCTCCAACGATTTTCATGAAATTTAGTATATAGGGGGTTTCGGGGGCGATAAATCGATCTAGCTAGGAATCATTTTTAGAAAATGTCATTCGGTCATCCGTGCTTTAATCATCGTAAAATAATAAATATAATATATTAAAATTACTAGACTTTTCTGGGCTGAAATTAAAAATAATTTTAAAATCGTGAAAATGAAGACAGTTTTCTATACGGAAATTAATACAATGCCAATTACATAAAAATCAAAATTGTGATTTCATATGCAATTTGGTTAGTAATTTTTTCACATACATTAGTGGTGCAAAGATATAAATAATATATTAAGTGGACGCAGAAAAGACACAGTGATAGTGATACAGTAAAAATTTACCTAGTCAATATTTTAATAACAGACGAAAAAATAAAATAATAATTAGTACACACATTGTTTTATTTAAAATCCTACATAATAACGTCACGTCAATTTTAGCTATAGGGGTACTTATTTGTCTTGCAAATCATTGCAACGGAATAAAGTATTATCCCCATTTTTTTTTTTTCATCATTAGCTAAAATTGTTTAAATATCTTATAATATTGCATATATGTATAATGGTCGTGTGATTGACTTTTAGTGCTGTAATATCGTGTTAGATGGCGTTGGCGGTATTATTTTAAGATACGCTGTGTAATGTATTCCAACTCACTCTTTTACACGTTCAATCATACAGATTTATATGTTTGTCTCTTTCTACGTAACGCCTCAACTTTTGTGTTACACTTGATTTTACTCCTCATAAAATTTCCGTACCCGGCGGTATAACTCAAATCGTTTCTTAAGGAGTAAACTCCAAAAAAAATGTTTTCGGAAGTGTCACATTCGAGTTTTTTTTTTATTGTCATAGTACCCGCAAACACGAGTTATTTACGAGCTCATCACTGGGTCTTCCTATGTTATTGGTACCTGAGCGGTGACGTCTCGCGGCAATGCATGCGCGAGTGCGTCGCAGCAGCGTCTGACGAGCGGCGCGGCGTGCGGCGGCGGCAGAGCGATGCGGTACAGACGCCCCGCCTCCGAGCGCACGCTCACGCGCCCGCCCGCCGCGTCGCACAAGTGACGCACGCCTGCAAGTCATAACACAATTTAATATCAGTGAGAATTGATAAGAAATCAGGCTATAAAATATAATAGCGATTATTCGCGAATTATTAGGTAGCTGTTGGGCGCAGCTTCGCCCGCGTTAACTTAATTAACTTAACTTCTATTAGACATAGCGTGATGTTATAGCCTATAGCCTTCCTCGATAAATGGCCTATCTAACACTGAAAGAATTTTTCAAATCGGACCAGTAGTTCCTGAAATTAGCGCGTTCAACAAACTCTTCAGCTTTATAATATTAGTATAGATATTATTGTAGTAGTAGTAGAGTTGACGGACCTCACACACCCTTAAAGGATTTTTTTTTTACATATGTGATCTGACAAGCATAGATTTTTCTTGTTTCCTCGAATCGATGCACCCATGAGCGGTTTGGATATTCGGTCATTGTACACGAATACGTTATTTTAGGTGAGCTTGAGGTGCTTTCAAAGAATTTATGTGAAGCATACGGTACGACGACAATTTTCTGGGTTTTACACATTCTCTAGGTATTGTAACCAATATAAAGAAAGTTTGCATTTACTTTTAAAATATTATCTTAGTAGTTACCTAGGATGCTCAAATGTTCATTATCCTAAGTTCACATTGCAAAACTATTTCAGATTATTTTCTTAATCACATTACTTTGCCATGCATATTCTTTTACACTATACAAATTTGTATAAATGTATAAAATCCTTACCAAGTATTTCTTTATGCTCCAATCTGGACACGGACGAATGTGGAACCGGAGAGAGGAGATGTAAAGCAGAATCATCGAAGCCAGTGTTCTCACTGCGCGTTGGTAGAAGGCTGCTGCGACGTGGGAATGGAGACTGGAAGGTCGGTTTTTTGGTGTATGGAGAGTCTATTAATCTGGCCAGAATACCTCCTACATGAACCTGGAAATTCCCAATTTTTTTAAATAAACAATTTCTAAGTTTTGACTGCTTCTGATCAAATTAAATATTTATTTCTACCTCAAAATTACAGCTTGTGTGTGCAAAAAAGAGTATGACGTGGTGACGGGTGGAACTAAATATTTTACTAAATGGAAACCTATGATGTTGACAATACTTGGCCGATAAATACTAGATTTTGAGAAAAGCTTAGTGTTTCACATTTATTTTTAACGATTTGATTAAATTATCTTACTGATTTTCCATATTATGATGAAACCTAAGTGAAAGTGGCGCTCTCATTTTTTCCATACTCTTTTTTGCCAAGCTGTATATAGGAGCAGATTAAGTTGTAGTATATTATAAAAAAAACGATTAAATTCTGTGTTTTTGGAGTTTCCTCCTTAAGAGCTCCGTATGTAAAAAGAAATGCGTAAAAATTTGTGATTGAATGATCGTGGAACGTTTTTGTGCACAACCTATCGTATGCACCCTTCACTTTTTAGTAATATGTGTATAACTGCTTATGTGCTACCACCACAAATAGGTTATGCTGCGAGTCTGCTGACTCATGTACATATTTAATAGTTTTGTAATAAAACTATTAAATATGTACATATTCGTTTTGTAATAATTAATCAATCAATAATAAATATTGCTATTGATTTCAATAATTAATTTTTTGTTCAGTATTTTTTTAGGCTAGCTCTTAAAGAGTGAACTCCAGTCGTGCGTCAGAGTTGACACACACAATTTAGTTTTTTATTTTTTTGCAAATAGACAACTTTTATATTTTTGCCTAGGAAATTTAGTGAATAGCTTACCTTTCCGACGAAGTTATTTCCTGATTGTAAAATAATATTTCCAGTTTCATCTATTAGTGCAATCATCTTTAGGTGGTTCAAGACAACAGCATCTTTGGCCAGTACTGACGAAACTGTACCAACTATAATATTTGGTTTTGACGACTGGCTGTGAGAATGAGACTTCTGCAGCCTTACAATTTGGAGTTTAGTGAGACCGCACACTTTGACCATGAAACATAAATAATCTAATCCAACAATATCTGTATGTAGAAACGCTTGCATATCATTGGGGCTTTCTATTGGGTCACGTTTGATAATTTGATTATCTGTCCAAATATGGTCCAAGCAAATATCAGGATACAGTGGTAAGGATGGTGGTGCTGGGCCCATAGGGTTGGCCATGGATGTGGAACTTGCTTGACCGATAGACGCATGCGGTGATAGGCCTTGTTGGTGGAAGATGTTTGCCATTGGACTGTTTTGTTTCGACCTCGTGGGAGTGGCTGGGCTCTTCTTAGAATGCATTGGACTCCCTACATTCCAACTGGTGGTATTTCGGAGACTGTGCATTGGACTACCAACAAAGTCGCATGACTGGCTGAATGTAGTTGTATTCATATTTGGACACATAGAGAGGCACTCATCCCGGAGCGCTTTCCGCAATTTCCACAAGGAATGCGTTTGTAATTTCCAATCGTATATTAAAATTATACTTGGATCACATGAAACAAAAATTATTTGTAAATCCCCATCATTATAATATTGTAGACCCTGGACTGAGGTTTTCATTAAAATAGGTGTGACCTCATCCAAAGGGTGTGATAGAGAGAAACATGTTGGTAGAGGATAATCCTGATCAAACCCAGAAATAGATTCAGCCCGTAACTTTGCACTCATATTAAATGGCCACCGAGATTTGGAAAAAGAACTATTATTGTGAGATTCATTTAATCTGAAGAATGATGTTGGCAACACCGATTTGTTCAGTCCTGGTGTTGCCTCCTTTTCTAAGAGTACGCCATATTTCATCGACCAAACTTTCTTCACTTGAAATGGTATGCTTGCGATATATTCTCGTCCGTCTGTGGCATAAACTCTCATGCACTTATTGTCCATTAACAATATAGACGGCATTAAAGTGCTTTCAATATGTTCTATATTGTCTTCTATTTTAATGTTCTTCTTCACGTCAGCTATTTGTGAGTTTAGTGCATCAATGAGCATAGTGTTTTTTATATCCACGTGAAAGTTGGCAAACGCTGCATGTTTTATAGGGTTGTCGATTGTATAACATGCAATTGTTTCTCTCTGTTCTGGTTCAGTGAGTTTGGTTGCTGGTGTTGACACAAGTCCTAAAATAACAAGTATCATCATTACACACTTTGTATGTTTTCACTCCTATTTTTAATTTTATTGGGTACTTAATGTTATTTTATGAGTAATATAATGTTGTTGGGTCATACATGATTTTGAAAGATATTGTTTCGGATACAAGAATTGTATAATGTCTCCAATCTATATTAGAATATATACGGAATAATCAATTTAACTATTAGTCATATCAACATTTTTTTTTTTTATGTTAGTTGGATAGGCAAACTGGCAAACGTACCACCTGATGTTAAGTGGTCGACGTCGCCCATGAACATAAACTAGTATACCTGGAACGAGCCCAGGCAACTCATTTATGTGTTGCCTATCCTGAGACATAAGATGTTAAGTCTTGGTGCCAGTAATTACACTGCCTGTCTTGCCCTTCTCTCCGAAACACAGCAAAGCTGTTTCACGGGAGAAATAAGCAAGATGTAAGTACCCATGCAGCCGGGAGCGCGGCACAGCGCTTCCTTTCATTTCATATTTTAACCGTCTTTAACGATAAATTTATTTAACATAATTTTATATTTTCGAATTAGTATTACAATTAGATTAAAATCTTCAGTGCGAAAATATATCAAACATTTTTTTATCCAAAAAACAAACAGAAGTAAGTTTTTTAAATTAACTCCACAGAGGAGTCGCTGGGGGGTAAGGGCATAGATTGCGGTGGTGTCTGTTCGGGAGAAAATAGATGCTCCCAACAGCCCCTGCGATCAGCCCTGCCCAACAGCGGCCCAAGCACATCAACAGACACAGACCTGGGACCTGTGCAGACCGCCCCGCTGAAGACACCGGAAGCTCACCATAGTGTGACTGACGGTGATCAGAAGCGGGGCCCGAAGCACTAGGTCTCGGGCGGCACACACACATTACACACAATGACTCTTCACAGTGACACTACACACGCACACACACTTACAAACACAACACAAAATAAAATAAAGATACTTCAGTTAAATTTGCACCATTGTCGCGAAGCCATGACAGAGCTTTGCAGATTTGTGGTAGCAAATAACATAGACATCGCCTTGCTACAAGAGCCATATGTTATTAATGGCCGTGTTGTTGGCATTGGCTGTCTGGGTGATGAAACTATCTACCATCGTGTTGGTGAGTCCGACCCCAGAACATGCATCTATGTTAGCAACAGAGCTAGGGCGTTAGGACTAATGGAAGTTGAATGTTACAGAGATCACACGGCTGTACTAGGCACACTATGTATGGCAGATGGGAATACAAAGAAAATGGTCTTCATGTCGGTCTACATCCCGAGTGAGACGGACTACGAACCACCAGGACAACTTATAGAAGAGATAATGTCGAAATATAGAGGTATGGGTATCCCGATTGTTGCGAGCTGTGATGCCAACTCCCACCACAAGGTGTGGGGCAGCACGGATTGCAACAAGAAGGGAGATTTATTACTTGAATATATTCTTAGCACGGACCTGGAAATAATGAATGTAGGCAACACACCCACGTTTGTAACTAGAACAAGGAAAGAGGTTCTTGATATAACATTAATGTCAAGCGATGCCTCCCATCTGTTGAAAGATTGGAAGGTTGACACCTCTTATGCCTTCTCAGATCACCGCAGAATAACATTCCACCTGAACTGCCAGCTGGAAGTAGTAAAATTTAGAAATAATAGGAAAACAAACTGGGAAACTTTCGATCTAGCGCTGAGTGAGTGGATTCCTGGTAAAAGAGAATTAAGAGGAAAGGAAGAAATAGAACAAGAAGCCTGTAGGCTTGAGAAAGCTCTTAACGATGCCTATCTCAAAGCCTGCCCACAGAAAGAGATTAGACCGGGGAAGGGACAACCCTGGTGGAACAAATCCCTGAACAAAGCAAGGAAAAGGACTAGAAGGGCACTTAGAGTCGCCTTGAACAGGGACGACGACGAAAGCTGGAGGAAATACAGAGAAGAACGCAACAATTTTAAGTACCAGAGCCGCAAAGAAAACAGAAACGGTCCACCCGTTACCGTACATACTGCGAAAGCGTTACAAAACAACCAGAAGCGGCCAGGCTGGTAAAAACGCTAGCAAAAGACAAAACCTGTAAATTAGGAAGCCTAAGGAAAGGTGACACCCGAGTAGTGGAACCCAAAGAAATACTTGCAGAAATGATGGCCACACACTTCCCGGGTAGCACAAGCTATTCAGAAGAAGACATGGTTGTCACATCAGGTGAGAATCTAGCAGAAGCGAAAGCGGAAGCGGAACTGATTATCACCGAAGAAGCATTAACATGGAGCATTTCATCATTCCTACCGTATAAAGCGGCGGGACCCGATGGCGTCTTTCCCAAGATGCTACAAGTTGCCCTTAGGTATATCAAAGATGACCTACTCACCATATACCGGAGTAGTTTAGCAACAAACTACATCCCCAGTAGCTGGAGAAGAGTCAAAGCCGTCTTCATACCTAAGCCAGGGAAGGTTACATATCACGAGGCGAAATCCTTCAGATGTATAAGCCTTTCTTCGTTTGTATTGAAGACACTCGAGAAGATACTAGACAGACACATGAGAGCAGGGATAGAAAAGAGTTCAATGCCGCTACACGCCAACCAACACGCCTACATGGAAGGGAAATCCATTGACACGGCATTACACAACGCGGCAATAAGAATTGAAAGAGCTATAGAGAACAAAGAATATGCCCTTGGCTGCTTCTTCGATGTAGAGGGAGCCTTTGACAAGGCCACTCCTCAATCCATTGTGGAAGCACTTAACAGAGAGGGGATATCTGGACAGATAACGGGATGGATAACTAATATGTTAAAACATCGCTCGATACAAGCTGACTTAGCGGGAACAACATGCACCATTCGAGCAAGAAGAGGATTTCCGCAAGGAGGATGCCTGTCTCCGCTCCTATGGTGCATTCTCATAGACGAATTAGTATCAAAGATAAACGCCATGCACATTTACATACAGGCGTACTCAGACGATGGTCTAATTCTGGTCACAGGTAAAGTACTGAGCGTGACCAGAGACATCATGAAGCGAGGAATCGACACAGCGCTACGATGGTGCAGGGATACAGGGCTAAACCTGAACCCAGCAAAAACCAAGCTAGTGTTATTCACAAACAAGAGGAAGATTGATAGCATGATTCCATTGAGAATCGATAACGAAAATCTAGAGGTAGTCAATGAAATAAAATATCTGGGAGTAATCCTAGATAGAAATCTGAACTACAAAGCCCACGTTAAAGAGATCTGCACAAAATCCAAATGTGCCCTTGTGCAATGCAGGAGAGCGGTAGGTAGAACCTGGGGCATGAAACCAAATGTGGTTCATTGGATCTACAAGGCCATAGTACTACCAAGAATTCTACATGGAGCCTTAGTGTGGTGGCACAAGGCACAATTAGGAACGAACAGGAAAGAATTCACAAAAGTACAGAGACTAGCCAGCATCATGATATCGAGTGCCATGAAAACAACACCAACGGCGGCTCTAGAGATGATACTCGGCCTCAACCCAGTTGATCTCACGATCAAGAAGAAAGCGACTGAACAATGGTTCAAGCTTAAGAGCAACAAATTATGGAAGGGAGGGCACTATGACAAAGGTCACGCCGAAATAGCAAAACAGTACGAAGAAAATCTATCCATGATTTTATCAAACAATGATTTGATAAAGAAGGAGAGAATCTTCGACAAGAAATACAAGATAAGCATAGGCTCGAGAGATAACTGGAACATTAACATCGACCACCCAAAAACAACGATGGTCGGCTACACAGATGGATCCAGGAAGGAATCGACAAAGTTATCAGGGGCTGGCGTATATATTAGCCATCCAACTGAAATGAAAGCATCGTTTAATCTAGGCAGATTCTCCAGCGTATTCCAAGCGGAGATATTCGCAATACGAGAATGCGCCAACATGATTAAACAAAATATCACTAGCGCACAGAGGATTGAGAAGGCAGTCATATACAGTGACAGTCAAGCGGCATTGAAGGCCCTCAATAAGAGGGAGACTACCTCAGCACTGGTCAAAGAATGCAAAAACACCCTGCAAGATCTAGCAGACCAGACTGAGATAGTAATTGCCTGGGTACCTGGACATGAGGGAAATGCGGGCAATGAAGAAGCAGACAGACTGGCGAGAGAAGGTGCCGATGAGACGTTCATAGGCCCTGAGCCGAGACTGCCAATAGCACTCAGGATAACAAAAAATGTTATAACCCTGAGAATAAACAAAGAAACAAACCAGAGATGGAATGACACGAAGAGCTGTAGACAGTCGAAATTCTTCATCTCGACGCTTGACAGCAAGAAGACTAAAGAGTTGCTCAAACTCAATAGGAGCAACACTAGAACAGTTGTGGGAATATTGACGGGACACTGCCCACTCAACAGACACCTGTCAATAATGAAGCTAGCAGAGGACCCTCTGTGTCCTAAGTGCAAAGAGAAAGAAGAGACCAGTCTGCACTTCATAACGGAATGCCCAGCATATGCATACGCAAGATGGGAGCTGTTTGGAGCGGACGAGCTGAAGAAGGAAGATTTAGCATATCTAACCATAAGGCAGCTAAGTAGTTTTTGTAGATCAACACGTAGGTTTGAGGGGGTGACACCAGAGGGGCAAATGATAACCCGTCCCCGCATCTAATCCCAGAGGCGAGCCCGGGGAATTGGGTGAAATGGTCCCGTTAATGAGGACTGATCACCCGTCTGGCCTTGCTGGCGTCCCCACCCCTTAAATAATAATAATAATAAGTTTTTTAAATTGTATTTTCTAACCAGGTACTAAATTATTTGGATTTAAAGATTACTTTTTATTTATTAATTAAATTGAGACAAATTTACATTACAATATATAAATTGTGATAGCTAACCTTTTGACCAAACAGCAGTACATCCTTTCACATACAATTCCTCTTCATAATAAGAATCTATCTTTGGATTTAGTGGTTTCTTTTTGAGCCTTTTACTTTGTGCACTATTTAAATTAAACTTCTTAGACATATTGCTGGAGCTGTTAGCGCTTCCTCCTCTCGACGAACCAGAGGCTATTCCCTCTTCTTTCTGCAAGCCTCGTAATATTTCTGACTTAATAGAGATATTAAAGTCATTTTTCAAACGGCTTGGGGGTCGAAATGAGTCATATTCAAATTTTGTTTCTTTTGGTGTTTCTGGAGTATTATCTTGAAATTCTGGAATAAATAGGCGTAGCAAAGTTTTTGCTTTTCAATAATATGAGTGGGTTTGGTGTAGAAATCATTCCGTAAATTTAACGGAATAATTTCTGTGAATGAAGTAGCACCGGTACTTCCTAGAATACATTAGCAAAAATACACCACTTTAAAGCCTTGGTCAGTAATAGTGCAAATGGTTTTAACCATGATATGCAACTACTTGAGTTGTTTAAAACTTTGACTGACTTTTGATATGGAATTTAATAATTTGTGTATTATTAATAATATTACAAAGCATTCATTTGTGTATTTTTAATAATATTACAAAGCAATAACTTGTGTATTATTAATAATATTACAAAGCAATCATTTGTCTATTACCATCAGCTCTGTAGTAAACCTCTCTAATGCACCACCACTCTTGTTCCTCTTCCCTCCCCTCCAGAAAACTCTCATCTTTGATGGCAAAGTTGGTTAACTTGTACAACAAGGAGTTCTCTGATGCAGATATATTATGGCCTTTGCCATAGATTTGACCGGGGTGTTTTGCTAATACTGTTCTTCCATGCGGCACAAACTCCTGTAGATTAAAATAATAAATGGTCAAGTACATTACAGATTCATAGTAAAACCAACACAAGACTTATATACAAATCCATATACGTAATTTGGTTTTATATATAATAATAGTGTCCATCATTTGATATTATATTTTTTAAATGTTTTATATTTAAATGCAAGAGATTTCAACTAAACGTTGGTCTGCATCTTTCCTACTTATTTCTCCAGCTAAACTTTGCAGTGATGAAACAGGGCGGCAGCACATCAAATATAATAAGTGGCACAGGGACTTACTATCCTCGTCTAGATAGGTAACAAAATAAAGTAATCAGGTCAAAATAAAGTGGTCAGAATTAGTTTTGAGCAAATTTACGTTTACGTTCATAGTCTATTCTATTACGTTAATTACGTTCATAGATGGGTAAGGTAGACCTCAGGCAATCTGCCGGCTTTTCTATTTCTATTATACAACAAAAATGAGCAAAATAATCTCTTTTTTACCAGTGGTTCGGAAGCCGCAATCATGATACTTTCATCCAGATTTGAAACACGTTTTGTTTAGCACTTCCGACAATAAAACGAACCCCCTCTTTGGTAAACTTCGTATAATTACGAGCAGTTTCACAAAATCTTAAATTTAAAACGTCTCAACAACCCGCTGTTTGCCGATACAAATTACAAATGTGTCAAATTGACAAATGACAGCTATAATTTTTTTTTCTCTTGTTGGAACCGGTTAAGACCAGAGACCTTTTTTTATGTGATAAAGGGGCAAACGAGCAGTCGGAGCCGGAGTCGGTGGTCGTCACCCTTGGCAGGTCGATGTCATTTAGACCACACATAGAGACAGTCACCAAAAAGGCCAAATTCGTCTTGAGCCGTTTATATTTCTTTATTAACAAAAACAGCAAAATCCCCCTCAGGCATAAGCTAACCTAACATGTATAAAACTTGTATCCGACCCATTATGTCATACTCTTGTGTCGAATTCGCGCATGTGCCACAAAGTCGACTTAATACACTACAAATAGTCCAAAATATTTTTTTACGCATGGCAACCGATTGCCCGTGGTACGTAAGAAACATCAACCTGCACAGGGACTTCAGATTAGAGTCCGTTAGGGGCCACTTCAAAATGACGTCAGAACGTCACTTTAAAAAGGCACTCCTCCACCCAAACCCGCTCATCGTGAACGCGTCAAACTATGCCCCAGATAGCTCAGTTCCAATTAGACATAGGTTACCTAAGCATGTTTTAACAGAACTGATCCAGCTGACGAAATCACTCAGCTACTAATGCGCGACGCAAAAGCGCGACGCGAACGTCACAGCATATACAGACACACACATGGTGCTAGGTACACCTGCACACTGCTTGAGCCTCGGGGTCGTAAGCGCCGTCGAACCCTACACATGGAAACCACATCGACCCGGATCGATCGCGGAAGCTTAGGTTCGAATCCGATACGAGTAGACACAAACCCAGACCGCGCAAACAGCGCTAGCACTACGCTACCGCTAGATTGTTTGGGCACCGCGCATGACCCGCCTCCCTCTCCAGAGGGAGGGATGAGGGCCGGCCCTCATGATGATAGGTTAAATTCAACCGTAAAAGATTCGTCGACCGTATCGGATTTGACTAGTCCAAATCCTGCTCTCCCGAGCAGCGCGCGCGATGAACTGCGGCCTCTGCGGGGCGTCCCCCTTTCGAATATTTCTTAAGTGAGCCATCTGCTCACTTACTGTACCGATTGAGCTTAAAGGCCATCAGGCCGAAAAGTCTAGCCCTTCCGAAAAAAAAAGAGCAGTCGGTGCCTTATGGTACCCATACGCCCATAGGTACACATCCGCACAACCAGAAGTTATGGGGTGGTGGTGCATGCAAGTGAACGCATATGCAGTGTGGGAAAGGAGGGCGGTGCTATATGCATGCATATGCGTGCACTCACAAATTTGCAGTAAGGACTGCGTGTTTTGCGGGATTATTGCTAATTAAATTATAATTTAATCTTATATAATGGATTTCCGCAAAGTAACGCCTGATTCTATTAACTATCTTAAGATATATTTCCTGTTTTGACGTGACAACGTCTTATAATTCGATGGAGCCGGCTGCACACACGAAAAAACATGAATCATGCGGTTCATGCAATCCATTTTCTTATGACGTTGTCACGTTCAACTATCGTCAGTAAACCGGCTTTACAGACAACCGATTTTTTTTAGTTTAGTTGAATAGACAAACTAGCAGACGTGCCACCTAAGCAGTCAGCCCCGCTCATTTACATATAAACGAGTATGATTAATTGTTACAATTCAAACACAACATATAATATGATAACGTATCTAATTACTGCTGGCCGTAATGGCAAATATCAGCAATTATTGGAACATACATAACATATTACTGGAACAATAGTTGTGTACTAATAATGTTCGTATTTTGGGAGTCACGTGTAGATGGGGCTCTAGGCACCAGCCCCCTGTAGAGCTTTTTTGTGAGATGAATCTGCTTTCGTAAATATATTTTTGTCCCATATAGGTAACTTGATTATCCTTACTTCTATACTTCTGAATAATATGCTAATAGATCACATATAGATTTAGACGATACTTGAATAGTGCTTTACTCATAAGTCATAAACAAGAATTCTTACTTTATATTTTTTCAGATTCCACAGATGCAATCTGTTGAATATTGCATCTCTATCAGCTGTATAATTTTTTCGTATATGAGAACTGGGGATAGAATAAAGAAATACATAAATATGAATAAACTTTATTACTACATCAAAAGATATATTGAAACGCGTTCGCGTTTAACAAAACATTCAACAAAATACTTTGGGAGCCAACATAACACTTTGGGTGCCGACTTATTATGCCCTATAACAATTACAGACCAGTGTTTCTCAAACCACATATATATTTTACACCCATAAATGTTAACACACACAAGTCATTTCGAATATGTTAATATATAATTTAATATTCGACAACGCTTGTTATAAATTTAAAAAATATTATATTTACATGTTATATATAATTTAATTTTAATGACATAAGCGACTTATTGCCTGACACCTATTACGGGATGACGGATAATGTACACAAGTATATTTAAATGCTGATTAATCTTGAAGTTCATTAATATACTATAATAAGTTTCTTTAGTAGTCATCCTATATACTTTCTTATCATGTACCCTCCATAGCACATAGCGACGGGTATTCTTATTTAATCCGCAGATCTACCAGCACCATTATTATTTTAACCTCTTCATTATATATATTGAGTATATAAGCTCTCCTTCGTACGCAATACATTGCGCAAATACTGTATAAATTTATTTTCCTGTCCATCAGTTTGTCTCGTGGCCCCTTATTACCTTAACCCTAGTATCTTTTAGATAAGGCTTTTGAAAAGGCAAATCAAGACATCTGAAAACAATTAAGCCCAATATATCACACATGTGACAGAATTTATTTACAAAAACAAAGATACGTAAATAAAATATGCATTTTACTGACCCACTAAGAATTTCATGATTTGAGAGCGCCAAAAGTGCAGCTGTTTAAAAAATATAAACTGTATGATACATATTACATCTATATATCACCTATATGTTATATGATACCTACTCTAGCTTGTCTATATTAAATACATTTGGTCTTTGGATGAGCATGTCACATGGATTGTGTCATTTGTATCATAAATAATATAAGTGCACTTTCGAATTTATTACATGATTTAAATACTATTCTAGACTAGACCAGCAACATAAACCGATAACGATCCGTTAAAAATCTTCAATAAGTATAAAATCACAGAAGCCTTATAAAAAATCATTATAAAAATTAAAAACAAAAACAAAATTTGAGAAACACTGTTCCAACATAACTTAAAAATAACAGTGGTGTGGAAATTAAAAATATTTAAAAATAGCTTAAATAAAAATGATTCTAGCCCACTGGTGGTTTGCAGAAGCATAGTCTGGGTGACACCTGAGTCAATTTCAAGTGTCTCTTCACAAAGATATCTAGATCGATATATATATTGTCACCCCATATATTAAATAATATACATGCGAATGTATACTTGGGTGACACAATAATCATTTGATTTTAATTGGGAGAATTGTTTGTTGCTATGCCACTGCTATAAAATAAGAAGCGGGCTCGAATGATATTAATGAAGAATTTGATACTCAGGTACCTGATTGGGACAATTTTGATTTAAAATTTTCAATATAATGGAACATTGATACATTAACGAGTGCTTATATAATAAAGCATGCTATACACCGTTTATTATTGGGGTTTAAAAAACATGATCCAAAGAATATAATTCTATATAGTTATATAATTGTGAATTGTGGTATGTATATTGATATGAATGTTTTTATTCTCATGATTTTTTTTATTTTTCTGCAATTGCACTGTGCAAACATGGGCCTTTTTATTAGAAATGGCCAGTCGACCAGAGATTTAGTTGTTATTTTCGCTATGCTGAGCTTATTAAACCTATATCGACTTTTGACTGGCCTGCTACAGTATTACTTGTTTCCAAAATAAATAATGATGTTTACTGTAGAAAAATATTAAATATAATTACTGATAATATGTTAAAAATGGTAAAACTGAAAAATTAAAGGAGTGAGATAAAACGTTATATAGGCAGATAGCGGATAGCATGCTTTACATCAAAAAAATATGATAATTAACATATTATCACAAGGTACTTGTGAGTTTGACCCACTATATTTGGCTTGATGGCCTTCAAAATTCATTCGTACATTGGCGGGGGTACACAGTGATAACTAGAATGCCATAAAATTAGAATTTCCAAAAAAATGTAAAGCGTGTTAGTAAATAAAGACGACACAAACGAAATGTGCTATCATAGAATAGAAAGAGAAGCCTGTATATAATTCTTGCGTCTCTCTCTCTATCCTATAATCTATATGGCCATGGTGATGGCCGTTGTTACGAGCCAGTGTCACATCTATTTACAAACTCGTTGTTAACCAAATAAGTTTACTTGCCGAAATTTGCAACATAATCGTGACATATGTCACAAATATAAAAAATATGCAATACAACGCACTGTATACAAAAAAAAAAAACGTTTAAAAAATGCAATACAGTCTATGTATGTGGTGTTTTATGTTTGATTAAAACTCTAAATAAGGCGTTTCGATAAACCTAACTATTTATAATGAGGTTTTAAAAACATTATATTACATGACTTATTATTTGGCATATAAATAAATTGTGATGTGGCCGGATACAGTGTGTTACTAAAATGAACTATTAACACATGTTAAATGTTCATTTAATTGACAATTTTACAAAGACATCCTGTATACCGTGTATTACAATATTACACCTACATTATGCTTTTATCTGTGATATAATATTATACCCTATCTATCACCAATGTTTATTTCTAACAAGCATATATATCGCACTACACAAAATCAACCTAAGTATACATATATCTCTATTATATAAATAAACTATAACTAATATATAAAACCTACAATTAAGTGTACAATAATGTTTATGCTTGTAAAAGTAGATCTATATATAAATATCTGATTTTTAAAAGTAAATATTTTTGGAATATCTCTTTAAGGCTAGTGGTATTTTATACCTTGGAAGCGTTCTCTCCGCTAGCTTTGGCCGTCATGGTGCTTTCAATTTTGGACGTGTTGGCCGCGACCTCCGCTAGGGTCGCTAGGGCGAAGAGGTCCACGTTGGGTGGCCTCTGATTCATGATATCCATGCTCTGCACGGTGCACGGAGCTTCCGTGGCTATCTTAATCTCTGGACTAATTTTATGGCCCCCATTCATCTCCATGCGTGTTACCAGGCTGTTGATTTCCAATCTCGTTATGCTTTTCTTCCGCGGTTTTCGTTTTTGGCTCCCTATGACAGTCTCGCGCCAACTTTCGGCCATCTCCCGGCGTTCGTCCACGATGCTCCGGGGCACGGAATTGATGATCTGCGGCGATCCGAACGTTTTCGATTTCGTTATCGATTTCTTCTTACGTTTATTCTCCCGCTTCTTCTGTTGGAACTTCTCTAAGCTAAGCGAGGGTAGAGCTCTAATTTTAGCGTCTAAGTCGAAATCAGCAGCCTTGAATGTTTTGTTTGGATTATTGTCTGGTTCGATTGTGTCGGTCGTGTCCGCTTTCGAATATTCGAGGGAGTTCTCGATTGAGTCGAGTTTGGATTCGTCAGTGACGGTCGAGTCGGCCCGGGCACCAGGTTCCCAACTACACGACGCGTAGTCTTCGTCTGGCGATCGATCGGGGTAGTCCCTCCTCTGCCTCTTGTTCACCAAGAGTCCTCCGACAGCCATGAACTCCTGATACCTCTTACCCTTGCAGGACCTGCCGGATTTAGGGTTCCGTTCGTCGTCCGACAGATAACCCTCCTCGTTGGAGTAACGCTTATCGACTATTTGATCTATCACATCTTGGTTCGTAAACTGGTCGGTAGGTGTGTTGTAGCGATACATTTTTTCCTTTTCCTCGAAGTCCTCCTCGAAAATCTTGCTGGTCTCTGAGAGGGCGTTCTGCAACTCCCGTATATTGTCCTGCCTGTTTATTTTTGGTTGGTGGAGGTGAGATCTGTATTCGGCTGGTGATGAGATCGAGTTCAGTTTGTATGATGGCGGTGAGTAGTATGGGTTAGGAGTTTTTATTTCAGTCTTGGTGGCTAGGAGACTGCTGAGGCCTCCCATTTGAGCTTCATCAGCCAGTTTCCCAGGAGTGAACATGGACAGAGGCTTGGGGTCCGCTTCGATGTCATCGTCTTTGACATTGAAGTCGATTTTGGTGGAGTTGTTGTTGGTTTTCTCCGGTTCATGATCGTGGTATTCGCTGACGGAGGACTCCGTTGATTTCTCAGTGGGTTCGCGAGGCCGTGCGGAGAGAGTGCGCAGTGGTGGAGCGGGCAACTTGTACCATTTGAAGTCAGGGTTAGCGCTGAAGAACGCGTCTTTGTACTGTAATTGAAATGTACTTTTGTCTTATTTATTTATACACAATTATATAATATGCGAGGTTTGATTGTGACATTCTGCTTATTTTTTTCGAAAATTAAGTTTGGCGTGTTTCGGAAGAAGGAGTAAGATAGGCAATGTAATGGCTGGCGGTTGGCACCGAGACTAGCCATCTTAGGATAGGCAAGGTGGCTTCTCTTCAAATTTACCTATTCAACTAACAAGCACCGGGACTACCACCCTTAACGGGGGGATAGGGCAAAGGAGGGTAACGCATCTCCGTAACTATTAGTGGTGCGTATGTCTATGGGCGTCGGTAGTCACACAAAAAAGTTACCCGAACTCAAGTTAGTCCCGAAAGTGTTGATGTTTTCGTGTGCCCCTTTTTTTAAAGTTAGTTGGATAGGCAAACTGGCATACGTGCCACCTGATGGTAAGTGGTCGACGTCAACCATGACCATAGCTAGTTTACCTGGAACGAGCCCAGGCAACTCATCTATGTGTTGCCTATCCTGAGACATAAGATGTTAAGTCTCGGTGCCAGTAATTACACTGCATGTCTTGCTTTCTCTCCAAAACACAGCAAAGCTGTTTCACGGGAGGAACAAGCAAGATGGTGGATGCAGCCGGGAGCGCGGCACAGCGCTTCCCCCCCACCGGTGAGGCCCCTGCAGACATAGACACTAGGTCACCCGTAATATGATTGGTTGTTGCTAAGATATTCATAGGCCATATAATCACCGAGACGTCTGTACCTGTTTAGCAAGACCGGTGTAGCCAGCTTTCTCCTCTTTGTCCAAGTTAGCCCACCACTCGCCCAGAATTTTTGTTATAGATCTGGAAATAAAAGGATTGTTATATGTAAAAGTAGTTTATCATAATAACATTTATATAAACTAGCTGTTGCCCGCAGCTTCGCCCGCGTCAACTAAGATTTACAGCCGTACCCGGATTGATGTTGATTATTTTTGTAGCCTATGTCCTAATCCAAGGTATCATCATTTCAACTTTCAGCCAAATCAGTTCAGCCGTTTTGCCGTGAAAGATCAGTAAACATCCAAACTTACAAACTTTTATAATATTAGTAAGACTTCCTACAGGTGTGTTTTCGTTTTTGAAATTAATAATAATAATAATAATAATATCTGTGGACTCTTCGGTTCTCGAATAACTTGTGTTACGGGTACCAGACAACGGAAATATATTTAATACTTTTCTACTATACATATATTTAAGATTTTTATTATATAATACACATATTTAATACAGATCCATGACCCAGGAATACAGAAAATATTTTTGATCCCTGGCGGGATTCGAACCCGCAACCTCCTGCTTGAGCGCCAACGCGCTTACCACTGAGCCACAGAGGTCGTCACATTCGAAATTAAATAGTTATTATTATTAAACATGAACTTTTGGTATTGACCATCTTGAGGTTTCCATTTTCTGTCAATGAACAAGCTGACAGATGATCATAACACAGTAATATTACAGGAAAGATTTGATTGTTTGATTGTTTGTTTGCATTGAATTTCGAAACTACTGGACCGATTTGAAAAAAAATTGTTAACCCGTGCGAAGCCGGGACGGACTGCTAGTAACGCATAATTTATTATAATTCTTCTAGACAATATAATATATATGAAATGTTTTTTAATCTGAAGTCTTTAGTTACAATATATCATCGTCATCATCAGCCTCTATCCGTCCAATGTTGAACACAGGCCTCCCTCAACGGACGCCAAGACGGCCGATCCCTCGCCACTCGCATCCAACACGGCCCGGCCACCGCACGGAGAGCGTCCTGGTTAATGGTCGACCACCACTTTGTCTACTTCCAATAACATTATATAGGCGTATAATAAGTAGCAAATAAAAAATATAGAAACAAGAAAAAACACCAAAGCCACAATCTACATTCCTCTCACTGGAGTAAAATTATTATGCAAGATTCTTTGTTTATAATGAGTCCTGACATACTTAAAAACCAATCAGGATTAGTAATTAACGCGTTGATAACACAAATAGTGTAAAACTAGGGCATTATGTGCTTCAAGCATTTGGCGAAAGAGGCATATATAGTTGTCTCATTCCAGCACAGGTTCAGATTGGAATACTTCTGTTGACAGTTAATCTGGATCTACGTTTCACATTTGAATAGCCAGTGTAAAGTACAATGGAGTTAAGTCTCTGTCAGAAATAGGTAGATACTAGTTGAAACTGAAATTAAATTAACTGATAAACTGGTCAGTTAACTTAATGGACCTTAAACTTACACTCGTTTTTTTTTTTTCAAAAACGAGAAGATTTTGTGGATACTAGGGTCGCCCTGCGATCAAAATTCGATCTCAATTGAAAAAATAATCGTTTTATTTAAAATACAGCTTGACAGTTCCTAAAAAGTAAAAACTAATAATACTTCAAAAGTTTATATTGTTCTTTTAAGTTGTCATTATTCAACTTTGAATAGTGTTAAGGCGAGGATGCAGACCACTACTTACCCCTCTGGGTGATGAGGTGTGGGGCGCCGCGTATGTGGTGGACGCGAGACTTTACGGCATTATGACAATGCGGGAATTTTGAATTTTAGTACGTATGTCACTCGCCGGAACTATATAGAGCTGTTCATACTTACTATCATTTAATTTTATACCGATTTTGGTATTTATCTATACAGATAAAAAATTGGAGTGCCTGATTGTAATATTAAAATAACCGCTTTTTATTGAATGTATATATATCAAGGGCTTCATAACAAAGGAGTGTATACAAAAGTACAGTTTTACAGGAAAGACAAAATAATGAATAAAACAAAACTAGTTGATTGTATAAGGCTGATATTTGGCATTCTTTTACAACATAACTTACCGTCTGGTAAGACTTTTCAGATTATAGCACGCATAGTTTTTGATAAACGGTAAGTACGCCTCTTTCTTTCAACGCAATTTTGGCAACATCTACTATATAGTAAAAAAATTGATACTAATTTTGGGGCGTACAAAAGAGAATATTGTTTTATTGTGATGAATAAGTAATTTCTTATTAAAGTACTGTATTCAATTTATAACTATTTTACAAACATTAAGACACTTACTCCAGAGCTGTAATTATTTTATTAAATTCTAATATAATTACTGTACGCCCTTTTGTTACTACTAAAAATATGTTGAATATCTTAAAACAACAGGCGTAGAAACAAGACATTAATTCAGGGTTAGCTTTGATTCTATAATTTTAAGAACTTTCTAATTGTGTATAGCTTTCATACTTAAACCACTCAGTCTCTAAGCTATTAAAAAGTATATTATTGTTAAAACACAACGTTATTTGTTTTAATTTATTAAAAGCAACGTCAGCCTCATTTGCTTTTAATATCACTTTTTTTACTTGTTAGTAGTACTTAATAGTTTTCGTTTCATTAGCAGCTCCTGAAAAATATACGAAAATGAAACTAAAAAACAAGGTACTTATGAATATGTAATAGTTGGTGGATAACGTTTTTGTAAAACCTATTTGATGTCAATAATTTAGTTTCACCTTCGTGTACGTATGCCATTAAGTTTGCATCATCATCTTTATTGTCACACTCTGGGATAACGTGGCTGTGTGGCGATGGAACACATTGATTTGTGAAACCCTTTTTGTGTAGATGTCGTAAAATAGAGTCTGTCCAGTACTTTTGCCATTTTCCAGTAGCCCATAATAATAATAATAATATGCTGGGACAACTCACACACGCCCATCTGATCCCAAACTAGATCTGCCTTGATGATACAATGAAAAAATGATGAACAAATGATAAATACTGATATATTTTTAAATACATATTATAGATAAATTACAACCAGACACAGAACAAATTATCATGTTCATTACACAAACATTTGTCCGGTGTGGGGATCGAATCCACGACCTTCTGGTTTAGCAGTCAGGATCACTAACATGACTAACAGGCCATCTTTGCTACAAATTACGTGGAGCCCATCTATGCCAGATTCACCTAGAAATTTGAAAACTTTGCCGTTATTACATCAGAATCTGATGTTTTCCTCATTTTAAGGGAGTTGAGAGCAACATATACATTGGATCGCAGAGTTTTAGACTCCAGCAGTTCTAAATTATCCCAATCACATACATAGGGTACACTACGTCAACCATTGTATTGCTTTTGTACAACTCTTCACAATAGCTTCTTTCAGTTTAACCAGGCTTTCAGCGATTTATTCTTATAGATGAAGAGACCATTAATGTTATTAGCCATGTTTTAGGCTTAAATTCTTTAGTAAGTAAATAAACTTTCCTAAATAGGTCTGCAATTTGGTACTTTAAGAAGTGTTTTTCAATTTCTGAGTAAGTACATACTGTATATTTGTCTTTATCAATTCTGAACCATTTAGCAATGGTTTGGCATAACACTTTTCATACTCTTTGCCTACCTCTGAATCTTTTAGTCCTTTGACTTTTAATTCCTTTCGTCTACGCTTCAGTTACAAGGTTTAGTCTGAGATCAGGTATATCATTCCTATTCTTCTGTATATTCACTAAGGTGTCACTGATTAGGAGCTTCAAGCTGTTACAATTAGAGTCAGCAGTCTCGAAATTCAAGGTTTCTGCGTACTTCAGTTTGTTTTCCATTGTACCAAAGTGAATTTTCTGAATGCGGTATTTCATCTGAAGTGTTAAACTTCAAGCTGAAATAGGAATGCCAGTTGCTAATTTTATTTTAAAATAAAGGGAGTATTTTCCCAACAACACTTATTGTAAATGTTAAATTTTGATTGTATGTCTGTTTCCGTTCAATAGAATCCTCATAAACGACACCTCATTTACGAAAATCACTAAAGCCGTTCAGTCAGCAGGAGGGGCTATAAACGTACTTACCTACACAAATTCACCCGAATAACATTACCCTCCTTTCTTTTGGCACAGTCGGTTAAAAAGGAATCTGTTTGATTAACTAATAGTAGCAAAAATATAAATTCAAAAAATATCGGTTACCGGTATCAAAATTAACTGCTTCATATACATCCTGATTCCGTGTTATGGTATGTTATATAAAAAAACAGTTAACTTTAATATAATATACGAGTATATATATAATAAAATACTTTTTCATAAATTTCTTTTTGACTGATCTCCTTCTCGATGTTGAAATTGAGATCTTACTCTTCGTTTAATTGTTTTTGTTTGCCATTTTTGTTTAAAACACGTAAAGAAAAATTTGACACAGATCCGACCGTGACAGCGGCTAAACCGCGACTGCGGGGACGCGGGCGGCACGGTATTGCATTGGCCCGCCCGAAACAGTTGTTGTTTTTATGTTTTTTTAAGTTTTGGTACCGAAAAAGTAAAAGAAATTAAATTTGAATAAACATAGGTTACGTAGGTTGAAATGAAGAAAATTATGATATAAATTTCAAATTTAAAAGAAATATTTTTTCCTACAAATGTGTACAGGCTTTGCTTAAATTTATGCTATGTTTGGGATTTTTTATGATCGAGTCAAGTTAATCTAATCGTGTAATGAACTTACAAGGGTTCTAGGTAATATCCTTGAATATAACATATCTTTTTTCCAGGCTGATAAATTACGCGGGAATAATTTTCCTATTTTTTTTTGCCAAGCGCTTCTCACTGTGTATTTGCCAATATACCGCCTTAACGTAATGTGTATAATTTTTTTAATTAATTTCATGTATTTAAAATGCACATTACACAAAAATAACAGCTTTCTACACTTCCTCTCCATTTAATCTTTATCTGTACCAAATTTAAAATTCCTCCGTTTGCGCAATCCTCGCAAAGGGGTACAAACCTTTTGGTTCACATATTAATATTATAATAATGTTAATGGACAGTTCAATTCAAATACAAAGCTTGAAATAAATCTTTATTTCAAGTTATTGGAGCTGTTAAAATAGTCAAGTCAAGTCAAATGGACTAATAAAGGATATTATCTAGTAAACTCAAATGTTATATATCTGTATGTATTGTATACCCTCGTCCTTTTCTTTAAAACCCATACTCATAAGTTATATTAAATTAATGGGCGACGGTAACCTTCTTCTGTATCCGGCCACTACTAAACATACATCATCAATTGTAAATCTATTTATAATGAGTGTTTACTATGTTTTTCACTTTTTTCGTTTTATATTTCGATCTCATCATCAAATGTCTTGTTCACAAGACTCGAGACAACTAATAATCATTTTAAATAGTTTTAGAAGTGTGAAAAGCCATGTCTATTCAAAATACATAGTTTTATGTTACACGACCTCTGTGGCTCAGTGGTAAGCGCGTTGGCGCTCAAGCCGAAGGTTGCGGGTTCGAATACCGCCAGGGAACAAAAAATATTTTCTGTGTTCCTGGGTCATGGATGTGTATTATATAATAAAAATCTTAAATATATGTATAGTATAAAAGTATTAAATATATTTCCGTTGTCTGGTACCCGTAACACAAGTTCTTCGAGAACTTACCACGGGACCAGATTGACGTGGTGTGAAAGCCGCCCATAGATGTTTATTATTATTTACTAGCTGTTGCCCGCAGCTTCGCCCGCGTTAACTTAGATGTACAGCTGTACACGGATTGATGATGATTATTTATCTATGGACGGGCGTAGGACTTTATTTTATAATATGAAGTGATTAATACCGTATTTTTGTATAGCTTTTACATTACCGCTTTAAGATTGCCAATTTTTAAAGTATTAAAATGGATATAGGTAGTATGTTATATTTAACATAATATAGACATATTATGCCATCGCGAACTTTTCAGTAGGCATATTTAGGATACACAATTATACCATATTATATTGATACAATAATAATTATGCGAGGCGCGGCATCACGGAGCGCCCGGCTCGCGCGGCTCGGTCGAAATCACGGTGTGTCGCATTATTTTGATTTTGCTATATCTTCTAAGATATGCATTTCATTTGCATGGCGTAAACGGGGAAAACATACTTCATGAAATGCTCAAGCTAACTAACATATTTAAAATGATAAGGATTAATACAACATTTGTGTAAATAGCTTTCCAACTACCGTTTTATAATTCACCATTTTTTAAGTATTAAAATGGATATAGTATGTTATCCTTAAGAGATACACGTATGCCATCGCGGACTTTTTTGTAGATCTTTCTAAGGTGTACAATAAAGTAGTACATAATTTTGATCTACATAATTTTGATCTATCTGTTAGTGTTCATCCAGCGTTTGCAATGTAAGTGCAAAAAATGTGTTTATTTACGACATCACATTAGAAACCTCAAAAATAACAGTATTTCTCCACTATTTAATGGACGTTATTATACATATAAACCTTTCTCTCGAATCACTCTATCTAATAAAAAATACCGCATCAAAATCCGTTGCGTAGTTTTAAAGATTTAGGCATACACAGGGACATAGGGACAGAGAAAGCGACTTTGTTTTATACTATGTAGTGATTTATTATTATTCCTCCGCCCTCCCCCGCCGCCACTCTGGCTTACGGCCATTATTTCTGTCCTCTCACCAATCCCACCTGGTCCCTGGTCACTTGCCTGTTCTCAAGGTTGGGGTACTTGTCCCGCACGACGCTCCGGTGCCGCTTGCAGAAGATGAGGAAGGCATTCATGGGGCGGCGCGCGTGGTGCGCCGGCTCGCTGTCGCCGTCCTGCTCGTGCATACTGGACTAGCTGAAACGGAAGATGAGGCTCAGTGTTGGTTGGAGTGACGAATTAGATGTAAACTAATCCGCCTGGACAAAGCGTATGTGCGTTGCTAATCTTATAACAAGAGAAGGATATTGATGTAGATAGAGAGGGCGGCGGAGCGAGTGAGGGAGAGATATGTATGTTTAATAGTTGGATGAGCCTAACGTCGATGATGGTCTCAACGTATAAGTTGTGCCAGGCGCATTCGTGATTTATCTTAGCTACAGACCTAAGAAAACTGGGCAGTTGCCGAGGTTCAACTTTTTATGTTAGTGCAGAGCTGATGGTAAGACATTAACGTGGCCCATGAACACCAAGTTCATCCTTTTTTTTTTCTTTATCGCCGGGAAATGCTCTGAGACATCCCGCGGGGGCGTGAATTTCGGGGACGCGGGTATGTGGGACTCGTTAGTCGCTACGCCCGAAAGCTGGTAAGTGGACGCAGCTCTACCCACTAAAACCCGGCGAGTGCCACCAATGCCGCCTTTGGTGAGGTGCCCCGGATCTAATGAGCAAACAGGGCACCTCAACACCAAGTTTATCCTAGATAAGGTACTATAATATCATTTTTTTACGCCGGGAAATGCTCTTAGACATCGCGCTGGGGATGGGGGACTCCCCAGGCGGATATTTGAGACTCGCCTATGTACCTTTATACAGCCTTTATGTAGTCCCATTAAACTATTATAGAAGAGTTTGTTTTTTCTTTATAGTATAAATTTATTATTTTTATGACCTTTGCCAGTTTACATATCCAACTAACATAAAAAAACATAAAAAAAACTCAAAAACTACCAAACGAATTAGAAAATTTATTTTAGAATTTGTTAATTAAAGTATTGAGGAACGTTCCTAGCTATTTTAGCAAAACATCCCACACAATCTACGTTTGTGTGTGTTTGTTTCAGTCATTCATTGTTTACTTTCCTTCCCTTCACCTCTAAACATTTTGGCAAAATTTCAACATAATTCAACATGTACCTATCTATTCCCTTTAAAAATACTATGGATAATATATACTAGGGAGCGAAGCGCTGTGCCGCGCTCCCGGCTGCATGGGTACCATCATCTTGCTTGTTTCTCCCGTGAAACAGCTTTGCTGTGTTTCGGAGAGAAGGGCAAGACAGGCAGTGTAATTACTGGCACCGAGACTTAACATCTTATGTCTCAGGATAGGCAACACATAAATGAGTTGCCTGGGCTCGTTCCAGGTAAACTAGTTTATGTTCATGGGCGACGTTTGCCAGTTTGCCTATCCAACTAACATAAAAAAAAAATGTAATGCATATAATGACAGCCTGGTGAAGTAACAATACGTATTTCTATACAGCACGTTAATGTAGTTCTGTGGTAAGCTAAGTGTGTAATGAAAATTATTTTGATGTATAGTTAAAAAAATGGATATATACGCCTCCAAGACCCCGGTTTTATTAATTTAAAATCACTAGACGAATGAAATCCTTAGGGCTTAGATGGATTCGAACCACTTGCGTATACCACGTCACTTACTAAGCGATCGTGTATGTGTGTATGTGGACAGTACTATTGCAGTATTACAATATTTTTATGTATTGTATTAAACTACCATTTTTTATAGTGAACTAATGTATTATTTTTATTTATCCAGTATCACTATGATCTTATAACCCTACCACGGTAAAACTTTAACGCACTGACGCAATGTGACATCACACGGCCGAATCTAGCAAGCCATGACCCTGCCATTGGTCGACTGCGGTCGCGTGACGTCACCCTTCCGAACTAGCCACGCCCTTTTTGATCGAGGTTTGTTGATAGTTTTTATCTATTTTGCATTAACAATTCTAGTTTATAAGTATGAATGTCAGTGACCCGTTATCAACGCTTATCACGTGTTAAAATTGGATTGCACTTGGCAAAGAATATTTATCTAGCGCGCAATGAGAACAATATTATGACAAAAATATGTTTGTTCATGTCTTAGTATATACGTAGAGTATGGACGGCTAAATGGGTTTGAAATTAAATTATTTCAACAAAATAACAACTCTCTTTCGTTTTTTACGTAACTTTATTTTAGTGTTACTTATTCATAAGAAATTTCAAGTTGAAAATATAGTCATTAAAAGTAGATACATAACTATAATTTGGATTCAATATAGAAATAATACATCATCATCATCATCAGCCTTTTCCGTCCACTGCTGAACAGTCTCCTTCAATAAATGCCAAGACGGCCGATCCCTTGCCACTCGCATACCTACAACATATTTTTTATTATTCTAGCGGACACTTCGCTGGTTTTTTCATAATTTTTACAAGTCTTATTTTAAGTTTTAATATTGTTTGTCCTTTAAAAAAATACTATTTGCAAAAACGGAAACTAAAATAAAAAACACAAATATAAAAAAAAACTTAAACACATATTCGTCTAAAAGTAAAAAAAAAAAAAAAAAACTAAATCGCGACATTCGTATAAAAGTAAAAACAAAGTACAGGAATGCGGCGAACACAACCGGTCGGTCATACCATCATGTTCACTTTCGCTAGCACGATGTGGCACGACCGACTGGCGACCGGTGACCTCGGCACACATCTCCAAGGTCGCCCAATTTCTGATTGGGAGCCGATTTTGGGATATTATACGATTATAGTGAATAGTGATGATTATTGTTATATTTATAATTATTTTATGTATAATTTTCTGCGTATCTCTTTCTAGGGTTATTGCGCCCCCACCATGGTTCAGGCCTTGACGTGGCGGTGGGGCTCAGTAGCCTAGGGTGAGCCCAACACCTTGGGCGAAGCTAATTGAGCCGAGGGGGCTCTTTGTACCTCTCTTATAAGAAGAGGGGACAAAATAGCAAGGGGCGAGGACGGGAACCTCACACCATTGTACTGCCCCGGCGTTGGGAAGGGTTGTGGAGGTGGCGTCGGTCCCTTGCGGGACTGACTAGCCGTCGAGGTGCCCTGTTAGCTTAACAGATCCGGGGCACCTCACTAAGGCGGCACTGGTGGCACTCGCCGGGTTTAAGTGGGTAGAGCTGCGTCCATTTACCATCTTTCGGGCGCAGCGAGTCCCACATACCCACCTGGGGAGACCCACTCCCCAGGCGAGATGCCTCGAGCATTTCCCGGCGTAAAAAAAAAAACCTATCTCTGCGTGTCTCCTGTTTGTGTCGAATAAATGTTTCTTTCTTTCTATTATGGATGTCAATTTTAATATTACACCGTACGAATGTAATATTAAAATTGGTTTTATTTAATGATAAATTAGGATATTTGAATACGTTTTTTAATAAGGTTCAGGGCTGACTTCTTATCATCAACAACCTTTTCCGTAACTGCTGGACATAGGCCTCCTTCAATGAACGCCAAGACGGAATGTACGAATACTACTCCGATTTAAAAAAATGTTTCACCAGCATATTGCATATCACATAATGACATAAGCATAGGATAAAGAGGCCTATCTCTTCAATTATCCTGAACTCGAACTATACACTTAAATAATATGATAATAATATATTATAATAATTCATCAAGCCGCTTTGAGCGCTAAAAAGCCTATCACCGTTCCCAATAAATTATCTTCTAAATATAATATTCCGTATATACCTAATTCATATCACCCTAGTTCCTGTATCCTTCTGTATCTCTTATCGCCATCGACTTGTTCCAATATGAACTTCTTGAAAGCTAAACCACAAACACAATAAAGATTGAAGACCATTATTCACCGGCGGCCATATTGGTGAATGACTGATAAACATTCACTCGAATCACGTAGAAATCGCGAGACAAAATATTCAGATCATACGACGTATGCCCTTGAACTAACTTCGCATGTATCTGACCTTACATGTCACCTTGTCAGTATTGCTGACTTCACTAAAAATATTTTTTTTTTAGGCTAGTGACTAGTTGAATAGACAAATTGGTAGACGTGACGCCTAAACTAAACGAGTATTACATACTAGTTCTGGGACCAGACAACTCATTCATGGGTTGCCTATCTCGATTCGCAAGATGGTAAGTGTCAGCGGTGTAAGCAGAATGTGGTACCAATGCAGAGTGGAGCACGGTATAGCGCATCCCTCCTACCGGATTGCTGTGACCTCGTGAGCTCGGGTGACTCATCTATGTTGACCCTTGCATGACCTCTAATAAGACTGTTTTTTGCTTTTCGAGCCGAAAGAGTGTGGTAGCAACCATACATGCCACAAAAACACATTTCAAACGTACATAGCAACTTAACAAAAGAAATAACTCCGGCATGTGTAAACATAGAACACTTGTTTATACTCAGGGACGGAGTTTGAATCTCACTGATGGTGTACTGATATACTTTTTTTTCTTTTACGCTGGAAAATGCTCTGAGGCATCCCGAAGGGCAGTGGGGACTCCCCAGGCGGGAATGTGGAATTCGCTGCGCCCGAAAGGTGGTAAGGTGGACGCAGCTCTACCCACTAAAACCCGCCGAGTGCCACCAATGCCGCCTTTGGTGAGGTGCCCCGGATTTGTTGACCAAACAACAAGACACCTCGACGGTTAGTTAGTCCTCAAGGGACCGACGCCACCTCCACAGAGGGGTTGTACCGCAACACAGAACAACCCCTCCCAACGTCGGGACAGTACAATGGGGTGAGATTCCCATCCTCACCCCTTGTACCCCCTGCTCTTTTGTCCCCTCTTCTTATAAGAGGGGAACAAAGAGTATCTCCCTCGGTTCCATTGGCTTCGCCCAAGGTGCTGGGCTCACCTCAGGCTACTAAGCCCCACCGCCACGACAAGGCTTGACGCCACCTCTGTGGAGGTGGCGTCGGTGCCTTGAGGACTGACTAGCCGCCGAGGTGCCTTGTTTGCTCAACAGATCCGGGGAACCTCACCAAAGGCGGCATTGGTGGCACTCGCCGGGTTTTAGTGAGAAGAGCTGCATCCACCTTACCACCTTAATCAGCGACTGGGGAGTCCCCACTCCCCCGCGAATAGGAACTTTTGATTGTGCGAATGTCTATGGGCGTCGGTAGTCACTATAAGGCTCCGACAGCTCGGTTGCCTCCTTGTGACATAAAAAGAAAGAAAAAAAAGGTTCGTGAGTTGGAACATTGGTGAACGAATTATAATCATCAGCCTCTATCCACTGCTGAACAAAGGCCACCCACAATGAACGCCAAGACGAAATGTAGAATCTTCGAAACTACTTCTCCGATTAAAAAAATATATTTCACCAGCGTATTGCAAACTGCATGGGCGAAGCTGCGGTATCAAATATGAGATCGATGAATCATTAATGTTCGTCGCATCTAAAAATACGAGATATATTAGCACCTCATGATGTAATATTGGATTTTTTGTTAGTTTTTTATGTATTGATACACAGACCGACTGACGAGTTAGTAAGTTGATAACGCTATACAAAAACGAAAGTTTTATTGTTGTTTTATTTTTGTACTCTGAACTACCCTTTCCTTTTGTTCGAAAAACAAAGATTGTTGGCGAAAGAAATAAGCGAGATGGTGGTACCCACGCGGAAGGACCCGTACCGATTTGATCCCAGATTAATTAGTAATTACGTCATAAAATAACAATAGAAAAAAAATCTGTTTATAACTCCTATAATATATGTCACAGCGTGATGTTATATAGCCTATAGCCTTCCTCGATAAATGGGCTGTCTAACACTGAAAGAATTTTTCAAATCGGACCAGTAGTTCCTGAGATTAGCGCGTTCAAACAAACAAACAAACTCTTCAGCTTTATAATATTAGTATAGATAACACCGCGTCAAGCGAATCCCTAGGCGCTATTATTTTTTCGGGTACTAACAATGGATATAATACAAACTTCCGTAGATTAAAAAAATATAGATATTTGTATTCGTGACATAAATTCTCTTTGCGGGATTCGAACCTGTATGTAACCGTGTCATGTTACCTAGACCAGTCTAGATGTATTACGAAGGTCGCTTGATCCACGTAATGATCACACCCATTGGCCTAGTTTCGGATAGACGGGCCGTGGGTTCAAATATGGAATTTATGAGCAACATGAATCTATTAATATCCCTCAGTCATCATCAGTCCCTCAAGGGACCGACGCCACCTCCACAGAGGGGTTGTCCCGCACCAAAGAACAACACCGGGACAGTACAATGGGATGAGGTTCCCATCCTCGCCCCTTGTCCCCCTGCTATTTTGTCCCCTCTTCTTATAAGAGGGGATCAATTTACTTCGACCAAGGTGCTGAGTTCACCTTAGGCTACTGAGCCGCCACGACAAGGCTTCAACCATGGTGAGGATCTATTAATATCTATCGCAATTGTGAATAAGTTGCATTTTTATCGCGTTTTTTCATTGTCCTTAAATTTTCTGTAAGTAAGTAAGTGACTAACCACGCGCTAACGTCTTGGTGTCAGTAATCACACTGCTTGTCCTTACGGCAGTTTCAGAACAGAACAGAACAGAAGCAGTTACAGAAGTTTTAGTGTTTTAACTCGTACAAAAAAGCACCCTTTTTTTTCTTCAACGCCGGGAAAGGCTCTGAGGCATCCTCCGGGGGAGTGGGACTCCCCAGGTGGTATGTGGGACTCGCTGCGCCCGAAAGCTGGTAAATGGACGCAGCTGTTGAGCTGCAGTGGGTAGCCACTAAAACCCGGCGAGTCCCACCAATGCCGCCTTTGGTTATGTGCCCCGGATCTGTTGAGCAAACAGGGCACCTCGACGGCTAGTCAGTCCCACAGGGGATCGATGCCACCTCCACATGGGGTTGTCCCGCACCACAGAACAACCCCTCCCACGTCGGGACAGTACAATGGGGTGAGCTTTCCGTCCTCGCCCCTTGCCCCCTGCTATTTTGTCCCCCCTTCTTATGAGAGGGGTACAAAGAGCCCCGTCGTCTCAATTCGCTTCGCCCAAGGTGCAGCGGCTCACCCTAGGCTACTGAGCCCCACCGCCACGACAGGCCCTGAACCATGGTGGGGTACCAAAAAGCACCCTAACGTAAATAAAACAAAACATATGTTTCATCCTAGGGACATTGCGAAACAATTGTGGCCTAAGGGGTATTTAACGCAATTATAGGGGTAAAAATACTTGGGTGTTGGTAACACTCGTGGGCTAGACCCACTGAGGCCACGATTGCGATGCGCAATCATGGATTCATGAGTCACAACACCAAATATGTGATGAATATCATAGCAACATCCTTATACGTCCAGCCAGGTGTTATTGATGAGACGAGGGTTGGAGAAAACATGCGATGTATGTGAGGTCTATCCTATATATATATTTTTTTACGCCAGGAAATGCTCTTACGACCCCCGCGGGGCGGGGGGACTCCCCATGCGGGTATGTGGGACTCGCTGCGCCCGAAAGATGGTAAGGTGGACGCAGCTCTACACACTAAAACCCGGCGAGTGCCACTAATGCCGCTTCTGGTGTTGTGCCCTCAGGGCAGGAAAATGGGGGCAAGGCATCTGCATAACTTACGGTTGTGCGGATGTCTATGGGCGTCGGTAGTCACCATAAGATTCCCGACTGCTCGGTTTCCTCCCTAGAACATACAAAATCTTTCATTGCACACAAACCGCTCTGGTAAAACACATCTCCATGAAGTCGGTTAACAGCGCATAATAAACTCGACTACATTAACTAAAACAATATATTACAAGACTATTGAACCTAATTACAATATTCATAATTAGGTACATTTGTGACACTTTTCTTATGTATGGGTTTTTCGATTACTCATTGTTCAGAGTTTAAAGAAAATAATTCATGAGAGATGACAAGGATATGGTTAAATAGGTCATATTTTTTTTGACAAAGAGGGGGCAAACATGTCGGCCCACTTGGTGGTTAGTGAGATTTAGCAGGTGCGCTGCCAGCCTTTCAAATATGAGTATGCTCTTTCCTTGAAGGTCCGTAAGTGGTATCGGTCCGGATTAAACCCGTTCAAAACCAGATTGACAACTTTTCAGGACTATATCAGAGACTGTCAAATCACTTTCAAGTGACGTTTCGTTCAGTAATTAACAAAACTTTGTTATGAGAACATGAATGAATGAATGAATGAATGAATGAATGAATGACGTCGGACTGCTTATTTAGTGGCGGCCGGGCAGTCCCCACTTATGAGGAGTAGTCTGGCCTTCGCCGGGGCCAGCCTGTCGCTGAGGTGATCCTGTTGCAGATCCGGGACCCTCACAAATCGGCTGAAGGCGGTTTAGTGGGGTAGTGCATTCCCACATAGGTCCAGGAGCCTTACCCGAGGTAAACCTGGATCATGCGAAAGCATTCACCTGCGTCATCAAAAAAAAAACCCAAGACTAGCCCAGGCAACCATTCTGTATCGCCTACTGTGAGTTTCAGTGCCAACTGCCAGTAACTACACTTGCCTTGCCTGTCCTGCCCACCTTTCCGAAATCACAGCAGAATTGTTTCGTGGAAGAAACAAGCAGGATGGTGGGACCCACGCAGACCGCGGCACAAACTTTCCTCCAAGAATAGCGCCTATATGTGTAATTCCTTTAAAAATAATAAATGCATGTTCAATATAGGAAGCCGTTGACTTAGTATTAAATTATATTATTAGTAAGTCAATGTAGAAGCGATATAAATGTAAGAACTAACGAGTTTTACAAAACAATTTGGCGGCCCTCTAAGAGACGCCAGCGGCAAACACCCCGGTTTGTTAAGGCTTGAAACATTATTAGATGATGAACTCTAATAAGCAAAACCCAGCCAAGCGCGATCCAATTTTTCTTTAACGCCGGGAAATGATCTGATCATCGGACATCCCGCGGGGGAGGGGGTCTCCCCAGGCGGGTATGTGGAACTCGCTGCGCCCGAACGTTGGTAAGGTGGACGCAGCTCTACCCACTAAAACCCGGCGAATGCCACCAATGCCGCCTTTGGTGAGGTGCTCCGGATCTGTTGAGCAAACGGGCACCTCGCCGGCTAGTCAGTCCCTCAAGGGACCGACGCCACCTCCACAGACGGGTTGTCCCGCACCACAGAACAACTCCTCCCAACGTTGTGACAGTACAATGGGGTGAGGTTCCCATCCTCGCCCCTTGTTCTCCTGCTCTTTTGTCCCCTCTTCTTATAAGAGGGATACAAAGAGCATCTCTATTGGCTTAATTTGCTTCGCCTAAGGTGCTGCTTTTCACAAGCTTTCCAAACTTCATAATTTGAAAAAATGTCACAAGAAAGGACGGAGAACGAAATGATCCTTTAAAGCAGAGGTTCTTAACCTTTAGGTCATGAGGGACCATTTTACCAAATATTTGTCTTGCCGGGGACCACCCAGTTGGTTTCTTGGTATTATACATAAGTCTCGCCCTAAAGATTGTAACAAAGAAAAAAAAATACATTTTTTCTATTGCACGTAACAGTTATTAACAGTGTGTTGTTTTAATACATTATATAAAACCATTAAAAATGCAATGCAGACCTTTAAACTTTGAGGCCAATTAATTATCGCACTTTTTCTTTGGGAAAATTCTTCAATTATCGTGGCATTTAGAGATAAATCATAATCCAGCTGATTAAAATCGGGACTAGAAGACAGCCACTCCACTCCGAGCGCCTTTAGCCGCTTTTTTAAGGTCCAGAATCTGCATTCAACGGGATTACCTCGGCGATAGGCTGGCCCCGGCAAAGGCTAAACTAGTCCTCGTAATGGAGGGACTGACAGCCATCATACTGGGCCCAGGTTCCATCCTGAACCATCATCATCCTGATACGATCACAGGAGCGTTACTGGAGGCGCATTAAGTAGCGCCTTCTACGCACCCCGTTCGTCGCCCGCGGGGGGAGGCCTCGTCGGCGGCCTCCTCTCTCGCCCGCTCGTCAGCCTCCTCTCTCGCCCGCTCGTCAGCCTCCTCTCTCACCCGCTCGTCGGGCTCCTTGTGGGACATATCTGCCTCGCAGAAGGAGAATATCGCCGTCCAAGACTCGTGCTCACCGAACATCTGGGTGATGATGCTCGCCAGAAACAAGTCCCCCTCTGATAACTGACGTCAGATTGCGACGCAGCGCCACCCATCTCGGGCACACCTCGAGAGTGTGCTGGGCCGAGTCCACCGCCGCGCCATAATCGTGTCACTCTGTCACCGGCTTCCTGTGGGCCGTCCGGCACAGATGTTCACCAAAGCAACCAAGGTGAGCACCTGTGTGAGACGGAAGGTGAGGGGCTTGCGCTTACGGCGCATTCACCGCTCGAGGACCGGACCCAGAGCAGCCGGTAGGCTTTTGCCATACTGCTGCCGCAGGAAATCCTCTCTCCACCTCCACATTAACCCCTCTTACTCTAGTTGGCGAACCCTCCCCACCATGGTTCAAGCCTTGTCGTGGCGGAGGGGCTCAGTATCCAAAGGTGAACCTGCACCTTGGGCGAAGCAAATTGAGCCGAGGGAGCTGCTCTTTGTAGCCCTCTTATAAGAAGAAGGGACAAAAGAGCAGGGCGACAAGGGGCGAGGACGGGAACTTCACCCCATTGTACTGTCCCGACGTTGAAAGGGGTTGTTCTGTGGTGCAGAATAACCTGGTCTAGCCAGTCGAGGTGCCCTGTTTGTTCAACAGTACAGTAATCCCGTCCAACGTAAGGCCGAGACTGCGCCGAGCGCAACTGAGCCTTATTCCTCGCGGTATGGTGACCCGCCCAGATGGGTGCACCGTACGTTGCCATACTCTGGAGTATAGCTGCCCTACAGCTGCTGCAGGCGGCGCTGGATCCTCCGAGGTTCGGGAGGAGTCTGCCCAGTGCACTTGCCGCCTTCACGACCTTCGGTCCCAACATTGAGAAATGTGGGCCAAAGGTCCACCTATCGTGAATAATTCACCCTCACCCCCTCCGATCTGGAGAGCAGCCCCCGGTAGGAGTCCTTTCCACTCCCGTGGAAGAAACTCGCGCCCCGCGGAAGAGAAGGGCTTCGGTCTTCTCAGGTCTGACTCGAAGCTCTAAACTCTCTATGCGGCTGATCACAAGGTCGAGCCCGACCTCGGCCAGCCGCGCCGCCTCCTTAAAGCCTCGTCCCCGGGCGTACACGAGGGTGTCATTCGCGTAGCAGATGACACCCATCCCGGGGAGGAGCTGGCCTCGCAGGTCCCAGTCATAGCCGATGTCCCACAGGATCAGGTCCAGAACCGATCCTTGTGAGACACTGCACCCGATTTGCCACCACTCTACGGACCCACACCGGTTCTCGCAGGCTACCCTCCTCTCGAAGAGGTATGCCTCCAACAGCCTCCTTAGATGCGGGGGGACTCTGAAGTAATTCAGCGCCTCCCGTATCATACTGTAATAGAGGCTGTTGAAGGCGTTCGCGATATCCAAGGACACCGCGACCACCACCTCCCCTCTGTGTTCCGCCTCATTCGTCACTGTCCGAAAGCGTTTAAGGGTGTCGACGGTCGACCGGCGTGCCCAGAGCCCAAATTGGGACTCCTGAGAGTCTCGGTCCAGGGCCCTCCTCGAAAACTAGAATACGGCCAGTCTTAAGCTCTGATGAATGTTCCGGACGTTGGTTTTTTATCAAGATTGAGTGGATCGAGCGTTATGACCCGGCACCGAGTCTTGCTGAAAGGACATTCTTAGTGATTGAACATGGTGTTGTTATGGGGCTTAACTACCTTCTCAAGAATGGTATCTATGGATACACTTGTGAGGATGTTTTGATACCTTTTTCACTAAAATATGGCTCAGTCACGCCTTCATAGCTAACACCACAGCAAACCAGCACTATTGACTAATTGGGAAGCTTCCTTAGAGCTTTGAGCATAACTACGGTAATTTTGATTGTTAAAATATTGCACAAGTGTAAATTAATATTCTCGTCCGTTAACAATTTTTTTCTGTGCGTACCGCTTAAGAAGCCGACCAACCGATTTCGATACTTGTTTTTATTAATCAAAGGCGTTGAGGTGGTTAAAAAAGGTGGCTTCGCGGACCACCTGGAATGCCTCCAGGGACCACGAGTGGTCCGCGGACCACTGCTTTAAAAGTTTAGTTCCTCATAATTGCTAAGCGAACTCCGTCCATTTTGCAATTACGAGGAACGGAATTCTAAAAAAAAACCACCGTCCAAGATAAATCTTACAATAAGAATAAATATTTTGTTGCTATCTCAGAAACCGGTTCCTCGGCGATATCTTCATTCGTAATGAGGATAAAATTAATATCAAGTGTTACAAGTTATTTAAAACTATTCGCAATGCTCGCTATATGGTTATAATGTATTTGTACTTTGTATGTGTACTAAGACAAAAGAAACGAAGAACGAAAATTACCGCGGAAGTTATTACTCTACTTTTCTGACGAAAACAAGGTCTTTGCCTCCTTCAGGAGAGGCGGTGTTTACGTGTAATATGTTTGGTTTTTCGTCGTGTTTCGTCATACTTATTTTTTTTCTGGATAAACAGTTTTACTGTGTTTCGATTAGAGACAAAGCTAACAGTGATATTAATAACATATAATATGCTCTTATTTGCTCTCAAAACCAAAAGAAGAGAGCAAGACAGCACGTCACCCCCCCACCATGGTTCAGGCCTTGTCGTGGCGGTGGGGCTCAGTAGCCTAGGGTGAGCCGCTGTACCTTGGGCGAAGCGAATTGAGCCAAGGGGGCTCTTTGTACCTCTCTTATACGAAGAGGGCACAAAAGAGCAAGGGGCGAGGACGGGAACCTCACCCCATTGTACTGTCCCGGCGTTGGGAAGGGTTGTTCTGTGGTGCGGGACAACCCCTCTGTGGAGGTGGCGTCGGTCGTCTGAGGACTGACTAGCCGTCGAGGTGCCTTGTTTGCTAATTAGATCCTGGGCACCTCACCAAAGGCGGCATTGGTGGCACTCACCGGGTTTTTGTGAGTAGAGCTGCGTCTACTTACCACCTACCGGGTGCAGCGTCCCACATACCCGCCTGGGGAGACCCACTCCCCCGCGGGATGCCTCAGAGCATTTCCCGGCGTTAAAGAAAAAAAGCATGTCGCCCCGTAAGAGTTGATCGTAGGCGACGTTGACCTTTAATAACTCTTACTCTTTTTTGTGTTAATTTCGATCTCTAATTTGTAAAAGTGCGATCTTTTTCATAGATCATTTTCACTCAATTTCTATCAACGATCCGACATCTCAAATTAGTATATCACATCATTTCGGGGGTATCCGATAATATAAATGTGTCCGTAGTACATAAAATACCTCGTAAACCTTTCGTCAGGTTACACATTAATCTATTATTATCATATTGACGCACTGTTAACGTCGGGGATGACAATGTCAACGAGTGACTTGGTAAAGACTCTGACACTAGCAAATCAAGCAAAGCCTACATTGAAAAAGAAGATGTAAATTTTTATGTCATGAGGGAGCAAACGAGCAGTTGGAGGCTTATGATACCGACGCCCATACACATCCGCACAACCAGAGGCTATGCAGATGTGTTTCCCTCCTTTTCCCTATCTCCCCCAATGAGCCACCGGAAACTCACAAACCACAAGAAACGTGACAGTATAGCTGTCACTTGACGCCGGTGTTATGTGAGCCAGAGGTCCCCCGGTCGTGCCAGCCCAGTTCGGCTGCAATGCAGCATGGCACTACCTCTTACAAAAAGAATAAGAAGTTTCGGTAAATATTATTGTCTCTTTCGTTTGATAATTTTCTCGACACATAGTACAAGCTCGCGACTCTGTCTTATGTCACAAACCACTTGCAGCACCAGCCGGATGTGACGCCGGCCGTACATTATAACGCCGTCCAGTGGCGCCAAAGGCGGGTGGTATTTTGACTAGTTTTATCAGGATCGGTTCAGCCGTTTTGTTATTACGTTGAGTTTGAATTTTTTAAATAGCCTTTTAATATTTTTACTATTATCAACCAAATGGACACAACATTTTTATAAAGCGGCAATTTCCCAACTTTTATCAACAACGTTCGGGTACTTGTATAATATTGTGCAACACTGACATCATTGCTACTTGCTAGCATCACATTCATCTGTTTCTTCATCACCTGTTCACTATTGGACATAGGCCTTTTTCAATTAACGCCAAGACGGCCGATCTCGACCTGCGTTTACATAAGGCAATAGGGCGTCATCCCGTCAGGGAGGGTCATATTGTGTTAAACATTGTTTTTCGACCATTCGACCATAGGCTTGTGTGATGGTTGTCAATTGTACTCACGTGAAAAATTATATCATCATCATCATCATCATCATCAGCCTCTATCCACCCATTGCTAAACATAGGCCTCCCTCAATGAACATCAAGACGGCCAATCTCTTGCCACTCGCATCCTGCTCGCATCCAACACTGACAATGGCACGGCATCCAAGATTAGATATAATAATATATCTCGCAAATCTATAACCCTTTGTAACCGAATGTAAATAAAAGTTTAGTTAAATTTTAACTCTTCGAGCAACGTACCATAGTAACACGAGTGTGGTTATCGTCTACGATAACGGGGCGGTTACGTGATAACGCTTTTTAATTACATCGTTACACAAATATATTATTATTAGTTAACTAGCTGACCGGGCAAATATTCTGCAATATAAATTGTGTAGTAAATTTTGGTTGTTAAAAAAAATTGTCAATTAATTCTGGACGGGGGATCCCTCATCACCTAGCCGTATGAAAATACTTTACGATCTATTTTCACAGCTACCAAATATTAGTGTCCGACCGAAAGTTCGGTTTCGGTTTCGGTTTCGGCCGAGTTTCGGCCAAAAATCAAGTTTCGGCGGCAGTTTCGGTTTCGGCCAAAATTGGCCGAAACTTTTGCCGAAACCGAAACTGATTTTGGAAGTTGTCGTACACGCTTGCCTAACTTCGTTTCTGGCGACAACGTTTTGGCGGACGCTGGCGGCCCTGTCGTGAATTGTCGTGCGCCGTTCGGATAGCTCTGTAGCAACACAACTTAGTCAGTGCGTGCGTGGATAGGCAAACTGGCAAACGTGCCACCTGATGGTAAGTGGTTCACGTCACCAGGCAACTCATCTATGTGTTCCCTATCCTGAGACATAAGATGTTAAGTCTCGGTGCCAGTAATTACACTGCCTGTCTTGCCCTTCTCACCGAAATACAGCTAAGCTGTTTCACGGGAGAAACAAGCAAGATGGTGGTACCCATGCAGCCGGGAACGCGGCACAAAGCTTCCCTCCCACCGGTATGAATGACCGGTCTAAAGAATGTTTACCGACCGACGTAAATATTCTTTAGGCTTTAGAGGTTATGTTTTGATGGAACTGATTACATGTAAGTTTTTGTTTCGTTTCTGTACTTGAATGATTTATATAGTTAAATATTGAGTCAGCAACTTTGTTTTGTTGTTCAAACCAAGTCACATGTTAAATTATTATTATGAAAAATGTGAAGTGTTTAATTGGTTAAATTAAACACTGATAGAAGAATTTTTTAATAGGTAACAAATCATTTATTTATTAAAAACGATTTTTTTTTATATTAAATAAATATTTCTTAATATTTAAGAAATGATGCATCAGATTTATTACCTAAATATTCGGAAATCATATTAAATAGTAAGAAATATTTGTTTAATACTAAAAAATCGTCTTTAATAAATGATTTGTTAACTATTAAGAAATATTTTTAAATACTAAAAAATCCTTCTAATAATAAAAATAAAACTGTAATAATAACCCTAATACAGCAAAACTACATCAATAGGTCATCGGAATGAATACAAATTTTGAAATAAGTTTACCTATACCAGTGTATAGGGAAACTTATTTCAAAATTTGATTTTAAATTAAAAACTTATTTCAAAATTTCTTTTGTGAACTTATTTCAAAATTTGTTTTTACAAAATCTTTACCTACAGGTACCAGTGTATAGGTAAACTTATTTCAAAATTCCGATGACCTATTGATGTAGTTTTGCTGTATTAGGGTTATTATTACAGTTTTATTTTTATTTTCAATTGTTTCAGTCTAAATTGTCGCAAAGAGAAAAATATCCGATTTGGCAGTACTTCGACAAAAGTATCAGTGATATATCAAAAGCTGTTTGCAAGATATGTAGCAAGTCCTATTCTTTAGGAAGCCACGAACCAAAAAAGCAAACATTACACGGACTGAAGCTGCATTTATCAAAATTTAATGAACATTACAACATTATTTATATACTATGTTTCCATTTCATGTCCTAATTAATACAGAATAATGGGTAAAATGCACCAAATTTCACAATTTCAAGGAATTTTATACTTGACCACGTGAGTTTCGGTTTCGGTTTCGGTTTCGGCCGAAACTGAAGCCACGGCCGAATATTCGGTTTCGGTTTCGGTTTCGGCCGGAAAACCAGTTTCGGTCGGACTCTACCAAATATCTTGTACTGTCTCCCGCTTTAACCTGGGAGGGAAACTGGAAATTTTCCTACTCCTCCTGAATTCTTCTGACTAAATTCGTTGCGGGTCCCAAGGCAGTTTTAACGTAACCCTCGGGCTCCCAGAGATCGTATCAAAGGGTCATTTAGTGGTTACCGCTGTCGATCCTGGCTATACAGGAGTAGCAGCGGTGGGAACGAGTGGTGGGCCTAGCCAGTTTTTTTTTAGCTACCAAATATATATAAAAATATATAAAATCATTAATAGAATCAGGCGTTACTTTGCGGAAATCCATTATATTGAATTACTATTTATTTTTATTAATATCCCGCGAAACACGCAGTTTGGGCATGCACATAGCACCGCCCTCCTTTCCCACACTGCATATCGCATGCACCACCACCCCACATGCACCACAACCACAGCACAAGACCGCCACAGCACAGACCAAAGTTATGTCTGATGTGTTCGTGTTAATTGAATGCCGAGTGGACGGAGGATGTTGGGGGACTGGTGATGATGTGACTCAAACCTAATATAGGTACAGCTTACGACCTTATTACGGGATTATGTTAAACTGCTTATTCATATAAAAGTATCATGATAGTTGGTTTTATCATTGTATTCTACTTTATGGAAATCCTTAATGATTAAATTATTCTCTTCAGACCAGAATAGAAAACAAAGTACAACAGTCTCAACACTACAAAAAAAAGGTCGTCGCAAAAACAAAAAGAAACGATGAAAAACTTTTTTACAAGGTTTAGTGAGTTTACATTCTCGGCGTTTAGCATACTTTAGAGTTACCTAGCCGTGGTGATGGCACTCATGGACGCTTATTACACTAGTTTGACTATAATGAGTGAAATTCATTAGAAATCAATAGATTCCAATGGTATGGGAACCTCCTTTTGTTAGATTACTCATTAACAGATTGGGCGTATCCACCCGTGGTCGATAATGGTCGTTTATTAATGTATGTGACAAGAGGCGGTCAATATGAGGCAGATGTCTGGAATGTACTTAGAACTCAGACAAAAGAATCTGTAAAAAGGATAAATACAAATTTGGAAAGAAAGTAGTGCCGTGCTGCTTTTAGCCGAATAGGGCCCGGCACGACCGGGGTGGTACCTCTCGCTCACATAACACCGGCGTGAAGTGACAGCTATGCTGTCACATTTCGTGCGGTTTGTGAGTTACCGGTGGCCCATTGGGGATAGGGAAAAGGAGGGCAACGCATCTGCATAATCTCTGCTTGTGCGGATGTGTATGGGCGTCTATGGTCGGTAAGACGTTCTTCTATTGTTAAGCGAGTTAAAAAAGAGGAGGTTCTCGATTAGTCTGTATGTTTTTTAAAAAAACCTTAAAGGGTTTGTTTTTACGTTTACCTTATCATTATAGAAGATGATATAAAGATGTCTTGTATGGATGTCCGGCTTTGTTATTTGATTATCGCTTGTTTCTTCCGTCAATCAGCCTTGTTGTGTTCCGTAAAGCAGGACCGACATTACTGCCCCACCATGGTTCAAGCCTAGTCGTGGCGGTGGGGCCTAGCCTAAGGTGAACCCAGCACCTTGGACGAAGCAAATTGAGCCGAGGGAGCTGCTCTTTTAAGAGCTCCTCTTATTAAAGAAGAGGGGCGAGGATGCGAACCTAACCCCATTGTACAAAGAAAAAAAATAGGACAGACATTACTGGCACCATGAGTCATGACCTATATCTGTGTTGTCTTCATAGGTAACAAGTCACTTGACCTTGCAGAATACTAGATATTCGTGACGTATTCTATACCATTTCATCCGAAGGATCAACTGCCAATTTGCCTATACGATTAAAAAACATCAAGATGAGTGACATATTTTCCCCACCGTGGTTCAGGCCTTGACGTGGTGGTGGGGCTCAGTAGCCTAGGGTGAGCCCAACACTTTGGACGAAGCAAATTGAGCCAAAAGGGGTCTTTGTACCCCTCTTATAAGAAGGGGGCACAAAAGAGCAGGGCAGCAGCAGAGCAGGGGGCAAGGGGCGAGGACGAGAACCTCAACTCATTGTACTGTCCCGACGTTGGGAGGGGTTGTTCTGTGGTGCTGGACAACCCCTCTGTGGAGGTGGCGATGGTGCCTTGGGGGACTGAATAGCCGTCCAGGTGCTTTGCTCATTAGATCCGGGGCAACTCACCAAAGGCGGTATTGGTGGTATTCACCGGGTTTTAGTGGGTAGAGCTGCGTCCACCTTACCATCTTTCGAGCCCAGCGAGTCCCTAATACCCGCCTGGGGATTCTCCCCTTCCCCGCGGGATACCTAAGAGCATTTCCCGGCGCAACAGAAAAAAAAGGAAAGACATTACTGGCACCATGAGTCATGACCTATATCTGTTTCTGACCTAGTCACTTTACCTTGTAGTTATAAGTCGAGATATTCGTGACGTATTCCATACCATATCACCCGAAGGTTCATGTGCCAATTTGCCTATACGGTTAAAAAACATCAAGATGGGTGACATATTTTGCAGTCAGAGATGACTTAGCTATGAGACAGAAGACGACAGAATCCTGTCCTCTTTATTACAACATAATTATGACGTAAGTAGGATGACAACCAGGAAAGGGCGTGTCATGGATAGCCGATTCCTCCCACTTACGCTAGTTATAGATAATTAAATATTCCTCGAAACCTACCACCGATAACATAATAATATTGCTTATTTCATGACCAAATAGATTTCATACATCAAAAAAAAAAAAAATGGCGCACGTTACAGATCATTCATTCTAATATTTCTGCCAAATTTACGTCAATACAAAACTGTTCGTCACTATTTATTCCTTTTACAAAAGTAAGGTTGATATTAAATGGCAAATATTATCTACCTACATAACAAGATTGCTCGGAAAAAATCGATGTATATTACATCAAATGCAATGATAATTTTGACCTATAAGTCCTCGCCTACAATTTACAAACATAAGATGTTGCTACATAATATAGTATATATGCATGACGCTTTGTATAAAAATGGGAAAACGACATAATTACATCGAGATATGCACAATCATACGTGTACCTTACACACATCTATTGTTATTAGTGGCGAATTGAAAATGGCATCGACATGTCAAAAAAACATTAATGATTAAATGTTTTATATAAAACTTTCTATCGAGTGTGCCATATTTAGAGATATGCGAAATGCGATGAACAAATTTAGTTGCCAAGTAAAACGGTTATGAGCTATCTTTACATATTATTAACATCGTCATCCATCCGTGGTCTCTATAAAAAGTGATAGTTATATTAATAAGCCAATTGGTCGAAGGAATAAGTGATTTTAGCTGCATAATTTTCAAGGGCATCTGCCAACTTCTCAGTATGGACACTCTGTTGGCTCTCTTAGCGATTTCCCAATGAATTATGAATGAAACTCGCGTCGGACGAATGTTAATCTATTCGGGATACGAGTTCAATTTGTATAAATAATGGAATAATAAAAGAAATACTTACGAACTGGCTAGCGATACGTGTATCACACACATGACGTCACTTGTACCAACACAAACCCGAATTATTGAGTAAAATGTATAATAACCGTGTCGAAAACAACACAGAAACAAAGTAAACTCTTTAACTTATCGGTTAAACAACTATTGTTAAGTCATTACTAATGTTTTAGGACATTTTAAATATTTATTTGTTGTCACTGACTCCAGTTTTGACAAGATGGTTGCGCACCGACTGTTTTGCTTTGCTTGTCAGCTGATACGAAATACTGTTCCAATTCGAGCAAAACTGAGTGATTTCTTATCTCTCTCTAACACCAGAATGCAACATAAGCGTCAGAGCGAGGCGAACGGCTATGAATAATTAATAAGAAAGATCGGAAATAACAAACGTCATAATATTCTTGTTGCAATATTATTGCGAAGAGAACAGTAATATGTAATTTTCTTTATCGGAGGTGATGAATTGAAAAAAGTTACGAAACAATTTAGAAACACTTTCTATTTCACAATAATTTGTATCCACTGAGTATAGTTCAGTTTAGATATATTTGGGCGTGACAAATATGTAACAGATAGTGACGCCATCTAACAATATATCTTGTAACTATTTCGTTACCATGAATACTTAGAAATGCTTGCAAAATGATTATCGATTGTATGTAATGTTACACCTAACTATATGACTGTATATTGATTTAAAACTTTAAAAGTAGCGCATAAAATTTTATACAAGAAATGCGAAAATAATTTTAGTGTGTCAGAATTGTTTTATAATGATAAACATAGGGCCTCATAGATGGCGTTACTGATTTGAGATTTCGCGAAGTTGAGGGTTTGTTTTGCATGTTTTGTTTATCGTACTATCACACATAGACTATTATTATTATTATATGTTTATAGGTATTATTATTGAATAGAAGCTTTTTAACCGACTTAAAAAAAAGAGGAGGTTCTCAATTCATCTGTATGTTTTTTTAACGTTCCTGTTTGTTTTCCTGTTGTTAATTTGTAAACCATTGCAAGTTTATTATATGATTGCGAGAACTAAAGGAAATGAACTTTATTTTTATCCTAAAATTAGTTCCTACATACAACCTGTATTCTCTGTGATAGTGACGATCTATGTCTATATATAATGTCTATAATGTGTCATGCTCTCAGGGTATGTATCAGTGAAATAGAATAATGAACTTTTGAACTAACGAAATTGTGTGTTGACACAATATACCTAGTTCTACAATAAAAAAACGACTAAGATGTAGTGCCATGCTGCTTTGCAGCTGAATTGGGCCGGCACGACCAGGGTGGTACCCATGGGCGTACCCAGCTTTTGCCCTAGGGGGGGGGGGCCCTAGGAGTTTTGGTATACGGTGCCTCGACCTCTGCCTACGGGCCCTACAGTCCTGGGGGCCTGGATGGTGGGTCAGCTCTGCTTGCTACCAAAGGCAGGGCGGACCCCGGACTCGGCTTCGGCGGTGCGACCGGTGGTGTAGCTGAGTGAAGCTGGGAAGGCATTGGAAAGAAAGTGGCCTCCCGGCTCGCTAAGCACCTGGAGCACCTTTTTTTTGGGATTTGGGATCTGGGCACACTGAACGACCGTCGACGTCCCCAAACGCCTTGGGGCGGTTGAGGATGGGTGAGGCGGAGCACGGAGGGAAGGTGGTGGTTGCGGTGTCACTGGACATCGCGATCACCTTTAACAAGCGCTGAACTTCTTCAGGTGCCTCCGTATCCTACGAGAACCGGTCGGGGTCCGTAGAGTGGCAGCGAGTCGGATGCGGTGTCCCACAAGGGTCGGTTCTGAGTCCGATCCTATGGGACATTAGGTACGACTGGGTCCTAAGAGGCCGCCTCCTCCCCAGGATGGGTGTTATCTGCGCGGATGACACCTTCGTGTATGCCTGGGGACGAGACTATAAGGAGGTGGTGCGGCTGGCCAAGCTTGGGGTCGACCTCGTTGTTAGTCGCATATAGAGGTTAGGGCTTCCAGGTAGAAGGGAGGAGGGTCAGGATCAGCTCCCATATCAAGTATCTGGGGCTCATCCTTGACGGAGGGTGGACCTTCAGCACAGATTTCTCAATTTTGGGACTGAAAGTCGTGAAGGTAGCAAGTGCGCTGGGCAGACTCCTCCCGAACCTCGGAGAACCCAGCGCCGCCTGCATGCAGCTATACTCCGGTGTCTGCCAGAATATGGCGACCTATCTGCAGGTTCTGCAGGTTCACCGACTAAGGCAAGAGGCGTTAATGCGAAGGTGGGGGCAGGACCTAGTGCGGCAGCCGTATAGCAAAAGCCTAACGGTTGCGTCAGGTCCTGGAGCGGTGAATGCGCCATAAGCGCAAACGCCGTCACCTTCCGTCTGACACAGGTGCTCACCAGGCATGGTTACTTTAGTGAGTACCTGTGCCGGACGGCCCACAGGGAACCAGTGACACGTGTATAACGATTGTGGCGTGGCGGTGGGTTCGGCGGTCGGCCCAGCACACCCTCGAGGTGTCCCCAAGATAGGCGATACTGCGTTGCGATCTGACATCGGCGGCTACTAGTCCTCGACCTGGACCTGGACTTTTGCGAGGCAGTAAGGGTGAGAGAGAAGGCCGCCGACGAGACCCACTCCCGCGAGCAACGAACGGTGCGTAGGAGACGCTACTTAATGCACCTCTATTAACGCTGCTGTGCTTATGTCGGGCTTAAGTATGGGAACCTGGGCTCAGTATGACATGACGTTACGGTGACGGCTTAGTAGCGGCCAGGAAGTCCCTCCTTACAAGGAGTAGTCTGGCCTTCGCGGCGACTGAAGGCGCTCGCAGTGGTTTTAGTTTAGGATTAGGCACTCCACAGGTGTGAGTCCCTCATAAAGTCGATCTGATGATGGAGCCGAGGGAACTTCTCAATAATTTACAGCAGTTACCTTGTATTTGAGCTTGATTAATTTATATTTATCAGAACTTGATTATGATGATATTTATGATTGATCTTGGGTTCAGTGGGTGCAGCTGCCCACCCCTGCTCCCCCCTGGGTACGCCCATGGTGGTACCTCTCGCTCACATAACACCGGCGGCGTCAAGTGACAGCTTTGCTGTGGTGTTTCGTGCGGTTAGTAAGTTTCCGGTGGCCTATTTAGAGGGAGACGCATCTACTTAACTTTTGGTTGTGTGAATATCTATGGGCGTCGGTAGTCTAAGTCTCCGACCGCTAAGTTGCCTCCTTAGACCTTAAGACATGAAAAAACTTGACGCAAGAAATATTAACAGGAATGTGGTACCCATGTATTCGGAATGTGTTACTTATTCTGTGACATATTAGATGCCAGTAATTATACTGCCTGACCTATCTTTTTTCTTTAACTTGAAAATGCTCTGAGGCATCTTCCCGCGGCTCCCCAGCGGGAAGATGCCTCAGAGATGGATATGTGAAACTCGCTGCGCCCGAAAGGTGGTAAGTGGACGCAGCTCTACCCACTAAAACCCGGCGAGTGCCACCAATGCCGCCTCCACAGAGAGGTCATCCCGCACCACAGAACAACCCCTCCGTGTGTCAACGTCGTGATAGTACAATGGGGTGAGGTTCCCATCCTCGTCCCTTGTCCTCCCTGCTCTTTTGTCCCCTCTTCTTATAAGAGGGGTACAAAGAGCAGCTCCCTCGGTTCAATTCGCTTCGCCCAAGGTGCTGGGTTCACCTTAGGCTACTGAGCCCCACTGCCACGACAAGGCTTGAACCATGGTGTGGACTGAAATATACTTGCCTTATTAATGTTTTGTCTGATATAATATCGAAGCTTTTTGAAAATAGATATTATCTTATGTATCTTATTACTTAAATCTTTACTAATATAATAATAAGCTGAAGAGTTTGTTTGTTTGTTTGAACGCGCTAATCTCAGGAACTACTGGTCCGATTTGAAAAATTCATTCAGTGTTAGATAGCCCATTTATCGAGGCTATATAACATCACGCTGTGACTTATAGGAGTTGAGTAACGCGGGCGAAGCTGCAGGCAACAGCTAGTCTTCTATATGTCCTCCCGTGACCATTGTTGCTGTGAAGTATCCGAAACGTCGGGCTTGTAAAAATCTTAATAAACCGCGATAAAATCCGTAAAAAAGCGTTTCATTATAATATTCTAGTTTATGTTCATGGGCGACGTCGACCACTTACCATCAGGTGGCACGTTTGCCAGTTTGCCTATCCAACTAACATAAAAAAATAATAAAAAATGGTATTTGAAGGAAAGATCATCATCTAATATAATGCCTAAATACTTCAATTTATTTATTATTCCTATGCTAGGACATGTGCATTCAGTATTAGTGGAAGGAGTTGAGCAGTGGTGAGCATACAACGATTGGTTAGTTAGCGCTGGAGTGTGTTTGCGCATCTAGAACTTTATGTATTTTGTTTTTTTCTGCATTCAGTGTTAGTAAATGAGTCTGAAGCCATCTTACAATGGATGAGTTGTGCACACTTGTAAACTTTATTTTCTGTGTCAGCTGACAAAAGAAGCGCAGTATCACAGCGTAAGATATTGTTATGCCATGTCACAACCGACGCCAGGAGGCCGTGTGGTCGCAGACTGCACGGTAGGCGGGGGGCAACCCCCCAATCAAAAGTGAGCCGAATGGGCTCACACCAATCCGTTGAAGCATTAGGGCCTTCGGGCCATTAGCATAGATCCATCCGAAAAAAAAAAAAAAAAAGTTATGCCATGTTTTAATTTTAATTTACACAGATCATTAATGATAATGAATCGTCATTAGATGGTGACGATAATAAATGATGATTCAGCACAACGTTTAACGATATCACATTTAAACGATAACTGTCTAATCCATTAAAGTATTTGAGTAAGTAATGTCCGCCGAAATATTGGGGATTAAATAAATGTACCACTAACGATACCCGACACGAACATTCTCGATTTAGTTCCTAACTCTTAGGGGATGCTCTGACATCATCATCAGACCGTAACAGTCCGCTTCTGGACGTAGTCTGAAATACGACTAAAAAGCTTATACGTTGAATATATTAAAATATTTTTTTGAATTGAAACTTCTTTGCGCGCGTCACGAAAATGTGCAAAGTTTTTGTCCAAGTAGTGGGAGAGAGTGATTGAGACCGAATAAGAGAAAGTGAGAAAGGGCGAACGTAGCATGAATCACATAGACATGGAGTGAGAGTAGGGAGCAAGCGAGTGAGAAAGGTCGCTTTTCGCTTTAGATTAGTATAAATATTAATGAGATTTAAAAATTAGTTTGCCAAATAAGTTCCACTTCAATCTGACATATTGTGTACTTTGTAAAAATGATTTTTTCGGATCCTGAAGAAGATAATGTATCTGCTGTTGCAGTCTGCAATCGGATTCCAAGGTAGTGACAGGACGCAACGACGTGTCGTGGCGATATGAAGCTACGCCATGTTGTCTGTTGCTGCTGCGTGCAGTCGGCTTCGTATTTAGGCGCGACTAGAGGGTAACTCGTATTTTTTTCTGACGGCAGTAACACTTAGTATTCTATATTCAAAAATAGTAACTTGCATAGGCGAAGCATTCAAGAGGACCATGCCTCGGGTCTATGGCGACATACCGAACACTTTGAAACATTATTTTTGGAGGGCTCTCGGCTAGTTTACTTGTCTCATAATCACTAGTTCCTGTATTTGTTAAAACTAGCACTGTTAAAACTAGTACTGTTAAACCTAGGACTGTTAAAACTAGCACTGTTAAAACTAGTACTGTTAAAACTAGCACTGTAAAAACTAGTACTGTTAAAACTAGTACTGTTAAAACTAGCACTGTTAAAACTATCACTGTTAAAACTAGCACTGTTAAAACTAGTATTGTTAAAACTAGCACTGTTAAAACTAGTACTGTTAAAATCAGTACTGTTAAAACTAGCACTGCTAAAACTAGTACGTTTAAAACTAGTACTGTTAAAACTAGTACGGTTAAAACTAGTAAGTACTATTCAAACTAATAGGTACGGTTAAAATTAGTACTGTTAAAATTATTACCTCCCACCGGTGGGAGGGCAGCGCTGTGCCGCGCTCCCGGCTGCATGGGTACCACCATCTTGCTTGTTTCTCCCGTGAAACAGCTTTGCTGTGTTTCGGAGAGAAGGGCAAGACAGGCAGTGTAATTGCTGGCACAGAGACTTAACATCTTATGTTTCAGCATAGGCAACACATAAATGAGTTGCCTGGGGTCGTTCCAGGTATACTAGTTTATGTTCATGGGCGACGTCGACCACTTACCATCAGGTGGTACGTTTACCAGTTTGCCTATACAACTGCAGAAAAAAATATAGAAGAATTAAATGGATTAACAAAATATTATTTCGATATTCATTGTTAAAAATATTTCTTGACTATAATTATTGACCTCGGCACACACTGCGGAACACTGCTCTAGCTGGTGCCCGCAGCTTCGCCCGCGTTAACTTAGATTTAGAATATTATTATATACTGTTACAATTTATTTTATCACTATACATGACAATTATTATTCTTAATTTTTATGACATTCTTTATTTTATTATTTATTGACAATAAATATATGTAATGAATTTATCTTATTAATTAAGTATAATGTTAACATAAAATTATATTTAATGAATTAAATTTTAGTACTTTTATATATTAGGTATATACATTTTCTGTCACACACCATAGTTATGGTAGAATGTACTAGGGCACTAATTTACCAGGGTGTCATCACTGTAGCAGTGCAGAGGACACTGCTGATCACACCCTGGTGGAGTGCCCTGCGTGGGCGCTAGAAAGGGCGGACCTCGTGGCTGAGGTCGGCGCCGACCTTTCACTTCCTGCGGTCATCCGCGCGATGACCGGCAGTGAGAGTGCATGGGAGGCGGTCCTCTCCTTCTGCGAAGTCGTGATGCCGCAGAAGGAGGAGGCGGAGCGGGTGAGGGAGCGCACTGGCGCCCCTTCTCGCAGGAGAGCGCGGCGGCGACAGGCGGTCGCACCGTCGTGAGGGACCTGTGCGTGGCCGATCGGGGGATCTGCCGCGCGCGCGTAAGGTCCGTGCTATAAGGTATCCTTAAGTGTTCGGGGTGCCTTAAGCGGAGTAGGAGGAGTGGACGCCAACCCTGCCTTCTGAGGAGAGTGCCTCCAGGCACACCGTCGCCGGTGCGGACCATAACATAGTTCCCGCACCGGGCCAGTACGACGAGGAGAACACCGCTGGGGTTTAGTGGGTAGAGTCTGCGCCCACTTAACCATTCCAGCCACAGAGCATTCCCCAGCGGGAACAAAAAAAAAAAAAAGGGCACTAATTTAAGACACCACCATTGCAGGTACTACATTCTTGTGATGAAATAAATGATTGATTGATGATTGATTGATTTATACTATGTCACTCAGTGTTAATATAGTATAGTATAGTGAAATAATTTTTTAAATCAGTCGAGTAGTTTTTAAGTTCAATGCTAACAAACAGACAAAAAAATCTAATCTTCTTTATAATATTAGTATAAGCTATTTTTCAATGCCAGCCAACTATGTTTGGACGGTAGATAACGAGCTGATGATAATTTTAATGATTAAATGAGAATATGAGAACATAAGTCTTTCAGCAAAAGGTGAACCGCCATCTTTCATGACAAACGACACAAATGCTATACATTCGTTTCTTCACCTCTGGGACACCAATCTTTTAGTCGCAAACTTCGGGTTACAACTCCTGGGGCTGAACCCTTTTAGATCGGAGTGTAGGGGGTTTTAGAAAAACTTCTTCGAGCGTGATTGTTGTGGAATATTTTGTCGTCCTTTCGACTTACTTATAACTCACAACCCGACAGACGTTGGCCTGTAAAAATTTTTTGTAGTAAGTCCACTCACTCACAATTCACAATTCAGTCGAATTGTAAACGTAAACCACATGCGTAAACCAGGTCCAGCCCTTTAAGAGGAGTTCGGTCACAAACACACGCGCAGAAAATATTAAATTCTTTGTGGTTGGTCGGCCGTGTAGCGTCTTTAAAAAAAGAAATAAAATAAAAATCATTTATTCCAGGATTAAGAAATACCCATAGTGTTAGTAAGAATATTATCTGAAAAAGTATGTTAGTATGTTATCTAAATTAAAATTATGGGAAGTCTGGTGTATTCGACCAAATGTACACGAGTCCATGCTGCATTAGAGTACTGTCCACGTTACCGTGTTGTGTGTACTGTGTGGTTCCCGCGACTATCGACGCCCATACACATCCGCACAACCAAAGACTAAAGAAAGAAAGATGCGTTGCCCTACTTTTACCTATCCCACATAGCTATCACTTGACGCCGGTGCTATGTGAGTGTGAGGTACCACCTCAGCCGTGGCGGCCCAATTAGCAATCTATGTAAAAAGACAACAGTCTTTTTAGACGGTTTTTGGCCTATTGTTTCTAGACTTTGCTATCATTGTTCTCCATAATCTGCTACTTACGTATAAACCGGAAGTCTGGCTAAGCTAGACACAAATTCTTTGTATTATGCTTTGTTTTCCTTATCTAAGCATTAGACAAGGCTAACAGGAATCAGCGTTGGCACCTACAGTTACGGGGTGTGTTCTCTGTTAGAAAGATCCGGGACACTCCCCTTCAAGCGGCTGAAGGCAATTCGCAGTGGTTTTAGTGCGGTATACCGGCGCTGGGGGGGGGGGGGGGGAGCGCCGGGAGTCCCACATATCCCCGGGGAAGCCCCATCCCCGGGTGAATGCGCAAAGCCTTTCCACTGAGCCAAAAAAAAAAAGAAAATAAAATTGCACCTACAGTTACTTTATCATTCGTCCTTATACAAAATGATGTGGTCTACGCGATTTGATTGCCTATAATTAACCTCATAGACCTAACTATGTTAACACTTAATATTACTGATTACTTGAGACTTAAGTGGACACAAGAGTATTGATAAAAACCTTATTTATTAACCTTTTTTTTCCAGTCATGCCATCTACAAAAGCCTACATTACGTATTCTATGCCTTAGGCAGGATTTATTGTCCCATTTGTCACAATAACCAAAGTATTATCACCTGGCTTGGCCTACAATGAACGATTGAGTTCAAGATGAGTGATTTATGATTCAAAATAAATTGATGAGGTCAAAAAGGCAGGTTAAAAACACCGAAAATGTGCGAGGTTTGGCACGGTCATTATCCTCGCAAAAAATCTGGTTTTTTTTCTATAGAGGAGCAGAAAAACAGTGAAACTTGTGGTAAGTGATTACTGAGACCTATAGACATCTGCTAATTAACTTCCAAGTCCTCTGGGGCTTGCAACTGTGTTTGTAGTGACTCAAGGTTGTATCTGTATTAATATAATAAAGATTGTGTTCTTTGAACAAGCAAAATTCAAATTCATTTCCACCACAGGACATCGCGTAAAAATTCCAAATTTCACCCACACCACCTCGATGTCCGGAAATCCACAATCGATTTTACATTAATTCCTGCCTCACTCGACCACTATATGAATCAGCTGCCACCTACGATAATTTCGGACCGCTATGACTTAGGGACCTTCAAGAAAAGAGCATACTCAAAGTGTAGCGGGTGTCAGTGGATATCGCTTATCACTTACCATCAGGTAAACAGACTGTCAGTTTGCCCCCACTTCTATAAAACAAACAACCGAAATGACAAAAGTTCTTAAGAGCACTGTACATATTAATATTTACTATTCCGTTTTTCTCTTCAGAGTTGGTAAAATCCTTTTCTTGAGAGCTTAGTAGATAGTTTGATTCAAGATTATGTAATAGTCGTTTATATGAGACGGGGCCCTCGGGCTACGGACGCCCCAAAAGTAAGCAAAATTCTTAAAACTATCCAGGTTTCCTTCTAAAAAACACGACATGTCGATACGGGGTCCCTTTAGAACAGAGGTTCCCAAACTTTTTTGCCTTAAAGACTCCTATCAAAATTTTGTTGATAATTGATTCTGCTGTGAGTGGCAAATGAAACATTTTCACAGATCCTCTTTTACTAATTGTGAAGCCCAATTTTTTAGGCACGCCAACTTAGACCCCGTCGATTCTGGCGATGGTCTCCTTCTGCGAGGCAGTAATGTCCCAGAAGGAGGCCGATGAGCGGGTGAGAGAGGAGGCCGCCGACGAGGCCTCCCACCGCGGGCGACGAACGGGGGTGCGTAGGAGGCGCTATCTAATGCGCCTCCAGTAACGCCCCTGTGCTCGTGTCGGGCCCAGGATGGGGTTTTAACCTGGGTCCAGCTAGACACGACGTCGTCGGGGACTGCTAAAAGTATCGAAACAAACAAACAGCCGAGCAGTCCCCCTTTAGAGGAGGAGTCTGGCCTTTTCGCCGGGGCCAGCCTGTCGCCGAGGGTCCTGCGTTGCCTGCATGATCCGGGACTCTCATAAAAGGCGGCTGAGGGCACTTGCAGCGGTTTTAGTGGGTAACGCATCTCCAAGTGCGAACCCCACACACGGCTAGGTTTAAAACTCACCCCGGTCCTTGTTACAGTTTGGTCTGCAAATTTCCGCTGCAGACCAAAAAAAAAAAAAAGACCCCGTCGATTCTGTTCACGGAAGACCCTACGGAACCACCTGGACCACTTTGGTAATCAATGATCTAGAAGAGTGTTTTTCAATCTTTCTAAATACGCAACCCCTATACAGGTTCAAAATTTCTGGCGACACCCTTGGATCATACAAAGCCAAAAAAAGTGAGAATCACTGAAAGATTCTTTTTTATTTTTTTATTTATCAAATAAAAAAATACAATACAGAAGAGATCTAAGATTAATAATAATATGATATGATGAATATGTAATATTATGATATTTATTTTAATAAATATTTTTTTAAACTTTAATGCGGAACCTTGCCTTTCTTTCTTTATCTCTATCTTTCGCCAGCAACCCCCCGAGTAATGTTTACCCACCCCCAGGAGGGTCGCAATCCATATGTTGAAAAAAATTTGCTCTAGAACAAGCTACGCCATTGCGTTAAAATCAATTAGCAACAGCTTAATCTGCTATAATTGGAACAAGCCGTAAGCATAACCACAACAATTAGTACGAGCAATTTACACCTCTTCTTGGTTCTGGTTGTTGGTGTTGACTGTTACATGTAATTACATACACACACATACATAACGTGAATATTTGTATGTCGTGTTGTTTCTTGAACGCCCAAAATCAAACTAGAAAAATGTCGCTCCTGAATAATCCTTGAATCCTCGCCATTACCATCAAATGAAAGAATATTTTATTAGTTTTTATTAGTAACAAGTTATGGGGATTAGCGTTCCACCAAAAAAGTATTTAAACTTTATTATCTATATCTAATATCTATAATATAAATAAAATTGATGTGTCTGTTTGTAATTTCAAATGAGCAGCTTTTTACTAAATGCATATAAAAGTACGTGTATATACTTATATTAAATAAATTATAGTTTAAAAAAACTAAAAAACACGCTTTAATAGCAAACCCAACAAAAAAATTGAAAATAATTTTTAATAGATGAATTAAATGGGTTAACAAAATTACTTATTGTAAAAAAGCGTGGTGCTTGTAACTAAGTTTTTAACTGCACTTTTTAGAAATAGATAACGATGAAATATTTTTAATAATGAATATTGAGCACCTCACGCTTTTTTACAATAAGTAATTTTGTTAACCCATTTAATTCATCTATTAAAAATTATTTTCAATTTTTTTGTTGGGTTTGCTATTAAAGCGTGTTTTTTAGTTTTTTTAAACTATAATTTATTTTTTACTTTTTAGTGTCGATTTTTTTAATTAAAGATTTTATTAATTTAAAGTACTCAACTATTAACAATCACTTTAGAAATGAGTGAGAGACTAAAAACAACACAAGTGATGTAGGTAACTTGCGCGCCTTACGCCTTCCTAGCATGTGCTATCCTGATTATCCTTATTAGGATATTGGAATAACTTTATCAAATTATTGTATTGTCATCGGTCCTCGATAAATCTACAAAGTTTGAACAAAATCTGGTCGTTAGAAGTGGGTCAAAATCATGTTCAAAGATTCCATTACATACATAGATACATAGATATAACCCAAGCTAATAAAAGCGTGGTAAAAAAAACCCAACTAGTCACAGGGACTGCCGATAGACGTGAAAACAAAACAATTAAATTTAAATACCTATAATACAGACTGTAAAGATTATGACAACCTATACACAAATATTGCATAATCTTATTTACTAAATCAAAATATGTCGAACTGCGTCTCCAGCGGCTCGCGTGCGGAGTCGCGAGTCCACGTCATATAAACGTCAAACTGCGTCTCCAGCGTTTCGTGTGCGGTGTCGCGAATTCAGAGATATTTTTATCTCATCTAAAAATATGCGTACCGCGCTAAAAGAAGTTTTCACTTCAAAAAAAATGTTGTCCGTTTGTTCCGGCTAATCTCTGAAATGACTGGACCGCTTTTGACGGGACTTTCACAGGCAGATAGCTGATGTTGTAAGGAGTAACTATAAAAATAATCATCATTAATCCGGGTTTAAATTTATGTCAACGCGGGCGAAGCTGCGGGCAACAGCTAGTATCTAATAAAGAGAGACATTCGATAAATTCTATCACCAGTAAAATGCTCAATCCCGATAACTCTGTAAAACTGAGAAATAATTGAGGTAACATTTAGTATTACAATTGATTTCTAAACCTAAATATACTTAAAATAAACTGTTGGAGGGAAGAGCTGTGCCACGCTCCCGGCTGCATGGGTACCACCATCATGCTTGTTTCTCCCCTGAAACAGCTTTGCTGTATTTTGATAAGGGCAAGACAGGCAGTGTAATTACTGGCACCGAGACTTAACATTTATGTCTCAGGATAGGTAACACATGAGTTGCCTGGGCTCGTTCCAGGTAAACTGGTTTATGTTAATGGGCGACGTCGACCACTTACCATCAGGTTGTACGTCTGCCAGTTCGCCTATCCAAGTAACACAAAAAAAACTTTATGAAAAAAATCTTTTCGAGTTGTACCACGATAAACATACTGAGCCGATTTTAATGAAGTTTTGCCCATTGAGCCGTTTGATCAATGATCATATCAGAGATATACATATAAAAATCTTGGAAACTATAGGTCAGGTTTGGTCAGGGCCAGTATAAATCGAAATAATCAATATCAATTAAGAGAAATAATGATGTAGTCATAGCGAGACCAACCATCTGTGGTCTTCTGCTCTAGTGGGCATATGAGGAGCAGTTCATTATCCGGCCCGTTCAGAAAACATATACGGGAAGAAAATATGACGTCATTTGTGACCTTTTCATAGTTCTTATTTGAATAAAATTTGGACCATCAATAATATCACCATCATTTTCTATCTGCAGCTGAACATAGACGTCTAATGAACGCTAAGACGGCCGATCCCGCACTGTCATCCAACAAGGACCAACTGTAAATAGATGGTCGTCCCATCGTGGCCTCCACTCCAGAACTGTATCAACCCACCACATCGAGCATATAACCGTAATAGAGCGGTAATGTGTATGGAAACAAATTCCGCCTTTGTACCTACTCGACGCTGGGCCGGTTCTGCGCTTTGATTAGCCGACTGATGGTCATTGTTGGATAATTGGCCGATGGGACGTACATACAGATCACTGGTTGGTTGAATTACTATTACGTCCGTGACAAATCACTGACCAGTTTCGGAATTATATGGCTCACATTACCACTCTATCCGGTTATATACTCGATGACCCACCATTACCTTTACACACCCACCACTAGCATCAGTTTTTCGGCTCCTGTGACCCGCCTTGGCTATATTTATTTATTGTCTAGGTATTATATTATATTTATAGACTAGCTGCCCGCACAGATTTCGTTCTGTCAAAATTTAAAAAAAATCCGTTCTTAACTGACCTCTACATGGCAAAAGTAATATCCTACCAAATTTCAAGTCTCTAGGTCTTATAGTTCCAGAGATATCGTGATAAGTCAATCTATCTATAGAACAGCTCCTATATATTATATATATAAATCATATCCTAGAGACCAGAGACCCAGTATTAGAGACCCAGTAGTGGACGAGAAAAGGTTAATGATAATGATAATGATTGCTATGTAGGACATTTTAGTTGGTGACGCTGACTGGCTTTATATCGCTTAATAGATTAAACGATATAAAGCCAGTCAGCGTCACCAACTAAAATGTCCTACATAGCAATCATCATCATCACCATTAACTTTTTCTCGTCCACTACCGATAAAAACTATTTGTTTTATTTCTATCAAGCAGAATTTAAACAACAGTAAGAAAGTCTTACAATAGATAGATATCTTGCTTTCTACTATTTAGGTACCTAGGTATATAAAAGCTAGCACTGTCCCCTAGGATCTGAACTGGCAGTAAAATGCGAAAATCTAGTTGTCTGTAAAATGCTCACAGCTAAAGTTTTAGTGACAGTTTGAAACCCTTCCCCCCAGGCGTACGGCTCTATTTGCCCCACTTTTCCTTAAATTTATTCCATTTATTGATAGTCTTTTAGACCTTACCTAGATATTGTTTGTTTCCTCTTCCGCCTCAGCCGATTTACTGTCGTGTTCCCGTTCCTATAAAATAATGGATCAACAGTAGAGCCAATTTGAAGTTCAATAAGATACAATTTATTATGTACAACATTTTTGATGTGAAAACTTCTTTTGGCGCACCGCGTGACTGCACACAGACTTTTGTAGGCTGTGAGTGAGGCAGATCCGTCACGCTCGGAGGTGAAAGGCTCGATCGGGTAAACTCGGGACCGCCGAGTGTGCCCGAGCGAGAAAGATACAATTGGCTGCTCTTTAAAGTTTACTCTGAGCAGTAAACTGTAATGTGTCGCTGTGTTTACTTACACGAAAAAAAAGACACTTATATACTTAGAAATATACCTTTAGTGCGAAAGAAATAGCAAATGATGTAGCCTGTAGGTGACAAGAGTTATAATAATTATCTATAAGTTTCAGAATCTAAAAACGACAATTGTATTTCACCATGTTATACATGATTATTTTCTCCCGATAACCTAAAATTATAAGTTTCAATTCTGGTTTAGGTTATTTATTTACTTCTTCTTCTTAGCGTGTCGATGGCTACCTAAATTTTATCCGCCCAGAACTCAGCTTTTTTTACTTTTTTTTAATAATTTTTTTATTTAATTTTATTTAAGTAAATTTAATTTACTGATTTTTTTTAATATTCTTAAAAAAAATAAAAAAATATTAACAGTAGTGCAGAGATGAAAAGCATATAGTTACTTTCGCACAACCAAAATGTATGCAGATGTGTTGCCCACCTTTTCCCTATCCCCCTCAATGGGCTTAAACTCACAAAGCGCACGAAACGAGACAGTACCTATAGTTATCACTTGAAGCCGGTGTTATGTGAGCGAGAGGTACCACCCCGGTCGTGCCAGCCCAATTCGCCTGAAAAGCAGCAGGCTCTACCTCTAACTAAACTACTAAGCTTTCGCAATTGCAATATTAATGTATATTTTATAACATTAGAAGTCACCTGTTGATATAGTTGTATATATTTTATTAGCATTTAAATTGTGAAGACGTTATTCCTTTTAATTTCTTTTAAAGTTTATGGAGTGAAAAACAGTAACACTTCCAGATGTTATCACGACTGTTTGCTATCAGTGCAAGCTAAATATCCACTGATAGAAGAGATACCCTTGTGCCGCGTGCCTGTCAGTATGGGTATCACCATCTTGCTTAATTCTTAATAATAATAATTAGTAGAATAAGTTTTCTTTTCTGTGTTTTGGGAAGGAGGGCAATATAGTCAGTGTAATTACTGGCACCGACACTTTACGTCTAATAACGTCTTGTTCATGTTCATGGGCGACGTTAACCACTTATCATGGCAAACCTGTTAGTTTACTTATCCAACTATAAAAAACCTTGACGAAGTTATGTGTCAGCGAAAATTGCGAAAAGCATTTACAGTGTCGGCTACAAGATTGGAATCCATAACTCAACTCAACCATCGGTGCTTAATGCATATATTACTTAAGGTAAAAGTAAAAAAGGCCAAACATTTTATAATTATTTATTCCAACATCAATTTTATATTTTATTCGCATGTAACATACATTTATACAATTTATTTACAACTTAATTAAAATCTTTGGTATATAAAATCTGATCTCATCTACGTTAAGATACGGAGGGAAGTAATATACGTAACTAAAATCAATGTTACTTATAGCTAAGAGAACTAACAGCCACATTCATCATCATTAACCCGTTTCTATGATAAGTCAAGAAAACCAATATATTATGAATAAATAAACAAAAGACACCTATAGTAATATGATAAAGCAGCAAGCTTGAAAGTGTTCAATTCTAGAACTCAAAAGCAGTAAAAAGGCTATTTATGAGAAAGGAGGTTGTTTACCAATTTGAAGCGGGTGACACCACAGTTGATAACTAGCTAAATAAATGGTAAAAATGCGTTCAGGTTGTTGATGATGAGTGATTTAATATTGTTTATTTATTATGTACACAAATTGAAAAATTATAACAAAATAACAATTAGAAACACGCGGAATCAAAGGCGACTTTATCGCTGAACAGCTATTTGCTCTAAATAACCTTTAGACGATGAAAATATTTTATAAAAATTATAAGCAGGTGCAACTAAATAATTTACAAATTAATTTTAACACGCTTTTATTAGCTACATACGTTGTGCATATGTAACGTAAACTCTGACCTTGAGTTTTAGACGTCAGATTTAATTGAAGCTTTGCAAAAAAAAAATACATAGATATAAATATCACTCATTACAAACATACATACATAAGTACTAAAATATTTCATATTTATTTACTAATGAGTACTATTATCAGTACATTGAGAATTATTGTAGTTATTTTAACACGTTATTGCTTAAGCCATTATATTCACAACCACAAGAATATTACAGGAGCGATAGTAAAAGTATAAACAGTATGTACAATTATAAATATCATAAGAATCAGACAGGGGAAATAAACGCTCAATAAACGCTTGTCTACGTTACGAGCGTTTACGCTCGTAGACGCGTTTGACAGACCGTAACAGCAGTTGTTTTTAATATTTATGCGTAATTTAACTTGGCTAGATTGTCAGTTTCAAATTTTTGTTATTGCTCAAATTGATTTACTAAGAGGTAGTGCAATGCTGCTTTGCAGCTGAAGGGGCCGACACGGGGTGGTACCTCTCGCTCACATAACACCGGCGTAAAGTGACATTTATGCTGCCGCGTTTCGTGCGATTTGTGAGTTTCCGGTGGCCCATTGGGTATTTTCTAGTTTTGAGTATGTTTTACGGGTTTTTGACAAAAAATCAACCTCCGTTTTCACTTTTAGCTAACTTCAGTCCAGCCAAATTAAATCGCATACGTTGCATACTGTTCCGAACCCGAAGAGGTTGAAAGTTACCAGACTCATGCCCGTGAGGAGATATGACTCCCCTGGGCCCTGGTCTTGGAAACCGAAAGGCTGATAGAGTTAGGCCGATGATGCCATGAAAGAAGATCATAGTATTTTAAGATTAAGGTCTAAAAGTTATTGTTTAAGTTATTGTGATAGTCAAGTTACATCATTCATACACATTATTTACAAACATATTTAAAAATTCACAGAACTTAAGTCAAGTTGAGCGAATCACTATCTTATATCCTATTCTTTTAATCTGACTTACGATTTTTACATATAAAGGTATATTGACTAGTAAATATTATGACTCTTGAATAAAATACTTGTCTTTTACGAATATTGGTTTCAAAACAAACTCGTGTCACCAGTGTTCACTTGATGACATTTAAGTCAACCATTAAAAAAAAACGATAAACAAAATAACCAACTGTTAAATTTAGAATTTTAAAAACATATATTTGTGTAATATAAAACATAGTTTTATGTATAATAATATACTGAAAAAGGCCGCCTTAGGGACAAGTCAACCACTAACCCATGGCTGTATCAAACTTTCGCGGTTATACGGGCCCAATCTCGAGAACGCGCGAATGTCTGGGGTTTTAATGACTGACTGACTAAAAAAGGCCTGTGGAATATTGCTATGTTATGTCAAGATTTTACATACAGGAACATAGTTTTTGATATTATTAATTTGAAGCCGAGACATCTATATGTTTAAGGATAGGAACCGCGTGGAACAGTTTATTGTGACCAACAGCAGCAGAAATTATAATGAATAAACACCTTTGAGCGTCTCTTCCGTCCGCTTGGTGATACGTCTAGGATTTTTGTGTCGAGAAGAAAATCAGACCCTAGCTGCTAAGGTCTGATTTTCTTTTGTATTTATGGACTACTTTGTTCACTTACTATTACCAATTTGCTTTTCACGACACAAAAATCCTAGAAGTATCACCAAGCGGTTTAAACGCTCGTTTGCGACGCTCAAAGGCTGTTTATTCATTATTAATTTCTGTATGAAAGCTACAACACAAGCTTGGTACGAAAAGGATTTGTAAACCGAAAAAGGGTCTGCCGGTGAATTAAACATAATTCTATGTAAAATTAAGCCTGAGTGTTCTTACAGTAAGTGAATACAGTGGTCGTGTTGGATAGTCAAAGAATTTACCGTGAGCTTACGCTAACCACATTTGTCCCGAGGCAATTTTAATCGAGTTAAATAGTCTTGAGCATTTTTCCTGTGTGGAATATAGTTATTTTGGTGTGTATTAATTTTAGGATTTCTCACTAAAAGGGTACAAAGGGTACTTATTTATTCTCCATTGTCTGAACTGTTGTGTGTATTAAAACTGTTGTCTGTATAAACTTGGACAGTAGGAACCTTTCGTATTTGCGATGAACTGAAATACTTCTGCGTGAAATACTGTGAGAACCACCTAAGGCTGCATAAATCTTCAACATGACGAATCTCGTACCGTCCTCTATTGGAGATGGCCATCAATGAATGGCAATATATGTAAGTCTGAACATAGGCCTCCCTCAATGAACGCCAAGACGGCCGATCCCTCGCCACTTTACAAGAGAACGCAAAAAATGTAAAACGTTGTGTTATTATGAGTTAAATACTAAATATATATGTATATTATCTTAGTTGATGGATTTATCACTATTAAATATTTGACCCAAAACACTAATTTCGTCTTGCCCTTGCCACTCGTATGTAACACGGACCGGCCACCGCACGGAGATCGTCTTCCCACCTTGTTAATAGCCAACCAACATTTCGTCAACCCAAACGTGGCCTTCACTCTTGAACTTCACTGGCCCTTCCGCCATTCTGAGTGTGTGACCAGCCCTCTGCCACTTCAACGAGGTTATTCTATGCGTCATATCGTAACCTTAGTTCTCCGATGGATGTCTTCGTTTCGAATCCATCTGTCAAGTAAACATCCAGCTGCTGTATTCAGCAGTGGACGGATATAACCGCCTAAAAGATTCGATAGATTAGGTTATAGTGATCGTAGGATTAAGTAGCTTCGAATATAATGCACCAGTCTGTATGGGTGCATACTACTTGCATATTATAACCATTTCTGTACGGATTATAGTCGAACTATAACAGTTCAGTTCAACGGTTACATTTGGGTTAAGCTTTATTGTATCAAAACCAATATATTCTGGAGTTAGTTAATAGAATCGGGCGTAGCTTAAATCCATATTTGCGTATGAGATTTGCGAAATAGTGCTAACAAATATATAAGATACTAGCTGTTGCCTGCAGCTTCGCCCGCGTTACTCAACTCCTATATGTCACAGCGTGATTTTATATAGCCTATAGCCTTCCTCGATAAATGGGCTGTCTAACACTGAAATAATTTTTCAAATTGGACCAGTAGTTCCTGAGATTAGTGCGTTCAAACAAACAAACAAACTCTTCAGCTTTATAATATTAGTATAGATTTTGAAGTTATAAAAAACCGATATGTATCGATGTTATCGATTTTAATTTAATTTCATCATATTGTTTTCTAATGTTAGCGCGAATTTCACTCATTATAATGAAACAATTTTTACGGATTTTATCGCAATCGTGACCATGGTTGCTGTAAAGTATCCGAAACGTCGGGCTTGTAAAAATCTTAATAAACCGCGATAAAATCCGTAAAAATTGTTTCATTAATTTCATCATCATCATCAGCCCTTATCCGTCCACTGTAGAACATAGGCCTCCCTCAATGAACTCCAAGACGCCGATCCCTCGCCACTTTACAAGAGAACGCAAAAAATGTAAAACGTTGTGTTATTATGAGTTAAATACTAAATATATATGTATATTATCTTAGTTGATGGATTTATCACTATTAAATCTTTGACCCAAAACACTAATTTCGTCTCAGTCCGTATTCAGTATTTGGGATCGTACACGATAAGAAACTCCGTAGGCTAGGAACATTTGAGGATCTTGCGGAAGGCCTTCCTGAACTCAGGGTTGAAGATCGTGTAGATGACTGGGTTGAGGAAGGAGTTGATGTAGCCCAGCCAGGTGGTGAGGATGAAGGCTGTGACTCCTGGAGATGCGCCCAGACCGAACTTGGTGCAGAGAGCATCTAGCACCGAGCACGTGAAGAACGGCGCCCAGCAGAACAGGAACACACCTGGGGAAAGTTTGAGTGTTTAAGTGGAAAGTCTAGATGTTGAAATAATTTACTTTATACTGTAGAAAAAATAAGCAGGAGAGGTACCACCATCTGGTGGTAAAAAGGCATTTACGTACTACGTGAGTCAGTTAATCTGATGTTAATTCACAGAAAAGACGTTAGTTGGCAGCTGTTTTGTAATCATTATTATCAATGTACAAATTTTCTGTTTCATCATCATCATCAGCCCCATCCGTCTGCTGTTGAAAATAAGCCTCTCTCAATGAACGCCAAGACGGCCGATCCCTTGTCACTCGCATCCAACACAAACCAGCCAACGCACGGAGATCGTCTTCCCACCTGTTAATGGCCGACCAACACTGAACTTGGCCTCCATTGTTTGTTTGATGACAATTCAATAATGCTATTTGAAATAGGCTGAACCTTATGAAGCAAAGTTTTTTTTTATTAGTCGAATAGAGAACATAAACTAGTTAATTTGAGATTAGCCCAGGCAGCTCATTCATGCGTTACCTAACCTAAGACGATGGTAAGTCTCGATGCCAATAATTACCACGTGTATGTCTTCATTCCAAAACATAGCAGAGCTGTTTTATGGAGGATAAAAGGATGGTGGTACCTTACCTACTGGCTACTATCAGCCTACCTACCTACTACACATGCCTGCCTATTCTGTGCCTTTTTGGATGACGGAAATAATCGAAGGCGATAATCGATTTAATATCATGATTTTATGTTGCGTATCATCAATTACTATAGCTAAATGAGTTACATAGAAAAAAACAAGAAAATAACGTAAAACTACTTTGTTTTCCTTGACTCGACCTTTCTTATCTACCATTAAGATCTCAAGGACGGCTAGGGTTATTAGAATCCAGATAGCTATGGTAATCCTAACTTAATAGGTTCTTCGACCTTCGCGAAAGGCTATGGTGGAATATTGCAAGCGATTTGTGTGAAAATTACCAGAGAATTCGCCTTGGTTCTCGATTTTAAGGTAGTTTAAAAGGAGTAAAATGCACATTCTGAAATAAGCGACCTCCAGCAAATTTCATAGCCGTAAATTCAAAAGGACAGACGTAGTTTAGAATTTATAGTATTAGTATTGTTGAGATTTATACTTTATTTTGTTTCTATGTTTGTTGGTCTAGACTCTGGATGGATTTGAAAAAAAGCTTCTTGTGATACCGGCCTCATTATCAGTAACTTCCATTTTGAATAGGACTCGAAGAAGTCAAATCTATATGCGTTAATCGGCTTGCAACGTGTAGTTTTGTAGTAATTACGTATGTTTGAGGAATTTTAGAAGTACACATAATATAAGTTCTAATGGTCCTTTCGCAGACGAAAACTATCTCTTTTTAAAGTTGGACCAAGTAAACCAGAGGGTGTTAACTACCCCACCATGGTTCAGGCCTTGTCGTGGCGACGGGGCTCAGTAGCCTAGGGTGAGCCCAGCACCTTGGACGAAGCTAATTGAGTTAAGGGAGCTCTTTGTACTCCTCTTATAAGATGAATGGAGAAAAGAGCAGGGAGCAAAGCGAGGATGGGAACCTCACCCCATTGTACTGTCCCGATGTTGGGAGGGGTTGTTCTGTGGTGCGGGACAACCACTCAGTAGAGGTGGCGTCGGTCCCTCGCGGGACTGACTAGCCGTCGAGGTGCCCTGTTTTCTCAACAGATCCGGGGCACCTCACCAAAGGCGGCATTGATGGCACTCGCCGGATTTTAGTGGGTGGAGCTGCGTCCATTTACGAACTTTCGGGCGCAGCGAGTCCCACATACCCGCCTGGGGAGACCAACTCCCCCGCGGGATGCCTCAAAGCTTTTCCCGGCATTAAAGAAAAAAAGAGGGTGTCGACTAACTACGGGTTTCCGATATATGTACCTACGGGGACTGAGTTTCGGTTTTTTCACAACAAAAAAAAATTATACGTTTCTATACGCTATAGTTTCGCTGGGGCCGACGATAGATGGCGACGGTGAGCTTCCGTCTTTTATTTTTTGTGTGGACTAGCAAACACTTCAGGAGATCATCGTCAACAACAACGACGTAACACGAAATTCTTATATCATCATTATCATCAACCCTTTCCCTTCAATGGCTGGACATAATATGCATTCCATAAAGCCAAGACAATGGATCCCCCATTATACGCATTTTTATATAAAAATCCTATTTATAATATAAACGCAAAAGTTTAGTTTTTAGTAAGAATGTATAGATGTATGTTTGTTACACGTATAGACTACTGAATGGATTTTAATGAAACTTGATAATAATATAGCTTACACATCTGAATAACATATGGCTATATTTTCCCTGAACTGAGTACCAAGTGAAACCGTGGGCCGCTGCTAGTACGTACAATTTCACACTATATTACAAAATATCTACACAGCTACTACATGAATAATAATTAGTTAAAGGCTTATCTTTAATTTCAGATTAAAATAAGACTTGTTCTGAAATACTAAAATTGTTATCTTTAGGCCGCAAAATTTAGACGCTTTTTAGCATTAGATGAAATTTTGTAATATCGAACCTATTATATTATACCCTTGGTAGTATTTTTGAATTCGTGTAAATAAATGTTTATAAATGATATAATTTTTAGTACATTTTGTTATTTTTCTCCATTTCAAAAATATATATCTTAAGAAAAAGATATGAAAAAGATCAAGAAAGTCTGCTTATAATTAGTAACTTATACTCACAAGAGCCGATTTTCAAGTAAAAATTGGACTCTCTCATTTTTCTAGCGTTATTGTTCACTTACCATCCGATGTAATATAACATATACCTGTTACTTTATAAAATACACGACACACAATTCTTTATTGGTGGCAGGGATTCGCCGTGCCGCGCTCGTCTGCAAGAGTCCACCATCATCCTTACTTCTACGGTCGATCTTTGTTGTGTTACGGAAAGAAGGACAGACAGTGTAATTACTGGCACCGAGACATTTTACCACATAGGTTTGGCAACATATGAATTCGCTTGGGACAAATTTCTATGGTTATGAGCGACGTTGACTACTACCCATCATTTCTTCTGCCCGTTTGCCTATATAACGATAAAGAAGTCCTTACCAAGCACAATAGCTAGAGTCTGTGTCGCCTTCTTCTCTTTTTTGGCGAAGGACTTTGCTCGCAATTTGCCGGCGCGGTTGGCGCGGAATATGGTGAAGCGGGCCGCTGATGCTGCGGAGCGGAACCTTCGGCGGGGAGTGGAGATCAGCGAGCTGTTGCTTAGCCGACTCAGCTTCTTCCTGGAGGGATATTTGAATATTATATAATCATCATCATCATCGACCCTTGTTCTCCTCGAAATCAGGCGAGGAGAATCAGTTTACCAGTGCGCTGGTCCAATGCGAGATTCTGAAATTTACCCCCAAAAACCTTTTTAAATATGCAGGTTTCCTCACGATGTGAGCAAATGATATTCTTATATTCAGGAGCACAGGGAAGTTTAAAAAAGCCCACATGTGCAGGGTCAGAATCGAATTCAGACCCAGTCGCTCACAATAACTTGTATAAGTATTAAGTGTATCGAAAAATAATAATTGCCAACAACTCAACTCGTGAACGAGACATTCGCGAAAAACATATTTAAACATGTATTTCGTATTATCTCTTATACAAAAAGGAACACACTAATACAAAACAGGGTCGAATGTTAGACCTTCAACTATTAGAATTTCATCAAAAATCAATAATATGTGTTGATAATAATTAAATGCCATGTTCACTTATCAACCAATTAAGCAGAAAATATCTCAGAGAATGTCCCGCCTGTCGAAAGTTGGGCCTGGTCGGAAACCCTTTACGCCAACTTATAATCTGCTTATGTGGTAATGGCTTGTTTAATGAACCGAGAGGGTTGGAAAATGCCATTTGATATATGATTGATGGCCTGGAAATACGAGGTTATATGTCGGTGAAAATTTCGGTTATTTAAGGTATACAGTGAATTATGAATAATAAATAATAAGCCAGGTAAATATATAGCCTTATTAGTTAATGTAACTATTTAGATATTTTAATGTAGTTCTGTTTAGGGGTTTCCCCAATGTGTCAATCCCATTGTTTTCCTAACTACTAGTGTGAAGAGAGAGAGACAGAGACAGAGAGAGAGGGAGAGAGAGAGAGAGAGTGAGAGAGAGAGAGAGTCACTTCGGGGGCTCCTTGATCATCCAACATAAATGTTTATTGTAAACTTTATTGTTGGTCGAGCTTGTATACTGTGGACGATTCCTACGTATATATGCTCAGTTCAAATTTTCTCCCTCTCTTGTAAAATAATAAAAACTCTTTATTTCCACTCACAGAGACTTAAAATACAAAATAAACATAATGTCTGTCCGTGTGAGAGAGCGGAGCCTGCACTAGGAAACTCTGTGTTATAGGACTCCGGTGACTAGAATTATCCCAAGCCTTGGTCCAAAGGGTATATTGAATAAACAATATGAATTTTGAATTCTACTGATAACCTGAAATAGTTTCATCCTTCCTATCATTATAACTCACAAATCTCGGGTCGTTGATGATGATAAAAATAAAAAACGAAAAGTTCAGCCCGAATACACAAATCGAAGAGCGAAACCATTTGGATCTTGTCGCTGAAATCACAGATTACGGCGTAAAATGCTTCCTGCGTATCATATGTATTTTGTTTTGAATAATTTCAATGGAATTTTGCCCAGAATCGTATTGGATTTTAATCTTGAGGATTAAGATAAAAACTTTTTAACATATAAAAAATTAATTAAAAAGATTGGTTAAGTTACCATGCAAGGACAAATACATAAACAGGATTAAACGATACCACTATGTCCAGTTTATGGGGTGGATGTGGTAGTCAAAACGATATCATAGTTTTGATGTTTACTAGAAAGAAAGAAAGAAAGAAAAATATAGTCGGGGCTAGACAAGTAATCCAAAGCCTTGTTAGTATGGGAAGGCTATCATCATCATCACAGCCACTATCTGTCCACTGCTGATGAACGCCAAGTGTTGGTCGGCCATTAACCAGATGGGAAGACGATCTCCGTTCAGTAGCCGGTCCGTATTGGATGCGGGTAGCAAGGGATCAGTCGTCTTGGCGTTCATTGAGGGAGGCCTACGTTCAACAGTGGATATATTAAAATTACAGTCTTTTAGACTTTCAAAATTTCTACATAATATAATAGTATTAAGTGAACGCGATCAATCTTCTTATTTAAAATAATATTTGAAAGGATTTTACCATGTCTTTCAGCGATCATGGCGATTGAAACATTGCCGAAATAACGGACACACAAAACAATACAAACTCGGTAAGATATTGTTCAAATAATAATTTAAATATGGCTTTATCTAAAAACTTATCTGTTAAACCATTGCAAATAATATCTATTCATTTGTAGGAGCCGAAAATTTATAAAATTTGTAAGATTTTATACCACATTTACATTGGTTTGCACAGAAGCGAATTCATTTAGATTTTGTATTTGATATCAGATAACAGTAATGAGTTTTTCACAAAAATACAGCTTTTCTTGTTCTTTTAAATACAGAGTACATAGATTCCATTCATTCCATTACGATTTCTAAAACATCATCAATATTAGCCCACATCAAGCATATAACCAGAGTCCAGAATAGAGCGGCAATGACCGGTGGCAGGGAAGCGCTGTGCCGCGACCCCGGCTGCATGGGTACCACCATCATGCTTGTTTCTCCCGTCAAACAGCTTTGCTGTATTTCGGAGAGAAGGGCAAGACCGGCAGTGTAATTACTGGTACCGAGATTTAACATGTTATGTCTCAGGATAGGCAACACATAAATGAGTTGCCTGGGCTCGTTCCAGGTATACTAGTTTATGTTCATGGGTGACGTCGATCACTTACCATCGTAACGTTTGCTACTTTGCCTATCCAACTAACATAAAAAAAATGTTGTGTTTTGTATGGAAACAAATTCCGCGAAAGTGCTGCGATGCGGCGCTGGTTCTGCGCTCTGATTGACCGACTGATACCCATTGATGGATGATTGGTCGATGAGACGTACATACAGATCACTGGTTGGTTGAATTGTCATTATGTCAGTGACAAATCACTGACCAGTTTCATGGCTGGCATTACTACTCCATCCGGTTTTTTTTAATACTCTGCAGACCATTGGTTACACCATTGTTAGATTTATTTTGATGATCATTGATTGTTAACTCTGTTACTCCGCAAAATTGCAGTTCGTTAGGAGGAGGATATATTGATTGATTGATTAGCTTAAGAGGAGCCGCTGGGGTGGAAGAGGGAGAGAGGATGTTACCACCGGTTCAAACCCTAGCCCTTTCCTGAGAACAACCGGCAAGAAACTCAGTGGGCAGCGTCCCTATACTTGACACTTATAGATGGTAAAGTGCTTGCACGGTGTTTAGTGGTCACGCGCGCTCAAGTTGGTGATTAGGGGCTCCTCTTATTTTGTCACCGTTATTCTATTAGTTCTTGTCGCGGGGTGTGGATCCTAGAATCGACGCCCCGCGCTCATAGTATGTTAGTTGTATCACGGGGTGTGGACTATGGATCCTAGTGATTCACTCCCCGCGTATTCCTCATAGTTGGTCAGAGGGTTAGTAAGGTAGTTTATAACTCCATCCGGTTATTTGCTCGATGTTAGCCCACAACCGTCCGCTGCTGGTTATTGCCTATTTTGATGAAAGTCAAGACGGCCGGATTTTTGGGACCTTTTTTCATCATCATCCTATCCCAGTTGGAGGTCGGCTGACCCTCCGTCAACTTAAACGCGGTTTAAATTCGAGAATAATTCGTATACAATTACATTTTTTTATTTGGAATGCTCTTAAACGTTTTTATATCATGCCAGTAACATTCAATAAAGCCTTATTTCTTCAAATTAGGTATATTATTCCATTTCTTAGGTAAATATTATAATGTGTGTAATGGCTATTTACAGAAATACTACTCGAAAGAGTAGGGTATCTTTGCTTTAATATTGCTCGAATTCAGGTGTGGATATTGGATCTGAAAACATCTAATCCACGAATATTTTTCGGTTGGAATTGATATACCGGCCCGACTAACTGTTTGTTTGCCGTTATATTCTTCATAACGGAGATATTTGTTACAATTTTTTATATCAACGAAAAATTTTAATACCGAGAAATATCTAATTTCTTTAGGGAAATATGTCTTCAAAATCTGCGATTGAATACTACTGTTTTTTCTTTTGTTGTTTGCTATATCAATGCCTTCTAATCTGGAATATCATTGCCATGGGAAAATGTAATCAATCCTTTTTAATAAGTTTAAATTTTTTAAAATGATTTATTTACAAATAATTGCAATCGTACAAAGTTATTGTGCTTATGTTACGGATACTAGGAACTTTAGAGTATACATAATATTACATAGAGTGCTTCTGTCACGCCGCTTCATTGTGCCGATCGTAAGCAGATGCGTTATATAGATATTTATCTAATGTAAAGCGCTATGAGAGTGACGTTCCATGCGTAATTCATTAAAAAATATATATATTTTAAATTAGGACATTCATCATCATCATCACCATCAGCCTCTATCCATTTACTGCTAAACATAAGCACCCCTCAATAAACGCCAAGACAAATGTTATTGCTTTCTTTTATTTTGCTTCCAGGAATCATTCTTACAAATTGGCACTTGACATTTCACCATTTTAACATAAAAACAAATATGATGAATGAAGCACTTGTTGTTTTGACACTGATTGAACGTTTCCAAGACAATGGTTTTGTCTATGTTCATACCTGTGCTTACAGTTCATACTTAGTGACGCGCGCTCTGTATATTATGTATACTCTAAGCTAGGAACTGATGTAAATTTATGAAATCTATGTCTTGACGACCTCTGTGGCTCAGTGGTAAGCATGTTGGTGCTCAAGCCGGAGGTTGCGGGTTCGAATCCCGCCAGGGAACAAATATATTTTCTGTGTTCCTGGGTCATGGATGTGAATTACATAATAAAAATCTTAAATATATGTACAGTATAAAAGTATTAAATATATTTCCGTTGTCTGGTACCCGTAACAGAAGTTCTTCGAGAACTTACCACGGGACCAGATTGACGTGGTGTGAAAGCGTCCATAGATATTATTATTATTAATACATATATATATACATCCATATGCATTCATTTTTATTCATCACACAAGTTGTTTATATTGGCGGGAATCAAACCCGCGACCAATCGTAGTAGCGTCCAGTCTAACAAGGAGAACCATATCCGCCATTATGAAAGAGGTTCTATATACAGATGGTCACCGATAATATCGTCCTTCGCAGGCTTTTAGGTATGTGACACATTGTTCCAGCGGTCTGCTCATCCGACCTTAATGGAGGGGGGTAATGGATGTGGGAAGAGCTGACCTACTTACAGTTTTAAGGATAACTGATATAGTACTGTGGCGTGGCTTTCCCTGTTTATATGTTTTAGATTTTTTGATTACGATACTTGTCAGTAGCCATGGTCTGGCTGGTTCTGGCATCGTAATATATTAAATACATATAATATGTTTACACGGTACATATACCAAATTATTTTTTTACAATTTTTGTATGTTGTTTGTCTGTCTGTTTATTCGGGTTAATATCTTAAACGGCTGTGCCGATTTTGATGAGTCTTTCACTGGCAGATATCTGATTTTATAAGGAGTAACTTAGGCTATAAAATAGTCATCATAAATCCAGGTACGGATTTACGGAATGTAAATCTAAGTTATCGCGGACGAAGCTGCAGGCGACAGCTAGTAAGCAATAATTTTAATTGTTCCGATTCAAACGATTAGCGAGCAATTGCGGTGAAATATGTAAAAAGTTGTTTCTTTTTTTTATCAAGACAACGTTACGTTACGTTATTATAAGTGGAATTCGCGTGAACGTAGATAATATGTCACTTTTTCATTATTAGTTGCTACTGTAACGTGAACGGCGATAGTCTAATGGGTACGGGCTAGGCCTCTTGAGTTAGATCCGGGAGGTCCGGGTTCGACCCTTACTGTGATGCCTAGAAATGGGTTTTTCTAACTTTCTACGTGGATCTTAACATGAGACCATAGCTTGCTTAACAGTGAATGAAAAATCGTGAGGAAACCTGCATGCCTGATGAGATTAAAAGTCATTGAAGATGCGTGAAGTTCACCAACATTGCCAGCGCATCGGCGAACTATGTTGGGCCATACCCACACAACCCTCCTCGCCTGATTTCGAGGAGGAGACCCGTGCTCAGCAGTGGGACATATAAGAGTTGACATTATTATATTAACTTTGAAGGCAACTGAATTTAAGACGTTCTCACTGGGCTAACTTTGGAACCGGTGGACCCAATTTAACTTTCGAAATACTTTGTACAGAAAAAAGCTAATATGCATGCCATAAAATATTTTACGGATGGAAAAAAGAAAGAATAACTATTTAAAATAGTTACCATGGTTTTCAGTGTTCATTGTTTTTAATAATTTCTTTATTGTTTTAAAATCTTAAAAGAAAGAAAAGTAAGAAAGAAGCAAGAAAAGCAGATTTTATATTTACCTTCTACTAAACTTGTTGTAAAACTGTTAGAATAAATACTCAAAGATGATGATCGGTTTTTCGGCATTGTCTACGAACGCCATATTTGGCAAAAAAGCTTGAGGAATATAATTTTAAAAAAGTTGTCTATGACAGGACGCCCAGCAGATGCGAAACAAATATTTATTAAGAAGTCTATACAGATAAATAAAATTGGAGTGTCTGTTTGTAATATTAAAATTACCACTTTTTACTAAATGCATATGGATGTCCCTACACATATATAGGGTACATTTAGCAAAATAGCATTTTATAAAAATTTTGTCTGTCTGTCTGTCTGTTTGTTTGTTCCGGCTAATCTTGGAGACGGCTGGCCCGATTTTAGCGGGACTTTCACTAGCAGATAGCTGATGTTATAAGGAGTACTTAGGCTATAAAAATTATCATTACAAATCCGTCTACGGCTATAAATCTAAGTAAACGCGGGCGAAGCTGCGGGCAACAGCAAGTAAAGAAATATAATTATGCGCACAAATGGAGTCGAGAGCGACTGCGTCACGACAGTTTGCCGTCACGGCAATTACTGCCAAGATCCGATAGATATTTGACATAAAAGAAGAAAACATTTTAGTAGGAAAGCTTTGTGGCTGTTATATGCTTAAAATTTTTACAACCAGTTAGAAAGTATGCTTACTTTAACTCCGGCTTTTTGGGCACCTCGCTCTTCTCTTCCTTCTTCTCACTCTTGGGCGACGGTGGGGGCGAGTGGTCCTTATCCGCGTCCATGTTGGAGGGGGCGTACCCCGAGTCGTTGTTGGTGTTGGGGTCCATCATTGGGATGGGGGACGCCAGGTTTGCCATTATTCTAGAAACAAAGAGAATACATTTTCATAAACCAATAAGTTGTCCGTCACGGACGCTCAGACGGTGTAAAATAGATATGTTGATGTGAGAATTCATAATTATGCATAAATTAAATGGCATGAAAGCATCATTTCGTTTGCCGTCACGGCATTCGAGTTGTTCTGAGTTTTTCTGGCAAGCCTTGCCAATAGATGATTCATATAATGCGCGAACTTACCTTACGACCCCTACATGTAACGGTCAACTGCCACTCGCTTGCGTTGAAGACGGCTTTTGTGGCTTCGACTATATAAAATTATGACCTATGTTTAATATGGTTTTGGGTTTTTTATATTTAATACAAGAAATAAGATCTGTAGTACGTTTATACAGAGTTCTATGTTACAATAATTTACTAGAGGCCGGACGAACGTCGTTTGGGCACCTATAAGGTCCAAAAATCTCTCAAGTTTAACTAAACTACACAATAAAAAATCGCTAAAACCGTTTTAGTCGTTTAGGAGCTTATTGCGGACGAACAACCTGATAGGAAATTTACATATCAGGTCTTTTTTCATGCCCGGGGGAGTGGGTCTACCCAGGCGGGTATATGGGACTCGCTGCACCCGAAAGGTGGTAAGTAGACGCATCTCTACCCACTCAAACCCGTCGAGTGCCACCAATGCCGCCTTTGGTGAGGTGGCCCGGATCTAATGAGCAAACAGGGCACCCGACGGCTAGTCAGTCCCTCAGGGTACCGACGCCACCTCCACAGAGGGGTTGTCCCGCACCACAGAACAACCCCTCCCAACGTCGGGACAGTACAATGGAATATCTTATAAACTAACTAAAAAAAGGCAGGAAAACCTCCTATCCGGTTATAAGCTCGATGGTTCAAACACGTTTTAGTCTAGGAACTTGGTATTGATGGTTCTAGTCACCAAAGACAATGAAGTAATCCAAGCATGACAGAACTTCAAGCGCTGTGTTTGGGGCATTTGAAGTACAATTTTCCGATTCATCGACTCCGGTTCATCGAGGGACGGTTTTCAAGTGGCCCAGTAGCTAAAAGCCATTTAATTTACATCATCATTACTTACATACACATACAGGCATTCCTTGAACACGAATACTAATAGCTTCAATCCATGGATTCCGACCTCAATGGAACCTGGAATGGACCTCGTGTGTTTTAACATTAAACATTTTTTTAAGTGTAATACAAATTAACAGTTATTAGATTTTTCTTTCTCTAATGCTGCGAGACTTTTTTTCTTTTGCACCATGAAATGCTCTTAGGCATCCCGCAGGGGAGGGGACTCTCTACGCCCGAAAGAAGGTAAGGTGGATGCAGCTCTACCCACTAAAACCCAGCGAGTGCCACCAATGCCGTGAGCCCGGTTCTGTTGAGCAACAGGGCACCTCGACGGCTAGTCAATCCCTCAAGGCACCGATTCCACCTTCACAGAGGGTTATCCGGCACCACAGAATAACCCTAGGAAGGGTTATTCTGTGGGGACAGTGCAATGGGGTGAGCTTCCCATTCTCGCCCCTTGTCCTTGTTTGCTCTTTTGTCCAACAAGGCTTGAATCATGGTGGGGATGCTGTGAGAGTTAGTTCTGTTTCAATGGGAAGTAAATAGGGCTGCTTTTAGTTTGACAGACGGACGGACAATGGAGTAATCTTTTAAGGGCTACTTTTTGCCCTTTTGAAGAACGGAACTTCAAAAAGAAGCTTCGAATTTTACTTCACACTATTATATAGACATTGTCTGTTAGGTACATTAATACATTTTGGGGCATTATTCTAGGGTATTTATTTAGGATATAACAATTTAATAGTAAATTGTTTAATTTAATTAAAACGAAATTGCTTAAATAGGTTCTAGAACCAAATAAAACTATTATGTAAAGGTTCTTGGTGATCGGAGGGCTGTGGGCTATCAAGAATTTTCTATTAGTTGTTATCTACAGTGTATCAGAGTTTAAAAGTGAAACCTTCTTTAGTAATTTAATTTCTTTGAGCAATTTTGGTAGGGGAAAATCTTACAGATTTGCTACACCGACATGCTAATGTAACATTATGAAATTTAAAAATTTCAGTACATCATACGTTTTCACTTCTATCGGCAGTTCCTGTGACTGCCAATTTTTATTTTTTTCTTTAGTTGGGTATGCAAACTTGTAGTCACTTAATGGTATGTGTCAATGCCATACGGACATAAACATGTTCGTCCAGGCGATGTCCTTGAGACACTTTGTAAATGTCTTTGTCTTATATCTGACACAGTAAAATGTTTGGCAGAAGAAATGAATAATAGTATCCACTTTTAGCTGTTTGTAAAAGTTTAAATAGATTCATTCCACTGAGTTTGTTTAGCCGTGCTTTCAGTGTGGTTACTTTGGTAGTAGATTCAATTGACATTTTAAATGCTACTTTGTTGTTAAATTTTGAATATTTGAATTTAAATTTGAAGTGGTGCCAGTATGGTTTTGGTTTTAGAGTAATAAGATCATATTGGTACAAGTATGATTCAACTTCAGTTTTGGTGTACTCAATTCATAGATGAGCGACTATGGTTGAGCTGGTACACCCGTACTTGAAAGTGAGAGATCTAAGTGAAGTCCTCTTAAAGGCTTCTCTAAATTTCCCTTTGCACATGACCATGGCTTGCTCACCGGTGAAGAAAAACCTCGTGATGAAACGTGTGTAGTTCTCGAATCAGCATTGGGCCAGCCCGTAGGGGAACTAATTCTCTAGCCTGATTTTGGGAAGGAAATTTAGGTACAACCTAACAGTAGGATGTATAAAGATCGCTAGTGCATGCCTAAATATTTCTTGTGTTACCAGATCGTAAGTACGCAAACATGATTTGGCCAGGTTATATTGTACATTATGTCAGAGCTTTATTTTAACCACGTAACTGATAAAAATATTGAGCACAGTATGAGTAACATAATTATCTAATAACCATTTCAGAAATGTCCATTTCTTTATAACGATATCTAGACAACTAGCGAAATGTATTCCTTTATTAACGAGACGATGAAACTTTGTTGGCAAGGCTATGTAATATCTTGCCAATTGGTACATAAAGCTCCAGTTTATATGTGATGAATTGCCAGGTCTGGTACAAGAATCCAAATTGGCAGTATTAAGTCTACTGGGTTGCTTCTCAAAGACTTGACGAGGCGTTCGAATTTTTGGCAGTGTACCTTTCAATATTATAAGCAAAAAAAGTTAACTACGTGAATGAAATTATAGTATAATAATAATAATCATATCTATGGACGCTTTCACACCACGTCAATCTGGTCCCGTGGTAAGTTCACGAAGAACTTGTGTTACGGGTACCAGACAACGGAAATATATTTAATACTTTTATACTATACATATTTTTAAGATTTTTATTATATAATACACATCCATGATCCAGGAACACATAAAATATATTTGTTCCCTAGCTGGATTCGAATCCACAACCTGCGGCTGGAGCGCCAACGCGCTTACCACTGAGCCACAGAGTATGTTATTTTTCATCATATGTTCTATCGAACTGGGATAGGAAAACACAATTAGTTTCCCCGATAGATTTCCGCTCTTAAGATATACCGGTGGGAGGGAAGCGCTGTGCCGCGCTCCCGGCTGCATGGGTACCACCATCTTGCTTATTTCTCCAGTGAAACAGCTTTGCTGTGTTTCGGAGAGAAGGGCAAGACAGGCAGTGTAATTACTGGCACCGAGACTTCACATCTTATGTCTCAGGATAGGCAACACATAAATGAGTTGCCTGGGCTCGTTCCAGGTATACTAGTTTATGTTCATGGGCGACGTCGACCACTTAACATCAGGTGGTACGTTTGCCAGTTTGCCTATCCAACTAACATAAAAAAATAAAATAAAAACATGTCTTTTTTGCTAATTCAAAACTTTCAGAAACGATAGTATTGCTACTTGTGGAATATAAGCCTCTTTTTCGCGGTTTGGTAATAGTCATTACATATTTTCGATAATCCGGAACAATGCAGCTGTTAAAATTACAATAAATGTTTGGGTAGGGTTTATGCATATCAAGCTTTTCTAGTTCTTTTTTTAATTTTACCCAAAGGGAGATCTGCGACCGAGCGAGATAGTATGCTCGGCCATGCCGAAGCTCACTTACTATCAATTCAGCTATTGTATCTATCGACGAGCTGTAGAACTTCGATAGCGTGATCCAGGAATGTGGCGCTGATTGGTCCGCCACAAGTTTGAAACAGTACGATTGGAGGTTTTGCATCTCAGCGTACATACAGCATCACGTGGTACCAGACCCTAACAACTAGTTTTGGGTGTTTTGCAGTGGTAAGAGGTATTGACCACTTACTACCAGGTAGCATTTAAACTATTTAAAACGAATATTTACCATGTTTTCAGTTTTATTTTGCAGATCTCGTTATTTCGGCATTGTCTACTAATGTCTTGTTCACGAGACAGTCTCCACATAAAGGTGAAAAACACGGTCAATGCCCCTTTTTAAACAGTTTAAATGATCGGAAACTTGTTAATCCTTACTCCTGAATGACGTGGCAATGCAAATACTAATTTTGTTTAGGCTTATAGGTAATGATTTTTTTTCTCATATACATTAGACCAACACTTCGAAGGCTGTCAGACCTGGTCGGCCGTTAACCAGATGGGAAGACGATCTCCGTGCGTTGGCCGGGCCGTGTTGGATGCGAGTAGCAAGGGATCGGCCGTCTTGGCGTTCATTGAGGGAGGCCTATGTTCAGCAGTGGACGAATAGAGGCTGATGATGATGATAAATAAGCCATAATATTATAATTAAGAAGTACAATTAAATAAATAATCGTTTCAATTGTAGGTATAACCGTATTACCGTGTTAATTTAAAACTAACAACAGCTAGTGTTGGGCTATTTCGTCTATCCACACTGACCACTGCCACCAGATTTGCCTATCAATATCCAAATACTCACAGGCCGGTCTCCTCCACCACTGCAGCCAGCATGAACCTGGTGGACCTCGAGTTGGCGATGTCATCAGCATACGCGCCGATGTCTGTCTTGTCAAAGCTGTGGGAATAGTGACATTAGTATATTAGCTCACGCATCCTAGTCTTCATTAAAATCAATCTATTTCAATCCACAGCAGGCCTTTTTTTTTTTGTTATCGCAGGGAAATGCTTTTTACGCATGTAGTCAGGATCTCGGGTAGATCCTGACCCTATGTGGGACTCGCACCTGGGAGTGCCCTACCCGTAAACTAAAACCACTGCGAGCGCCTTCAGCCGCTTTCATTTGAGGGTCCCGGATAGGCATTCTACAGGATCACCTCAGCGACAGGCTGGCCCCGGCGAAGGCCAGACTACTCCTCTTAAGGGGGGACTGCCCGGCTGCTTAGGCAGTCCCCGCGACGTCGTGTCATACTGGGCCTAGGTTCCCATCCTGAACCCGACACGAGCACAAGGGCGTTACTGGAGGCGCATTAAGTAGCGCCTCCTGCGCACCCTCGTTCGTTACCCATGGGGGGAGGCCACGTCGGCGGCCTCCTCTCTAACCCGCTCGTCGGCCTCCTTCAGGGACATTACTGCCTCGCAGAAGGAAACCATCGCCGTCCAGGACTCGTCATCACCGAGCATCGCGGTAATGACACTCGGCAGAGACAAGTCCCCTCCGATGACCGATGTCAGATCATGACGCAGCGCCGCCCATCTCGGGCACACCTCGAGGGTGTGCTGGGCCGAGTCCACCGCCGCGTCACAATCGTGACACAAATCCACAGCAGGCCTCTGTCAGTGAACGTCAAGACGACAGATGTCTCTAATAGTTACAAAAACCTAAATATTATGGATATATGTGTATTATAAGCCTGACCTAATATGACGTGTTGACAAAGATACAGCAGCGACACCACGCAGGGTTTATATATTTCTTGTCAGGCTATACATACTTAATTTATTTTTATTTTACAATTTTATAACTTCTCGTAAACAGGATGAGATTTAATTACCATACTGTCATTGTATTATACAATTAATACTATTAATAAAATATATAAGATTGTATGTTCAGATAATTATTTTCATTTCTAAAATTACGTAGTAAAATTTCGTAAAAAAAAATCGTAGATGTCAATATCGAGCTCCGCGAAATAGAAGTGAAAAATATGGTAAATATCCCGTTTTAAATAATTTTAGTCATAAAATAACCATGTTAACTTAAAATCATATAGGCAATACTATGTTTATTCAAAATCATTGATCTTGGTGTTTTTTTATGTCATAGGGAGGCAACTACTGGAGGTGACTACCGACGCCCATAGACATCCGCACAACCAAAAGTTATTATATAAAATTCCCAATTAGTCTGCAAAGCAGCATGGCACTACCTTTTACAAAAATTTATATATAATATAAAACGTACTTGTCATCGTCATCGTCGTCCTCGTTGCTGCCCGAGGCGGTGTTGGTGGGCTTGTCCTCCTGGGGTGTGTAGGCGAAGCGGTTGGTCTGCGCCATGTTCTCGATGACCACGGCTGCGGTACCACTGGAGACGGCAGAGCTGAGGGCTGACTTGGGGCCGCGCTGCTTTTTCGCCCGCTGGCGGATCGCCTGGTGGAAGTACTACTACATCATTATCAGGTGTACGAAATATAATATTACTACAGGGGTATTAGTAAGTAGGTATTTTTGTAACAGGTATAATAGGATATAATCACCGGTGGGAGGGAAGCGCTGTGCCGCGCTCCCGGCTGCATGGGTACCACCATCTTACTTGTTTCTCCCGTGAAACAACTTTGCTGTGTTTCGGAGAGAAGGGCAGGACAGGCAGTGTAATTACTGGCACCGAGACTTAACATCTTATGTCTCAGGATAGGCAACACATAAATGAGTTGCCTGGGCTCGTTCCAGGTATACTAGTTTATGTTCATTGGCGAAGTCGACCACTTACCATGGTGGTACGTTTGCCAGTTTGCCTATACAACTAACATAAAAAAAAAATAGACAGACGGACCACCAGTGTATCGTAAGTTGCACTGCTAATAATTACACTGCCTGTTCTATTCTTGCCGAAACATGGATAGGCTGCTTTAGTTTTTACGGCAAAAATAAGCAGAAGTCAAATTCAAATTTATTCAATATTGTACCTGCTTATAAACTAGTTTATTTAATTAAGTCTACTAGTTCAAAAGCTACATCACTGAAAATTATACACGCGTTTCAAGAGGTTTAAAGGTATTCCATATTCCTGTGACCCTCTTTGTTGTGTAATAAGCAGAGATAATACGAGAAGAATATGATAGGAACATGAGCCAGGCTCCGATTCACTTAGCGGGTATAAACATCAGCGGGAGTGCTTGGGGGGACCACACTTTGTAGGAAAGTGAAGAATGTCTTGAACATAATATTATGGTAAATATTAAGGTAAATATTTTAATAGCATAAATTTAAAGCAACTACATAATGACATTTTTAAGTGAATTTCAATTATTATAAAACAACTTGGCCTCATAAGCCACTAAAAGAAAAAAGTGTCGGGACCCAGGAACGGCCGTATTTATATGTAATAACGTTATAATTATGTACATCTATATTATAAAGTACGTGTAAAAATGGCGAATAATAAATTATTACGTAAATTTTATTAATATCATTTGTTGGAAGTAAGATGGGATGATATTCAATTAATTTTGTAGTTACTTTCAATGAAAATTATATTTAAAAAAAAAACTAGCACATGATAGTTAGATGTGACAGTGCTTTTATATCATGAAATGCCAGTGAAATAATGTTGTTTCTATTACAGAGTAACACAATTTTTGTTTCAATGAATGTAATATTATTATAATTATATTTATATGCATACAGTGTAGTAATTGCCTTCGATAAATTTCACAATACACACGTCCGAGACTGTCCCGTCGTAGGGCGGTGTGAGTGGTCACACGAGTACCGCGCGGTATAATGAACTAATAAATAATGTTACCGGAGTATTTATCTCGATATAGTTGAACCATCTACTTTAAGTGATGATTTTACTCAATTAATTCAAACCCAAAAATTGAGAATGAGTAAATTATTTGCAACGGGATGCCTTGCTCCTGAGACTCGTTTTAAATTGTAAACTTTCTTATTTTGTTTGACCAATGTTTCATGATGGGCAATGCTTGGGTGTCTTGTCGTCTTTGAGAAACGAGTCCCAGACTCGCTCAGAGGCTCTAGTTCTCTAGGCTCTAGGCTAGTTCATAGGCTCGGAAGTGGTATTACCGGAAAAATAATCTTCTTCTGCAAGATTTTTTCTGAAAAGAATTTAAACATACTCAATATATATAATTAAGCGTATACCAAAACGCTAAATCAAAATTATAATTATGTAGAAGCTAATTTTTCGTTTCATATTTATATCCTGTTTGTAACATAATCATTTTCATGTATAGCTCGGTCGAGTTAACTGTGGACCGGGCATTTTGACATTCTGTCGTGTAGTGTGTAGTCATGGGCGATACTGACCACTTACAACCAGGTGGCATATCTGTCCGTATGCCTATTCAACGTATAACATAAATCTTCAGGCAAATCAATAGGCAGTTCTTACCTTTGACTAAACAAAAAAGGGATATGGAAAAATGTTAAATCAAGATAAGAAAGTACGAAGATATCTCCAATTTCCTCACAAACGGCGCGAGTTTAAATTGCAATGACTGAGATAAGCTAAGACTTTAACAGCTGCTTGGCAAATGTATTTCAGATAGGTCTGCAATTAAGATCTCCAAGTTTTTTATTTACCCGTAGATAGCCACACAATTTATTCATAAAATTGGAGTGTCTGTTTGTAATATTAAAATAACAGCTTTTTATTACATGCATATGGATGTATACACGGTACATATAACAAAATAACATTTTTTTTTTAAATTTGTCAGTCTGTCTGTTTGTTCTGGCCAATTTCTGAGACGGCTGGGCCGATTTTGATGGGACTTTCGCTGGAAGATAGCTGATGTTATTGTGCGTTAACTAAGGCCATAAAAATAATCATCAACAACCGAACGGCTGTAAATCTAAGTTAACGCGGGCGGAGTATTATATATATTTCATCTTCAGTATTTTTCCATCATCTGCTGGATACAGGCCTCTTCCAATGAACTTCAAGACGGCCGATCTGCGCTACTCCATCCAGCCAGGATCGGCCACTGCACGGAGATGGTCTCATCTAGCTGGAGAGCTATTCCATTACAGAACTCTATTAGCTTATCTTTCGTCTATGGTCTGGTGTACGGGCTCGGCCTCTTGAGTGAGTGGTCTGGGTTCGATCCTGACCGGGTGCGATCCTATGCGCGCTTTTTTACACCACGCCATTCTGGTCCCGTGGTATGTTCTCGAAGAACTTGGGTTACGGGTACCAGACAACGAAAATATATTTAATACTTTTATACTATACACATATTTAAGATTTTTATTATATAATACACATTTAATACACATCCATGACACAGGAACACAGAAAATTATTTGTTTACTGGCAGGATTCGAACCTGCTATCTAAGAAATAAAACCTTACATGAGTCATTTTAATTGCTTACAGGGAACCACAAACTATATAGAGAATACTACGTATTCAGGGAACCATCTTTTATTCTGAGATGATTAAAAATATTTCGCACTGACATTTAAAAACTGACTTTAAAAAGAATCATTAAGTTGTTTGTTCTTTGAATTTGTTCCTTTGTACAGTGTATATTTAGGAACTAAAAGTCAAACGATAAGAGGGCGAACGTTTTGAGTTCTTTAAAGATTTTTATCATTCATTCACCATAAAATATTAAAACGGCACTTAAATCAGGAAATTGTATAAGGAAGCTAACAATATTTAAGTACTTAAATTATTAGTAAAAATTGACAACACACAATTTTAAATCAAAATGAATAATTCTTATTTTGTTGGAAAATAAGTATTTATTTTTAATTTATATTATATTGTTTATGAATTAATCGTCGTATTAAAATCGCATTTAACGATTTTGTTACTTACTGACCAGAAATATATAAACCCTCGCCATATTGCGGAAAATTTCGGAACTAATTTTTGTATGGACGATACTATGTGTTACCGTATTAAAGATACAGTGGCGACACCAATGCAGTGCTTATGTGTTTCTGTTCAGGCTATATTACTTAGTGTTAATTTTCTTAAAATAAAAGTTAAACGTCAATATAGAGAAACTTCAAAAGAGGTTTATGTTCGTAGAAAGGAAGTTATGCACGTTAGTCCAGCCCCGTGTTGAGAAATAAATGAAGTTTGTTTGGTCGTCTGAACGCACTCATCTCCGTAACTAGCTGTTTAAAAATCCTTTTATATTCGATAACCCAATTATTTAGGTACCTATATTATAGGCGAGTATTTTAGAGGTTTCTTAGCTTTGGGGCGAGTGGAACTGCGGAAAGCTATTATGAATATATTATAATATTCTAATAATAGCAACGCAATTGATAACACTACAATTCAGTTCACATAATATTGTTGATATCACACTCAAACTCACGCTGGTATTTCTGTTACCAACGCTTATATTTTTCCGCGCATTGCTATTTGCTAACACAGTAGACTGTTTAAGCCGGACACAACCCACTCACGCTCCGATAAGCTGTTCTATGTTTAACTCGGCATTATTTAATATTTCTATTGCATAAACAGCTTTGCTGTGTTTCGGAGAGAAGGGCAAGACAGGCAGTGTAATTACTGGCACCGAGACTTAACATCTTATGTCTCAGGATAGGCAACACATAAATGAGTTGGCTGGGCTCGTTCCAGGTCTACTAGTTTATGTTCATGGGCGACGTCGACCACTTAACATCAGGTGGTACGTTTGCCAGTTTGCCTATCCAACTAACATAAAAAAAAAAAAAAAAAAAAAACGATAGGTCAATAAACTCCTTGTATGTATAGTATAGGTAGATATAGGGATATCTGGTAGGTACTAGTTGCACCCGCAGTATCAACTACAAAAAAATGACAAAACAATATTGCTTGCCGAGGTTGGTCCTCCTCCGTGCCTTGGAAAACACGTTAGGCCGTTTAATTCGAGTGACGAAAAAACATAAATGAATTTCGTAAGAAAAGTGATATTCATAGTAGGGATATACGCAATAAACACAGGCTAGATGTACCAGTGATTAGACTATCAAAAGTAAGCAATTCTTTTAAAGGCAACTGAATACGCTTTTACAATAGGATCCCAGAAATAGTTCAAAAGCTAATCATTAAAAATTCAAAAAGTTATTAGAGAGCGTTTGTGTTGTAAAGGATATTTTATAGTAAAAGATTTCATTGAAGATACCCCACCTTGGGAAGAGGGCGTTCCTTCCTCCCTAGTATTTCAGGATAAGATGTAAAAATTGTTATAGAATATATAATATTTAAAAACATTAGTTCCAGTAAGTTTGTTTCGCCGGTTCTCAGTGGACTTGCCTTGGAACCGGTGGTAGATTCAATTGACGTTCAAAAAGGTACTGTATTGGTACTATTTTGAATAAAAAAAAAATGATTTTGATTTTAGTGAATCTTTGACAATCGGGTGGTCAGAAGCCTGAAAGTCTAACAACCAGTCTTACCGCGGGGTATCGTATTACCCAGATACTGGGTTGTGGAGGTCAGATAGGCAGTCGCTCTACTTAAAATACTGGTATCTAGCATCCCGTTAGACTGGAAGCCGACCCCAACATAGTTGGAAAAAGGCTAGCCAGAAGAAGAAGGCTATAAGTCTTAAATAATTATAGCCTTTATATATTTAGGTCCTTTAGTCGGTTGTTTTTTTTAAATCCGACATTAATTTCTGATATTAGTGCGATCATACAAACAAACTCTTCAGCAATAATAATTAGAAGGTGTACGTATTCTGTGAATGAGCCGCTCTCACAGTCGCTCTATACTCCTTACGCCAAACAGTGTATTTAGAAAATAATGCTCTTACGTTATAATGAAACAATTTTTACGGATTTCATCGCGGTTTATTTAGATTTTTTTGCTTGGAATAACATTATTAATATTATCAAATCAAAATCTAAGCATAATAAAGATTCTCCACCATGGTTCAGGCCTTGACGTGGCGGTGGGGCTCAGTAGCCTAGGGTGAGCCCAGTACCTTGGGCGAAGCTAATTGAGCCGAGGGGGCTCTTTGTACCCCTCTTATAAGAAGAGGGGACAAAATAGCAGGGGGCAAGGGGCGAGGACGGGAACCTCACCCCATTGTACTGTCCCGACGTTGGGAGGGGTTGTTCTATGGTACGGGACAGCTCCTCTGTGGAGGTGGCGTCGGTCCCTTGGGGGACTGACTAGCCGTCGAGGTGCCCTGTTTGCTCATTAGATCCGGGACACCACACCAAGTCAGGGGAGGACTGAGTTCCTCCTGTGACCATGGTTGCTGTAAAGTATCCGTAACGTCGGGCTTGTATAAATCTTAATAAATCGCGATAAAAACCGTTAATTTTTTTCATTATAATGAATGAAATTCGCGTAAACATTAGAAAACAATATGCGCTTATGTAGTCAGTCAGTATAATTCCTGTCACTTAGACTTCTGGTCTGACACAAGAAGTCTAGTTTTTAACCGACTTCAAAAAAAGAGGAGGTTCTCAATTCGTCTGTATGTTTCTTTTTTCATGGGTGAAGTTAATTACATATCAGGTTCGAAAGTCTGCCTTTTTATGTTGGATAGACAAGCGAACGAGCCACATGGTAATATGGATAGCGTCGCCTCTGAACCTGAACCATGAGGTGTTCCTATTATCCTGAAACGTAAGACTCGGTGCCAAAAAATGGCCTGTCTTGCCCTTCTCTCCGAAACACAGCAAAGCGGTTTCACGAGAGGAACCAGCAAGATGGTGGTACACGGAAGTGCAGCACAGCGCATCCCTCCCACCGGTAAACTGAATCTTCAATATGAAAACATACATTATTTGTCAAGGTGCTTTAATAAAGCTCACACCATTTCTTGGAAACACATAGTCGTATACCCGGGTATAAAGTAAACATAACATTTACCCGGAAGGAGGCCGAATTATCAGGCATTAATTATCAGACGGGACCACAAACAAGCTTTGAGCTTTGTAAAAAAGCTATTGACATACTGTGAATATTACACTGTTGTTATATATTAAAAAGTTCTTTAATTCTGAGTAACGTAAATTGTAACGAAACTTTTAAAAGTTGAATCATTTACACAAAGCAAATACTTTTTGAACTTCAACATTCAACTTGGCATGTTTTATAAATAAACATAAATTCCGCCAAATTTGTGCTGCGACGCTGCGTCGGTTCTGCGCTCTGATTGGCCGACTGATGCCTATTGATGGATGATTGGCCGATGGGACGTACACACAGGTCACTGGTTAGTTGAATTGCTATTACGTCAGTGACAAATCACATACCAGTTTCGTAATTTTATGGCTCACGTTACTACTCTATCCGGTTACTTGCTCGATGATTACAATTTACTGATTCCTACCGGGAGTTGATGATATATTTTATGAAATTATATTAAATGGTATCTGATGTAATAATAGTTTACTGATTTTACCAGAGAATTGATTCTGCAGACATAAGGCGTTCTAGCTTTTTGCGTTCTTTGTTTTGTGAAATTCACACATCAGGCATTTTGTAAGCGACTTCTCCGCTTGAATGCAGAACGTGCAAACGACCACTCTCTGTCTAATCGAATAATGGTAACAATTTGAAGTCAAAATCTTAGTTATGTTATTTCCAATGACAACTGATAAAATAGAAAAGACACGCGCGCCATGAACATTAGAATGATAAATTCAGCAAATGCTGAACAAACGGAGTGACTAACTGGTATTAATGTGAGATTCTGTTTCACGTAGGAGGTGTGACTAGTAGCAGCGCTAGCTGTTGTTTTTCAGTCTTTTAATTAAGAAAAAATTGTCTCCCCACCATGGTTCAGGCCTTGCCGTGGCGGTGGAACTCAGTACCTTAGGATGAGCCCAGCACCTTGGGCGAAGCGAATTAAGCCTAGGGGGCTCTTTGTACCCCTCTTATAAGAAGAGGGGACAAAAGAGCAGGAGACAAGGGGCGAGGACGGGAATTTCACCCCATTGTACTGCTCTGACGTTGGGAGGGGTTGTTCTGTGGTGCGAGACAACCACTTTGTGGAGGTGGCGTCGGTCCCCTGACTGAATAGCCGTCGAGGTGCCCTGTTTGCTCATTAAATCCGGGACAACTCACCAAAGGTGGCATTGGTGGCACTCGCCGGGTTTTAGTGGGTGGAGCTGAATTCACTTACCAGCTTTCGGGCGCAGCGAGTCCCACATACCCGCCTGAGGAGACCCACTCCCCCGGGGGGTGCCTCAGAGCGTTTCCAGGCAAGTCGTCTATATACCGGATGTATTTGGAACGCTTGCGAAGATTAAACCCTAATAATAAACTATTTATATGCTATATAATGCATATAACCATTTATCTCAGAAACGTTTTTCAAAGAAAATTTTAGGACTTGTGTATTTTGCAAACCAGCAATGTATGTATACACAATATGCACTCATGCTAACCGCGAGACGCGCGACTAGCGGGCGCACTGAAGACGTGCGCGGTGCGGGAGTTCGTTCACCTCGTGCATGCAGCGAACGCTATCAGCTGATTCAGTCCGCTAGCCGGCTTGAACCATAAACCAATTACATTGCTGTTTTTTTCAAAAAACCATTATTTTAAAGCATTATCATCAAATTCCTGTAACATTCCTACATTCCTAGTAAACATATTTACTAAATAGAATAGAATATAAACCTATATAACCTACCTAAACCGGATTATACAAAAAAAGAAATAAAAAAGGCAACCAAAAAAAAAAACGCGTTTTTTTCACTTGTATCATGTCAGGCTATGCCAACACTATCATACCTCTTCGTTTTCGCAAGCGTTCCAAATACACCCGGTATAAACCGTATTGTAATTCCTAATATTTTTCACATCGTAAAACTACGTAATTTATAACTCTCAATATATAATCTAACTATAATCAATTCTGTTTCGTCAGTCTCAAATAAGACTTGTATGAACAATAATATATTTTGGTTTTAATTTCTTGGGGAGATACTCGGTTTTGTTGAAGGTGGGTTAATTTTGTTCAGTATTGGAAGAATAGAAACTCATAATGATGATGAAGTAGCCGCCATCACGCCAAGCACGCTGAAGTGACAGAGGGACACGCTGAGGAACCGACAGCCGACGGGCTAATAGAGTTCTGGAGGGGAGAAGACACTGCGTTTACCTCCAACTGGATGGGATGACGTCATAGCGTTAATTAATCATCATCAGGTGCCATCTTCATAATGAAGTTCGGAGGTCAGGTGGATTTTTTTTCTGGATCCCATACTTCATTTGCGTTTAGCTAGGTTTAGTCCAGTCTTTAGTGTCGCTTAGCCACTTTCCCCTCCTAGCCTAGGCTTCGCCCCCCGGGATCTTTCCTTCGAGCATCAACCTTGGAAATTGAAAGTGGGATCCTCTCTGCATGTGTCCAAAAATGCAACTTTTCGTCACATGATAGTCGACATCAACTCTCTGTTGCGGTTTGCTTTTTTAAGTACCCTGACGTTTGAAGTATAACTAGGCCAAGGAAATTTTAACATCTTACGAAGAGTCCTCATTTCAAACGCCGGTATATGGTTACGTATAGCGTTCATTGAGGGAGGCCTTTGTTCAGCAGTGAACGGATAGGGGCTGATGATGATGACATATAAAGAATGATAGTGATGAATCAGACTACCACTTCCTAGGACAAAAACGAACTTTGACCGCAGATTCGGAGAATACCTTAGGGCACACACATACAATTCGGTATTAAAACACAGCGATCTAAAAAGCTTCTAAGTTCCTAAAACGAAATCAGTTGTATCAAAGTGGCTTCAGACACTAGACTACAGAGACACAGATAATATATTGGTAAATATGTGAATTATTCAAAGTTAAGGTTTTATAATAATTAATTATTGTTTTTATGTAGATATTGGAATGTGTTATTAAAATTAAGTTTTTTTTTTTTATAGAAGAGGGGGCAAACGGATAGTCGGTTCACCTGATGGTAAGTGAAGAGCGACATCCACAGACACCCGCTACACCAGTGGATTAGCAGGTGCGTTGCCGGCCTTTCAGATATGAGTATGCTCTTTTCTTGAAGGCCCCTAAGTCGTATCGGCTCGGAAACACCGTAGGAGGCAGCTGATTCCATATATTAGTCGTGTGAGGCAGGAAATGCCGTAAAAATCGAGATGTTGTGGATTTCCGGACATCGAGATGGTGTGGGTGAAATTTGGAGTTTTTCCGCGATGTCCGGTAATGGAATTCTACTGCAGGTATTAGTCCGAACAATTCCTCAGAGCACTCCCCGTGGTAGATGCGGTAGAAGATGCAGAGCGATCCGACATCTCTACGCAGCGCCAAAGAATCAAGCCGATTGGAGATAACATTGTCGTCGACGATTCGAGCCGCCCGGCGTTGAATGCGGTCAAATGGAAGGAGCTGATATTGGGGCGCTCCAGCCCAGAGGTGAGAGCAGTATTCCATGTGAGGCCGGATCTGCGCCTTGTATAATTGAAGGCGGTGTGAAGGCATGAAATACTGCTTCGCCCTATTGAGCACGCCGAGTTTCTTCGAGGCTAGTTTAGCCTTTCCTTCCAAATGACCACGAAACTGCACATCTCTCGATATATCGACGCCAAGTATCCCAATGCTGGCTGAGGTGGTTAGGGAAGTGCCTTCGAATTGTAGAGGAACGACGAAGGGTGATTTTTTTGCGGTAAACGCGCAAACTTATGTCTTGTTGGGGTTAAATTGGACTAGGTTAAGTCGCCCCCATTCCGAGACTCTGGCCAGCAGAGACTCGATTTCAGACACAAGTTTGTTCCGACACTCATCGACTTGTTCCCGAGAAATATTAGGGCGGCCAGTGTATAAAGCATCTCCAGTGCTGTCATCCGCATAGCAATGAATGCCGCTGGTTTTCAGCATATCATTGATATGCAGAAGAAACAGGGTTGGAGATACAGTACACAGCCTTGGGGAACACCAGCATTTACAGACTTTAGGTCCGAGCAAGCACCGTCGACAACGACCTTAATGCTCCTGTCTGTCAAAAAACTGGTGATCCACTTACATAATTTCTCGGGAAGCCCATAAGATGGTAGCTTTGCAAGAAGTGCCTTATGCCACACCCGATCAAAGGCCTTCGCTATGTCCAAACTAACCGCCAGCGCCTACCCCTTGCTCTCAACTGCTTCCGCCCATCGTTGCGTTAGGAATATTAGAAGATCACCAGCAGATCGATTCCATTGAAAGCCATATTGGCGATTGCTAATCAGCTGGTGCTCCTCCAAATAACGCCGGAGCTGGCAGTTGATTATGGATTCCATAATCTTTGAGAACAAGGTAGTTATGGCTATTGGTCTGTAGTTGGACGGGTCTGAGCGGTCCCCTTTCTTAGGGATCGGGTGTACCAAAGCTGTCTTCCACGAGCATGGGACGACGCCTAATGCGTAAGAGTGCCGGAAAAGACGCGTAAGGACGGGTAAGTAAAAAAATATAGTAATAATTTAACCTCTATGTTAAGACTAATACTAGGAATAATGCAATAGTCTGGTCCCCAAGATACAGGCATTGCCTAGTTTGGGGGCCTCTGTTAACTGTAGCTTTTTTTTAAATAGTGTAAGCACTAACATGATTGTTAACTTAAGCTTTACTAAATTGTAGAATAATATGTTTTTGTGCCAAATAAAGTTATTATTATTATTAATAAAATCATGATGACAGTAAATTGCATTATTTGATTACACTGATAACTTTTGTTAGCCATAATCCAGTATCCCTGACCACCAATTAGTATCAAGTTCGCCGAGTGGATTCGATTGGCAATCGAAATACTATGCGGCGGGCAAATTCACTTCTAATGAACGGTTATTGAAAATCAAATTGGATTTATACAATCTCTCGGGTGCTTTTTATCTTGAAGATTTCAGGTGAAATGTAGATTTCAGTGCATTGGGGAGGTAAATTATTATAGTGATAATCATGGGCATGGCATGATCTATCTATGTATGAGGGAGGGATATCTTCTTCATACATATTATAACGCACAGTATGTCACGCCAACCCGACGCCAGGAGGCCGTGTGGTCGCAACTACACGGTTGGCGGGGGGCACCCCCCACTATAACAAGCCAAAAGTGAGCCAAATGGGCTCACACAAATCCGACGAAGCATTAGGGCCTTTGGGCCAATAGCATAGATCACTCCGAAAAAAAAAAGTATGTCACTGAACGGTATATTCATCCTATACGCCTGGATCGATTTTGATCATATTTTTTGTGTGTGTACTTGTGGTTTGAGAATGGTCTAGATTCACAATAATTCAGTCTTTCCGTTTATCGTATTTTATCATATATTTTATCTATTGCTATGTCCATTTTCCATACTAAGATTTACAAACGTATCATTAATTGATTACTAAATTTTATGATGAATCTTTTCAATGGTTAAGAAAATAGAAGAAATATATATTTTCTTTTTATAGCATAGAAGGGCAAACGAACAATCGAAGCCGTTTGGCGACTATCGGCGCCCATACACATCTGCACAACCCGAGATTATGAAGATGCATTGCCTACCTTAACCCTATCCCCCCAATGGGCCACTGGAAACTCACAAACCGCACGAAATGTGGACAGCATAGCTTTCACTTGACGCCGGTGTTATGTGAGCGAGAGGTACCACTACCTCCTCCAATAGTTCACCGACTAGTGAGCAAAATATTATGCTTTGTTTGTTAAAAGTATTTAAAAATTATGTAAAATATATCAGGTATATTGAATGATATGAAATATTTGTTCCTCTCCGCCGAGCTTTGGAAATGTTACAATTAAATTAAGAGTACATTAATTACATTAACAGTTATGTATCGAATATTTAATGCATCAGAATTTTAAATCCCAATATTTCATCGTATACATCCGTGTGGTAAATTTTTTCAGGGCAGCACACTATCTTCATTTTTTTTCATCGAGTATTGTACAAAACTAGCAAGCTAATTACATACCTTAAGAACTTTTTTCTGAAGATAAGCAAAGGCTACGTGCTTTTATACGGCTACCTAGACCTGATATAAGATCCCAGGTGAATTTATTTATGTTCAGGTGGCTCCAGGATACCTAAGGAGACATATAGCTCCCATCTCTAAGTTTTATAGTTTATTGCATAGGTATGCCTTCTTACTAATTTTCCAGATACTTTTAATCAGTAAACTTACCTTAAATATCTTGTAATAGAGGAACATCATAATGATACAGGGTATGTAGAACGAGCCCAGGGAGGAGTAGATTACGTAGTCGGTGTTGTTGAAGAGGCACTGGTCAGGGCTCCGGTCGGGCGTGTTGTTGAGCCCCAGGACCACCGGGGAGCCGATGGCTCCGGAGACCAGCCAGGCCACGGTTATCATCAGCCAGACTCGCGCGTTACTCTTGTGCTTCGCGTACTTGATCGGCTGGGTCACAGCTATGAACCTGTAGAATAAAACTCATTACACACAATCTGACAAACCACAGATAATTAATCATGGGTATGGAAGCTTGAAACGTTAAGATCCCCTCATACTAGAGTTTTCCTGTATACGCGTTCGATGGACATATGCGTATGAGGCGTAGACGCTGCGTTAACGCAACGTATGTGTCGTATTTACACGGTGTCTTTGCTTGGATATATGACACTAAATTTATATTAACTTTTATTTTTTTGGCCACGTGACATCCAATCAATTGCAGTGAAAACGTCCGCGCTGCGCATACGCTCGTCGAACGCCACGCTGAACAAATGCTAGTGTGAAGGAGTTCTAAGGTATCCATTATCTGATCTACAAGATAAGACTTACAAATTGTGACTTCTGCATGGGAACCACCATCTCATTTACTTCTTTTTCTGCAAATCTTTGCTGTTAGGATATGAGGGGCAGGGCTGGCAGAATCTTAAATTGAGTCTCAGGGTGGGCATTGAGAGGTTACAGGCCTTTCTTTAACGCCGAAAAATGCTCTGAGGCATCCCACGGGGGGGTGGGTCTTGCTGCGCCTGAAAGGTGGTAATATGGACGCAGCTCTACCCACTAAAACCCGGTCAGTGCCAATAATGCCGCCTTTGGTGAGATGCTTCGGATCTAGTGAGCAAACAGGGCACCTCGACGGCTAGTCAGTCCCTCAAGGGACCGACGCCACCTCCACAGAGGTTGTCCCGCACCACAGAACAACTCCTTCCAACGTCGGGACAGTGCAATAGGGTAAGGTTCCCATCCTCGCCCCTTGTACCCCTGCACTTTTGTCCCCTCTTCTTATAAGAGGGGTACAAAGAGCAGCTCCCTCGGCTCAATTAGCTTCGCCCAAGGTGCTGGGTTCACCTTAGACTACTGAGCCCCATCGCCACGACAATGCTTGAACCTTGGTGGGGAAGAAGGCCTGTAGCCTGCCACTACCAAAGTAAGTGCGGATAAATTCGGTAATGGACTACGTCGATCACTTATCAATAGTTAACCTATTTCAACTATATAAAAACAAATTTATTATCATAATTAACATAACAATAGTTTAAGCTGTAGTTAACAGAATAATGTTTTATTTTACAAAAGCGTGCAATAATTAAAACTACAAGCGAAAAGCTCTAATCGAGCCTATCAGTATATAAGTACGATAATATACCTGGTTTATTTAAAATGAATGATAAAGGAAAAAATATTATTAACTCTTTATAATACCGGTATTTTTAGCATAATAAATAACATCAGATGCATAGGATAGGCAACATGAATTAGTTTCGCATGATCTATGTTTACCTCGGGTAAGGGCTCCTTACCAATGAACCCCACCATGGTTTAGGCCTCGTCGTGGCAGTGGGGCTCAGTAGCCTAGGGTGAGCCCAGCACCTTGGGCGAAGCCAATTGAGCCAAGGGGGCTCTTTGTACCCCTCTTATAAGAAGAGGGGACAAAAGAGCAGGGGGCAAGGGGTGAGGATGGGAACCTCACCCCATTGTACTGTCCCGACGTTGGGAGGGGTTGTTCTGTGGTGCGGGACAACCCATCTGTGGAGGTAGCGTCGGTCCCTTGCGGGACTGACTAGCCGTCGAGGTGCCCTGTTAGCTTAACAGATCCGGGGCACCTCACCAAGGCGGCACTGGTGGCACTCGTTTTTTTTTTTTTTTTTTTTTTTTTCTTTACCAATGAAGGGACACGCACTTCGCACTTGGGAATGCACTACCCCACTAAACCACCTGCGCCTTCAGCCTCTTTTTGAGGGTCCCAGATCTGCAGGCAACAGAATCACGTCAGCGACAGGCTGACCCCGCCGAAGGCCTACTCCTTCACCCACATGTCGACCTCCTTCTGAATATTACTGTCTCGCGGAAGGAGACCATCGTCGTCCAGGACTCGACGTCGCCGAGCATGGTGATAACGATCGGCAGAGACAAGTCCCCTCTGATAGCTGACGTAAGATTGGGATGCAGCGCCACCCATTTTGGGCACACCTCGAGGGTGTGCTGGGCCGAGTCTAACGCCCCATTCGAGGCCATACTACGACAAACTTCGGAATATAGCTGCCTGCAGGCGGCAGCCCTGTGTCCGAGGTTCAGGACTAGCCGCCTTTACCTTCGGTCCCAACATCGATAAATGTGGGCGCAAGGTTCACCCTCCGTCAAGGATGGGCCCATATATTTGGCATGGGAGCTTATATTGACCCTCACCCTTCTGATCTGGAGGGCAGCCCCCGATGGGGGTCCTTTCCGCATGAATAAGTTTCCTGTGCTCGTTTTACGTGAATACGTTTATGTTGATAGGTGACGATGACTATTGTAAAGTTGGACGCCCAGCAAATGACCAATTATGTGAATATTAAAATTCATGACGTCACCGAATCCGGCCCCAAAAAAGATGGCGGGAGAACGTAGACGCATACCAGGATCGCGATATATGGAAGAGCTTGCGGGAGACCTTTACCCTGCAATGGGACATCATAGGCTAGTAAAAAGAGTTACAAAAGAAGGAATAAAATAAAGAAATATCATCATCAGTCCGTTAGCCGTCAGAACATTTAAGTCGAATATTTATCTATAGGGATATAAGGAATAGACACAGGCTAGATGTAGCAGTGACTAATCACTGTCAATCACTGAGTCTAAACCCACAAAAGTAAGCAATTCTTTTAAAGGCAACTGTATACGCTTTTAGAGTAGGATCCCAGAAAACGTTCAAAACCTCCCAATTAAAAAAATCAAAAAAATTATTAAAGAGCGTTTGTGTGGTAAAGGATATTATAAAGTAAAAGATTTTTTTGAGTAAAAGATTATAGAAGATACCACACCTTGGGAATAGGGCGTTCCTCCCAGGCATTTCAGGATAACAACATGTAAAATTTGTTATAAAATATTTGAAAAGATTGATTCCACTGAGTTTGTTTCGCCGGTTCTTCTCGGTGAGCTTGCCTTGGAACCGGCGGTAGACTCAATTGACGTTTAAAAAGATACTCTGTTGGTACTATTTTGATTTAAAAAAAATGATTTGATTTTAAGTCTTATTAAGCTTGTATTCCTTGTTTGTACCCTTCCATAAATCAAGTAAAGGAATATAAGCGCACCCCTCATTTCGGGGTTCATTAAAACGACACGCTAAGTCCTCACATCCCCATTGATCAATCACATGTCAAATTAGTCCCAAAAACATTTAATTTATAATTCAAGTAGGTTGATTTAATCAACCTATTTGGAAATATGGGTTAATCCTTGATTGATGAACGATGGTTTAGTTACACCGTTGACAGATGGTTGGTTGAAAGTGAGATCTCTTGGTTGAACCTGGCCGAGGCCCCTAAAAATGGATTTCCCAAAACTTTTTTTATAGAATGAATTTTATAGATGTGCTACAAGTGCGTTGCCTTTCAAATGAGAGTATGCTCTTTTCTTGAAGGTCCCTAAGTGTACTAAGCCACCATGTCAACATCGATAACTGGAGAAGGAAAAAATCACGAGGGTTTAACCGGACGGAGGGATGCGATGGTCCATGCTCCCGCCTGCATGTGCACCACTATCCTACCTACCATCTGGTGGCACATATGCCAGTTAACCTATCCAACTAACATAAATAAAAAAAGAGGAATTGCTGCCTGAAGAAATTAAAAGCCTTTGAAAGTATGTTAATTTCGCCAGCCCGCTTTGGGTCAGCGCGCTGGGATCCTCCTCGCCTGACTTCGAGGAGACAGTACCTAGCAATGGGACATATAAGATATAAGGGTTGCTTATGACTAAGCCTTGATTGGTAGCCAAAAATGGGTTCCGTCCATTTTAATTAGCGTTCCTTTTGGGAATAATTTATTTTGATTTCAACAATCAACAACAAAGTTCATTTAGCTGAAGTATTTAAACTTGTAGACATTAATATTAATATATCCTTTGATGACTGCTTGTGGTAAAGGGGTGAGCCAGATCAAAAGCAAGTCACAGGGGAGGTCACGGGTTCAATCCTGGCAAGGGTATATTTTTATGATCAATGTCATGTCTATTTGTGTGATTGTATATTTGTTGATTGATACTATTACACAGAAGTAGCAGAAAAGAAAAATAATGTTCTCTTTTTTTTGTAAATCACCCTTCTGTCTATGTTAAAAAAGTTATTTTAATGTTATTAAATAAAAAATTACGGACGGTTTTTTGTTTTTTCTTTAGCCTATACTATATCATTGCTGGGCAAAGGCCTCCCTCTCTTTTCCACGCGTCTCTATCGTGAGCTGCACTACGCGCAGTCTTTTCGAAAAGCGTCGAGGTCAACCCGCCATCTCCGTCGAGGTCTGCCGCGTCTCCAAACCCTGTTTAATGGGACTCAGTCTGTTGATTTCTTGGCCTACAGCTCGTTGGACAACCGGAAGATGTGTCCGGCCCAGTCCCATTTAAGCTTAGCAGCTGTTAGGGCTATCTGACACTATACTGCACTCCATCGCGCGTTGGCAAACCTTGAGCGAAAGCTTTTGAGCATTAGTCAAATTTTAATATCAATACTGTGCGCTGTAGGTCAAGATCGGAAGGATACACATGTCCATGAGTTTTCGTTTTAAAGAAATTGAAAGTTAATTAAAACTGAATCCTAAGTTTTTGTTGTACATAAATTGTTAAATAAATAAAATTTCGTTTTAGATAAATTAAATACGGACGGTAATTGTTTCATTAATAGCTTTTTAATTGGGTTGTCAAACCTCGGTTCCGAAATTTGTGTGTGCAAGCAAATTATTTCTTCAGCTTATAGTATAGAAAAAAATATTTTTATTCTATAAATAAAATTATATTTATTCTATACAGCACTCTTATATAATAAATATGATTTTTTAGACTTACATTATCATGCTCTCACATTGTTTATATAACAGTACCTAAGTTTCGTCCAATATTGAACAGAGATCTAACAATATTTACTTTTATCTTAACTTCTAATTTTTGGGCAGACGTAGTTTTGATTTGTTCTGATAAAGTTACCCTTGGCCTCGACCCGAAGGTCACGCTATCAACTCTGACCGTCAACTTTTATTGGGCCATGAGATCTCTTGGCCCCAGGATTCCCACTAAAACCCACTTATGCCTTGTTTATAAGATAATCAAATTGGACAGTAAAAAGGAGTACGAAGGTTTATGGACTAACCTTACTAGATATGTTCTGTGACTATGTCTATTATAGTACGTTATTAGTGGATATTTTGGCTTTATAATGGTAAAATAGCCCATTGATGAGGCTTCATGGGCCTTATACTACGTACATGAAATGATATGTTTAAAACAAATATGATTAAAGCTTTTCCTTACGGTTGTACATGCGTATAGGTATCCTAAATAATCGATTAAGAGTCTTGAACTGAGGTCTTCTGGTTTTTTTTCCCCACCATGGTTCAGGCCTTGACGTGACCGGGCTCAGTAGCCTAAGGTATGCCCAGCACCTAGGGCGGAGCTAATTGAGCCGAGGGGGCTCTTTGTACCCCTCTAATAAGAAGAGGGGTCAAAAGAGCAGTAAAACAAGGGGCGAGGATGGGAACCCCATTGCACTGTCCCGACATTGGTAGAGGTTGTTCTCTGGTGCGGGACAATCCCTCTGTGGAGGTGGCGTCGGTCCCTTGGGGGACTGTCTAGCCGTCGAGGTGACCTGTTGCTCTATAGATCCGGGGCACCTCACCAAAGGCGTTGGTGGCACTTGACGGGTTTTAATGGGTAGAGCTACGTCTACCTTACCATCTTTCATTTAACTTTGGGGCTTAAAATTGTCTCATTATGAGTGAAATTCGCAAATAAGAAAACAACGACCTAATGTTGGTCTAATAATGCTGCGGATCAAATTCCAAGGGACCGAATTTCAAATATATTTGTTTTGCTCCATAGTTCCTCACCCACTTTAATATGATCGGAGATTTGATCTCGCAATCATCGAAGCTTCGAAATAATTCCATATCATGGTATATTTATTGGAAAAAATTATTGAAAGAAAGAAAAATATTTTATTGTTCACACCAAAGATCAAAAATTATAATATTAATGTTGACAAGTTTAAATACTTTAGAGTCTATTCAAATCAAAATAAATTAGTCACAAAAGGAACGCTAAATGAAATGGACGGAACCCGACGACATATTTGGCTACGAATCGAATAGTTTTTATTCTTATCATTTTATAAGTAACAAAACTTGGACGTTTTAGAACTACTTCTGGGTGTGTTATCGGATTGAAACTTAGCAAGTATGTGTTGACCTGATGACAATACATTGATGTGATAACAATGAGTTAATCGGATGACGAAGTTGGAGGTGGAAGTCTATAACGGCCCCTTGCGAGTTTTTTTTGTGTTCTAAGCCATAGTGTCTTTTTTTTTCTTTAACGCCGGGAAATGCTCTGAGGCATCCCGCGGGGGAGTGAGTTTCCCCACGCGGGTATGTTGGGACTCGCTGCGCTCGACAGCTGGTAAGTGGACGCAGCTCTACCCACTAAAACCCGGCGAGTGCCACCAATGCCGCCTTTGGTGAGGTGCCCCGGATCTAGAAAATAAACAGGTGCCCTGTTCGACGGCTAGTCAGTCCCGCAAGGGACCGACGCCACCTCCACAGAGAGGTTGTCCCGCACCACAGAACAACCCCTCCCAACGTCGGGATAGTACAATGGGGTGAGGTTCCCATCCTCACCCCTTGCCCCCTGTTCTTATGTCCCCTCTTCTTATAAGAGGGGTACAAAGAGCCCCCTTGGCCCAATTAGCTTCGCCCAGGGTGCGGCTCACCCTAGGTTACTGAGCCCCATCGCCACGACAAGGCCTGAATCATGGTGGGGAAGCCATAGTGTCTAACATATTCTTAAAAGAGGTGGTGCCATGCTGCATTGCAGCCGAACTGGCCCGTCACGACCGGACTGGTACCACTCGTTCACATAACACCGGCGTCAAGTGACAGCTATGTCGCGTTTCATGCGGTTTGTGAGTTTCGGTTGGCCCATTGGGGGGATAGGAAAAAGGAGGACAACGCATCTGCATAACCTCTGGTTGTGCGGATGTGTATGGGTGTCGGTACCATATGACTCCAACTGCTCGTTTGCCCCCTTATGACATAAAAAAAATTTTTCATTGCGATTTTAGCGATTTGTGATTCTTTATGATGTTTCTAAGTAAAATATGACTAGGACCAACCACCAGGAAAGTCAGTTGGTAAGTGGTCAACGTCGCCTATAAGGGATTAACATTATCCAGGCCCATGCAACTCCTTCATTGACTTTCCACAGAGGGTTCTAAGCCAGTAATTACACTTCTTGTCCTGCCCTTGTGTTTAAAACGCACAAGCTGTTTATAGTAGAATAGAAAATAGAAATAAATAGTAGTACCCACAGATATTGTTTTCTAATGTTTGCGCGAATTTCACTCATTATAATGAAACAATTTTTACGGATTTTATCGCGGTTTATTAAGATTTTTACAACGTTAGGACATCTGTCACCTCAGTCCTCCCGTGACCATGGTTGCTCTTAAGTATCCGAAACGTCGGTCTTGTAAAAATCTTAATAAACCGCGATAAAATCCGTAAAAATTGTTTCATTATAGTACCCACAGATATTTGAAATAAGTTAATTAACTGTTCTTAATATTTCTATGGTAGTACCCATGCAGCAGACACAAACTGCGGAACGTGTATGATGCTGTTCTACCTTTACTCCTGTATGTAGGCAGCCTATAGATAATCTACTAAAATCTTATAACGCCTCTGTAGCCATAGCCTAGGTAGAAGGTAATCTTTAGGTAGTCTACTTATCTTAAGTTGTACCTGTCAACAGAGATGGCGACCAGGTTGAAGATGCTGGAGGTGGAGCAGGTGACGTCCATGGCGATGTAGCAGTCGCACACCACCGCCGGCAGGCCCCACACGCCGTTGAACTGGTGGTCATCAGATATAATCAAAATATGGGCAAGGAAGTATTAACAAGGAAGTGGTAAGAGGTGGTCATTAGATATAGACAAGTTATTATTGAAGAACTGGTACAGGTGTTTTATAGATGAGGGTACAAACGGACAGTCGGACCACTTGGTAAGTCACCCACATCCACCTACTACACCAGAGGATCAGCAGGTGCGTTGCCTTTCAAATATGAGTATGCTCTTTTCTTGAAGGTCTCTAAGTCATATCGGTTCGGAATTACAAAAAAAAATGATGAATTGAGAACCTTTTCTTTTTTTGAAGTCGGATAAAACAGACGGTCACTGTCAGATACAATTGCCAAATAATGGCATAACGTGTACTACTCCACCAAAACAATAAGGCGCATGACAGCGAACCCCGCATTCACCCCGCGCAACCCCGTCCTAGGTTAAGCGCAGGGCGAAGGCGGAGTTCGAGAGGTCGCTGTCATGCGCCTTATTGTTTTGGTGGTATGCATATATGTAGCCTTATAATATGTCTCGCTGTTGGTCATTTCCTCGAAATCAGGCAAAAAAGAGGCATCAATCAATCAGGCAAGGATTCAAACTAAATTTATTATTATTATAGTTAAGGGAAACCTGTTATTAGCTTACTATAAGATTGTCGCGAGTTCTATTTCGGTGAGAATTTTTTTTTTTTAATATTAGTTAGATGGGCAAACTGGCAAACGTGCCACCTGATGGTAAGTGATCGACGTCACCTGTCGTGTTGCCCATCCGGAGACTATGTTAAGTCTCGGGGCCAGTAATTACACTGCCTGTCTTGACCTTCTCTCCCAAAGACAGCAAAGCTGTTTCACGGGAGAAACAAGCAAAATGGTGGTAACTGGTACCCATGCAGCCGGGAGCGCGGAAGAGCGCAACCCTCCCACCGGGAAACGTCTCATACGTTTACCATCCTCCTGTGACCATGGCTGCTGCAGAGTATCCGAAAGGTCGTGAATGATATTAAACCTCGACAAAATTCCCAAAAAGTTATTGCAATAAGAAAACATTTTTGTAAATCGAATTAATAAAGTCCTTATTTTTATAAGAAAACTAATAAAATTGAAATTTGGTACAATTTTACAAAATGTAACAAAGTTGTGCTCGTTTCGAAATTGGAATAACATTTATTTTTATTAAAAGTGCTTTCAATGGGGGACCTAAATTTTAAATTATGTACTATAAAGGAAGCAGGGCGCTATTTGAAAGGACTTTGTAAGTTAAACTATTTCTATCCAGAAATTTATGTGACTTTTTAAAATGCCTCGCCTAAAGCGTATAAAAAGTTACCTGACGTGTTCAAAAAAGGTTATGCTGAATAATCATCCTAATATTATAAATAAGAGTTTGTTTGTTTCTTACGCTTTCACGCCTAAAACCACTGAACCGATTTTAAACATTCTTTAACCTTTAGCGTAGACTTGTCGTGGCAGTGGGGCTCAGTAGCCTAAGGTGAACCCTTGAGCGAAGCCAATTGAGCGAGAGAGCTGCTCTTTGTACCCCTTTTATAAATAGAGGGTACAAAAGAAGCAGGAGGGGTTGTTCTGTGGTGCGGGATAAACCCTCTGTGGAGGTGGTGTCGGTCCCTTGAGAGACTAACTAGCCGTCGAGGTGAAACCTCACCATAGGCGGCAGTGGTGGTACTCGCCAGGTTTTAATGGGTAGAACTGCGTCCACTTACCAACTTTCGGGCTCAGCGAGTCTCACATACCCGTCTAGAGAGACCTATTCACCCGCGGGATGCCTCAGAGCATTTCCCGGCGTAAAAGAAAAAAAGGTATTAGCAAGTAGCGTAGACCATATTTTATCCCCCTACCATGGTTCAAGCCTTGTCGTGGCGGTGGGGTTCAGTAGCCTAAGGTGAATCCAGCACCTTGGGCGAAGTCAAGTGAACCGAGGGAACTGCTCTCTATATCTCTTTTATAAGAAGAGGGCATAAAAGAAGCGGTGGGGGGGACAACAGACGAGGATGGGAACCTCACCCCATTGCATTGTCTGTCTGACGTTGGGAGGGGTGGTTAAGTGGTGCGGAACAATTCCTCTGGGGAGGTGGCGTCGGTCCCTTGGGGGACTTACTAGCCGTCAAGGTGCCTTGTTGCTCTACAGATCCTGGACACCTCATCAAAGGCGGCATTGGTAGCGCTCCCCGGGTTTAAGTGGGTAGAGCTGCGTGCACCTTACCATCTTCCGCTTGGAGATTCCCATCTCCCCCGCGGGATTCCTAAGAGCATTTCCCGGAATAAAAAAGGCTATATTTTATCCCCGTATTTCCACGGCAACAGGAACTACGCGGGTGAAACCTGAGCTGCTTTAGTGAAATGATATACAGAAATACAGCTACTATGGACGTTGATCTATAATGAACAAGGCTATGCCAACGGCTTCTCTTCTACTTCTTCTATCTACTTGAATCTAGTCTCACAAAAATATTCGATGGAAATTTTGTATACTCATCATCATCATCAGCCTTTATCCGTCTATCCGTCTTGGCGTTCATTGAGGAGGCCTATATTCCTGCTGAATATGGCCTATATTCAGCAGGAATATAGGCCTCCCTCAATGAACGCCAAGACAGCCGATCCATCAACAATCCAACACGGAAGCGGCCACTGCACGGAGATCGTCTTAGAAATGTATACAGATAAGAAACGTATCTAAACTATTTGTATCTACGTATTTTCTTACATAGTGCCTATCCAATTTCGATGAGCTGTTAATCCATTCGTTATTATGGTGAGTAGTTGACTTCAAAAGAACTGCTTTTTTTATAATCGGGTGACTACCAATTTTTAAACTTTTTACTTATTTCATTTTGAAGCGGCTGAAACCGCGGGAAAATTAACGCGTTGCAACAAAGTAAATAAAATGGTGGCTTATGTACGTCCCAGCACTAGTGATGAGCTATATTGGTGTTGCTCTCGCAGAATTGACAAATAATTGACCAAGACCATAATTATATTAGGTCTTTATGAAATTGCCGTTTTACATGTAAAAATTTAAACGAATTTTTTTCATGTATTTTTTGTTTGTATTAATGGAAGTAATCACCCATGCAATCAATGCATCTTTGCCGACGTAGTGGCAGTTTATTGATGCCCTTCTTAAGGAAATCAGCTGGACGGGAGGCAACAAATTCTTCAAAGGCATTTTGTACTGCCTCTCGGGTACTGATTTTTTTTCCCGCCAAGAAGTTATCCAAATTCTGGAAAAAGTAGTAGTCTGTATGCGCAAGGTCTAGTGAGTAGGGCTGATGATGGAGAGCTTCCAACCCCAGTTCTTGCAACTTGGAGACCGTCTGCTGTGCAGTATGAGGTCGCACGTTGTCGTGCCGTGCAGCGGAGACGAGCGATTGACCAATGCTGGTTGGAAATGTGCCAGCTTCTCCATCGTTGTGTTCAGTTCTTCACAGTACACATCTGCAGTAATGCTCACCCCGTTTGGTAAGAAGCTGCGATGAATCACACCGGCGCTAGACCACCAAAGAGTCACCATCATTTTCCTGCCACGACGGTACTCATATTCCATAATTACTCGAATTTTTAACGTATCCATGATGACGAAAATGATTGAAATGCGATGAAAATGTAACACTAATCAATAAACAAATGACTACTTTTGGAAAAAGAATTCCATGTTTTTAAAATAAAATTAATTTGAAATTAGAATTCTTAGCCAAACAAAAATTATTTTGATTTGAAATGGCCAGTACTGCAGAACAGAAATTTCATAGGTAAAGACCTATTATCAGCAAGACCTATATCACGACCGAATCAAACGCAAGACTCAACGAAAATATTATATATATTCATTCCTTTGAAATAAATAATAATATTTTTATTTTTTTTATGTTAGTTGGATAGGCAAACTGGCAAACGTGCCACCTGATGGTAAGTGGTCGACGTAGCCCATGAACATAAACCAGTTTACCTGGAACGAGCCCAGGCAACTCATTTATGTGTTGCCTATCCTGAGACATAAGATGTTAAGTCTCGGTGCCAGTAATTACACTGCCTGTCTTGCCCTTCTCTCCGAAACACAGCAAAGCTGTTTCACGGGAGAAACAAGCAAGATGGTGGTACCCATGCAGCCGGGAGCGCGGCACAGCGCTTCCCTCCCTCAACCGTTATAATATGTCCCACTGCCGGGCACGGGTGTCCTCCAAATAAGGCGAGGAGAGTGTTGGGCCTTAGTTCACCGATGTGCTGGCCTTATGTGGGTTGGTGAACTTCACACACCTTCAAAGACTTTTAATCTCATCAGGCACCTCATCAGGTTACCTCACGATGTTTCCTTCACTGGTGAGCTATCGATGATCTCATGTTCAGGTGCACGTAGAAATTTCAGAATAACGCATTTTAAGCCACCACAGGGGTCAGGATCGAACCCGGAATTCTTGGTCTCACTCAAGAGGCCGAGCCCATACCCACTAGACCATCGTCGCTCACCCGTTGAAATTATAAGTTAAATATTTGTCATTACTTGAAGATATGCTTTTTTATTTTCTTGACTGGTCTCTTGGTTTCATCACTAGTGATTAGCGACGATGACTGCTAAACGATTCGATCACCACCCAGGAAAAATGTTCGTGTGATGAGTGTCTTGGTGTCATTTATGTATAATATGTATGTATTTAGTTTGCCGTAAGAACAGGCTCTGCCTAGTTGGGGATCAGATGGCTGTCTGTGAGTTGTTCCTACATATTTATTATAGAAACTTGACATAGTAATGAATTATTTAAAATACCAAGTAACGTCATGTCAAATGAGTAAAATCAAAAACATGGAGATCATGAGCCAAAAAGCAGGACCAGGATCGAGATTGCATTAGTTTTGGTCTTGCTTTGCTCATCACTACCCAGCACATTTCATAGAACCCCACATCCTTTGTCTAACATACCTTTTTTTTAACTCCAGCTTGGAAATATTAAAATTTCTTTGACGTGGAAATGTGGGATATTTTAATGTGAAAAGAAACGTGGGTGTAAAGTTCGTGAATTTTTTACGTTGAAAGGAATCAGAGGAGCGTTTTTATCATTGAATACCCAAGCAGACTAATAAGGTAACTAGTTGGTTTGATATTGAACCCATCCTTCTGAAGTTGTTTAAAATATAGCGTGTGTCACCGACCATAATAACTAGTCAATTGATACTCCATTCGACTAACAAAATGTCTGATAAAAACGTATTTTTTAGTTGCTAATTTTACGCTTATCCTGTTCGAGCGAGAAACAACTATGCGTTGTTATATAAACGCAAGAGATAGATGTTATGTTATGACATGATTGAAGTTCGTATGTTCGTTTTTTATACCGATAATTTTTACAACATAAAAGTACTTTCTTAAAGATTTCTTAAATTTTGGATGCCAGCAACTGTTTTACTTATATTTGACTAGAAATTGTAATTAAAAGATCAAAGCGAGCTTTCTTTTAATCTTTTCAAAGCCTAAATCGGCGATAAAATTCCTTTGAAAATTCTAGCTTTCGGCTTTACCATGATGATAATTCAACTATAAGTAAATCGTAACTGGGTATAAATATAGTAGTAGTGGGTATAAGTCTTTATGACCATAAATTTGACTGGTAGAGTCATTCGAGGTAAGAGCACGCGGCGGGAAAGACATCGCAGTGCTTAGATCTCTGCAGGAAATGGAGGGACAGGGGGCACGTATATACGTGGCCATATTGAAGCCACGCGTTAGGTTGCCGTGCGGCGTTGTTGTCGAAAGAAAATGAAGTGTTTATAGTCTTTATGACCATAATATTAAGTGATGAGTAGTTTATAGTCTTTATGACCATAATATTAACGTGATGAGTAGTTTATAGTCTTTATGACCATAATATTAACGTGATGAGTAGTTTATAGTCTTTATGACCATAATATTAACGTGATGAGTAGTTTATAGTCTTTATGACCATAATATTAACGTGATGAGTAGTTTATAGTCTTTATGACCATAATATTAACGTGATGAGTAGTTTATAGTCTTTATGACCATAATATTAACGTGATGAGTAGTTTATAGTCTTTATGACCATAATATTAACGTGATGAGTAGTTTATAGTCTTTATGACCATATTATTAACGTGATGAGTAGTTTATAGTCTTTATGACCATAATATTAACGTGATGAGTAGTTTATAGTCTTTATGACCATAATATTAACGTGATGAGTAGTTTATAGTCTTTATGACCATATTATAATATGTTAATAATTATTAAAACACATGTATATATAGCCGAAATAGTCAAAAACAAGTCCTGTGGGGTAAGAGAGCGGGGTCAAAAGAACGCTCGCGAACTCTTAACCTTACGTTCGTTCTTTTATCCACTATGATATTTATCGTTATTGTTTTTTTGTAAAAAGGGTCTTACGTCGACCGTAGGATGTAATAGTGCTATACAAGCTGTACAACTTTCGAATGCATTTTTATTCGTGCTAATTTCATTCATTACAAGCGAACTTTTACCCGCCAGACTGCGTACTGTTACCCACATTAAGGGGCAAAGGTTCGCATTCTGACCGAGCCTCTTTTGTGTTTAATTTTAACAAAACTATAGATTTAGCCTGTACATAAATATACGTACTTAATAAAGCATTAAATACGTTATCTAAATTTAACTATCACATTCCCTTTCTTTTGGTGTTCTTGGAAGTGGAAAAGTGCGCACTCTTGACCCGAATGACTATGTGCTTGGGTACTGTAGTTCTTAAATGGGTGAACCTATTTAGATGCGATTTTTATTTGAAAGCAGGTTTTCTAGCGGTGTATCTGAGACTTATCGGTTGATCCATAAGGTGATCAGCTCTTTTGCAATTTTTTAAAGTATAATCTTTTCTCGTACATCTTCATACAGTTACTGGAGTAATGACGATCTTGGCTTTCATTGGAAGAGGCCTATGCCCGACAATGGAGTGATGTGGACTGATTATGAAGATGAAGAAGCTCAACACATCGGGGGCACCTCACCAAAGGCATTGGTGGCACTCGTGGGGTACTCTGTGCCAATGCCACATTTGGCACAGATATGTGCCGCGAGTTCCACACACCATCGGATCCCACCCAGGGCCGTTGACGGCGTGTAAAGGCGCCCCGAGTAAGTTTCCCCGTGTAAAGTTTCCCGACCTCGCCCCTTGCCCCCTGCTCTTTTGTCCCCTCTTCTTATAAGAGGGGTACAAAGAGCCCCCTCGGCTCACTTCGCTTAGCCCAAGGTGCTGGGCTCAACCTAAGCCACTGAGCCCCACCGCCACGACAAGGCCTGAACCATAGTGGGGGACAATGCCAATCCTGCTCGTCTCGCCCAAGCACTAGCACAGCTGCTTCACGGGAATAAGAAGGATAGTAGCACTCATGGCATGTTCAAGAAAGGGCTTTTGATAAATCTACCCGCGGGAAATAAGCGTCTTTCTCTTGCGTGTCCTTCTGTATAGGTACTACCATCTTGCTTATTTATCCCGTGAACCAGAAAAGGACAGGAAGGAGAATGAGTTGAGACTATTCTCAGTCAAAGTTTACGTGCGACGCTGACCACAACTTAGGTAGCTCGTCTGCCATTGTCTCTCCAACTGTCATAAATCGTAACCCCAACAACGGTCTGCCACACAAAAATGATGTGTCCAATATAATAACAATTACCATCCACACACGAGAGTAATCGCCGAGTGGCGACTTCGGATTTTAGTTTCAAAATTGCGCTGAAATATCACAGGGAGATAAGCTGGACACTAAGCCACCAGCTAAAATGTGTTGTATATATAGTGTTTGGGAAAGATAGGCTGGTCTGAAATTTCAGTATCAGATTTGAGATTGAACACATACACACATACATGCTCGTACATACATGCGTTAGTAATTCTTGTAAACTATTAGCACATTTGTTTAATAATAATTTATTAAGGTGTACAGACACCTGTACAGGTTTATTTTGTATTTTGTATTGTATATTTCATTTATTCTTACCTCTATCACCTATCAACCATCACCCAAGTGCAAGCGTGGTCATCACCCTTACAAAAGGACTTTTCAGAACTTATGACTCTTCTCCATTCCACGACACATAGAAATCAGGCTCCACGCTGATGAATGATGATCAAGCAAGCATGACCCTCACGAGGGATTGGCGTTGGGATAGTAGGTACATGGTGAAACAAAGAAATACATTTTTTAAGAATGCGCAGGTCAAGACCAAACCTAGGAATCTCGAAACTCTCAGGCTAACTGGCAGTCAAGTGGTGGCTACACTCTACCCTATCCTTCAGGACTAAATACTACAAACTAAACACGAAATTATAGTAGGAATTGGTGGTTGGTAGAAATAGAAAATGATGGTACCCATGCAGACTAATTATAGTTGTCTGCATGTGTACCATCATTTTCTATTCCACTTGTCCACTGTCGAACATAGGTTCAGCAGTGGACGGATAAAGGCTGGTGATGATGATGATGAAAAGCGCATCCTCCCCACCGTACAATATACACTGCAGAAATGTCAAATTTTATAATCCATTTTTCACTGAAAATCTTTGGAATTGAATAATTACTATTAGGAAGCCATTCTTGATATGCCGAATATCTCTGTGAATGATAGATCTGGGGGGTGACCGGGGAGGGGAGGACAATAAACGAAATTATACACCACAGACAATAAACAGGGAAATTCATTGTTTTATTGTGAATATTGAGTGTTTCATTGTTAATGGAAAGGCATTTGCAGCAGCGAAAGGCGATGAGTAAATAAATAATTTTATTTACTTCCTTATATTATACAAAACCATTTATTTTAGTCTCGCGGGCCATCCTCAGGGGTATTTATGTATGTATTACAAGTCACCAGAGCACTAAACTTGCCGTCAGTAAATTGCTGATGATTCAGTGTATGTATTTTTTTCTTGGAAAGGTTTACATTTAAGCTTTATACATTTTTTTTATAATATCTATGGACGCTTTCACACCACGTCAATCTGGTCCCGTGGTAAGTTCTCGAAGAACTTGTGTTACGGGTACCAGACAACGGAAATATATATTTAATACTTTTATACTATACATAAATATTTAAGATTTTTATTACATAGGTAATACATATATTTAATACACATCCATGACCCAGGAACACAGAAAATATTTTTGTTCCCTGGCGGGATTTGAACCCGCAACCTCCGGCTTGAGCGCTAACGCACTTACCACTGAGCTACTGCAGAGGTCGTATACATAAACGCAAAGACGATCAGCTGAAGATCAACATCCTATCTCGGTGCAGGCTATTCAACCTTCCGCTTTCCTAAACTGATTTCGCACTCTGCCATTAGCCAAATTATACATCAGGTCGAATATGACCATCGTGTATATTTAAACTGTAGGTAATGGTACCATCTACAGAACTAGTTATTTTGAGTTGTTATATTGTATTATTTTTTGTCTTTTCTGTTAATTATCTATCTGTATACGGATGTATCTATGTGGTCGTGAATAAACTTTATTATTATTATTACTCGTATTATATAAAAATATTATAAAGCTGAAGAGTTTGTTTGTTTGTTTTAACGCGCTAATCTCAGGAACTACTGGTCTGATTTGAAAAATTCTTTCTGAGTTAGACAGCTTATTTATCGAGAAAGGCTATAGGCTGTAAAACATCACGCTGTGACTTATAGGAGTTGAGTAATGCGGGAGAAGCTGCAGGCAACAGCTAGTTATTATATAAACTTGATCGACTATGATTTGGGGCTAAGGAACCGAAGCAGTCAGAGGTGTAGGATATGTTAAGGTGCACAAGTGTAGAGCGAGACACAGGTGCACATCTTCGTCCTTGTCCTTCTGGACCCAATGGAATGAAAACCGTTACGACCGGAGAAAGACTCGGACATACGGAACAGTATCGCGGTGAGAGAGTTACAAGGGGGCAGTACTTTCTCACACTCTCCTAATCGCCTCTTACGATACCCACGGGAAGAATTGAGGTAGTGCTATTCTACTCTACCGGCACCACACGGCAGCTCGTAGTCTATAGCGTATATAAAAATCGCGTATTTATTTCACCTAAAATAATTTGTTTTGACGGAGGTGAGCATGTGTTGGACGTAACACGGGTGGAGCTAAATATAGTCTGCCCGTTATTTTATATGTACTGTGAAGAATTAGCCATCCATGACTGATTTTTGAACAGCAAAGAAGAAAGAAAAAAATTGCAGGGCAATCTTGTTTTTCTTTTACGCGGCGAAATGCTCTGAGGCATCTCGCTGGGGAGGGGGGACTCCCCAGGCGAGTATGTGGGACTCGCCGCGCCCGAAAGATGATAAGGTGGACGCAGCTCTACCCACTAAAACCCGGCGAGTGCTACCAACGCCGCCTTTGGTGAGGTGCCCCGGATCTATTGAGTAAATACTAAACAGGGCACCTCGATGGCTAGTCGGTCCCTCAAGGGATCGACACCACCTCTAGAGAGGGGTCGTTTCGCACCACAGAACCACCCTCCCAACGCGTGCAACGTCGGGACAGTGCAATGGGGTGAGGTTCCCATCGTCGCCCCTTGTCCCCCCTGCTTTTTTGTCCCCTCTTCTTATATGAGGTGTAACAAAGAGCAGCCTCCTCGATTCACTTGGCTTCGCCCAAGGTGCTGGGTTCAACTTAGGCTCCTTCAGCGGTATGCCTCAGAGCATTTCCCGGCGTAAAAGAAAAAAAGTAAGTGGTCAGCGCCATCAACATATACGATTTCACCAAGGACCAGCCCCAACCACTCATGCATGTGTTGTATGTCCTCAGACGTAAAATGTACAGTAATTAAACTGTCCTGCTTTACATTCAAAAATACAGCGAAGTTATTTCAGTAGTTAATGTGAGCGACGATGTCCTAGTGGTTATGTGCTCGGCCTCTGGAGTGAGAGCTGAGAGGTGCGGGTTCGAAGCTGACCCCCTGATGCCTAGAAATGGGTTTTCCTAAATTTCTACGTGCACTTTGAACATGAGACCATCGCTGGCTCACCGGTGAAGGAAACATCGTGAGGAAACCTGCATGCCAGATGAGATTTAAAGTCTTTGAAGGTGTGTGAAGTTCACCAACCCGCATTGGGCCGGCGCATCGGTGAACCATGGCCCAACACCTGATTTCGAAGAGGACACCCGTGACCAGTAGTGGAACATATAAGGGTTGATATTATTATTATATTATTATTTTTAAGTAGGAGTGGTACCCAGAGTGTATCTATGGGTTTCCGTCATTTTTATAAGCATTCTTGTATCTTTCTCATAGTTTATAAGCATTGCTTATTGTTTAATATAATTTAATTCAGATTTGGTCACAACCACCAGTGAGTATAACACTCAGTCAAAGTATTCCGTTTATAACAATGTAGGGAATGAATATAACTCTTTACTCTCACATAGTTAAAGGGTATATTTAGGAGTTACTGGAGGGTGTAATTGTAACTCCGTACAAACTAAATGCTCATTTGGAGCCCGGTATGTATCAAAGGCCGTCTCTTCAGATAACTCACGCCTGAGTACGTTCATCTTTACTCATGTACGGTTATAGACATATTTATAGTATACAGCGTACTTCTGTGGTACTAGTAAGAACATTTTAAGTTGTCATGGTTATTTTCATTACTAAAATTATTTGGAACTGGATATTTGTTTTGTCTGTGAACAAGACATTCGTAGACAATGTTGAAATATCGACCTCCACGAAATAATAGTGAAAAAAAAAGCATTTTAGTTACATTAAGCGAAAACGTAGAATCAGTGTCTTAATATTTTATTAGATTGTAAACTAGATGAATTGAACAGTGTGTTTTACGAATAAAGCAAAATTTTATATTAAAACAGCTATAGATTTTATACTACAACCCTTCACATTTGTTTGAATTACTTCTTTTATGAATATCTACTTACTCTTTAAATGAGTACAAATTTCTGTCTAATCGTTTGACACTCAAGTAAATCATCACATGTTAAATAACATGTATTCAGTAATATTTTCTCACTAAGAGTAAATAACAAAAGGGTAATTAAGCTTTTGAGCTGACAAAGACAGTTTTAATAATGGCACCAAACACCGACATTACGAAGTCGGCCATCTTGTGTGTTGTTCAAGACAAAATGGCTGACAAGAGCGTAACTGTGTAATTACTGGCGTTATTGTTTGCCAAATATGCTCTTTGTAACGGCTCAGCTCTGGAGTTGTTAAAACAAGTAAGTTTTATGTTGTTTTTCAATGAATATTTATTTTGTTATAGTGGACAGCAGTGTTGTGGTCTGGTGACTTGGTTGGTCGCAGAGGCTGCGGGTTGGAATCCCGCCAAGAGGAAACAATTTGTGTGATGAATTAGTGCCTGTATCATGTATACAGGATGGAGAGGACATTACGACATTAAATTTGATCTTATATACCTACTCCATGACTTTCTTACTTTGTATACAATATATATTACTTTGTATACATCTTGAATATATTTTTTTATTTCGGAAGGGCTAGACTTTTCGGCCTGATGGCCTTTAAGCTCAAGCGGAACAGTTTCCTGTGTTTCGGAAAGAAGGTAACATCTTACCCTGGTGCTTACATCCTTTCCGAATGATGGTGCCAGTAATGACCTGTCATTACTGGCACCATCATAGGGAGCTAGGTACCTGCACACCGCTTGGGCCTCGGGGTCGTAAGCGACGTCGACCCCTACACATGGAAACCACATCGATCCGGACCGATCGCGAAAGCTTAGGTTCGAATCCGATACGAGTAGACACAAACCCAGACCGCGCAAACAGCGCTAGCACTACGCTACCGCTAGATTGCTTGGGCACCGCGCATGACCCGCCTCTCTCTCCAGAGGGAGGGATGAGGGCCGGCCCTCATGATGATAGGTTAAATTCAACCGTTAAAGATTCGTCAACCGTATCGGATTTGACTAGTCTAAATCCTGCTCTCCCGAGCAGCGCGCGCGATGAACCGCGCCCCATGCGGGGCGCGGAGGGGGGCGCCCCCTTTCGAATATTTCTTAAGTGAGCCATCTGCTCACTTACTGTACCGATGGAGCTTAAAGGCCATCAGGCCGAAAAGTCTAGCCCTTCCGAAAAAAAAAACCGACTGTCCGTTTTCCCCGTCTTCTTATAAATAAACCGGAGTCCAAGAAACACTGCCTGTTCTGTTGGAACAAGCAGGAATCAGGATGGTGGTACCCATGAATAACAATAATATATCATCATCATCAGCCTCTATCCGTCCGCTGCTGAACATAGGCCTCCCTCAATGATCACCAAGACGGCCGATCCCTTACCACTCGCATCCAACACGGACCGGTCACCGCACGGAGATCGTCTTCCCACCTGGTTAATGGCCGACCAACACTTCGTCTACCTAAACGTGGCCTCCACTCCATAATATATATTATGAATAAAATATTTAATTTATTGAAAAATATATACGTATATAATAAACATGTTATGATTGGTGTAAGAGTACAACCTTCGCTTCATTTAACTAAAAGCTGTTCTATCTCACAACCTTGCCTCCATACGGTATAAATGTGAGCGCGGTAGGCTACTAAAATAGTATGAGTATTTTACGAAACGGTTATATTTTCGTCTTATATTGGTACATCCCAATGATTATGATTCTCCTCGAAAATAGGCGAGGAAATTAAGAGTCACATGCTATATACATCTTACTTTTTTCATTTATAAAGTTTTTTTTTCATTTTCTATCCTCACTTTCCGCCTTAGTAAATAAAAAGAACGCTTTAAATTCCATTATTTTAAAATTTGAAAAACCAATACTTAATGTAAGCACTTCTTGAAAGAAGTTTAACTTCCTTCGCTTAATATTCATCTACTACCGGTCACTTTGTAGTAGAGGAGTACTATCCCCACCGTGGTTCAGGCCTTGTCGTGGCGGTGGGGCTCAATAACCTTGGGTGAGCAGTGCACCTTGGGCGAAGCTAATTGGGCCGAGAGGGCTCTTTGTACACCTCTTATAAGAAGAGGGGACAGAAGAGCAGGGGCAAGGGGTGAGGATGGGAACCTAACCCCATTGTACTGTCCCGACGTTGGGAGGGGTTGTTCTGTGGTGCGGGACAACCCCACTGTGGAGGTGGCGTGTCAGTCCCTTGCGGGACTGACTAGCCGTCGAGGTGCCCTGTTTGTTTTCTAGATCCGGGGCACCTCACCAAAGGCGGCATTGGTGGCACTCGCCGGGTTTTAGTGGGTAGAGCTGCGTCCATTTACCAGATGTCGGGCGCAGCGAGTCCCACATACCCGCGTGGGGAGACCCCCTCCCCCGCGGGATGCCTCAGCATTTCCCGGCGTTAAGGAAAAAAAAAGTAGAGGAGTACTATAACTTATTCTTGTATCATCATCATCATCATCAGCATCTATCCATCCACTGCTGATCATAGGCTTCCCTCAATGAACGCCAAGACGGCCGATCGTCTTCCCACCTGGTTAATGGCCAACCAAACACTCCGTCTACCTAGAGAACTAATCAAATATCCAACAAATTATTATGAAATAACTTTATATCGTATTATATCGCGGTTTATAAGGGTGTTCAAATTCCCGACGTTTTAGATATCTTAACCACGGTCACGGGAGGATTAAAGAAAAAAAAAATTCATTATAGCGAGTGAAATTCGTGGAAACATTGGAAAACTATACATCCAACGAATATGACAAGTTAAAGCTTGCTCGTAGATTATGAAATTGCATGTGTGAATGAAAACCGCATCAAAATAAATATTTACTGAAGCGCCCCCTGGTAAGTCGTCACTGTAACAACTATCTACACGCAAAAATGCATCAAAATCAGACTAGCAGTTTTGGAAAAAATGGCAGCATTGGTTTGTACAAACAAATGTTTACTGCGGCGCTCTCTGGTGAGTTATCAATGTAACACCTATCTAATTACATGCACTAATCAAATACAAACCCATCTCTGAAAACCGCAACAAAATCGGACTAGTAATTTTGGAGATAAATGGCAAATTTGGTTTGCACACACAAACTGCCTCTCAACCCAAACGCAAGATTTTGGTGTATCCAATGTCACTCTCACTGTGAGGACGAATCTAACGATACCTCTCAAGCTTATCAATCTAGCGTTTTAGGCTGCAGAGCGTGGCAAAGAAATATACATACATACATACACACATGGAGGATGGACCTTCGGCCCACACTTCGCACAGTTGGGACCGAAGGTCGTAAAGGCGGCGAGTGCGTTGGGCAGACTCCTTCCGAACCTCGGAGGACCCAGCGCCGCCTGCAGGCAGCTATACTCCGGTGTCTGCCGGAGTATGGCGACATACGGTGCTCCCATTTGGGCGGGTCACCTTACCGCGCGGAGTAGGGCCCAGTTGCGCTCGGCGCAGCGGGTCATAAGTTCTTGCAATGCTGAGGTGGGGAGAGGACCTGGCGTGGGAGCCGTATGGCAAACGCCTAACGGTTGCCCCGGACGGCCCAAAGGGAGCCGGCAACTGTATGTCACGATTACTTGTCTTTGAGCGGGTGAGAGAGGAGGCCGCCGACGAGGCCTCCCACCGCAGGCGACGAACAGGGGTGCGTAGGAGGCGCTACTTAATGCGCCTCCAGTAACGCCCCTGTGCTCGTGTCGGGCCGAGGCTGGGGTTAACCTGGGTCCAGATAGGCACGACGTCGTCGGGGACTGCTAAAAGTATCGAATCAAACGAACAGCCGAGCAGTCCCCCTTTAGAGGAGGAGTCTGGCCTTTTCGCCGGGGCCAGCCTGTCGCCGAGGGTCCTGCGTTGCCTGCATGATCCGGGACTCTCATAAAAGGCGGCTGAGGGCACTTGCAGCGGTTTTAGTGGGTAACGCATCTCCAAGTGCGAACCCCACTCACGGCTAGGTTTAAAACTCACCCCGGTCCTAGTTATGGTTTGGTCTGCAAATTTCCGCTGCATTAAAAAAAAAAAAAAAAAATACATACATACACACACTCAAGGAACATATATATAACTTCTGAATGCAGTCCCATAAAAACTCTTAATTCATAGTTTATTTGTGTCTGCAATCTAGGGCCGTTTCTTGTTTTGGAACACTGAAATTACTTCCTACTTTTTATCTCCTTTTGATTACATTCGCTCTATTCAAAGGCAGTTTTAACACATCCCAACAATCTAATCAAAATTTTAACAAGTTTTCATTATTTAAAAGAACATGGCTATTTTAATATTAAACCTATTTAAAACGGAATATTTACCATTGCTTTCACTTTAATGAAAATTCCGAAATATCGAGTTTTGAAATAAAAGTGTAAATATTCCCATTTAAACAATTCCAATCGCATATAGTCTTTGATGCTGGCTACACAGGAATCGAAAAGTTTTCAACATAATATGAAAAATATACACATATATCATACCAATTGACTATATTCCAAAGTGAGAAAATCTACGGACATGTTTGTCATATTTTGTAAAATTGCTCATATTTTGTAAAATTGGTCATATTTTGTAAAATTGGTCATATTTTGTAAAATTCGTCATATTTTGCGAACTAATAATATTTTATATTCGGTGTGAAGAAAATAAAAATATACCGCATACACCTAGACTGCACTAAGGGCTCGGTCATACTTGGGAAATATAGATTTTTATACGACTGGTTTATTTTCTGTCTATTATGACGTGTAAGAGGTAGTGCCATGCTGCTTTGCAGCGGAATTGGGTCGGCACGACCGGAGTGGTACCTCTTGCTCACATAACACTGGTGTCAAGTGACAGCTATGCTGTCGCGTTTGGTGCGGTTTGTGAGTTTCCTATTTGGGCGGGATAGGGCGGAGAAAGGCAACACATCTGCATAACCTCTAGTTGTGCGAATGTCTATGGGCGTCGGTAGTAGTTTGTTTTCTTTTGCAATTAAAAACGTAATCGATTATTTTGTTTTTCAGCGCAAATTTTTCATTTCAATGTTAATACAATTCGATAAAAAATGTTTCAAATTATTTGTTAAAGACAAACAGGTAGTCGATACTGCGAAGATAATCGAATTTACGCGGGAACAAAGTGGATTAGCCACTTTGTTCTTGTCAAACTAGCTACTTTGTTCTTGTTGATGCCAAACGACCGACGAAATTCCAGTTAAGTAGTTAACGCCAGCAACTTGCCTATCCTGGAATGCTACCTGCCCGTTTTGCCCTTTTCTTATCACAAAGCTGTGTCACGGACAAAACAAGTAGAATGGTGGTACTCGGCGCGCCGTACAAGCACCCTCCCACAGCCACCGTGGTTTAGAGGATTGCAGTGTGACCTAGGTTCTAGACATAAATATCACACAACTAAAGTTTCCAGCGCATCCGACACTGTTACTGGATTCCTGTATTTCACTTTGATACAACTTCCTCGCCTATTGCTTTATGTTCAAAGCTTTTGATGATGGCAAAAAAGGAGTTAAAAAGTGAAACAAATACTTTTCCTCTATTATCTATCTCTATCTATCTATCTATATATCTATCCATCTGTACTAATATAATAAAGCCATCGAGTTTGAGAATTGAATGAACGCGAATCACTAAAGGTACGTGTAGTTCTGGCATTACATTACTGACTACATACATATTTAAAAAAAAATGTGCTTTAAAAGTCCAATTGAAGAATAATAATAATATGTTGGGACAACTCACACACGGCCATCCGATCCCAAACTAGGCAGAACCTGTTCTTATGGTAACCAGACAACTGATATAATAATATACTTATACAAGGTTGATAAAAGCGAGAGGCATTAAATTAAACCACGTATACTATGTACCATTTTCAGGCTACACATCAAAATTTAGACCAATAGAATCAATAGTTTAGTCACAGGATATTTTAAAAGTTTTAAAGCCGCTCCGTTTTGTTCGACCCGGTGAGACGCAACGTGCTGTGCGACGTTGCCTTTTAGATTCGAAGGACATTTTACAAAGGTTTACAAAGAGTTTTTACGTTTTACTTTGACTATTCACGTATTTAAGTTCTTTAAAAACTTTTTTATTGCTCTCAAACTATTTTTTATAGTTTCGGATTAACCGTAAGCATGTGCAGTATATGTAGTTTAATTTAATGCCTCTCGCTTTTATCAACCTTGTATATTTCTAAATACATACATATTATAGATAAACTACACCCAGGCACAAAACAAATGGTCGTGCTCACCAATGTTATAAGCTATATATTTTAGAGGAAGAATAAGTTTTTCAATTGTCAAGTATAATGTAACACTTTGGCAAAAAGACCAAATCATGGCTTACGGTCTAAAGTCTAAACTATAATTGGTACATGGTAGCACTTATGTATGACTACTTATTATAGTTGAATATAAAACATTTTTACATAATATAATAGTAGTTATAAGACCGTTTTTTTAAATTCAGTTATTTTAGTGTAGTCCTAAAAATGTACACGCATATAGGCGCATATATGTCTTTTTTATCTTTATTTAATTTAGAGATTTTTAGTACACTCGAATGTCATAATTTTTTTTCTTTAACGCCGGGAAATGCTCAGAGGCATCCCACGGGGAAGTGGGTCTCCCCAGGCGGGTATGTGAGACTCGCTGCGCCCGAAAGGTGGTAAGGTGGACGCAGCTCTACCCACCAAAATCCGGCAAGTGCCACCAATGCCGCCTGGATAGACCTGGGGAAGGAATTTCATCATGTTTATTACGAAATTACTATTATAAGTAAACTATCGAAATGCCATCGTTTGTATTAAACACTAGTTGTGCCTCGCGGTTTTTACGTAATTACAAAGTCACTACTCCAAAATAAGTAGTTGTACCGGTGGGAGGAATGCGACGCGGCGCTCCTGTTTCTACAGTACCACCATGAGCCACCATCATGTTGTTGTTGTGTGGTAGTTATTTGGGCATGTTTTGAATGAACTTGTCTACTTGTTTCTCTAACCTACCTTGTGAATCTACCAGTTTGCCTATCCAATAATATAGAAATAGCCTTATAGTATTCCTCAATAAATGGTCTATTAAATGCGAAACCATTTGTTCTGGAGATTTACGTAATAAAACAAATAACGCTTATTATATTAATATACATTTCAAGTCACGTAAACCCGCAAACGTATAACGAAATAAATTTAATTTCGAGCTACGTTTTAATATCCGTATTTTAAATTACTCGGCGCCGTAGAAAAATATTGGCGGCAAATTGTCTGCTTTGTACGGCTTTGAAGTGACGTCACAAGCCCATCAAATGTACAGAGCACAAAACACACACGGGACACGGCGTACATAACGCCGATCGATATATTATGCTTTTTGCCAGGAGGTTTTTTTAGGTGTATGTGTATTTACTTGTACGTTCGCATGATGGTATGTATGTATGTAGGCACGTATGCTTTTATAGAAGAAGCGCAACCGGCGCCACCTATTAACTAACGGCGTAGAAAGTGAAATTCGGCTGCAGGTATTAGTCCGAACAATTCCTCAGAACACTCCCCGTGGTAGTTGCGGTAGAAGATGCAGAGCGCTCCGACATCTCTACAGGCTGCAGAGTTGTCGGATCACTTTGTCTGATCGGCTTGATTCTCTGGCGCTGTAGACTACAGCGCCATTACATGTGTTTGAGGTGAGATGCAGTTTGTGTGTGCAAACCAATTTTGCCAATTATCTCCAAAACGACTAGTCTGATTTTGATGCAGTTTTCATTGATAGGTTTGTATTTGATTAGTGCATGTAATTAGATAGGTGTTACGGAGAGAACCTGGCTGGCGTTGATTAGGAAAAGCTGGTATTGGGGTGCTCCAGCCCAGGCGTGATAGCAATATTCCACGTAAGACCGGAACTGAGCCCTGTATAATTGTAGGTGGATGGACCTGAACAAGGCATTCGATGACATTTCATGCTCATATAAAAAGAGTTAAAAAGAAGGCACTGTACGTACTACATCGCCTCCACCCAATGATCTGCAAACGGAGTAAACTGCCGCTTAGACATAAGCGGACACTTTACAAAGTTTGCATACTGCCTATATTCGCTTACGCGAGTGAAGTCTTTGCGCACATAGCACCTTCACACATAGACACGTTACAAAAACTACAGAACTGTTTTCTAAGAACAGCAACTGGATGTCCATGGTACTATCGTAACGTGGACCTTCATAGAGAACTCGAGCTGCCTTCTGTAGCTCAACATTTTAAAGACAAATTAGAAAGGATCTTCGAAAGAGCCAATAATCACGCAAATCCGTAATGTACCCGATCCAGACTCACATCGTCTGCGTAGGAGACCGAGAAACGTCCTCCTAGATCCTCCAGATCCTATCACGGTTGCCAATAATCGTTTTCCTCTCCAACCTAGGGCATCCCGCCTTAATACACAGTACACACACAACAGTACACTCATTACACGCACTCAACACTGCCTCAGCCGTAGGTGGCGACGACCTCGTTTCCGACCGTCGGTCCCGTGATCGATAGGAAGGAAATTAGAAGCCCCGCGTTCACATCGATGCCCCGTCTCTTAGATGACGGGACGGGGGCCCCATAAGGGCCTCCAAACACACTAAAACTTAGAATGGTTTGAACCTCGTTGCCTCAACTATAGACAGATGAAGTTAGAACAGACCTCAGTACATAGTTACTAGCTTAGATCAATTCAAAAAAAAAAAAAAGGCATTCGACAATGCCGAATTATCGAGCTCCGATAAATCCGTAAATGCCATTTTGAACTATTTAATTAGAACACAATATGTTGGCGAATGATGACCATGTCATGGGTCATGAATAATTAAACCTGTACACACTGGTCACTAATGATGATTAATTATTCTCTTAATTACGTCCCTTAATGAAGCTTTGATTAGCGATTCTATGATTATATCAACTAAAATTTACATATTTTAATTCTAATTACCTAGGTAATACTGAAAATGTTTAGAAAATGAAAAACGGCTTAATGTAGAAAGTTGCCAATACTTTTATTGTTTTTCGAAGTAATCTCCGTTTCTTTCTACACATCGTCGCATTCGATGGAACCACTGAGAAAAGCAGTGGGCCCATTCTTCCTTAGGAGTCTCTTCTATGGCATTTTCGTACGCTTTCACCGCATCTTCAGGGCTCGTAAAGCGAATACCTCGAATTTTATCTTTAGTTCTTGGGAATAAATGAAAGTCGCAGGGCGCCAGGTCAGGACTGTAAGGCGGATGACTCATTATCTCGACACCTGCCATAGTCAAATATTCAACAGTCCGTTTTGCGGAGTGCGCTGAAGCATTGTCGTGATGAAGGAGGATCCTGCTTCGAAGGCGCTGCTGTCGAATTTTTTCCAAGACAACAGACAAACAGCGACATACCAGTCTGCAGTAACTGTCCTTCCATCTTCTAGCACAACTGTCGCGAACTGACCTTTCCCACCAAAGAATGAGGCAATCATCTTTTTTCCTTGACTTCTTCCTTTCTTTACCTTAGTTGGCCGATCCTCGAAAGGAAACACCCACTGAGCTGATTGTCTTTTGGTTTCGGGTTCGTATCAATATATCCAGCTTTCATTACCTGTGATGATGTCAAATACAGCATTTGAGTTACCGCCGTTGAACTTATCTAACATTTGGCGACACCAGTCCATGCGGAGGCGTTTCTGGTCGTCGGTTAAAGTATGGGGAATCCATCTGGTACAAAGCTTCCTGACGCCTAAATGTTCGTGTAATATTTTTTGAACTTGACTCATACCAATGCCTAGGCTTGCCCGTATCTGCTGATAGATCACTCTCTTATCTTCCTCTATCATGCGTCGCACAGCACTGATGTCATCTTCAGTAGTCGCTGTTAAAGGACGTCCCTCACGCGGATCATTACTGAGATTGCTACGTCCACGCTTAAACTCGTTAAACCAATTATAACTAGTGGCACGAGATGGGGCTTCATTAAAAAATGCTAATCGCAGCCTATCATAGCTTTGTTGTTGAGTAAGCCCACAGCGAAAGTCATAATAAATCATTGACCGAAAATTTTCTCGCGTTATGTTCATTTTCACGTGTAACAAGAGTTTTAGATTTGCCGCCAATTCACAAAAACAAATGACAAATGAATGCAATATACTACATGAGGTTACCAAAGAGTTCTAAAATTGAAATTAAAAAAAAGTTTTCATTTTTAATGTTTCTAACTGGCCAGTTCTAAACATTTTCAGTGATACCCACGTATCTGTATGTTTAAAAACATCTGTACGTACCATTTCTCAGGAAACGTTGCTACAAATTAAAACTGTTTAATATTACAATGCTATTAGACCACTGGGTGTAGTATTCAGGTGACTGTCACTGGACACTTTATCGCGGGTTCGAATCCCGCTAAGTAAAAAGTAATTTACGGGCGATCTGAGATCTGGAAAACTCTACTTTCAGATGGTGTAAAAAATATACATGTCAGTCATCACTATGGTAAATTTTGAAACAGAAAATGCACAACAACGAGTACGAGACATAAGGTCCAGACCCTTGTAGTCCCTTCCCCACTTCTCTATGAAATACCTTTTGATGGGCCAAAACGTTCCGTAGGTCATCTAGGTATAATATAAATAGGCATGTATAAATACAAATAAATAGGCATCTACTCTAATTTAATAGGGGCTAAAACCGTCTCCACACCATAGTTCAGGCCTTGTCGTGGCGGTGGGGCTCAGTAGCCTAGGGTGAGCCCAGCACCTTGGGCGAAACGAATTGAGCCGAGGGGGCTCTTTGTACCCATCTTATAAGAAGGTGGACCCAGCTCTACCCACTAAAACCCGGCGAGTGCCACCAATGCCGCCTTTGGTGAAGTGCCCCGGATCTAATGAGCAAACAGGGCACCTCGACGCCTAGTCAGTCCCCCCAAGGGACCGACGCCACCTCCACAGAGGGGTTGTCCCAGTACAATGGAGTGAGGTTCCCGTCCTCGCCCCTTGCTTTTTTGTCCCCTCTTCTTATAAGAGGGATACAAAGAGCTTTCTCGGCTCAATTAGCTTCGCCCAAGGTGCTGGGCTCACCTTAGGCTACTGAGCCCCACCGCCACGTCAAGGCCTGAACCATGGTGGGGTGAGGCTTTAGCCCGGGTCTATCCGTCATTGGATAAAGGTATTTTTTCTTTTGTATATTATGGTGTAAATATTTGGCTTTTATACTCTCAAAATGTAGCCTGTATACTATAAAATTTAATATTTAACTGAATCCTCCCGTTCTTGTAATTACGTTCTCTCTGTGTCATTTTTAGCTACGTTGTTAGGACATGACGTAATTGTACTGACAACGTTACTACTCGTATAACACTGGCGTATAACACTGGAATCCAGAGAGGACATCTAAAACTAAATCATTACCTATTAAATTGGTAATTAACTACAGTTATTTAGTTCTGTGTACAGCGAATTTAGTCTAGATTTTGTTAAAGTTAATAATATGTTAGTCAGTAGCAAAACTTATATAATATTAACTGATAATATATACGTTAATAAATAACATATTGAATTAAAAACATTTACACCACTATTTTCTAATGAACACAAACTTTCTTTATGGTATATCAAGATATTAAGCATTATAAATGCGCAAACAATTTTTGAATATATTTGTTTTTGAAAAAGTTATGCACCTTTGAAAATATGCATATTTAATTGAAATTATATGGTCAAAATAGTAAATACTACAAATACGTAGAATCAAAGTTCGTAGCTCTGGGGTCGTTGAACTACCGCTTGATTTACCTGTATTCTTCATGACCGTACTACAAAATAGGTATGAACAGAAAGCAATTACATAGCATGACCAGAAAAATAAAAACCCTCGCCATATTGCGGAAAAGTTCGGAACTAATTTCAGTATGGTCTATACTATGTGTTGACGTAAAAAAGATAGAGTGGCGACACCATCAGGCTATACTTCACTTTTTATTATTACACTTACACTCGGCGGTCGCGTAAGTCCCTTTTCACACGTGCCGGTTGCCGTGTAGCCGGCGCCAGGTATCCAGTAGCGAAGTGTGTGGGAATGTATGGCAGCTTTCACACGTACCGGCGTAATTTGCTTACACTTCGCTACCAGATACCCGGCGTCGGGACCCGGCAACGGGCACTTGTGAAAAGGGACTAAGGCTTATGCACAAAAGACTATCGTGGTATATTAAGTGCCTATGCTCAGCAATTGACAGATAGAGGCTGATGATGATGATGATGATATATTATAAATAATTAATACTAATTAATAAATACTTATAAGTGATATTACATCGTCTAGGGTTTGATTTATTGTTGAGAATGAAACTGAAAAATCAGAAATATAAACCAATAACAACTAAAATATACTAATATTTCAAGTTCGATGATATTTTTATATTACGTACCAATTTTTTACGAAAAATATCTTACGAAAATTTCAACATTGGCGAAATGCGATCGATTAATATATTTTAAAGTATAATAAATTCTCATTCTTATGTACATATTTTTACAGTAAGCTGTAAGTGGATTGAATTTAAACAACACTGAAAAATAATTATAATAACTTCCTTTTTTCCCTTCATTTTTGTACAAAAGAGTTCCACATTCGCGTGTCTCGATCGCGCCTCGAACTTGTTCCGCGATATCGTGTCCGTCAACAGTGTCTATGTGTGCGTGCTTGAGCGCATATTGTATATAGATTGCCTTCTGTTCATATTTTTTGTGATCGAGCGTTTAAAAATTATAGAAAAATAACAAAAACTACATTAACATTGACGACCTTTGTGGCTCAATGGTTAGCGCGGTAGCGGGTTTGAATCCTCCCAGGAAACAAAAAAAAGCCCAGTCAGTCACAGGCACTGCCGATAGAAGTGAAAACAACAATTAAATTCAAATACCTATAATACAGGCTGTAAAAGATTATGACAACTAAACGGCGCAAAAAAGGTCCGCAAATAAATATTGCATAATCTATTATAAATAAATCAAACGTCAAACTGCGTCTCCAGCGGCTCGCGTGCGGTGTCGCGAGTCCACGTCATATTATAAACGACAAACTGCGTCTCCAGCGTTTCATGTGCGGTGTCGCGAGTTCAGAGATTTTATCTCATTTAAAAATACGCGTACCGCGCTAAAAGAAGTTTACACTTCAAAAAAGTTTTCTGTGTTCCTGGGTCATAGATGTGAATAAAATATGTGTATCATATAATAAAAATCTTAAATATATACATAGTATAATAATAATCTTAAATATATGCACAGTATAAAAGTATTTTCACGACCTCTGTTGCTCAGTGGTTCAAGCCTTGTCGTGGCGGTGGGGCTCAGTAGCCTAGGGTGAGCCCAGCACCTTGGACGAAACCTATTGAGCCGAGGGGGCTCTTTGTACCCCTCTTATAAGAAGAGGGGACAAAAGAGCAGGGGGTAAGGGGTGAGGATGGGAACTTCACCCCATTGTACTGTCCCGACGTTGGGAGGGGTTACTCTGTGATGCGGGTCAGCCCCTCTGTGGAGGTAGCGTCGGTCCCTTGCGGGGCTGACTGGCCGTCGGGGTGCCCTGTTAGCTTAAAAGATCCGGGTCACCTCGCTAGGGCGGCACTGGTGGCACTCGCCTGGTTTTAGTGGGTAGAGCTGCGTCCATTTACCATCTTTCGGGCGCAGCGAGTCCCAAATAACCACCTGGGGAGACCCACTCTCCAGGCGGGATGCCTCAGAGCATTTCCCGGCGTAAAAGAAAACCCGTAACACAAGTTCTTCGAGAACTTACCACGGGACCAGATTAGCGTGATGTAAAGGCGTCGATTGATATTGTTATTATTAACATTCAAATAAAATTTAACGCACAACAAATAATAGAGGAGTGATTCCACAATTGTCACCATGTTTTATAAATATTTTTTAAATGATATATTCTTATTTTATTTTATTGTGATTAATATCGTTTACTGATTATGTACTTAATTTTTGGTACATTAAAAATAGAGATGTACAACTTAAACTTACAAGTTATAAAAAAAGAATTTTGAAAATCGGTCCAAAATTGACGGAGAAATCGGTGAACATGCATTAAAAAACATAACACGAACATAGAACCTCCTCCTTTTTTGAAGTTGTTTAAAAAAAATAGTAAAAAACGCCTAGTTTTATTCAAATTTTTTAGTTTTGATAAAGTGGACAAGCTGGTGACATAGTTTATTGGTCAACTTTACCTAACTTCTATATCTGAGTCTTTGCAGGTTCTTTTACTGTTACAGAACGTGTAAACTGTTAATGAACACTGGCTCGGCAAACTGTAACACTAGAATACAGAGCGGACATCTGAAACTAATTCGTGTTTCGTATTAATTAACTGCAGCGCTCTGTACCTCTTCAGAAATTAGTCTACCTCTTGCTCAAACGTATAAAGAATTCATAATATCGAGATGAAAGCAAACAGTAGCAAGTAGTCTAGTTTTAGGCTCAAATATTAATTTCTTTTTAGGTATGTTTTGTTCTTTTTAGATGGCCTTTGGTCATGTTTTTGTCCTTTAAGTCTTGTTATTATTTAATCTAAAATAGCAACAAGCCGTTTTGGTTGACGGCGACCGAGTGGTTAGGGACACTATCGGGGTAAGGATGGGAACCGTAGTTCGACAAAAATGAAAGCGTAGCGGCCGGGCAGTCCCCCCTTACGAGCAGTCTGGCTTTCGCCGCGGCCAGCCTGTTACTGAGGTGATCCTGTCTGTTGCCTGCATATCCGGGACCCTCAAAAAGCGGCTGAAGACGCTCGCAGTGGTTTAGTTAGGGTAGGCACTCCCAGGTGCGAGTCCCACATTGGGTCAGGATCTACCTGAAGATCCTGGCTGCATCCATAAGGTCGCGGGTTCGAATCCCACCAAGTGCAATTTGCATGACAAAGATAATGTACATGGAATCATGGTTGTGTGTATGTGTGTTTAAATGAATTTGTTAAGTATATTTTCGTTTCTAGTACCCGTAACACTTAGTTCTTACGAGTTTACACGGGGCTAGGTTTACGTAGCGTGATTGCTGGATATTGTGAGCTAGTAGCGCCTTCCTATTCCCGTGAGAGTACAGGGATAAATTAAAGCCTATATGTTATTCTGATGTATAAGCTATGTTATTGTAAAGTTTCATTAAAATTCATTTAGCAGTTTTTGCGTGAAAGAGTAACAAACATACATCCATATAATATACATCTATACATTCATATTAGGATGTAATATATATTTCAGACAGACAGACACACATTACGGTCAAACTTATAACATCCCATATTTCAGCGTCGAATGTTAAAACTGATGTTAAAAGAGGACGTGATAAAAATGTGATCTTGAAAACAGTCTCCAGACAGGAAAAAGAAAATGAAATGAAGTTAAGAAAAGAATTTAAGGAAAACGAGAAATCTCGAGAAATATCTTGCGAGTGTCACTGTGAGTAGAAACGCTGTGAGACGAACAGTCCGACGTTTATAGCAACTGTCGTTTTGTACTGTAGGACATTTTTTAGTTTCAATTGGAAATCTGCCTATTGGCGGTCGTGGTACCTGATGGTAAGTGGACAGCCTCGTCCATGGATATAAACTAGTTCATCTGAGAAATGCACACGTCCCCACCACGGTTCAAGCCTTGTCGTGGCGGTGGGGCTAAGTAGCCTAGGGAGAGCCCAGCACCTTGGACGAAGCGAAATGAGCCGAGGGGGCTCTTTGTACCCTTCTTATAAAAAGAGGGGACAAAAGAGCAGGGGGCAACGGACGAGGACGGGAACCTCACCCAAATGTACTGTCACAATAAACCCTCTTCCAGGGTTTACAAAAAATAAGTTTTTACGGATTTTTGTCGAGATTTTTATTTAACATTTCACGATCCTTCGATCGCCTCTAGGACCAGCCACTATACGGAGTTGCAGATCGACCGACCCTCACACCCCAGATTTCTAGTGGCCAACCAGTTCTTTGGACTATGGGTTAAACTGTATATGTAATTAGTGAATCAAAATTATACATACCAGATAGTACACCCCAAACGGCATCACTACCACCGCCACCAACAAGTCAGCCACAGCCAGACTGACTATGAAGTAGTTAGTGGCAGTTTGCAGACTCCTCTCCCGCACCACACTCAGTATCACAAGCACGTTGCCGAAAAACGTCAAGAGCGGGAAAACTATAAGTGACAGCGCCCACAGATTATACTGTAAGTCATCGCCATCTTTAAACATGGACGTCCAATTTAAAAACGTTCCGTTCAAAGTTCGATCGTAAAAATCACTGGTGTTTATTGTGTAGTTGACGTCAAAATCCGGAGGTCGTAAGGTGAAGGCGTTTGTCTTGGTTATGTTCTGACAGTGGTTGCATGGCTTCGCCTCCATCTCAGTTCTCTTTCACGCATTTCTTACGCATTTTGGATATGTATTTAGTGCAGACTCCGCGCCCCATGTTTTATCTGAAACAAGGGTTTAATTAAGTTTTTGTCTATGGTTTATGTTTAAAATGAAATACCATTACTGAATAAATCAGGATTAAAAAAAAATGTTGAGACAATAGAATTAGAATTCATGTTCTAGAATATTATTTTCATAGGTCTTTATAGGTTTTATTTCCATCTGGTGAGGACGTCCACAGCTCCCTCGCCGGGTCACCCAGACGAAGAGGAGAAAGAAAGTCCCACATAACCCTCGGGCTTCCCCGGGCCCGGTGGTAAGTATAAGAGCATTCCCCAGCGGGAACAAAAAAAGGTTTTATTTCCATAAGTGGTTAAAATGTCCATCGTTTTCAAGTTTGTATGCGATTCCATAATAAATTTTTTAGTAGTTATAAAATGTCAATATCTTTTGTTATTATAATGAAACAACTTTTTTAGGATCGTTTTTTTATGTGATCAGGGGGCAAACGAGCAGTCGGAGCTTCACGGCGCCGACGCCCATACACATCCGCACAACCAGAGGCTACGCAGATGCGCCGCCCTCCTTTTCCCTATCCCCCCAACGAGCCACCGGAAGCTCACAAAGCGCACGAAACGCGACAGCATAGCTGTCATTTGACGCCGGTGTTATGTGAGCGAGAGGTACCTCCCCAATCGCGCCGGCCCAGTTCGTAGTTTATTAAGTTGGCAGCAGCAACCATGGTCACCTAAAAGTTGGTTTATTATAATGAGCAAAATTCCCGTAAACATTACAAAACCATATTAACCGACAACTTGATGACAAGAAGTCAACGTAACCCATTAACAGAAATATATGGGACTGGTTCTTACATATACCTTTCTCATATTCCACTTGTAAAATCATAATCATCATCATATTTAGTTTATATGAACCATGGTATACGTACGCTCAGATTGTAAAATTTTAGATTGATGGAATGTGTCCGCACCCAAGGAGAGAGAGAAAGAGAGAGATAGAGAGATGGAGAGAGAGAGAGACACAGACAGACATTTATGAGGAAATTTAACCTGAACACTTATGACGTAGGAATTGTCCACAGTATATTAGCCCAACCGACAACAGAGGTAGCTACTTATGTCGGATGGTTAATGAGGCTCCCCAGTGACTCTCCCTCTTTGGTGTTGAGGGGCATGAAAAGTTAAGGGTTGTTGACATTTTCCCTGGAATAAAACCCCTAAATAAATCTACCTAAAAAAAAACATCATTATCATGATCATCAGCCTTTATCCCTCCACTGCCGATCATTGGCCTCCTTCAATGTTTGTATAAATAAAAGCTAGTATGTTAAAAAGAAATATAGTTATCGAGAAAGAAATATCCAAGTTGTGTATCCAATATCCATTCCACGAAACACATCCTTCAACCAATAAATTCAAAATGCATTCTATTGTAACCTGTACCTATCATATATTCCAGATATTCCAGGTTATACCTTCTGGAACACGGCTTACATTATTCAAAGCAAATCGACTTTAAAATTTACGATAAGAATTGTATTCTGCAGTATACAGGTTGTTGGGAAAATGACGTTTGGAATGGAAATAGGTTTGAGGATTTAATTATATAATATATTCCTTTACCTGATTGGGAGTAAACAAATCGGAATTTAATGAAAGTCTTTATCCGATTAAAATATCACCAATGTCTAAAAGATCACCGATGGCTAAAAGACCACCAATGGCTAAAAGATCACCAATGGCTAAAAGATCAACAATGGCTAAAACATCACCATGGCTAAAATATTACCAATGGCTAAAAGATCAACACTCGCCAAAAGATCACCAATGGCTAAAAGATCACCAATGGCTAAAAGATCACCAATAGCTAAAAGATCACCAATGGCTAAAAGATCAACAATGGCTAAAACATCACCATGGCTAAAATATTACCAATGGCTAAAAGATCAACACTGGCCAAAAGATCACAAATGGCTAAAAGATCACCAATGGCTAAAAGATCACCAATAGCTAAAAGATCACCAATGGCTAAAAGATCACCAATAGCTAAAAGATGGCTGCAACAACTGTGATCCTTTATGGATGGTCTGGCAGTGAAACTAATAATTTAATTAACGTTGTAACTTGTATCGCTATAATGAAGCTGGATTTTCTTCTTTTTTATGTAATCAGGGGGCAAACGAGCAGTCGGAGCCTCGCGGCGCCGACGCCCATACATATCCGCATAACCAAGGCCACGCAGATGTGTCTCTTTTTCCCTATCCCCCCCAATGGGCCACCGGAAACTCACAAACCGCACGAAACGCGACAGCATAAAGCTGTCACTTGACGCCATTGTTATGTGAGCGAGAGGTACCACTCCGGTCGTGCCGGCCCAATTCGGCTGCAATGCAGCATGGCACCACTTCTTTCGGCGAAGTCGACGTGTCTCGGGAATACAAAAAGAATTCAGATGTATTGAGTTTTACAAAATAACGGCACATGGTCCTGTTTTAAACTTTTAACAATGAGCAAAGTCCTGATAATCAACTAGGAGATAAAAAACAAAATTAAAAATTTTGAAACAAACCCACGACGGTTAAAACATAATTGAAAAATAATAAAATAATTAAAAAACCCCGACATTTAAACAACAGAGTATCAGTTTTCATAGCCCTTCCCTACGCAACTATTTGGTTCTCGAAGACGTAGATGTGGCAATAACATATTATTCAAGTCTCTATGAACTTAATATAAAACCCAATATAATCCGTCGGGGGCTGCCAACACTATTTTAAACTTCAACATAAATATAAATAAAAAACAAAATTAAAAATTTTGAAAAAAACCCACGACGGTTAAAACATAATTGAAAAATGATAAAATAATTAAAAAACCCCGACATTTAAACAACAGAGTATTAGTTTTCATAGCACTTCCCTACGCACCTATTTGGTTCTCGAAGACGTAGATGTGGCAATAACATATCATTCAAGTCCCTATGAACTTAACATAAAATCCAATATAGTCCGTCGGGGGCTGCCATCACTATTTTAAACTTCAACATAAATATAAATATCACCTATCTGATAACATGCACCAATTAAATCCAAACCCATAATTTAAAACCGCATCAAAATCAGACTAGTAGTTTTGGAGAAAAATTGCAGCATTAGTTTGTACAAATAAATGTTTACTGCAGCGCCCCCTGGTGAATCGTCACCGTAACACATTTAAGAACACGTACCACAATTAAACCCGAACCTATCACCGAAAATCGCATCTAAAGCGGACTAGTAGTTTTGGTTTTCCACAAACAAACATTTACTTCAAATGTTTACTGCAGCGTCCCCTGGTGGTTTGTAATTGTAACACCTATCTAAGAACATGCACCAATCAAACCAAAACCCATCATTGAAATTCGTATCAAAATTAAAAAAGTAATTTTGGAGAAAAATGGCAGCATTGGATTGTACAAAAAACGTTTACTGCAGTGCCCTCTAGTGAGTTATCAACTTAATATCTATCTTATAATATGCACCAATCTAATCCGAACCCATCCCTGAAAACCGCATCAAAATCGGACAAGTAGTCTAGGAGATAAGCGGCAAAATAGGTTTACACACACAAACTGCCTCTCACCCCAAACGCATATACAGTCTCCGTTCCGTCGTGGGTAATAAATCAACGAGAGTGAGCACTTCTTAGCTGAAGTAATCTTTGAGCTATCCACGTTTTTGTCTTTTATAATATAAAATTTAAATCATAGAAAAGGTATTTGCATTTATTACACAACCATTCGTAAAATTAAACAGACAACGATTAGATATAATAAGAAACATTTGAAACTTTTTATAATACTCATATAAAATAAGTGTTCAAATATTAAAGAAATAACACTTTTACGATTATTCTTTTCGCATTTTTAGTATAGTATTAAAATTAGGTTTTTTATTTGAAATTATAATATTTTGGATACTCCGGGCTTTAACTAGAGAAGATGACGTATTATGAGGCAATGCAAGGCAATGCAAAAAATATAATTTGTTGATACTACGTTGTTTTTTTTTATTTTTTTTATATACCAGGGTTATCTTGGCATGTATAGAGCCTTTGTCAGGCAGTAGATGGTACATGTCGAAAATGATATAACTAAAGAGTATGTCTGTTTATACGCGCTAATCTTTAAGCTAGTTAATCTAACGATCAGATAAAAAAAATATTACTTAATAACCAAATTATTGAAAGATTTTAGAGCATAGCAGCTGTTCTCAGCGATTTTCATGGCCCAATTCCCAGTTTAAAAATATGCCTTTAGAATTAATAACCTATTGGAGGTTATAACCTATAATTGGGTTGATCAGTGGCTTTAGCTATTAAATGCTGATAGCCTATTCACAAAGGTTGTAAGCCTATGTAAGAGAAAATCATTATTAATATTGAGGTGGATATAACCACAGGGAACAATAAATATAACTGGCATGAAATACCACAGTAAAAGCCTTGCTAATCCATTAAACCCATTCGCACAAACCAATAGCACATAAAGACATCAGAGGCATTCCAGAGATTTACAGGCGTGGGTCTGACGTCCATACTTAATGCTCCACGGGTTGAACTCTCCACGCCTCTTACTGGTCTAGTGTGGTATCGACGTCGATAATATACAGCTGGTTTAGTATTGTAGTAAATAAGTTAGTATTGTTTCGAGAGGTCAGTAACTTTGAAAATTTTTCATTATTTTAATTAAATGGGTCATTCTAAAATCCGTTGCAGAAAATGATGTCCCGAAAGTAAAGTATTTTCTTTGCGCTGAGATTTTTGCAAAATTGTAAAGCATTATATGATCATTCTTTAAAGGACACATTATTTTATAACTTTTTTAACATCTAACGCCTTTAATATTGATTAATCATCAATATTTTCATGTAACAGAGCAGTCATTCATGGTAACAGAGCTGTTTTTCATACAAAAAAATTGTGTCCCAGGCCATTATACGAAAATCGTGATACAATTTTATAAAGTCATTTAGATCTTTTTCTTTAAATACTATAGTAATTAAGTAATTTTACCATTTTCTACAAGACGTTTCATACCTGGTAAATGCAATTTATTGAACCACCTACGATTATTTCAAATTTTGTCCCGTTTTATTTCAAATAGTAAGCGTCCGCTCTGTTATCACATATTTTTGGCAGACGCTAAGAGTTGGTGTCAACTTTTCAATAAAAACAGTTGTGTTATTATGTCTACTGCTTTATCTATACTGTTCGTTCCAAGTGAGATAGAGCATATAAGAACCAGTTGTCCTTTGACTGCGATGTGAGGTGCGTGGTTTTATTCCCTTTGTACTCTGTTACCAGCATTTTAAAGTGAAGCGAAAACTAAATCCAGAAAAAGAAGCATAAACTAAAAGAAAAGATTTAGAGAGACATCATAAAAATACGCTTGATAAAAGAAATGACTCCGCGTGACCATCAACAATCTAAAAAAAGATGGCGAGTTGCGAATGCCAAAAAAAAAAGATTGCCAAAGAGCACACGAGTAATTGTGAATACGCCAGAATCAACGCCAGGAGCTGAGACACCATCACCTTCAGTATCTGATATGGCAACACCTATTTTTCACCAAGATTTGTACTCCTCGTCAACTCTCTACTCCTCAACCATCGACTCCAAGAAATGGAAGTCCTAATGCGTCTGCAAAAGCTCGTGGTAGAAAAAAGTAAAGAGAGATAGATCTAAACTATATAGGGCGGACTAAAAGTTTCCGGAACTGGCCAGTTACATAAACAATATTTAAAAGGTAATTACAACATTTGAAAATGTAATTCTTTGGCTGTAGAATGCAGTTTGTTTTATCTGACTGTCAATTGATTTTAAATTGTGGTGCCATTTCAAAAATTGCGTGTATACATTAACATGGAAAATTTTCGTAGTATGATTTTCTACGATTTTAAGTGTATTTTGACAGTTCAGCAGAGGCTAGCTTGGCTTCAATCTGCTTTTAGCGATGAAGCACTATGCTAGATGACTATTTATAGCTAGTTTGCGGAATTCAAGCGCGGTCGTGTCAATCCCAGTGAGGAATCTTGCGATGGTCGCCCGTCCACCGCTGTGAACAACAAAAACATCTATGTTGTGCGCTGTATGATCAAAACAGACAGGCATGTGACCTACCATGACATTTGGGCATCCTTAAACATAGGCATGAGTCAAAGACAATCAATTATACACAAACATTTAGATGTGAGAAAGCTATGCTCGCGGTGGATCTCACACAATTTGATAGAGACTCAAAAAACGGACCGCGTCACTTGGTACAATGCCATGCTTATCAGATTCAACGAAGGGGCGTCAAATTTGGTGTGGGACATAGTAACAGGTGACGCAACATGGATTTATTGCTACGATCCCAAAAAAAAGCAGCAAAGTATGGGTCTTTCAAGATGAGCCGAAACCAACCAAAGCGGCGCGCGTGAAAAGTGCGTCTATTAGCCGATGATTGCTTCTTTTTTAAATAAAACTGTACATGTGGCTATTGTTGCTTTAGAGAATAATCATATCAAATCACCGTGAATAATGACTTATACACGACCATTTGTTTGCCGAAAGTTATTGACGAACTACGTAAAAATAACTATAAACGCCGTATCATCTTGCATCACGACAATGCTAGTTCCCACATGGCCAGACAGACTAACGAATTTTTGAAAAACGTAGAACTTATGAGCTATCCTGCATACAGTCACGACCTGGCGCACCTTGTGACTTTTTTCTGTTCCCAAAAATTAAGAACCAATTACGCGGTCAACGATTTTCATCACCAAAAGAGGCTATTTTATACGTCATCTGAAGTAGACGTAAAAATAGTATTCTTGGAGTTTGTTGACGATGCCGGAAAAGCATTTAAATTGGTCGAAAATAATACATCTTATGAACAATATGAAAGTTTGATAAGAATTGTCCCAGAACCTAAAAAAGTAATTAAAGACAAAATGGTATATTACAATTTCTCGACTCCCGAAATATTTGTAAAATAAAATATCAATTAATTTTGGTTTGATCTCAGTTAGATCACTTAGAACATACAAGCTTTTTTATGTTTAAATGTTATTATATAAAAAAAAGTTTCGAGTTCATAAATTAGCTGTCAAATACAACTATGTTATTGTGCCTACAACTCTGTTACATTTATGTCCCTATTTAAAAAAAAGAGTTAAGGTTATAAAAAGTTGGTACTTTATTTTATATTTTATATATCAGTTATGTACTACTTTTATTTACGAACAATAACATCGTTATGTCTATTATATATCATTCAATTTAAACAATTTAAGGAAAAAATTGTTACATATAAAGCATACAGCGTAACAGAGTATCAATAATTTTAATTATTATTCGTAATTAAGAAACAATACTGTGATTCACCATGTCAAACATGAGAGTAAAAACTTCATTTATGGTAATTCCAAATTAGAATATAAAAAATATATTCTTGTTGTTCAAATAATATTATATGAAAGGTGGTAACAGAGTTGCAATTTTTTTGTACCCTTATCCAGTAAATCCTCTATAAATCTGAAAATATAGATGAATGATCGCGCCCAGCTTAGAAATAGAATTTTATAAGTTAAAGTGTAAATATGAATATCTTTACATGTAAATTATACAAAATATTATTTCTTTTAAAATTTAGATTTTCTGTCGCGTTTTTCTGCAAGGGATTTTAGAATGACCCAAATCTTAACAAACATAGATAGGGGAAAACGCAACAGTTAAGTAATATTAACATGCTTTAAATTTTATATAAGAGCATGTTAATACTAACTGTTGCGTTTTCACCAGATACAAAAAAAAAAAAAAAATAGTGGGCTGTTAAGTTAAAAAATGGTTTACTCAAATCCGAAAGTTCTGGAGATTAGCGCGTTCAAATAAACAAACTCTTAGGTATTATTATATAATATAAACTCTTATAATACGTCCCACTGCTGGGTACGGGTCTCCTCCTCGAAATCAGGCGAGGAGGGTAGTTCAGAACCCATGGACCCATGTGCTCCGTATTGGGACAACGCATTTGTCCAATACGGGTTGATCAACTTCAGAAGCAGGCGATGTTCCCATGTTCAGGTACAAGAAGAAATTTAGAGGAAGCCCCTTCAAGGCAGCGGTCAGGATCTTACCTCTATACCGAGCTATACCTACTAGACCATCGTCGCTCACGACTCAACTATGTTCTGTTCCACCCTCAAAGGCCTTAGGGTATCCTGGAGAATAAAACATGGACTCCCGAGATCTTTAAAGATAAACGTTTTAACGTCCATTGTTATAACTGAGTACGGAACTTAGTAATAGGATTATTTATTATTCATAAACATTTAAGTACTTAATAAAAACAAAACTTCTTTGTAAAACACTTAAATCTCAGCATATTTTTTTAATCGTTACCATGGTTCAGGCCTTGTCGTGGCGGTGGGGCTCAGTAGCCTAGGGTGAGCCCAGCACCTTGGGCGAAGCGAATTGAGCCGAGGGGCTTTTTGTACCCCTCTTATAAGAACTGGGGACAAAAGAGCAGGGGGCAAGGGGTGAGGACGGGAACCTCACCCCATTGTACTGTCCCGACGTTGGGAAAGGTTTTCTGTGGTGCGGGACAACCTCTCTTTAGAGGTGGCGTTGGTCCCCTGAGGGACTGACTAGCCGTCGAGTTTGCTCAACAGATCCGGGGCACCTTACTATAGGCAGCATTGGTGGCACTCGCCGGGTTTTAGTGGATAGAGCTCCCCCGCGTTATGCCTCAGAGCATTTCCCGGCGTTAAAGACTAAAAGAAACATAATTTTTAATGAACCTTTTTATTATGTTATTTGATAAGTTGCTGGCACCTATTATGTTAAATGGTCACCATTATTCAAGAATACTAAAAAATCACCCGACACTAATCCTTATATTTGACCAAGAAAGTTTTCTATAAACAACGTAACAATGCCAGTTGTGCAGGTTTTTGTTTTTCAATAAGAGGGCTTTAGAAAGGCGGCCGTTTATTGTACGTACCATTGACATTTGACACGCTAATTATATAATCAAAATATCCGATTATAGATCAGGTAGAGGCGCGAAATACATTTACACACGCCATATTACATATTGCAATGATTATTCATGGAGTTATGTGCCTACGGCATACAGTTAGGTTCTTCAGACACATCAAAAATTATCACAAAATTCTCTTAAAGACACTGACAAAAGGCTTCAGAAACTTAACAACGACAATAAAATTAAAAAAAAAATATCGACATAACAATATCGATATAAACCAAGCAACATCACTAAAATTATTCAGATGCGTGTTAGATGCGTGTCATGACGTATGTCCCATTTCCTCACGCACGCATGGTACAAGAGAACATGCTCACCAACATGCGTACAACACACTTTATTACAATGCGTGAGTCAAGAAAATATTTGCTTATAAAGCATGTTTTATTAAAACCCTTTTTGTGTAAAGTGCGAAGTAACGTATTGAAGGTTCCTTACAAATAATAGCAGGAATAGCTAAGTACGAAATATATTTTGATATGAGTTTTTTTGTTACTTTCACAATAGAAGAAATATTTTTATCCATATTATAGAGTAAATAGTCTTTTTCAATATTGTAGATAAAAAGTAGGTATCTTTTTCAATGGTAAACTGATTACAAATTTATTCCACTGAGAAGGATCGGACAAACTCAGTGGATAATATCGTCTTGACGTTCATTGTAAGAGACCTGTGTCGAGTAGTGGAAAAGTTTGACGGCGATAATGATGATGACAGTCAGCTAGAAGACCGTTACGTTGTAATGTACTGAACATTTGACATTTATTTGTTTGAATTTATCCGGATTATCTCAAAATCAGCTCGTTAATGCTGCGTCAGTTAATTCATCCCTTAGTATAAGCTAATTCATATACCATTAGAATGCAAATTGTACCCAATCTAAGTGAGTGCGAATATCCTGTTTGTTTCTCCCGTGAAACAGCTTTGCTGTGTTTCGGAGAGAAGGGCAGGTCAGGCAATGTAATTACTAGCACAGTGACTTAAGGTTGAACTAGTCGGTGGCGCGAACTTTAACAAAATGATTGCTATCTCACCTGACATAGTGCGCGAACATGCGTGCTAGAATGAAATGCGCAATGATTCATTCCGAAAATGTCCTTTTAGTAAAACAGTTATTATAGAAAAACTATGAAGTGTATCTTTTTAAAATTAATTTATTTTAACTTTTGAATAACTAAACTATATCTGTACGGGCTTTATTTTTGAGCTTTCGTACTATTTATTTTCGACCAAAGTTGGGCTAAAATCAGTGTTAAAATACGAAAGTTTAGAAGCTTGTATTTTTTAAATGTATATTTTTTTTACGATTTTGGGTACATACAGACATAGGTAATGATGAGATCAATTTATATTATACTTAGTTTTTGATGGTCAAAGTCAAACACTGTAGTAATTATTATTCTGCGTTTGTATGGAAAGATGAGCGACTTGTATAAACTTAACATCTTATGTCTCTGGATAGGCAACACATAAAGAATTGCCTGGGCTAGTTCCAGGTAAACATATTTATGCACTTACACATTAAATTCTTAAATTCTTTTTTTATATTCTTTAATTCTTATGTTCTTGGAATATTGTAACGAATATTAACATACCGTAGATTTCTACTAAACGTTTAAAATTCTCTATTTTCAAAGATCTTTCATCACTATTATAACACAAACGCACAGCACTTTGTACACTGGTAAAAATAAAACCTTTTTACATACAAAGGAGCCACTCCGAGGAGATATTTCACGGAATTGAATCAACGAACCTACGGCCGGCTAATGGACGCGAAGATTGCTACAGCCGCGCGCACAAGTGCCCTGATATTGTCGACTTTTTATTTTATTGTTCCAAGAAAAACGATGAATGTATCTTGATTTTAGCTGCGTGTAGTAAGTAGTATAAAATGGTAACGTTTAAAACTGGAGCTAGTATGTCGAGTGATAAAGTAGTAGTATGGTAGTAGGTAAGAGAAATTGTTCGAAGAAAAAATGTTTAATATGTTCAAAATATTAATAACATAAGATTTTTATAGCATAGGAGGTAATACCCCGGTCGTGTCGTCCTAATTCGCCTGCATTGCACTACCCTATACATTTAATTTCAACCAGCAATTATTGTAAGCAATAGTTTTTATCACTCGACTGTACTCGGATCGTGCGCTAGGAACGGAAACTGTAAGAGGTACCGTCTGCTACCTTGTACTGGTCATCTTAATATAATAATGCGTTTTCGACACGTAGGTACACATGAGCTTAGACAGGACAGATGAAATGACGTCTTGGTCACTTGTACTTGGTGTGTGCTACAAACGAAGACTGCGAGCGGTTCCGTATACATGCGACAAAAAATAATGGTTTTAGGCAAGGCATGATGGATTTTTGCTAAAGCTTGCCTTATGGGTAAACAGGGCCTCGGTTTGCCCACTAGCCAGTAGCTGGTAAGCGGGCCTCGGTTTGCCCACTACCCAGTAGTCGGTAAACAGGGCCTTTACTTGCCCACTAGTCAGTAGCCGGTAAACAGGGCCTCTGTTTGTCCACTAGCCAGTAGCCGGTAAACAGGGCCTCTGTTTGTCCACTAGCCAGTAGCCGGTAAACAGGGCCTCTGTTTGTCCACTAGCCAGTAGCCGGTAAACAGGGCCTCTGTTTGTCCACTAGCCAGTAGCCGGTAAACAGGGCCTCTGTTTGTCCACTAGCCAGTAGCCGGTAAACAGGGCCTCTGTTTGTCCACTAGCCAGTAGCCGGTAAACAGGGCCTCTGTTTGCCCACTAGCCAGTAGCCGGTAAACAGGGCCTCTGTTTGCCCATTATCCTTTACCCACTTCCTTTACATTTGATTTTTAGCAGTATCCGGATTGATTATGATTATTTTTATAGTAGCATTATACTAGTTAAAGATTATTTTAAATCTGACGAGTAGTTTCGAAGATTGCCTCCTACATACAAACTCACAAATATGAGGCAATGGTATATAATATAAGAATAGGCACGCAATAGGCAGACTGCTTTTTTTTGCTTAATTTAATTTTTCGAAAATCTTATTGTCACAATTAATATTTCTCAACGTCTATAAATCAACAATAACAGGATAACAGACAGCAGTTTGGAACAACAGTTGTTACAAAACAACACAACAGGATAATTTATTATTATAAAACAGCCGTTATCGCCATCACTACTCTTTATTATATCAGTGTAAATAGTAATATATTATCTCCTCAGTATTATAACATCGAGGTTGTTCTTTACACGTTCCAATTATGGCGACTACGTTCCAAAAACGAATAAGTTAAAACAGCCCTACTAGTATATAGTAGATATCATCATCATCAGATATCCATCCACTGCTGAACATAGGCCCCCTCCATAGATATATCACTATTGTAAACGACTGTTATTTAGTACATGTACAATATTCTTATATTGTTCTAGCTACTAGCTGTTCCACGCAGCTTCGCCCGCGTTAACTTACTTAATTTAACTCCTATTAATCACGGCGTGATATATAACATATAGCCTTCCTCGATAAACGGGCTATATAACACTGAAATAATTTTTCAAATCGAACCAGTAGTTCCTGAGATTAGCGCGTTCAAACAAACAAACTCTTCAGCTTTATATATTAGTATCGATATACTAGGGATCGCTAGTTCCTCGCGACTAGATTAAGGAAGTGCGTTTTAAGTAGGAAGCGGCAATTAGGTCTCGACTAGATACAACACTGGATCTTATTACTTTAGTTTAGCTTACACTTTTATAAGTACTTCACTACCCCACCATGGTTCAGGCCTTGTCGTGGCGGTGGGGCTCAGTAACCTAGGGTGAGCGGTGCACCTTGGGCGAAGCTAATTGGGCCGAGGGGGCTCTTTGTACCCCTCTTATAAGAAGAGGGGACAGAAGAGCAGGGGAAAGGGGTGAGGATGGGAACCTCACCCCATTGTACTGTCCCAACGTTGGGAGGGGTTGTTCTGTGGTGCGGGACAACCCCTCTGTGGAGGTGACGTCGGTCCTTTGCGGGACTGACTAGCCGTCGAGGTGCCCTGTTTGTTTTCTAGATCCGGGGCACCTCACCAAAGGCGGCATTGGTGGCACTCGCCGGGTTTTAGTGGGTAGAGCTGCGTCCATTTACCAGCTGTCGGGCGCAGCGAGTCCCACATACCCGCGTGGGGAGACCCACTCCCCCGCGGGATGCCTCAGAGCATTTCCCGGCGAAAAAAAAAAAAAAAAAGTACTACACTAGCTCTCGCCCGTGATTTTGTTCAGACTTTTACGAGTTTTGTGTATAATAGTCTTTCGATTTGACGGCTGGGATTGAAGTCGAATAGCAGACTAGATAACGGTTACGTAAGTTGAGTGAAAGGTCAAGGTTCGAATTTCGAATAAGACAACTATTAAAATTATTATTAGAAAAGGGCCAAATTATATTTGAAAGGCCGGTTGAAACGATTTTTGCCCCCTCTTCTATAAAAAAAGTGCGTGCGTACAAAGTGCACATGTCAGAAGTGAAACTTATTTGGCAAACTAATTTTTAAATCTCGTTTATATTTATACTTTTTTTATGTTAGTTGGATAGGCAAACTGGCAAACGTACCACCTGATGTTAAGTGGTTGACGTCGCCCATGAACTTAAACTAATATACCTGGAACGAGCCCAGGCAACTCATTTATGTGTTGCCTATCCTGAGACATAAGATGTTAAGTCTCTGTGCCAGCAATTACACTGCCTGTCTTGCCCTTCTCTCCGAAACACAGCAAAGCTGTTTCACGGGAGAAATAAGCAAGATGGTGGTACCCATGCAGCCGGGAGCGCGGCACAGCGTTTTCCTCCCACCGGTAACTACTAATCTAAAGCTTTAAATTTCCAAGACTAGCGATGCGACGTTCGCTCTATCTCACTCCTCTCTCGATCTTTCTCACTCGCTTGCTCCCTACTCTCACTCCATGGCTAGATATGTGCGTGATGCTACTTTCCCCTTTCTTACTCTCTTTCAATCGGTCTCAACTCTTCTTGGACACAAACGTTGCACATTTTCTTGACGTTACATCCGTAAAAATTTTACCGTCATGCGCGCAAAGAAGTTTTACTTCAAAAATGTTATAATCTGAATATAGCAGGCATAGTGATAATGTAGGTATATTGTATGCTGTTTGTATTTAGTTTTTTTTGTCCATACTTTAGCTAGACCTAGCTAGCATCCAGAATCTAAAGTATGGACAAAAAAGTATAAAAGGAATATATTATATACCGGGTGTATTTATTTAATCTTTAAAGATTAAACCCTAATAATATACTATTTATATACTATATAATGCATATAACCATTTATCTCAGAAACGTGTTTTAAAGAAAATTGTAGGTCTTGTGTATTTTGCAAACCCGCAATGTATTAGTAAAAACTAAAACGATGAACGACTAAAGCGATAAATCGCGCTGAAGACGCCCGCGGTGCGGGAGTTCGTTCACCTCGTGCATGCGGCGGACGCTATCAGCAGATTCAGTCCGCTAGCCGGCGTGAAACATAAACCATAAACATTGCTGTTTTTTTTCAAAAACCATTATTTTAAAGCATTATCATCAAATTCCTGTAAAATTATGTTTACTAAACCGGATTATACAAAAAAAAAAGAAAAGGCAACCAAATAAAAAGAAAACGCGTTTTTTTTTCTCTTGTATCATGATGCCTGACATGTCAGGCTATGCCAACACTATCATACCTCTTCGTTTTCGCAAGCGTTCCAAATACACCCGGTATACATATATACTATATTTTCCTATATAATTCTTAAAGGCTTACCAAATGGTAATCTATTAATTTAGTAAAAAATATAAGTACCTAAGGATAGTGTAAGATATTCGCGAAAAACATCTACGGTACGTATTTATGTGAAAATTATGAGCATTGAGGTTGTTTACAGTCGAGGAAAATATATCTCGTATTGTGCGGTGTTTGATATATTTTTATCTGCGAAAATAGCTGAATACTTTAACAGTGTACAGGATGGTAATGTTACATATAATGAGGTAAATAAAAGTCGAGAACATAGAACCACAGATAAATCTTTCATATCTTTCTTTCTTCCTTTATGTTGCTTGTTTTTTATGTTAGTTGGATAAGCAAACTGGCAAACACAGAAATTGCCCAGGCAACTTTTTTATATGTTGCCTATCCTGAGACATAAGATGTTGTCTCGGTGCCAGTAATTAGCGAGATGGTGGTACCCATGCAGATTGGAGTGCACAGCGCAACCCTCTCCCACAAATTGAATAAAAAGTGCAAGTATTAAAAAATACCCCTGCGAGACATATTTTGGCACTAGAACTCCGCTATTATATTTTTTATAATTATTCACAGTATTACTTGCAAGTAAATGGATACTAAATACATAAAAATATTATGAACCCCATGAGATCGACAACATAATATCCATATTGCCTCTGAGGTGATACTGTTGCCTGCAGATCCGGGACCCTCAGAAACCAGTTGATGGCGCTCGCAGTGGTTTTAGTTTAGGTAAGGCACTCCCAGGTGCGTCTCTCACATGGGGTAGGGAATTCCCCGAGGAACCTGGCTACATGCCTAAATGCATTTCTCTGCGTTATAAAGAAGAAAACATAGTATCGATCTAACATATCTCGATTTTTATGTAAAGATCAACCAAAAAAGGCAATGAATATTAATTATGTACTGCCAAACGAATTGGTGGCCCATTGGGGGGATAGGGAAAAGGAGAGCGGCGCATCTGCGTAGCCTTGGTTGTGCGGATGCGTATGGGCGTCGGCGCCGTGAGGTTCTGACTGCTCGTTTGCCCCCTTGTATCATCATCGTACCATCTTTTTAGAGGCGAACAAAAAAAGTGTTACAGGTTTAGTTAACTTTCTCTTTAGACGTTTCTCTTTCGTTTAAAGTCCCATTTTGCTATTATGCTTTGTATGATTTTCATTAACAATTTTTGCAGATATTGTAATTAACTCATTTCCAAAGCGTCACTTGAAATACATCATGCGATCATGATGAATATATTAATGTTGATTATGTAAATGAGTATTGCAGAGGTGAGAGTTTAATGAAAATACTCAGACACTTGAGCTCCTTCAAGTACTTGATTAAATACGCTTCAAACTTTGTGGGTGATATATACTTCTTACTTTAAAACTCACATAGAAGTTATCATCACGTGTACGGGTGATGATGATGAAGATCGATAGTCAGGATTTCGGAGACACTTAAGTTTAGCAGTGGATTAAAGGTTACCTGATGACGATGAGGATTCGCGATCACTGAACACACTGACACAGGAAGACCAAAAGGGTCTGCGAAATTTAGGCGCGGAGGGTGCTGGGCTGTAGTTCGCAGATGCGCTGGCCCAATGCGGGTTGGTGAACTTCACACACCTTTAAAGACTTAATCTCGTCAGGCATGCAGGTTTCCTCACGATGTTTCCTTCACCGGTGAGCAAGCGATGGTCTCAGGTTGAGGTGCACGTAGGCATTTCGAAAAACCCATTTAAAGGGGGATCAGAATCGAACCGGGACCTCTTCAGTCAAGAGGTCGAACCCATACCCACTAGTGATTAGACCATCGTCGCGCATGAATTGAATGAATATTTATTTATATTAATATTGAAAAAGTTTTATTGCAATTATTCTGTTATAGTCTTGTTTCATCATCATCAGACGCCCGCCCACTGCTATCTCTTTTAACACACACCAAGACGGACGATTTCCCGGTAGAGGTGAACTAGCTGTGCTCGCAGCATCGACCGCGTTAACTCACTTTTGCAGCCGTATAATACGGGGATAAAATATGACCTATGTTATTCGGTAAAAATATAGCTTTCTAATGGTAAAATAATTTTTAAGAAGTAGTTTTTCAGTTAAATCGAAACAAACAAACAAATATAAAATCTTTCCTTTTATAGATTTAGATAAAATACCTGAAAATGATGATTTAACGAACTGTACCCCTAATGACTTATCATTAGCTGCCGGCTCGGGTCCGGTAACAGAGATTGATGAGTTGCTTAATTGGAAAAATCTGACGCCGGTGCAAGAACAATTAGATAAATCGAAACGATTTCGACAAAGGGGAAGTAATCATCATCATTATCATTGTCATCATCAACTACATCGTCATCATCATTGTTAGCCCGCATTCATCTACAGACAGCAATATCTCAGAAACATGTAAGATATTTTAAACTGACTTCAAAAAGTAAAAAGAGTGAAATTATTATTATCGTTAGTTAAAATTTAGTGTATGTATGATTAAATTCCTCGAAAAATTGGATAAGCAGTTAGGGTTCGGTTAGTTAATACAAACGAATATAATACAGATAATATAAAAATCATACCCCTAGCTTTTCTATGAGAAAGTTATACGTGTAGGTACCGGATATTTTTTTTTATGATATTTATTATGTTTAAATAATTTTCGATTTAAATCTTTGTACATATAATAACTGGCCTGTTGGTCTAGTGGTTAGTGATCCTGACTACTAAGAAGATCGTGGGTTCGATCCCCACTCAGGACAAATGTTTGAGTGATGAGCATGATCATTTGTTCTGTGTCTGGGTGTAATTTATCTATAATATGTATGTATTTAGAAATATATAAGTACGTTGTCTGCTTGTCATAAGAGCAGGCTCTGGCCGATGGCCGTGTGTGAGTGTTGATTATTATTATATTTTTGTATATTTGTCGCCCACCATCATGTCATCATCATCAGCCTTTTTTTTCTTCTTTTACGCCGGGAAATGCTTTGAGGCATCCCGCGGGGGAGTGGGTCTCCCCACGCGGGTATGTGGGACTCGCTGCGCCCGACAGCTGGTAAATGGACGCAGCTCTACCCACTAAAACCCGGCGAGTGCCACTAATGCTGACTTTGGTGAGGTGTCCCGGATATAGAAAACAAACAGGGCACCTCGACGGCTAGTCAGTCCCGCAAGGGACCGACGCTACCTCCACAGATGGGTTGTCCCGCACCACAGAACAACCCCTCCCAACGTCGGGACAGTACAATGGGGTGAGGTTCCCATCCTCACCCCTTGCCCCCTGCTCTTCAGTCCTCTCTTTTTATAATAGAGGTACAAAGAGCCCCATCGGCCCAATTAGCTTCGCCCAAGGTGCACCGCTCACCCTAGGTTACTGAGCCCCACCGCCACGACAAGGCCTGAACCATGGTGGGGCATCATCATCAGCCTGTGTGACTCATTATGACGAAGATCTGTCGTGGCGTGCTTCGGGAGAGACCTTTGTTTAGCAAGGAACCGATTGAGGTGATGATGTTTCAAATTACTGAACAAAGAAAATGTACAAAAGGAGCTAATTTTCTTATTGAATTTTTCTCCCGCTTACAAAATTGTAAACCTTTTTACATTAACTTACAAACAAGAGAAAGTTAATAACCGAGATTTTTTATAAAACTCGTAAAGTATGGTGAAGACAAGAAGTTGGCAACCGGAGATTGAGAAAGTTGGTCTTTGTTTCGAGTTGAGAATTTAGTTCTTGAGGGATATATTTTTACCGTGGATATGGTATGGCATGCGATATTTATAGTTGAATAGAAAAACTAGCAGAAGTGCCTGATAATAAGTGGAGTGCGTCGTCCAAATATCTCATTCGTTGGCTGTCTTGGATTTCAAACTGCCTATACCTATTTCCAAAACATGGCAAAGAAGAAATGAGCAAGATGGTAAACTAAAGTGGCTGTTTCACAGAAAACCTGATAAATCCTGAAAATTCATTGATATTATCTGCAGTATATATGTATATACAGAGTATATAGTGAGTGTAGTAGGCTAGCCAGAGGTCTATTCCACAAAAAATAACTGAAGAAAAGTCTGGATTTCGAGATGTTAGAATTTTTCATTTTTTTTAAATGAAACGATTTTTTCTTTTTACGTAACAAAATTGACACAAAAAAATTAACGTAAAGTAGGTAACTTTACTTATTTTTTTTAATTCTGAACTCATTGTAATAGGTAATAGTTGTTTGAGTAAACTAATCATTAGTCGGACATTGGTTTAAAGTAAAAAAAGGCAGTTTAGGCACATTAGTCTAGCTAGGAAATTCGTAAAAAATAATTTGGTGTTGTCGCTGATAATTTTGAGAATTTAAATTAATAATGTTTTTTTCGCTGCAAACTCCACCTTCGTACTTGTTTCTTCGACACTCGTTTGCTCAAAGTTTGTCTGGAAGAGATCGCTTTAGCGTGTTTTATTTATTTATTATTATTATTTTTCAAAATTTTACCGGGTTAATCGACTTCGACAGGGTTTTTTTCTACCAATAGTATTTAAATCAGATTTGTTTAGTTCTTTCCCATTAAACTATGGGCTTAAAAATAGACAATTTCTCTCAATTTTCACGTTGGCGCATTCTCTTCTTATTCTAAAAAAAGTCTACACGTGGGAAGGTTGCACGGAGATAGTCTTCCCACCTGGGTAATGGACGACTAACACTTCGTCTACCTAAATGCGACCTCCACTCTTGAACCCTATTGGTCTATCGGTCATCCATTTCCTGAGTGTGGGACCCAGCCTACTGCCATTTCCACGAGATTATTCTTCGCGTAATACCGCTAACGTTAGTTCTCTGACGGATATCTTATTTTCGAATCCTATCTACCAAAGAGACATCCAGCAAAATCAAAATCATTTTTTTTTATTTAAATAGTACCAATACAGTATCTTTTTGAACGTCAACTGAATCTACCATCGGTACTAAGGCAAGTCCACTGAGAAGAACCGGCGAAACAAACTCATGGAACTTTCCGATATTTGGCCAAAAAATTGGACTAATAAGCAATAATAATAAGAAGTGATTAACGCGTTAAAATAAACAAACAAACTCATAAACTTATTATGTTGATTTTAGCTAATGATTACAACAGGTTACTTAAGTGTTTAAGGGAGGCCAATGTTTAACTGTGGAGTGATCCCTTTTTTTTTCTTTAACACCGGGAAATTGCTTCGAGGCATCCCGCGGGGGAGTGGGTCTCCCCACGCGGGTATGTGGGACTCGCTATGCCCGAAAGGTGGTAAGTGGACGCAGCTCTACCCACTAAAACCCGGCGAGTGCCACCAATGCCGCCTTTGGTGAGGTGTCCCGGATCTAACGAGGAAACAGGGCACCTCGACGGCTAGTCAGTCACTCAAGGGACCGATAACACCTCCACAGAGGGGTTGTCCCGCTCCACAGAACAACCTCTCCCAACGTCGGGAGAGTACAATGGGGTGAGGTTCCTGTCTTCGCCCTTTGCCCCATGCTCCTTTGTCCCCTATTCTTATAAGAGGGGTACAAAGAGCTCTCTCGTCTCAATTAGCTTCGCCCAAGGGGCTGGGCTCACCCTAGACTGCTGAGCCTGTCAAGGCCTGAACCATGGTGGGGGAGTGATGCCTGCTGATTATATTGATGGGTTGTTACTAGAGATAAATCTTGTTATAAGGTAGTTTATTCGGCAGTAATGTTATTTTATGTCCAGACGCGGTGAAGCTGCCACGATAGTTGAGGGGACATCAAAAACATGGCCTTCGTATGTTTTATTTGGGCAGTAAACTTTACTCGGCCAGGACGTGAGATCAACGATACTAAACTATTGAGCATGATAGTTTATGATAATTAAGTTATTTTTAGTAAGTATCTACGATGAAAAATCCCATCTCAAATAGTTTTATAAAACCAGTCATAGGGACTGCCGCATAGATGAAGCCCTTCTCCTTCCACCAGGGGCTACTCTTCAGATCGGAGGGGTGGGGGTCAGGACGAGCCCCCATATTAAATATCTGGGGCTCGTCCTTGACGGAGGGTGGACACAAGAAAGGCTCCACAGAACAATGATTCTCACAACTGGATTTTTACGGCATTCCCTGCCTCGCACAACAAATATATGAAATCAGCTGCCACCTACGGCGTTTCCGAACCGATACGACTTAGGGACCTTCAAGAAAAGAGCATACTCATATCTGAAAGGCACAGGCACATACAATGCACCTGCTAATCTTCTGGTGTAGCGAGTGTCTGTGGATGTCGCTTTTCACTTACTATCAGATGAAGCGACTGTCCGTTTGCCCCATTTATAAAAAAATCAGTAACTATAGACTAATTTCCCTCATATCCCACGCCAATAAAATCATGCCGCATATCATCAACTCTAGGCTCCAAGCACACTTGTTCCAAAAAATAGCTTCGGAACAAGCTCATTGCTCCTTGTTCGTTATTTGCTATTTGCCATTTGCCATTTGCCATTTGCCATTTGCCATTTGCCATTAGCCATTAGCCATTAGCCATTAGCCATTAGCCATTAGCCATTTGCCATTTGCCACTTGCCATTTGCCATTTGCCATTTGCCATTTGCCATTTGCCATTTGCCATTTGCCATTTTCTATTTGCTATTTGCTATTTGCTACTTGCTACTTGCTATTTGCTACTTGCTATTTGCTACTTGCTATTTGGTACTTGCTATTTGCTACTTGCTATTTGCTACTTGCTACTTGCTATTTGCTATTTGCTATTTGCTATTTGATATTTGTTCCGGCAAATCTCTGAAACGGCTGGGCCGATTTCGACGGGTATCGTCATCAGATAAAAAAAGACTTTCACTGACTGTCTTTTTTTATCTGATGAAGGCTTCTGAAGTCTCAGACTATAAAAATAATAGCACGATACTAGCACGACTGTAAAAATATAAATGACATTCAATACTGTAATATTAATAAGAAAATCAATTTAGATGGGACTGTAATTTAATAATGTATTTCTAGAGATACATTACATTACGTCTTCTTTTACTATGGAAGAGACAAACAAGTTTGTTTTAAATCAAATTAGATCCAAATTGAGTTGGCAGCTATTTACACAGAAACAATTGAGGATGAAACAAACTGAGTTACTTTTGATTAAATGCAAATTTGGTCTGTAGATTAGTGTACTAAGGTAAAATATATTACAGTGTGCAAATATTGAACCGACTTTCACAGTTAATACGGTTCAAATATAAAACTTTATACAGGATGTCCCAAAACTCAACGATAATCTGGGACCGGATGAATGGCCAAGTTACACCAGTTCCGGGAAAAATAAAATAAAAATTCCATATCACTCAGTTCAGCGATAATAGACAATTTTGTAAAAAAGTCGAAATTCGACATCCTTGGTCACAATTTCGCTGTGATTTTTTTAATTTCGTGATCTTCATTAACGATGCTTTTAATCGCAACTAAGAATTAATGCAAAAAACATTGTTAATTGAATAAAATAAGTTAAGTTTTAGTGAGTCATGGTTCACAAAAATATTGTTAGTTAACTTTGACACTTCATTTTGAAAAAAAAATGTACTACACTACCCTTGGCAAGTTATTTCAAAAGATGGCGCATTTAATCAAGACTAAAAAATGGTGCAACACTAGCCACTTTTCTTACCATTAAAAGAATATTTCTATTTCTATCTATTAAATTAGAGTTCAGAAGGAGAGTGATCAGCCGCGCCATCTTGGCGTTCATTAACCCTAGATTCATAACCTTATGTGAGAGTTACATTATTCATAACCATTCATCTCACAGACGAATAAATCAGATATATAATATAAAAATTGATAGAAATTTCCAAAAATCTATCTTTAAAAGGAGAACAACGCATCTGCATAACTTTTAGTTGTACAGAATATGTCTATGGCCGTTGGTAGTCATCATAAGGCCCCGAAATATATTATTTATAGTAAAAGTATTAAATATATTTTCGTTGTCAGGTACCTGTAACACAAGTTCTTCGAGAACTTACCACGGGACCAGATTGACGTGGTGTAAAAGCGTCCATAGACATAATATTATATTACATATAATACATATTACATAAGTCTTTATTTACAAAAAAATTTCCAATTTACTTCTTCCGACAAGCAGCTTTGTTGCTTCGGTAATAAGTGCAGGACAGTAATTACTGCTGGCATGGAGACCTAAGTGGTTCTTAGAATAGGCAACGTATGAATCTGCCTTGCCACAATAAGGACTAAACTCATTTATGTTCAGTAAAAAATGTCTCTGCTTCACTGGGTTACGTGACCAAGTCACCTGCTTTTGCCCATCAGCTCATCCCTTTTTTACTCCCTTTCCCAAAAATTTCCAGGATAACCGTAGTTCACATTCCAAGCCCGAGTAAAACCAATTACAAGGGGTCCTTATGTTTTTAATAACATCGCCGTGGGCGGCCCGCGTTTCCAAAATGGCGGCGATTTAATAAAACTTCAATGTTAATATTGCCCACGTAAATGTTGGGTATCTTATTTGTTTAATAGCCGATGCCCGAGGGCTCATCATCATCATCGCTTATATGTTCCACTGCTGGGCACGAGTCTTCTCCTCGAAATCAGGCGCGAAGGGTGTTGGGCCATAGTAAGAAAGTTCGTAACTTTGTTTTGTAAGAGGTAGTGCCATGCTGCTTTGCAGCCAAATTTGCCTGCAAGACGGTGATACCTCTCGCTCAAATAATACCGGCATAAAGTGGTAGCTACGCTGTCACGTTTCATGCGGTTTGTAAGTTTCCGGTGGCCCATTGGGGAGGGGGGATATGAAAAAGGAGGGCAACGCATCTGCATAATCTCTGGTTGTATGTATATATGTATGGGCGTCGATCGTCGCTAAAAGGCTACGACTGCTCGTTTGCTCTCCTAGTATGTACATTGAAAAGTTCACCGATGCTCTGGTCTAATGCGGGTTAGTGACCTTCAAAGACCATTAGGCATGCAAGTTTCCTCACGATGTTTTCCGTCTGAACTTCTAGGACGAAGTCGAAGGAAGAAGTCAGGTTATTCGGTTTTATATAATTTCCTCCAAAGTTAAATTAGCGAGACCTACAGAGTTCCAAAAAACGTTTAAATCAGTTTTCGTTAATGACTTTCCGGTAATTTCTATGGCAAATTACTTTTAACTTAACTCCTGAGAGATCATAGAATTTCGACATGAATACATAATTGAGATGGATGGAGGTAGAATGAATGAATCTATACTAATAAAATAAAGCTGAAGACACATCTTCAAATCTTAATAAACCGCGATAAAATCCGTAAAAATTGTTTTATTATAAAGCTGAAGAGTTTGTTTGTTTGAACTCACTAATCTCAGGAACTACTGATCCGTTTAGAAAAATTCTGTGTTATATAGCCCATTTATCGAGGAAGGCTTTAGGCTATATAACATTACGCTGTTACTAATAGGACTTATGTATGGAAACGCGGGCGAAGCTGCAAGCCACAGCTAGTATAATAACGGCTGTTAGAGTCAAGTGGTCTCCAGAGGTCGCAGATTTGATTTCCGATTTACTTGCGATGGACCAACTTAAAAACTATTTAAGTTTTCAACGTTAAGGTGGTGGTAAATCCTGGTACCATTTCACTGTTCTTCCCGCCTATTAAAAAAAATAGCGAAAATAAGTAATGCAGGATATCTTTATTTATATAATTCTTGTGTGCGTGTGTATGTCACTGAACTCCTCCTAGACGGCTGGACCGATTTTGATGAAATTTTTTATGTGAGTTCAAGGGGATTCGAGGATGGTCTAGATTCACAAAAAAAAATTTTACAGGACAACGTCTGTCAGTGCCACTAGTTTTCTATATAATTCTGTATTTAAGCAAAGATCACCCGTTAAACAAAGGACGTAAGAGCTACTCTGTGATTAGAGTCTGAAGTAATATTATAAGGAAGTATTTGATTTATTTGTTTGTCAAGATTTAGCTCAAAAACAATTCCACCGATTATAAAAATTCTTTCACCATTAGAAAGCTACATTTTTACATAGCCTATAATTTATTCCCGTATTCCCACGGGGACAGGAACTATGCGGGTATAACCTTTTGTGTGTGCGTGTGTGTGTGTTTTTTTCTTTAACGCCGGGAAATGCTTCGAGGCATCCCGCGGGGAGTGGGTCTCCCCACGCGGGTATGTGGGACTCGCTGCGCTCGAAAGCCGGTAAGTGGATCTCAGGGACTCGACTGCTAGTATAGGGACTGCCCTTAAGGGACTGATGCCACCTTCATAGAGGGGTTGTCCCGCACCACAGAACAACCCTTCCCAATATAATTACAATGGGGTGAAGTTCCCGTCCTCGCCCCTTGCACTCTGCGCTTTCGTCCCCTCTTCTTATAAGAGGGGTTTAAAGAGTTCACTCGGATGCGGGTATAACCTAACCTAATCTATAACGACAGATGGAATAAAATAAAGAAATGACAGCGTCATGCCGTTTGCCGTCACGCCATTCAAGTCCTTACTCCCAAAACACTAATAGACGTTAAAAAATGTCTTCAATTTGAACGAAATTCGAACCCGAAACCTTTGCAATCTCTGTCAATATCCTATTAGTAGGTCAGTAGGTCTGGAGGGTAAATTCCATCAGCCATCTGGGCTCCCGACGTGAGCAGAATCCGGATGAGCATCAATACAACCCCTTTACCCGGAAAATTGGTAAAATTCTTTTTGGAGGTGTTTCAAATTATAGGAGGAATAATTCCTTTAGTTCGGGATGTAATTAATATGTGATGAGGAGAGTAAATTAAGACACTGTATTATACTGTCACAGAATCTATTATATCCATATGCAGCTCACGCGTGGACAATAATTTGTCGTGGCCTGCAATGAGGACTCGAATCGAGGAGGAATCGAAAAATGAGAAATCGTGTTAGTGGGTGACGTCTATTTAATTCCTTCAGTATATCCTTTATTATCCTTTACCGGTGGGAGGGAAGCGCTGTGCCGCGCTACCAGCTACATGGGTACCACCATCTTACTTGTTTCTCCCGTGAAACAGCTTTGCTGTGTTTCGGAGAGAAGGGCAAGACCGGCAGTGTAATTACTGGCACCGAGACTTAACATCTTATATCTCAGGATAGGCAACACTAAGTTGCCTGGGCTCGTTCCAGGTATACTCTTTTATGTTCATGGGCGACGTCGACCACTTAATACCATCAGGTGGTACGTTTGCCAGTTTGCCTATCCAACTAACATGAAAAAAAATCCTTTAAAATTCCATAAAAAATCAATAATCAGGATTTTAGATAAAGGGTTACAATTAAAATATTTTTAAAAGTGTTTTATTAAATTGACTTGTGTCTAAAAATAATTTTATTGATTGATTAGAATTTATCCTTACTAATCCTTACTAGTCCTTACTAATATTATAAATGCGAAAATAACTCTGTCTGTCTGTCTGTTTGTCTGTCTCTTCTTCACGCCTAAACCACTGAACAGAGTTGGATGAAATTTGGCACAAAAATAGTTTAAAACCCGAGAAAGGACGGGATTTATGCGGGTTAAACACCGGGACTGTCTATCTTCTGAACCACGGAACAGATTTGAGTGAAATTTGATATAAAGATACTTTGAAACATAACGTAGGACTTAAAATAGTTCTTATCCTGAAAATCCCACGGGAACGGAAACTATGTAGGTAAAACTCCAGGACTGTCTATCTTCTAAACCATGGAACAAATTTGGGTGAAATTTGATATGAAATACTTTGGAACTTAACGTAGGACTTAAATTTGTTGTTATCATGAAACGGGAGTTGTGCAGCTAAAACGCCGGGGCTGTGTATTTCTTATTTTAAAACACTGAACCGATTTGAGTGAAATTTGATATTTCACTCACATCATTTATACACCTTATGATGTATAAATGTAACAAAAAGTTTTTTAGATGTGTCAATAGATAGCGTTAACACAAAATATATATCATGCTATCTATTACACGATGCGGATCCTTAAGAGGATCGCACCTTTGTATTACGCGTATACACGCGTTTTTTTAATGAATACTTTTTTAATATATTAGTAATTTATCCAAAATGATTTATTAATAGAATTCATGATATTATAAAAAAGGAATACCTATATAATATAATAATAAAATATATGAACAAAAATATAACATTTCTTTTTTGCAGTTTTTTTTGCTGGTAGTAGGTACTGATTTGAATTAAAATATGTATCATAGGGTAGTTTCGAATAACTTCCCCACCATTAGATCTGAGCCTTGTCGCGGCGGTGGGGCTTAAGCCCGGGGTGCAATCCAGCACCTTGGGTGACCAATCGGATCCGGGGCGGCAGTTGGTTTTGGCCACTGCCGGCCAAGCCGCTCCCCGGTACGTAGTACCGGGGGTGGTGGTCGCCATCTCACGTCGAGATGGGGACCGCGAGGAAGAAAACCTCTCTAAAAAATTACCCCAATCCCAAGATAAGCTCAGGTGCGCGGCGAGGGGATGAATGACTGGAGGGTCTCCAGTCGTTAGCGCACCATTGTTTTTTGACGACTACGGGTTTGCTCAACCCTAATGAGTACACATTTTTCAAAATGGAACCGAGCAAAATGGAAAATAGTCCCCGGGCGGGTCCCCGAAAGGGGGAATCCCGCACCACGCCGGAATCGGCGGAGGTCTGCCCCACGTATTACGGGGGGGGGGCACAATTTGCTTCGAGGATTCGGCTAATCCGGATTCTCGCGACCTGGCTACACTAACGGACAACGATGCATGCGATATGGCAACTGGTGATGTGGTGAGTGCGAGCGACTCCGCTGGAAGTCGGAGGTCAACGCGCTCGAAGAAGAAAAGGACCCGGCTAACATCGTCGGATGATGAGACGGAGAGCGAGGCGACCGTAAAAGGTAATGCCCACGCATTCCGCAAGACGCCCCCGACAAAACGGGGAAGAGGTCGGCCGCCTACAACTGGCAAATATGTCGGACTGGCCAAAGCCAAAAGAGACCTGGCTGCGGCGGAGAGAGAGGCGATGGAGCAGGAGGCTGAGCAGAGTGCTGCGAGTCTTGCGCGAAGCTTGCGCCCATCCCGCCTCTCAGAGACATCTGTGTTGGAGGTGGCCCCAGATCGGACGAGTATCGAGACGGCGAGCGATCTGGGGTCAACCATCAACAAGGCCCTGGAGACCATCACAGGAGTCCGCTTCAGGTCCAAAAACCTGAAAGGCGCCATGGTAAGAGCACTAAAGGACGCCACGGAGACAATCCAGGAGGCAACGGTGGCGCTCATTGACCGCACGTCGTCCGTCGAGACGCGGGCACTGGAGGCGGCCAATAAAAGGCTGTCGACAGAGGTGGCTGAGCTACGCCAGGAGCTTGCGACGCTTCGGAGTGAGCTGGCCTCCTCCCGCCAACAGCCGGCCGTGGCCATGACGCCGCCGTCACCCAATCTGGAGGAGATCGTCCAGAGGGCGATGCGCGAGGCGGTAGCCCAGTCGAGTGCGCGGCTCAATGCAAGGCTCGAGGGCCTGGAGTCCAGGCTCCTGCCTGAGCCACGGTCTCGCCCGCCTCTCGCAGCGGACAAACGGCTGGTGGTGGCAAGGCCAATACCAGCAATGAATCCGGGGCCGTCAGGCACGCCCAAAAAGGCGCTAAAGAAGACGGTGCCCGCGGCATCGACGACATTGATGCCGCCTGCGAACTCAGGGCCTTCGGCCACCCTTAAAAAGGTGGCAAAAAAGAATAATAAGGCGACGGCCAAAGAAGCCCCACGAAAAGAAGCAGCACATGGAGGTGATGGTGACGGGTGGATGACCGTCAAAAAGAAAAGCCACAAAGCGGCACCGCCGCCAGAGAAGAAGGGTCCGCCTAAACTACGCACCCCCAACAGTTCGGTTGTGGTGGTGCAGTTGCAGCCGGCGGCGGCTGAACGTGGGGTGACGTATGCCAACGTGCTGGGGAAGGCGAAATCTGGGATACGCCTTCCCGAACTCGGAATAGAGCCGTTCCGCTACCGTAAGGCGGCCACGGGCGCCCGCCTTTTAGTGCTGCCCGGTGCGGCCAGCGGAGAAAAGGCTGACTCCCTAGCCCAGAAAATACGGGAAGTGGTCGGGGACGACATCGTCAGGGTCTCCAGGCCTACAAGATGCGTGAGCGCTCGCATCTCTGGCCTGGATGACTCGGTGACCAAAGACGAGATCGTCGCGGCGGTCGCAGAGGCAGGTGGCTGCCCCTCCGAACAAGTTCGGTCGGGAGAGATCGGCCGCAGTCCTTCCGGTCTTGGTACGGTGATCGTTCGCTGCCCTTGCGAGGCGGCAAAGACGATCATCACGAAGGGCAGGCTGCTGGTGGGCTGGGTGTCGGCGCAGTTTCGACTTCTTGACGCCCGCCCACTGAGGTGCTTTCGCTGCCAGGAGCAGGGGCACATGGCGGCCGTTTGCTCCTCTGTAGTAGACCGGAGCGGCCTTTGCTTCCGTTGCGGGGAGACGGGGCACAAAGCCAGAGACTGCTCTGCGGCCACCTCTAAGTGTGCTCTCTGCTCAGAGAAGGGACTACATGCCACCCACAAAATGGGCGGTGGAGCGTGCGTCGCCCCGCAGCGTAGCCGGGCCGGGCGCAAAGAGGCTGAAAAAACCGAGGGCCCTAGACAATCCACGCAGCCTATATGCCCGACCGCGAACAGCTTTGCGGTCCTGGGCGAGGAGGTCCCCATGGCCTTGGAGTGATGGCACGCCACACCCAAGTTCTACAGGCGAATCTCAACCACTGCGCCAGAGCCCAAGACTTGTTCTTTCAGGCCCTGGCGGAGTGGTCAGTGCAGGTGGCAGTGGTCGCCGAGCCATACCGCGTCATCAACTCTCCAAGTTGGGTCGGAGACGAGGACGGTGTTGTGGCCATCGCTAGTCTGAACGGCTCGCCTCCTTTCGGGGCCGTGGAGAGAGGCCGTGGGTACGTGGCTGCGGAAATTGGCCGCGTCCTTGTCGTCGGGGTTTACTTCTCGCCCAACCGAAGTATCGCCGACTTTGAACAGTTCCTAGTTCGGGTTGGCTCTCTGGTTGGGCGGCTTCGCGTCGACCACGTCCTCGTCGCCGGAGACCTCAACGCCAAATCTGAAGCGTGGGGTTCCCGGCGTACCGACGCGCGTGGTGCGGAGCTGGAGGAATGGTCGGTCGAGGCTGGGCTAGAGATCCTCAACGTGGGGTCGAGGCACACGTGCGTGCGGCGTCAAGGCGGCAGCATCGTCGATGTGACCTTCGCCGATGCTGCTCTCGCTCGCCGCGTGCAGGGCTGGGAGGTGTTGGAGTGCGAGACGCTGTCGGACCACCGGTACATCCGGTTCCGATACAGCGACGCCACCCCCTCTCAAAGCCTTGGCTCGGGTACGGAGTGCGGACCACGTTGGGCCTCGAGGAGGATGGACAGAGAGGCTCTCCACGAGGCGGCCCTGGTACAGGCCTGGTGCATGGATGGTGGCCCAGCCTCGAGCGATGTGGACGAGGAGACCGACCGCATGGTCGCCGCGATGTCGCAAGTGTGCGACGCGGCCATGCCAAGGATCGGTCGGCGGCCGCCGCGACGCAGGAAGGTGTACTGGTGGTCGGAGGAACTCGCCGAGCTGCGCAGGAGTTGCGTTGCGGCGAGACGCCAGTACACCCGGAGTCGCAGGCGAAGGCGCCGTGACGAGGTGGAGGAGGGGCGGCTCTATGACATCTACAGAGCCGCCGCCGGGGAGCTAAGGACGGCCATAGGCCGAGCCAAGGAAGCTGCCCACGAGGAGATGCTGGAGTCTCTGGATCGAGACCCGTGGGGGAGGCCGTACAGGATGGTTCGCAACAAACTGCGCCCCTGTGCCCCTCCCCTGACGGAGAGTCTCCAGCCTGACCTTGTGGCCCGGATAGTTCCGGCCCTGTTCCCCGGCCGGGGAGAGCACGCGCTCCCACCTATGGCTCCATCAGGCGGTGAGCTGCCGAGTGACGAAGCTCCGGAGGTATCGGAGGCGGAGCTGGACGTGGCGTTAACGCGCATGAGGGCGCGCAATACTGCTCCGGATCCTGATGGTGTTCCCGGGCGAGCCTTGGTTCTGGCTCTTGGCCCGCTTCGGACACAGGTGACTCGCCTGTTTAACGCTTGTCTGGCGCAGGGTCAGTTTCCCACGGCGTGGAAAAAGGGCAGGCTTACCCTGCTCCGGAAGGAGGGACGACCGGTCGACTCGCCGTCGGCGTACCGACCGATCGTCCTACTTGATGAGGTGGGCAAGCTGCTGGAGCGGATCGCAGCTGCCCGTATCATCAATCACATGGAGGAGACAGGCTCGAACCTCAGTGCCTATCAGTTTGGCTTCCGGCGGGGCAGGTCCACCCTGGACGCTCTGGCCAGGGTGAGGGCCCTTGCCGATGAGGCAGTCGAGGGGGGAGAGGTGCTTTTGGCGGTGTCTATTGACATCGCCAACGCCTTCAACACCTTACCCTTCGACACAATCCTGGAGGCGTTGAGGTACCACGGCGTGCCGACGTATCTGCACAGACGGGTAAGAGATTACCTGTCTGGTAGGTGCGTCGCGTACCCCACAGCTGGTGGCTGGGTGACGACGAGAGTGGCGTGCGGTGTTCCGCAGGGGTCTGTCTTAGGCCCACTCTTGTGGAACATCGGCTACGATTGGGTCCTCCGCGGCGCGAACTTGCCGGGCGTCGGCGTTACGTGTTACGCTGACGACACCGTCGTCACCGCGCGCGGAGGGACCTTTTCGGAGGCACGCATTCTGGCGGTAGCTGGAGTCGCACAGGTGGTAGCGAGGATCCGGCGTCTTGGGCTCGAAGTGGCCCTGGCGAAGTGCGAAGCTATATGCTTCCACGGGCCCCGGCGAGCCCCTCCACCCGGATCTCACCTTGTTGTAGGGGGAACTTCCATCGCTGTCGAGCCGACTATGAAGTACCTGGGCCTCGTCCTCGACAGTCGATGGAACTTCCGAGAACATTTCCGGCGTCTCGTCCCGAGGTTGCTCGGAACTGCACGAGCGTTAAGTCGTCTCCTCCCCAACGTGGGTGGACCGAGCGTTGGCTGCCGCCGCCTATATGCGGGCGTCTTGCAGTCCATGGGGTTGTACGGCGCGCCGATATGGGCGAGCGCCCTGACGACGGAGAACGTGGCTCTTCTGCGACGTCCGCAGAGAGTCATGGCCGTTAGGGCCGTCCGTGCGTACCGTACGACCTCATGCGAGGCTGCGTGCGTACTGGCGGGCTCAGCGCCGTGGGACCTGGTTGCAAGGGCCCTGGCACAGACGTGGAGGAGACGACGAGGAGAGGAGGAGGAAGAGGAGGAGGAGAACTCCGAAGAAGAAGTGTCCTGGCGGAGCCGCCTACTAAGGCAAGTGCTCCGTCAGTGGAAGGAGAGGCTAGAAGAGCCTAGTGCGGGACACCGCACCGTGCTGGCCGTCGGTCCAATCCTGGAGCAGTGGATTGACCGGCGGCACGGCATCATCACCTTCCACCTTGCGCAGATCCTGACGGGGCATGGATGCTTCGGAAGGTATCTGTGGAAGGTGGCAGGGGCAGAGGACTCGCCAGGGTGTCATCACTGCAACAGCAGTGAAGACACTGCAGACCACACCCTGGCGGAGTGCCCAGCGTGGGCGGAGGCAAGAGCGCCCCTCATCGTTGAGGTCGGCGCGGACCTGTCGCTCCCTGCAGTCATCCGAGCGATGACTGTCAGTGAGAGCACATGGCAGGTGGTCCTCTCCTTCTGCGAGGACGTGATGACGCAGAAGGAGGAGGCGGAGCGGGAGAGAGAGCGCGCTGGCGCCCCTTCCCGCAGAAGAGCACGGCGGCGACAGGCGGTTGCACCGCCGTGAGGGACCTGTGCGCGGCCGATCGGGGGATTTGCTGCGCGCGCTTAAGGTCCGAGCTATAAGGCACCCTTGTGTGTTCAGTGTGCCTTAAGCGGAGAACGAGGAGGGGATGCCACCCCCTGCCTCCAGAGAAGAGTGTCATACGGCACACCGTTGTGGCCTGGTACGGACGTCCACAGCTCTCGCGCCAGGTCACCCAAACGATGAGAAGAACACCGCTGGGGTTTAGTGGGTAGAGTCTGCGTCCACCTTACCACCTGCTCGGGCGTAGAGAGTCCCACATAACCTCCGGGTCCCCCCGGACCCGGTGGTATGCCTAAAAGCATTCCCCAGCGAAACCAAAAAATAAAAAAAAAAGTTTCGAATAACTTTGTGGACGTTTGACACCTCAGTCCTCCCGTGACCATGGTTGCTGTTAAGTATCCGAAACCTCGGGCATGTAAAAATCTTAATAAACGACGATAAAATCAGTAAAAGTTATTTAAATATAATGAAAATGTACTTCTAAATTAAATAAATATATTTTATGAAAACGTACCATCGGGCCTTACAGTGGGATTTAATAGTATTCTTTAAATTATAATAGTTTCTAAATTGGAACCATATTATTTGAAAAATAAGATTTAAAAAAATACTTTTTACACGCGGACGAAGTCGCGGGTAAAAGATATGATACTTACATAAAAAAAACAATTTTTGTCTGTCTGTTTGTTCCGGTTAATCCCTGAAACGGCTAAGCCGATTTTGATGAGGCTTTCACTGGCAGATAGCTGATGTTATATGGCGTAACTTTGGCCTGAAATCCGAACCGCTGTAAATCTAAGTAAACGCGGGCGACAGCGGGCAACAGCTAGTATTTTTATACATTTTCTTACACTAGTTCGGGACCTTCAAGAAAATACAACTCATATTCGAAAGGCTGGAAAAGCACTTGGTAATCCTCTGGTGTAGCGGGTGTCTATGGATGTCACCATCGATCATATAACCGGATAGGGTAATAATGTAGCCATACAATTCCGAAACTGGTCAGTGATTTGTCACTAATGTGATAGCAATTCAACCAATATATGTATCTACGCCCCATCAGCCAATCATCCATCAATGGCCATCGATCGGCCAATCAGGGCGCAGCGTCGCAGCACAAATTTGGCGCAATTTGTTTTCATAGAAAACAAAACGTTACCACTCTCTTCCGGCTACTGACTGACTGTTCGTTTGCCTCCAATATATTGAAAAAAAGATGATCATGATGGGATCATTAATCATTACTACCTGAGAAAACATTCCATTCGTATATAGACAAAGCTATTACCGCTTTGTGAAATAGAAATGTACTAGATCAATAGCTTGTACCAACACCGAAGCAATTTTCCGCTAGGGAACATACTGAGGCGTCTTACATCTAGACATTGTATGAATTACGGAATATATTGTAACTTCTGTTTGAATGCAGATTAATTTGGTTTTATATATTATATGTATTGTAATGGAAGCCAGTCTTTATGAATTATGTATTTTTTTTTGTTAATTGGATAGGCAAACGGGCAGACGAGTTACATGTCATTACACGATGGTAAGTGGTCAGCGTCGCCCGTGAACGTAAACAAGTTAATCTCCGACTAACAGGCAACCCATTCACGTGTCCTGAACCGTAAGATTGAAAGTTTCTGTGCCAGTAATTACACTGCCTGTGTGCGAAACACAGTAAAGCTGTTTCATGGGAGGAACAAGCAGGATGGTGGTATCCGCCCCACCATGGTTCAGGCTCGACGTAGCGGTGGGGAGCCTATGGTGAGCAGCTGCACTTTGGGCGAAGCTAATTGAGCCGAGGGGGATCTTTATACCCCTCTTATAAGAAGAGGGGACAAAAGAGCAGGGGTCAAGGGGCGAGGATGGGAACCTCACCCCACCTGTTCGACGTTGGGAGGAGTTGTCCTGTGGTGTGGGACAACCTCTCGGTGGAGGTGGCGTCGGTCCCTTGGGGGACTGACTAGCCGTCGAGGTGCCTTGTTTGTTTATTAAATCCGAGGCACTTCACTTTGGTGAGGTGCTTCGGATTTAAAAACCCGGCGAGTGCCACCAATGTTGGCGACTCGCCGGGTTTTAGTGGGTAGAGCTGCGTCCACTTTTTCGTCCAGCTTTCGGGCGCAGCGAGTCTCACTCCCCCGCGGAATGCCTCAGAGCATTTTCCAGCGTTAAAGAAAAAAAAAAAAGGATGGCGGTATCCATGCAGCCCTGAGCGCGGCAAAGGTGTCTCCTAATATTTTTCTAATATCCTAATGTTAGCTAAAAGAAACTCTGAAATGTAAGCCACGATCGAGAAGACGAAATGTCGATCATCTGTGCATTGACTGGTTCGAGTTGGATGTGAGTATTTATTGACATTTGTTAAAAGAGGCCATCAGCATTGGATCGCATCAGACTGATAATTATGATACACAATCACTCTTTAAGTCTTGTCTGGATTTGAACTGGCGATCTCCACGATCTACCTGTATACACCATTCAATTATTGTATTTCATTTCATTATCTTCTGTAATATAATATAATCTTTAGGTAAGGTTTATATGATAATAATAATAGTACAAGAATAACCAACGAACGAATAAAATGATAATTATTTATGTTAGATATATGGAAGTCTATTACGATAAGCCATTAATTATTGTAAATCATTAATCATTTTTACTATATTGATTAATGATGTCACGGGACACCAGATGCTGTATTCCGGTTTGTTCAAATTCTTAGATTAATTAATTATAAGTAGCCATAACACAAATTATTTGGGCTCTCAGCCGGACAAGTTTCACTTAGTGTGATTGTTTATTAATATTAACCTTTTGAACACCATTGACACATATACGTGACAAACGAAATCTTGCCCTGTACGCCAACGTCACAAATAAATACATCAAAAAAGTCTAAGCAACACATACAATTTCAAATTATTAATCAATTATTAAATAATTTCTTACCAAGTAGGTGATACCTATGTAAACTTTTTTGATCTAGAGGACATACTGGCTGGTTGTAAAAAAATCGAGTGTCATTTGTTTTTTTTTCACAAATTCAAAAGTGAATGCATTTGTCAGAATTTTATAGCGTTTTCTTTGCTTATTAAAATTTAGTATTCTGTATCAATTTTATGATTTAAACAATAATTTGTAAAAAGTTTTGAACAAATTTGGATTTTGAGACATTTTTTACGTCATGGAGCGACGTCATTTGAACGCAGATGAAATGCAAAGAGCTGTATGGATGTTGCAAGCGGGAAGAAGTCAATCTCAGGTATCTCGGTATTTTGGTGTCAACAGAAGCATCATTTGCCGTCTTCATCGGCGTTACACTAACACGGGAGATCCTACTGAGCAGCACCCAGGTCGAGAAAGGTATACAACCACACGGCAAGATCGATACATAGAGCTGACTGCAAGACGCCAGCCGATGTTAACCGCCCGAGAGATAGGTTTAAGGCTACAAAATTCAAGTGGTGTTGTTGTTAGCTGCCAAACTGTGCGAAATTGACTGCATGAGTATGGCCTACGAGCACGACGGCCAATTAGGTGCCCACCGAATTCCCACACGTCACGGGAATCGCGCTCGTCGAAATGAATGATGTAGGGAACACATTACATGGACCCGGGAACAATGGGATAAAATTTTATTTTGCTATGAGTCTCGATTTGGGTTCAAGCGTGATACTAGAAGGGTAAGAGTGTACCGTCGTCCTGGAAATACTGAAAGACTGAGGTGTGTTCAGGAAGTGCATCCATACAACGGCTCAACAGTTATGGTATGGGCGGGTATTATGAAGAACAGACGAACTGAGCTCGTTTTTGTAAATAGTAACATGAAATTACGTTGAGGATGTTCTAAGGCCTTATGTTCGTCCATTCGCACAAACGCTTGGCTCCGATTTCACGTTGATGCATGACAATGCGTGTTCGCATACAGCTTTGCACACACGGGAGTACTTGGCAAAGGAAAACATCCTGGTATTGCCTTGGCCTGCACAATCGCCAGATCTCAACCCCATCGAGCATGCATGGGACATGCTCCAGAGACGCGTTTTAAAGGACTTGGATGGAGTGACAACAACCCAACAACTGATGGACTTACTAAAATTTTTAATGAAATTTTATAAGTTATCCTGCGGCAATTGCCGCATTAACACGTAATAACATTAACAGTCTCATCGATTCTATGAATAATCGGTGCCAGCAGGTTCTCAATAACAGAAGGGGCCACTCTTTATTTATTTTTATTTTTTATTTATTTATTTAAATTGGACACCAGCAGTACACACATGATAACATTCTAGTCACAGCAAGCACAGATTAATTCTGATGTGTGCACCTTTATAGGTGACACAGCATTCACATGTAAAGTCAAGTAAAAAAAAAACAACCGTGACAAAACAACAATCAACAGTAAGAACCCCACTGCCACGTCAAGGCCTGAACCATGGTGGGAGTATGCAAGACAAGCTATTCAAGTAGGTGATAAAAAATCTAGTACATATCTCAATAATTGAGGCCTCTGTGACGAATAATCTCTTGCAAGTCGGGTTAGCAAAAAAAAATACAAAAAGGAATATCTCAATATTTATACAAAAAAAAACTAATCCACTTTTTACGCTAGAAAAGCTTATTTTGTCTTGCAAATGTTAACGTTGATAGGCACCGTAGACCGTATTTTCTTATTAATATCAAACGTCTGACCTTGGTAGGATTCGAATCCGCTACACGCTACTTATCGCATCATTTATCCCGAAATTCGGATAAATGCTGTCATAAATAACTTCCATCTTCTCCATGACTTCATATATCTTATATATTTTGTAAGGTCTACAGAGTGTCCTTGTTTACCTAGGATAGTAAAAATCGCAAACTATAGAAAAAAAATACGTGTATGTATCTTTATCTGTACCGGTGGGAGATACCGTTTGCTACGCACCACCCATGAAGGTGGACTTATTTTTACTGTAAAAAAATTGTTACGCTTTATGATGGCATAACACAACAAATTTTCTATCTATACGAAATCTACTAATTTGTTTGTAATGTGTGGGAGAGATTCTCTCCCCACTATGGTTCAGGCCTTTACTTTGTAACACTTCTCTACTGGATTCCCGGCGCCAGCTACCCGGCAACCGGCTTGTGTGAAAAGGCGCTTACAGATGAGAACTTTGCACCCATGTTAGATGCGTACAGCAGCAAATATGATCCCCGCCATGGTTCAAGCCTTGCCGTGGCAGTGGGGTCGGTAGCCTAAGGTGAACTCAGCACCTTGGGCGAAGCAAATTGAGCCGAGGGCGCTGCTCTTTGTACCCCTCTTATAAGAGGGGAAAAAGAGCAGGGGGGGGGGCGAGGACGGGAACCTCACCATATATATTGTAGGTACTGTCCTGACGTTTATAGAATTGTATTTTTTCTAGACTTTTATCGTGTTTCCAAAAAATATATATCGTCTGAATCTAAATTTATTCAGGTTATTCAGGACATCTTATGTCTCAGGATAGGCAACACATAAATGAGTTGCCTGGGCTCGTTCCAGGTATACTAAGTTTATGTTCATGGGCGACGTCGACCACTTACCATCAGGTAGCACGTTTGCCAGTTTGCCTATCCAACTAACATAAAAAAAAGGTTATAAAAAAGGAAAGCTTGTATAAATTGTTACATGTTTCTGCACTTCACATTGTAACATAATATGATTTTTTTTTATATAAATTAGACTAGAAAAATGAAAACTGTCAAAGCTGTCAAACTGTAAATGAAAAACAAACTCCATACGTGGGTACACGAATGTCTCTTAGATTAAAGAGAGGCGGTTTTTTTCTATAGATTCGGATTCATGTAAAAAGAAACATCCTGTATATACCAAAGTCCAAGTTACTCTATAAACCGTGATCTAACTTGTCCGTACTTGTAATGATCGAAGGTTGCCAAGTTTTCGTACTTGACAGATAGTATCCAGTAACTTCTCTGTTCATATAATGTTAATGTTAGTAATGTAGTCTTAATGTTGAAGTCGCTATGGCCGAATATATCAAAATATCATTAACAGTTTTAACAGAGGCAAACAAAAAAAAACAAAAACTAGGATTAAGTGATAGACCATGCTGATCCTTGACTGTATTGTATGAACTATGTTTAAGACATTAGATGGTACAGACACATAAACGTTGTTGGACGTGTAAAATATTTACACTAGCTGTAGTTCGTTTTATTAGTCGTTTAGAGGCTCAAAATGTTTATGTTCTAGCTATTGCCCGCAGCTTCGCCCTCGTTAACTTACGCAACTTAATTACTGTTAGTCACAGCGTGATGTTATATAGCCTATAGCCTTCCTCGATAAATGGGCTATCTAACACTCAAAGAAATTTTCAAATCGGACCAGCAGTTCCTGAGATTAGCGCGTTCAAACAAACAAACTCTTCAGCTTTATAATATAAGTATAGATTATTCATTGTTCTTCTTTGGGACATAATAAGATTGCATAATCTGTACCAAGGACACAGGCCATCTTTCAACTTCGAGTTTAGACAGGGTTAGAATTTTATTAAATAGGACCTGGATGACCGAGCTTTGCTCGGTATTTAAAAAATAAAAAATAAAATGACATTTTCTAAAAATGATTTCTAGCTAGATCGATTTATCGCCCCCGAAGCCCCCTATATACTAAATTTCATGAAAATCGATGGAGCCGATTCCGAGATTCCAATTATATATATATATATATATATACAAGAATTGCTCATTTAAAGATATAAGATATAACAATCCGTTGCCATCTACTTATTGAATTATTGCTGGCTGTTTATTTAAATTTTGTCATAATTTACAATTTATTAATGGTTTATTTATTGATGATTTGTTGCAACATCAGTTGTCGCGTACTAATTTCTCATTGGTTGTTACTCAACTTCCAGTTATGAATTGGAGGGCAAGAAAACTACAAAAGGAGAAATCGGATCCTATCTGTCAAAGAAACGCCCAGCATAGCACGCTCCATAGCACGTTGAACTGCGGCAAACTTACAGACCAGTCGTTTTAGAGGCCACGTTTCGGCCCCGTAGATCATCACGGGGAGAACACATTGGTTGAAGACTTTCGTCTTAAAACTCTGCGGTATAGAAACAAGTTGGTTTGTTTATATTTCTGATGCATTTTTTGTCTGTACACTTTGAAAGTCAAAAGGGACATAATCCGCCCTATTCCACTGCTCTTCCTTTGAACACCAATATCTCCCTATTGTTTAAACCCCTTGAGATATACCTTAATGAAGTAACACCACATTTACGATCACGGACATGGCCTTACCCTTAACTTCCCAGTTCCTTATCACCGGGGCCAGTTCCGTACAGGATTAACGGATCTAATGATGCAGGGCTGTTACCCTAGATGTCAAAATAAGTGGCCGAGCAAAGATTGTGGAGATATTCGGTCAATTAGTCTTTCGGTTATCGTATTTTCACAATGCTTAAATAATTATGTAAGATCCTCATTATTTTAATTTCTATTTTGTTTTGCTTTTTCATGACCTCTACTATTATTTTAAATTCACCTCTACCCTAAGGTAGTCTGGAAGAAATCGCTTCCTTAGCGATAAGACCGTCTTTGTGCATATTATTTTGTAAGTTTTATTTAAGATGTAATTGTTGTTTTTATGCACAATAAAGGATATTTCTTCGTCTTCTAATTATACTTTATCAAATTACAAGTGCTGCTGTAATGCTTCGACATGGAAATATAAAGAATAGAAATATCTGTGGCTTTCGATATATCGTTAATATAATATATTCTATCATGAAATCTATACTAATATAATGAAAAGGTAAAGCTTGTTAGTGAGTAGAAGATAATCCCTGAAACTATTCATCCAATTTATAAATTCTTTCACCACATTAAGGCTATGTTATCACTGAGCATCGCGCATATTGTTATAATCAGATACAGTAGTAATGTGGACCATAAAATACTCGTATGTGTTGAAATTGAAACTGGTCAGTGATTTATCACTGACGTAATAGCAATTCAACCAACCAGTGATCTATGTACGTCCCATTCGCCAATCATCCATCAGTTGGCCAATTAGAGCGTATAACGGTGGGAGGGAAGCGCTGTGCCGCGCTCCCGGCTGCATGGGTACCACCATCTTGCTTGTTTCTCCCGTGAAACAGCTTTGCTGTGTTTCGGAGAGAAGGGCAAGACAGGCAGTGTAATTACTGGCACCGAGACTTAACATCTTATGTCTCAGGATAGGCAGCACATAGATAAGTTGCCTGGGCTCGTTCCAGGTAAACTAGTTTATGTTCATGGGCGACGTCGACCACTTACCATCAGGTGGCACGTTTGCTAGTTTGCCTATCCTACTAACATAAAAAAAAAAAAAACGGCGAAAAAAAAAAGCGGCGCAGTGTCTCAGCACAAATTCGGGAGAATTTGTTTTCATAAGAAACACACCATTACCGCTCTACTCCGGTTATATATATATATATAATACAATCCGATATAAAACAATCCCCACCACGGTTCAGGCCTTGGGCGAAGCGAATTGGACCGACGGGGCTCTTTGTACCCCTCTTATAAGAAGAGGGGATAGAAGAGCAGGGGACAAGGGGTGAGGATGGAAACCTCACCCTATTGTACTGTCCCGACGTTGGGAAGGGTTGTTCTGTGGTGCGGGACAACCCCTCTGTGGATGTGGCGTCGGTCCCTTGCGGGACTGACTACCCATCGAGATGCCCTGTTTGTTTACTTGATCCAGGGCACCTCACCTAAGGCGGCATTGGTAGCACTCGCCGGGTTTTAGTGGGTAGAGCTGCGTCCACTTACCAGCTGTCGGGCGCAGCGAGTCCCACATACCCGCGTGGGGAGACCCACTCCCCCGCGGGATGCCTCAGAGCATTTCCCGACGTTAAAGAAAAAAAAGATTATAAAACTATATACCACCCATTTTACAGCAGAATTATAAAAATGAGATAAACTTTCTTTGTGTTTCAATGTACACAGAAAAACACTGAGTGAACTAAAATTGGTTTTTTAACTATTAAAAAACTATTAGCTAAGGAATCAAGATTAGGAAAGAAAGCTTTAGGTTCTTTCATGCGACTATTGTTTGTAATATTGACAGTCGTTATTATGTTACTGCCAAGTTACTGCTTATATCTCATTTGATAAAAAATATTTTAAATTGTAATTGATATCGGTACAAGACAATCTAGGTATTTAAAATCAATTTTTATATTTTTTAAATTTTGGTACTAATGACCTAACACCAATCTAATTTTTTTTTACTACTCAATACTGCACTTGCAAAGCTGCTTACTGAAAATTAAAATAACAAGAACAAACAAGTCCCACGTAAACACCATATTTCACCCCACCCCTAAAAGTGGTACGTTATCCTGAAATATGGTACTTTTGTGAAAATCCGCACAATTGAGAACTCCGCAGTGGCCAACCCTGAACGACCCAACTTTAATATACCGCTTAACTGTTGAAAGGGATTGTTTGTATTGATTTTTGGGGTTCAGAAAGATGACAATAATATAAACCCTTAGCCTTATGGGCTATTAGGAGTAATTGATCAATATTCGCAATAAATTAATTTAATAAAGTAATGTTTGTACGTTTGTATGTTTCTAATAAACGAACCCATCCAAACCATTAATAATAATAATGGTTTATTGCTACACAAAAGAAAAGTACAGAAATAAAAATGCAAACATAAAATTTTAAATATAAGTATAATAAATAAATAAAGTATTATAAATAACATTTTTGTGGGCAACGCGATAGTCTCAGCTTGTGCTGTCACGAGCGACCTCGTGCAGCGCTGTTTTTCAGACTTTTCCTCTCCTTTAGGCGTTTTTTAGGAGTTAAGTTCTATCCTCGATCGCCGCTATTAAATATATTATAATGAAATATAATATATTAAAGATGTTGTATTAAAGATGAAAGGTGGCAAAAAAAAGGTGGACGCAGCTCTACCCACTAAAAAGTGAAGTTAGTATAAAAACTAAGTTACAAGCACCACGCTTTTTACAATAAGTAATATCATTTATTTATTTTGTTAACCCAATTCTTCTATTAAAAATTATTTTCAAATTTTAGTTCGGTTTACTGTTAAAGCGTGTTTTTTTAGTTTTTTTTAAAACTATAATTTATTTTTTACTTTTTAGTGTCGATTTAATTAATTAAATATTTAATTAATTTAAAGTATTCAACTAATGGCAATCACTTTAGAAATGAGTGAGAGACTAAAAACAACACAAGTGATGTAGGTAACTTGCGCGCCTTACGCCTTCCTAGCATGTGCTATCCTGATCAGGATATTGGAATAATTTTATCAAATTATTGTATTGTCATCGGTCCTCGATAAATCTACAAAGTTTGAACGAAATCTGGTCGTTAGAAGTGGGTCAAAATAATGTTCAAAGAAGTCGGTTACAAACATACAAATAACATAGATACAAGTGAAGCTAATATAAAGCGTGTAATAAACAATTACACCACTTCAAAAGTCGCGCCCTTAAGCACTTGTTTTACTAGCTCCAGATGTATTATCATACTAGGCACCTAAAAATCCGTGATTATATTTTAGTATATTATTCAGAGTTTAGCAGATATTTAACTAATTGTCCTGCATGTTTAAATAATTATTGTAAAAGAGAAAAACTATTGGCCGTTTGTCAACAATTTATGACAATAATAACCAATAGTCGGACTCGCGCACAAATGGTTCCGTACCATAATATACAATATTATACACTTTACCAAAAAATATGGTTTATGTAAAGGTAAATTGCGGTTTACGATTTATGACGTATTAAAAAGAACTACTTACTAGATCCCGCTCAAATATATTATACATACATCATATTTGTTTTTTAGTTTTATCATTCTCTTATTTTAGAAGTTACAGGGAGGGGGGGACACACATTTTTCCACTTTCGAAGTGTCTCTCGCGCAAACTATTCAGTTTAGAAAAAAAAATGGTATTAGAAACCTCAATATCATTTTGAAAGACCTATCCATAGATACCCCACTCGTATGGGTTTCATGGAAAAAAAATTTTTAAGTTTCAGTTCTAAGTATGGGGACCCCCAAAATTTATTGTTTTTTTTTCTACTTGTGTATAAAAATCTTAATGCGGTTCACAAAATACATCTAGAAGAAGAAGAAGAAGAAAGAAGAAAAAACGTTTATTTGTACACACGCTAGAGACAACAACAAAACAGTTTAAGATATACAATATTAAAATATCACAACTACAACTAGATTTAAATTGCAATCATACAATAAACTAAGTTCTACTTACTAATTTTCAACAGTATAGTTCATATAGTTTCGGAAAAAAGTGGCTGTGACATACGGACGGACAGACAGACATGACGAATCTATAAGAGTTCCGTTTTTTTGCCATTTGGCTACGGAACCCTAATAAAACCATATTTAAGTTTTTTTATAGAAGAGGGGGAAAACGGGCAGTCGGTTCACCTGATGGTAACTAAATAACAATGTCATTTAAATTATAGAGTCTATTAAGACGGTCATCTTTTTTGATATCACAGGATTTCAAACTCGCACCCGGGAGTGCAGACTCAAACTAGAACCACTGCGGGCGCCTTCAGCCGCTTTTTAAGGTCCCGGATCTGTAGGAAACAGAATCACCTCAGGGACAGGCTGGCCCCGGCGACAGACGACTTCTTGTAAGGGGGGACGGCCCAGGTCCTATCCGGAAGCGCTACATGATTACAAGGGCGTTACTGGGGGCGCATTAGCTAGTGCTTCCTACGCACCCCTGCTGGGCTAGCATGCGTACAACGAGATATCTCTTGAATAGAGAGAGAGAAAGAGATAATGTCCACATCGAGTATTTTCTCGATTACTCGTTAGGGTAGTACCATGTAATACAAACAGTGTAATACGAGAATACTCTTCGTAAACCGAAATTATATAATTATAGTAGGGAAACGCCACGGTATACAAAAAATAGGCACCCTGTTTTATTTATTTAAGTTTAAATTACTTTATCTTGTCCTTAATATTGAAAACGCATGTTAGCTACTGTAGACAGGGAGAAAATACGAGAAAAGGGGTAGACAACATTCTGTCGTACGCGCATGCTAGGCCAGCAGGCCATCGCCCGCGGGGGTGGTCGGCGGTTTTCTCTCTCACTCGCTCGTTGGCCTCCTTCTGGGACGTTACTGCCTCGCAGAAGGAGACAATCATTGTCAAGGACTCGTCGTTGATGGGCATCGTGGTGATGTCGCTCGGAAAAGACAAGTCCCCTCCAATGACAGACGTCATATAAAGACGCAATTGGGCGCACACCTAGCAAATCAAACTAAATCAAAATTATTTTAAGCCTAATACATCTAACACAATGTCCTTGTGAGATACTATGATCCTGTACTTGGGAGACCCTGTGTTACCGATCCCAGGCTCTCTTCACACAAGGGTGGTTCCATGTCCATGTGGCGGATCAATCAGCACCACATTCCTGAATCACGCTATCGAAGTTCCACAGCTCGTCGCTATACATACAACAGCTGAATTGATAGCAAGAGGGCTTCGGCCTGACCGAGCATACCATCTCGCTCGGTCGGAGATCTCCCTTTGGGGCATTCACCTACATTCCACATCCGTATCCGAAAAAACTACAAGCTTAGAAAATTTCTTTGACATTTACCACTATGTTTATAATTTATAATTGCATTCGAATATCGGAATTTTGGTATTCGAATATTTGAACTTATATAATATTCGAATTATTCGAATATTTCAATGCAGGCCCTACTTCTCAGGCTTGGAGACTGGAGACTTACCTTAACTTTATTTTATTTCTGGGTATGAACTCATATGAAGTATGCTTACCTGTAAAATAATATAGCATAATATTATATAATGTAGTATAAATGAATAATATTATTTATATAGTATGGCCGATGGCGTAGGCTACAAGTAAATTAGAGTGGGTTACAGCGGTGTGACTATTCATACATTTCCTACATACATACCTACTATCCCACCGTATTATTCTATCAGTTCAATTGTATTCCTTCAAACACACTTACCATCAGCATTATGGTCTTTCTATCAGTAAATCACATCATCACAAATCATCATCATCACGCTCTATGTCTCACGTACCACAGCGTAATATAATTACTCATTTCCAATATTTCCCGCACGCACTCCCAAGTTGATTTGATTGGGACATTTACCGCAGCCGTCCCGGGATTGTATTGTAAAAAATATTTGCTCAGAATTTCACGTGCGGAGTAACGTCAAATTAGATTTGTATGTAAAACCAACAAATGCGAGAGTTCCGTTTTTATATTATAACTAGCCCGCAGCTTCGCTCGCGTTAACTTAGATTTACAGTCGTACGCGGATTCATGATGATTATTTTTATAGCCTAAGTTACTCCTTATAACATCAGCTATCTGCCAGTGAAAGTACCATCAAAATCAGTTCAGAGATTAGCCGGAACAAACAGACAGACAGACAAAAATTGTAAAAAAGGCTGTTTTGATACCGTGTATACATATCCATTCAATAAAAAACGGTAATTTAAAATTACAAACAGACACTTCAATTTTATTTATCTTAATAGATTTGCGATAGGCGAGCAAACAAGCTGTCGCAGATATTATTGTAAATAAAAATTTTTATTTACGTTATAAAAAGTATTAAAAACTGCGTATTTTCCAGGTTTTTCAGTGTTTTTTTACATTTATAACTTTTCGCAGAAAACGCCGCAATATCGAGCTGCGCGGAATGAAAGTGTAAAACATGGAAAATACCCCGTTTAAAGCTATTTTAGTCACTGTCCTGTGTGAAATTCAGAGTAACATGGTGGGTAGTTCTATTAGTAAGAAATATACAAAGACATAACATTATATACTAGCTAAGTTGTGTGACTGGCCTGTTGGTCTAGTGGTTATGGACCCTGACTGCTAAACCAAAAGGTCGTGGGTTCGATCCCCACCCAGGACATATGTTGTTGTGATGAGCATGATCATTTGTTCTGTGTCTGGGTATAATTTATATATAATATCAGATATATGGGATCAGATGGCCGTGTGTGACTTGTCCTAACATATTATTATTTGACAAGTTTCTTCTTACATCAATTCATGTACTTAATCGAAATTTCAAGTTAATCACTTCCTTACTTTATTTTTTTTACTTTTGCGCCGAGATATGCTCTTAGGCATCCAGCGGTGGTCCACATATGTGAGTTGCGCCCGAAAGATGGTAACTTGGCCCCCTGCTCTTTTGTCCCCTCCATTTATTAGAGGGGTACAAAGAACAGCTCCCTCGGTGCAATTTGCTTCGCCCAAGGTGCTGGGTTCACCTTAGGCCACTACCACGGCAAGTCTTGAACCACGGTGGGGAATCACTTCCTCACCTAACATAATACATTAACTTGGGCACACCTGTTACAATACTCAACACCTGTTACAATACTCAACACCTGTTACAATACTCAACACCTGTTACAATACTCAACACCTGTTACAATACTCAAATACTCAATAAAAAATTTGAAAATCAAATACTAGACTAAAGTATACACAGACAAGATTAACCTTTGTTAGAAAAAAAATCCATTTAAAGTAGTTCTTTGAGTTACAAATTGGTGGTCACCTATCTCCAGGTGTACTGACTTTTCGTTTACCCCGTCATAATCGACGCTTTTTTATTTTTATATAAGACAGCAAACGGCAAACGATCAGTCAGTATGAATTTGGCAGACTTCTTGAACCCACATGAGATATGTGACTTCAAGAATTCTTTGTGTGAAAAAGCTCTTTATTTAGCAAACTTCAGATCATCTATACGTAATAAACACAAATTGAAAATCTAGATCTGAGTCACAAGCTCTGTAGTTACAACTTTCAACGGGGCGCTTGTAGATGTAACCTGACTTGACTATAAAACTGGGTCAAAATCATTTTATGGAACTCGTTTTATATAAAAACTTTGTGTAACGTTTCCCGTGGATTTTCTATCATATTTTAAAATTAAGTTGGTTATTCAATTAAAGGTTAAGAGTGGAGGCCACGTTTAGGTAGACGAAGTGTTGGTCGGCCATTAACTAGGTGGGAAGACGATCTCCGTGAGGTGGCTGGTCCGTGTTGGGTGCGAGTGGCAAGGGATCGGCCGTCTTGGCGTTCATTGAGGAAGGCCCATGTTCAGCAGTGGACGGATAGAGGCTGGTGATGATGATAATGACGATGACGATGACGATGATGATTCAACTAAAACACCTTGTTCACGAGATTCGTAGGAGATTCATATATAATGACAAAATATCGAGATCTTCGACTTAAACATGGAAAATATGGTAAAATCCTTTTATGGCCTAAGTTACTCCTCATAACATCAGCTCAGCAGCTTCAATCAATATATAATATCAGCTATCTGCCAATGAAAGGCTTATCAAAATCGGCGAAGCGGTTTCAGAGATTAGCCGGAACAAATTTTATATTACCATTTTTAATATTACAAACAGACACTTCAATTCGATTCAATTCAAAAGGATTCGAGCCCACACAACATTGGGTGGTCGTCCCCTACCCCAAAGGGTAATGATAACCATTAACAGTCATTATAGATATAATAAGATAAGATACCAATAAACTCCCAAAAAAATGTTGCATGAAAATAAATTTATAACATTAATAAGTCCATATAGCAAAATTGTTTTAGACAAAAAACCATTGCAAAATAACAAGCGAAATGAAAAAGTGAATTACTCTAGGAGCTGGCTCCAAATTAACTTCAAATGTTTATATTTTAACGTTCTTTGTATTTGTCGAATATTATTTTTGAGGATCTCGTAAATGAAATAGCGTTATTATAACAAAAATATTCTTTGATATAGATGTTTTAGGTTTTGTATGGTTTTTGTTTTATTATGTTTGTCTTTCAGTATGTAAGCTTCAGAATTAAATTAAAATCAATATTTTTTCGATTTAGATATTCTTCTATAAAGTACTAAATCTTTTTTTTCCTCCGCTCCAGAAAAAGGACTGTTTTGCAATTGTAAATATAATCATCTTCATCACCTACCATTTCACGACATGTGCGTTTATTACGTTTGTTAGTAAAACTAGTTTAACCTTTCGATTGTTTATTGGTTAGTTAATATCTATTTAAAATTAACGCTGATCGTAGTACAAGATAGTAGGTTTAGTTTTTCAACTGTTAGCTGCGGCGTAATTTATATATACTATTTTATTAAAAGGAAAAATCGGCTGTTTTCCTTTCTTAGCGATGGACAGAAAAAACGTCAGCATTTTTCATGATATTGAAAAGGAAAGTATCATAAATAAAATTATTATAATCTTTTAGAGTAATAAAACGCTGTGCAAAAATTTTACATGAATCGCGGCCTATTTTTCGATCATTGAGTTCCAAACACTCAAGCTGAAAATTTTGATTCGATGATAAAATCTCAACACCCCCATATACTATCCATTCGAATTCCCGGATAATTTAAAGGCTTTTAAATCTATTAGGATTACGTTCATATTCATCGTCCATCGATTTATATTTCAATCACCTACAACGGATTAAAATTTTTAATGAACTGCGTTTATAATGTTCATTACTCAAAAACGCAAAATATTCGTCGAAGTTTTTAATTAAATTATATAGATTACATAATTATGATGTAACAACTTTCACGAATATTATCGCGTTCAGCAACCATAGTCATGGGACTGCTAGTGGCAATCGAGCAGTCCCCCCTTACGAGGAGTAGTCTGACCTTCACTGGGGCCAGCCTGTCGCTGAGGTACTGTTGGCTTGACCTGGGACCATCAAAAAGCGGCTTAAGGCACCCACAGGTGATTTTGTGGGGTAGTGTATTCCTAAGTGCGAGTCCCCACATAGGTCTAAGAGCCTTACCCGAGGTAAACCTGGATCATGCGAAAGCTTAAATCTGCGTAATCAAAAAGCTATAGTCTTTGACTATGGTTGCTACAATCAAAGAACCTGTAGCTTCGTTATATTAGAATAGATTCTACATACTTTAGAAAAAACATATCGATGAGATTTTTTTGTTTTACTCGCACTTGTGGTTAACCTAACTAATGCCTTCTCCTGTTCAAACAGGAGAAGGCATTGGTAATAGGTAGCTAGTGGTTATTCCACATTAAATTGAGGTCCTAACCCGCGTTTTCTTTAATATCGTTTTACCATAAATAACGAAGAGTATTTCAACTGAATGTTAAAATTCAAATTAGTTTGCTGAGTCTAGTTGTCATAACGGTCACGTCGAAGGACATAACGAGGGTGTCTGTCCGTCACATCACGGTTCTGATGATGAGATGAAAAGTTGCTACATTTCATATTTTATGAAATTGCGTGTTTAAGTTTCAAACGTATTTGGCCCGTAATGAATATTAATGTCTGATTAAATTGATTATGATTTGAGTGATGTCATCATCACATCATTATCATCATCATCATTATCATCACATCATTATCATCATCATCATTATAAACCTTTTTCCGTCCACTGCAGAAAGGGCTTCCTTCAAAAGACTTACGTTAAGACTGCCACCTCCTCTTGATCCGTAAGTGATATAGGACTCTTTTTGTTAAAGTTATTTATTATAAGTTGTATTTCATCAATTTTATATGGGGACTGGCAAAATGACAGACAAGCCTGTTGTATATTTTTTTCTTTAACTCCGGGTAATGCTCCGAGGCATCCCGCGCCCGAAAGCTGGTAAGTGGACGCAGCTCTACCCACTAAAACGCGGCGAGTGCCACCAATGCCGCCTTTGGTGAGGTGCCCCGGATCTGTTGAGCAAACAGGGCACTTCGAAGGGACCGACGCCACCTCCACAGAGGGACTGTCCCGCACCACAGAACAACCCCTCCCAACGTCAGGACAGTACAATGGGGTGAGGTTCCTATCCTCGCCCCTTGTCCCCCTGCTCTTTTGTCCCCTCTTTAGATAGGTAGGTACAGTTTACGAAAGTTAAAACAATGGCATGGCAAACGCGTAGATTAAAGTAGAAGTAATAATAAAGTTGATTGTTGTAGGCACGAAAATTAAAGAAAAGCAATTATTTCATTACTTTTTATTTTTGAAGTCGGTTTTAATTTTTCTTCAAACACAACCCAAATAATCAGGATTATTGGACATACAGACTAGTATGTCCAACTATCCTTGTAAGTTTTACTACCAACGACTGACTTTGATTACTTTAACTGTTACATTGCTACGGACCTGCCTATCACCATAATTTATGGCACTTTGGCAAACTTCACTGCTAAAACTATCCACATGACCTTAGCCTTGAACAAGTCCTCGTGTAACAGGGAAACAACAAGCTGGTGTCATAAATTCTTACCTGTCTTAAGTTTTATCTTTTATCTTAATAGAATTAGCTGAATAGACAAAAAACTTTAGTAGCTATAAGCTGGATCCCCAGTTACACAATATGCCCCAAAATGTAAGAAAAACACTTTTTTAAATTTAATTTAGATATTTTGTTTCACGAGGAAAAAAAAATTACACAGATTAATAAAATTTGAGTGTCTATTTGTAGTATTAAAATAACCGCTTTTTAATAAATGCATATGTATGTATACACGGTACATACATATTATAACAAAAAATATTTATTACAATTATTGTGTCTGTCCGTTTGTTTCTGCTAATCTCTGAAACGGTTGGGCTGATTTTGACAGGAGTTTCTCTGGCAGATAGCTGACGTTATAAGAAGTAACTAAGGCTACAAAATAATCATCATCAATCCGTATACGGCTATAAATCTACGTTAACGCAGTCGAAGCTGCGGGCAAACAGATAGTTTTTATACAATTTTGGGTTATCAAAGGCAAACAGATTTTTGTTCGAGAGATTAGCAAATTCAATCAAACAAAATTTAGCTTAGTTTATATTAAATCATATTAATAATGTACATTTAGATTTATCTCAGTTATTCTTTAATTATCACTCAACATTATGTTTATGAATACACATCCGTTTGGCGCCACCTACCGCCTTATTCCAAAACGAAGACTAAATATAGTACCGAGTTTAATACCGGCTTTAAACCATGGTCTAATATAAATGTTATTACAAAAACTAGTTTAACGCTAGTACCAGGACTATCTATGGTACTAAAGTTAGACCACCGTGACCCCTAGTTTAACTTCGGTACTAACCTCAAAACTTTAAATTATCAGATGTCTTATGCGTTGAATTTGCGTTTTTTCGTATTAATTGTATTGAAAGGTAATTAAATGTAGACTCGATGTAGACAAAATTATGGAATTGGACTAACATTTAAAATAATTATTCTGACATTCTTATATAATTTAACATTCTATTTCTGTAATTTTGTTGTATTGTATTTTGTCATTGATATACATACCTATTTTATATCATATGTAATAATTCTAATTAACTCTGATATTTTTCATGTATGTATGGATTAAATAAACACTAACCTTTTCTTGAGAAGTCCAATTATCATCCCTTTTTTCTTTTGTTGATACATTTTACAACATAAGTAATGTTCGTGGCACACAAATTCACAACAAAAAATATTATACTAACAAAAAATAACATACCGTCTATTTAAAATCAAAGAACAATAATGGCTGTATTGTAACTATTGGTAACTCGACTTACATTGCAATAGCTAAACATTAAACAATAAACATTTCGATGACATTAGAACTACGCGCGCTTTGTATTTCATTCCCTTATACGCTAGCTATATAAACATCTTAACAGCGAAATATTACAATATTTGTGTGTAAGAAACAAGAATTTAAATCACACTACCTCAAAGTACAAAGTAGTTAAGATTTCAGATATTTTATATAACACAATAAATTTTATTATCAAAATATTGATGTATTTTCCACATTATATTTAATTATAAATTAGCGAGCTCTGCATAAAAAGGAACGGTGTACCGAACTAATCAAATATTGAACGAACAAAATGAATGATATGTTGCTCAATAATCTGTGGATACAATTAAACCAGGGACGATCTTTGGTACTACCTAGACCTCGGTTGGTCCTCGATTTGTAATAAGAATGAATTTTAGTCCATGGACTAACGTTAATACCGTAACAAACCTGGACTTTTCAGTCTTGGTTTAATCCTGGTACTAGATAAGTTTTTTGTAATAAGGCGGCTAAAGTTTATTATTGTTATATATGTATTTAGATGTAGCCAGCGTCACATCCGGCTGGTGTTGCCAGTGGTTTAAAACAATAGTTTTTATAACATTTCTTGAGAGTTACTAAAAAATCTTAATCCTTAATGCCGCTTGCGCTAGTAAAAGGAAATACCAGAAAAAATTAAAAACGTGTCAACAAGTTCTTGGCATCATTAATATTTTGAAATAGGTCGCATTTAATATAATTATAATTGGACTAGCTTAAGTTTAATAAATAGATTGACTTGTCATACATAATGTTTATTTAAAAGTTAAAACATAAACAAAATATTTTTAATATTGACATGGTCACTATACGATTTATTTACGTTATTAAGTTAGCTAATTACGAATGAATTTAATTGACTTGGTATGACATGGATCTCACAACTTTTACTGTAGAAGAATTAAGTGGTTGACTTTTTTTACTACTAGAGACTAGAGACTTGTTTTTTTTACAATTATAACTATTTCTAATTTTGTAATCAAACATAATATGAGGGAGAAATTACAACGTTTGCTCTTGTATTAATAAATAAAAACTCTACTAATATGTTAAAAATGTGAAACCCACACATACGGATGTGGTCAATGATAAATACGAGAGCGACACTGAAAGTTCTTAGATAATAAAAAACTGTACAAATTAGCAAGTTATTATTTTATTATACCTTTTCAAAAAAGTGTCCGTTCACATCAATACATCGCTGCATCCGATGGAACCACTTTGCCCACTCGTCCTCTCTTCGACGGCCATATATTTTTTTCTTGAAGTTTATATATATATATATATATATATATATATATATATAATAATATCAACCCTTATATTATGTCCCACTGCTGGGTACGGGTGGAGACCCGTAAGGCCGAGGAGGAGGAGTCCTCCTCGGCCTTTGGGCCATAGTTCACCGATGCGCTGGCCCAATGTGGGTTGGTGAACTTATTAAACCTTCAAAGACTTTTAATCTTATCAGGTATGCAGGTTTCCTCACGATGTTTCAGGATCAAGGTTTCAGGTTCAACCATGGTTCAGGCCTTGTCGTGACGGCGGGGCTCAGTAGCCTAGGGTGAGCCGCTGCACCTTAGGCGAAGCGAATTGAGCCGAGGGGGCTTGTTGTACCTCTCTTATAATATAATATATATAATAATAAATCATTAATTCTCAGGCACTATATGGCCCATAGATATATACCTTACACACTAACATATTATATATTATATTATATTACATAAGGGTTAGTATAAAACCTTAAAATTATGTTAGTAAACTTCCTAGCGCTACGTCTTCGTGCGTTCCGGTGGTACTGTTCCGCGGAAGCGACGGAACACCACATCCTTATAAGAAGAGGGGACAAAAGTGTAGGGGGCAAGGGGCGAGGACGGGAACCTCACCCCTGTTCGTTCCCGTATCCGGATTAGCAGGAAATGCAGTGGAAGCGATATGTATATAATTATCCGGAATTCAAATGGGGAAAAACATGTCCGCGATTTCACGGAGCTATATAAAACTGTTCAATTACCTAAACGACGTCTCGACCCTTCTCCGGTGTGTCGGTGCCTCAAATATAAATCTAATTAACACTAACCCCTAATTGGCCAATCGGAAAATTAATGCTAATTGATCTATACTTATCTGAGACAGCCTCGGTTGGACACGATGCGCAGCGAAGACAAAATAGCGACAATGACGGCGTCACTTTTCACTGGTAACTTGGTTTAGGCACTAAAGTGTTCACAATAGTCAATTAACAATATATATATATATATATGTCCATTACACTCAAATCAATCAATCCACGTGACTATGCCCCAAAGTGGGCGAACAAGGAGTCACGCAACAATAGCGCTCGTCACGTCAAGCGTCAACAAACGGAGCGTCGATTCGAGAAGGCGGTTCGCGACGGACTGGGCCGGTATACGGTTCGCGCTGGACTCACGGTACTGCCCGAGGCCTGGCACTTCCGTGCGCGGGCGCGGCTAGTGATGTGCGAGCGTCAAGTCAATAAAATTGCAGTGAGGTGAAACTCGATACATTTGGTTCGCAACATCTACCCGCCTCGGCCAGGCCTACCTGGCCGCTAATTAACTGGCAGTCGTGATAAGGTTGATACCGCTCTCTTAAAGACCGAACCGTCCACTTGAACCTCAGCAAAACGGGGTACACACAAAAACTATATTGAGAATGCGCCCCCTGCGCCAACACAGTGGCGGTGAGTTAACATCCTTAACCAGAACGAGGTCGCCAACATGAGGTGGATCAGTTTTATCAGTCCACTTAACGCGCTGCTGGAGAATATGCAAATATTCCAAATTCCAACGCTTCCAAAAGCTCTGAGTGAGTTGTTGGACCAATTCAAACCGAGAGAGACGATTGGGTCTCACATCAACAAAGGGGTATTCCGGCAGGGCGTTGAGTGGCTGTCCAATCAAAAAATGGCCCGGCGTAGGGGTTTCCAAGTCATTAGGGTCTGAAGAGATCGGGCACAACGGGCGTGAATTCAAAACGGCTTCAATTTTGCAAAACACAGTTGCGAGCTCTTCAAATGTCAATACGGACTCGCCAATTACTCGTCGCAAATGTGTCTTGGCAACCTTTACCACGCTTTCAAATATATCTCCTTTAAATAATTACTTGTGCCTTTGAAGTTGGTACCGCAATCCGAACGAATCAAGGACGGTAGTCCTCGTCGTGACACAAATCAATCTAACGTCGCAACAAAGGCCTCTGTCGAGATGGCTGAGACGAGTTCCAAATGTACCGCTTTGGTGGACAGGCAAACAAAGACACACAAATTTTGACACAGACATGTGTCCCAAGTCCTCATACTCCCGCATGAAGTCAATATACTTCTCCTTGAGTAACGGGTCCCTGCTCATGCGGCGCTTCATCGCCAACAAACGATTCTCAGCAGTAGGTCGCGAGAAGCCAAGAGGCGGCCGTACTGCGTGAAATGGCAGTCTTGTCATGATCCGGCCAGAACGGAGGTAGGTAGTGTGGTTCTGGTAGAACTGTTCACACTCCTCATGTTCCGGATCAGAGCGGGGAGCTTGTGGTGGCTCCTCCACTTCCCAAAATCTCTGCACAGCGTCAGAGAGGGCGGAGCCCACCATTAAGGCCGTTCCACATTCGGCAGGGGGGGGGGGGGAGCCTTCAATACAGGCCCCATCAATGCAAACCCAAATTTGGTCCGAAGGGCCACTAAGCCACCTGGCTGCAAAACACAATTTCTCCCAAGTAATATTTTTCTCAAAACGTCGGCACCAAGCAATAAATCGACCGTGCCAGGTAAGTCAAACTTAGGGTCAGCCAAGTTCAAATCCGCGGTCAATTTTACCGCATCCGCAGACAACCGTACTTGCGGGTGACTGTCCAAAATATTCTCCATCACAATAGCCGACAACCCCAACGTCGGGTGTGGAGAGTTTGTAGGGGAGAACTCAAACCAAACGCGGCCCTCAACAGTAGCTACAGGGGCGTTCCCAACACCTCTTATCACATCAAAGTACCTTTTTATATTTAGGCCAGTCTGCCCCACCAACCAAGACGAGGCTATGCACCCTTGTGAGCCTGTGTCCAAGATAGCTCGGACTACAACCGAGGGGCCCGTCCGTCCCCAGACCATGACATAGGCCGTGGGTAAGAGGACAGTCTCAAAGGGGGGCAGTGCATAGCGGGCGCAGACGCCAACATCCTAATGTTGACGCGGCGACGATCGACGGCCGCTGTACCGGGTTGGCACGTCAAAATGGGGCAGGGGTTTGAACTCCTCCTCCGCTCGGTGACAACTGCTACGAGCCATAGACGGCGGTTCGTAGCGCCGAGAACGTCCATGCCGAGGGTTGCGCGACTCCAAACGGGGACGTTCCGCCAGAGGGGGGGACGGCAATGGCGACGCACGTGATCCACGGCAGTCGTGGTACACGACTGGAGGTGACCTTGCATGGTCACATGGGGACAATGGGGGGGAGCGGGACACGAAGGTGCGGGATTGAACGCGGGGCCCGCTACCATACCCGCCCGTGGGGCTGCGCGCCGGAACATGTCGGCGGCTGACGGCAGCATAATCTGCGCGGCGTGAGAGGGGTGAGTCAGACTTCAAACTGCGAGTCTCAACTCGACGTCCGCTCACATAACCGCACGAGGGCGACCCTGCGTGGTCGCGGCGGCCATTCGCGTTGGCGCACAGCAATTTCAAATGTTGCCCTCCACAAATCGGACACGGTCGCGTGTCGGGGCACGCGCGCTGGTAGTGGTCCCCGAGGCAGGTGAAGCACCAGCCTCGGGACCGTGCAATTCGCCTACGAGAGGCCACATGCAGCGCTGCAAAGTCTGGGCACTGTGACTTTCGTTGCCCCTGGGACTTGCAGAAACGGCAGTCCGGTCGCGCTACCTGCGCGACAGCAAAGCGAGGACCCGCTCTTCGCTTTGGCGAGATTTGGGCGGCGCGTCGTTGGTTAGAGTGCGTGGGCCCTGATGGCTCAACCGGCGCATCGGCGACCATAACGTCACCCATGCGACACTTGTCCTCGAGGAACGCCAGGAGCTGATCAAACGTAGGGAGAGAAGATGCCTTATCCCTAGCATGCTCCTGCTCAAAACGTGCCCTCAAAGACACCGGCAACCGCTTCAGCACAATACGTACAAGAAGATAGGACCACTGGGCGACCTGTAGGTCCAAGCGGTTGAGCGCGTTAGTAGCAATCAAAAGAAGGTTAAGCAGCTCGGTCCTCAACTGGGCGGCGTTGCTCACGACCGGGAGGTCCATAATCTGATCGATGTGGGCATCTACCAAACAGCGCTGATTATGATAGCGCTTGGTGAGCAATGACCGCGCGACTCCATAGCTCCCGTCACATATTGGGAGGTGCTGGCCCCGTGCCTCACGCACGAGGGCGACCCTGCGTGGTCGCGGCGGCCATTCGCGTTGGCGCACAGCAATTTCAAATGTTGCCCTCCACAAATCGGACACGGTCGCGTGTCGGGGCACGCGCGCTGGTAGTGGTCCCCGAGGCAGGTGAAGCACCAGCCTCGGGACCGTGCAATTCGCCTACGAGAGGCCACATGCAGCGCTGCAAAGTCTGGGCACTGTGCCTTTCGTTGCCCCTGGGACTTGCAGAAACGGCAGTCCGGTCGCGCTACCTGCGCGACAGCAAAGCGAGGACCCGCTCTTCGCTTTGGCGAGATTTGGGCGGCGCGTCGTTGGTTAGAGTGCGTGGGCCCTGATGGCTCAACCGGCGCATCGGCGACCATAACGTCACCCATGCGACACTTGTCCTCGAGGAACGCCAGGAGCTGATCAAACGTAGGGAGAGAAGATGCCTTATCCCTAGCATGCTCCTGCTCAAAACGTGCCCTCAAAGACACCGGCAACCGCTTCAGCACAATACGTACAAGAAGATAGGACCACTGGGCGACCTGTAGGTCCAAGCGGTTGAGCGCGTTAGTAGCAATCAAAAGAAGGTTAAGCAGCTCGGTCCTCAACTGGGCGGCGTTGCTCACGACCGGGAGGTCCATAATCTGATCGATGTGGGCATCCACCAAACAGCGCTGATTATGATAGCGCTTGGTGAGCAATGACCGCGCGACTCCATAGCTCCCGTCACATATTGGGAGGTGCTGGCCCCGTGCCTCACCATCAAGCACGGAGAGCAGATAGGCCAGCTTTTCAGAAGAACCTAAATCTTCCCTTGAGTCTATGAGGCTTTCAAAAAGGCCGATGAACCCCATCCACGTGTCTAGTCGATCATCAAAACGTGGAAGGTCCAAGTTCGGCAGCTTAGTCAAAAGGCCCACGGGAGTCTTCACGGAGGCCCTATGGGGCGGTACTCCGGCGCGCGAGCCTAAGATCTCCCGCGCGCTCTGGGCGATGGCGTCGGCCAGGTCCATAATCTGGACGTAGACCTCGTGGACTTGGTCCCGTCGTTCCTTCGGGAACGACTCAAGGGGCACTTCATCAAAATTTAAGATGAAGCGCCGGTAAAGCGTCTCCAACTCCTGAAGTCGCATAGGGCACTTCTCATGCCTGTCCAACAATGATTCTGTGCGATCCTGTCTTTGAGTTAAAGCAGCAGCGGAAGTGAACCATCTCAGCTGCGACGTAATCCCGGCATAGGATTCACCAACAATAGTAAACGCGGTGGTTGCCATCTTCAAAGGACAAGCGTACAAAACAATCGCAAAACAAGCAACAATAATAATAAGGATATCCTTCAAGTAGCGCAACAGCTGTTATCAATTTAACACAAGTTTCAAAACTTAATAAAGGCTTATAACAATAAATCAATAAACAAATATCTCAAATAGATAATAAAATAAAACCAAACTTTTTATTCCAACTGTACTTGACAAATTTGCGACACAACAACAATAAATCAATAAACAAATATCTTAAATAGATAATAAAATAAAAACAAACTTTTTATCCTAACTGTACTCGACAAATTTGCGTCTGACCGCACATCTAATATAAACAATTACTCAATGAATTTAACAAAGAAACGAGCGTATACCTTGCCTTCAACTTAATGTTAGAATATTTATAATAAACACAATATACTTCAATACAATTCTATACGCGAACACGTCTCGTATACGCTTCAACAAAATATCAAGACTCGAACAAGCGTTAAAAGCAAAGCGCTAAGCAAGAATATAAGTTTTTTACATAAGGATATAAGCTATATAGGCAGTATATAGGCAGTATATAAGCGTATATAGTCAGTATATAAGCGTATATAGTCAGTATATAAGCCGCTCTGTGCTGCAACAATATGTTTTAACCAGGCTTTGTGCTACCAACAATTTTCAGGTAGGTATAAAAAATTATTCAAACCACGCCTGTGCTACCAAAAATTTTTTTTTTTACGCTATGCTATGCTATATGAAAATGCCCCGTGCTTCACCATCGAGCACGGAGCTATGTAAACTTGTTCAAACTACGCTCGCTACCAAAAAATTTGTTCGTTCCCGTATCCGGATTAGCAGGAAATGCAGTGGAAGCGATGTGTATATAATTATCCGGAATTCAAATGGGGAATAACATGTCCGCGATTTCACGGAGCTATATAAAACTGTTCAATTACCTAAACGACGTCTTGAGCCTTCTCCGGTGCCTCAAATATAAATCTAATTAACACTAACCCCTAATTGGCCAATCGGATAATTAATGCTAATTGATCTATACTTATCTGAGACAGCCTCGGTTGGACACGATGCGCAGCGAAGACAAAATGGCGACAATGACGGCGTCACTTTTCACTGGTAACTTGGTTAAGGCACTAAAGTGTTCACAATAGTCAATTAACAATATATATATTAGTCCATTACACTCAAATCAATCAATCCACGTGACTATGCCCTAAAGTGGGCGAACAAGGAGTAACGCAACAATAGCGCTCGTCACGTCAAGCGTCAACAAACGGAGCGTCGATTCGAGAAGGCGGTTCGCGACGGACTGGGCCGGTATACGGTTCGCGTTGGACTCACGGTACTGCCCGAGGCCCGGCACTCCCGTGCGCGGGCGCGGCTTGTGATGTGCGAGCGTCAAGTCAATAAAATTGCAGTGAGGTGAAACTCGATACATTTGGTTCGCAACAACCCCGTTGTAGTGCCCGACGTTGGGTGGGTTTGTTCTGTGGTGCGGGACAACCCCTATGTAGAGGTGGCGTCGGTCCCCTGAGGGACTAGCCATCGAGGTGTCCTGTTTGCTCAACAGATCCGGGGCACCTCACAAAAGGCGGCATTGGTGGCACTCGCCGGGTTTTACTGGGTAGAGCTGCGTCCTCTTTTTGCAAACTTTTTCCAAGACAAGTGGCAAACAATTATTAGTGTACCACTATGCAGTAACTGTTTTTAGATCATATAATATAGATAAATGAAATACAACAATAATAGATGCAAAGAGTTTAAAAAAAAATAAACTTTTTACTATATAGTTTACAAGTGGCCAGTTCTAAGAACTTTCAGTGTCGCCCCTATATAGAGCTGATACGCCACTTCCATTGAACAAATCTGCACTTCCCTTTGTGATACTCAACTAGTACGTCTAATTTATTTCAAGTACGCTAACTATAACTTACTAAAATTTGGTACATAATCTTCTTTTTCTATATAATATAGATAGAAGCTGTTGTATAGATTGACTCATCACGATATCTCTGGAACGATAAGACCTAGAGACTTGAAATTTAGTAGGAATATTACTTTGCCATGTAGAGGGCAGCTAAGAACGGATTTTACGAAATTCCTTCCCCTATTCAAAAGGAGGAGGCCCCTTTGACAGAACGAAGTCTGTGCGTTCAAAATATTAGAGTTTTTTTTAAATATTAACTCCAAAATATTAGAGTTATTACCAGAGTTTCAAAATATTTTGCTTTTTGTATTGTCCTGCAATGCTATTTAATTTATTGTCTCCTTTTTTTGTAATTATTATGACTACATCCAAAGAGTAAGTTTTCTATAAATCTAAAATGCTTGTTTCGTTAATTTTTTTTCAGATTTTTATTTTGTTTATTTGTAGTTTTTGTGTTTTTAAAATGCGTTGTGAGTGGCCTGTGTTGACAAGATGTTGTTTTTGTGTACCTTTAAGATTTGGACTTCTTGGTTTGGGATATGTTAAGGTGGTAAGTGTTTGTGATTTCAGAATTTTTATCATTCATTACCATGGAAAGTTTAGTTTTAGAAGCATTTTTCATCGTAACAATAACAATTTAAGATTCAGGTGCACGCATGTACTTGTCTAAAGTACTTCCTTTCCCGCTTCTTTCTTTCTGCACATGAATATTTTTTTTATGTCATCAGGGGGCAAACGAGCAGCCTCATGGCGCCGACGCCCATACACATCCGCACAACCAATGCCACGCAGATGCGCCGCTCTCCTTTTCCCTATCCCCCCCAATGGGCCACCGGAAACTCACAAACCGCACGAAACGCGACAGCATAGACAAGTGACAGCATAGAACTGTCACTTGACGCCGGTGTTATGTGAGCGAGAGGGACTATCCCGGTCGTGCCGGCCCAGTTCGGCTGCAATGTAGCATGGCACTACCTCTTACTAATATAACCTATTAGTAAAATACTGATATAAACTATTGCACAATTACACAATTAAAAAAGGATGGCTTACCTGAACTTACCATATACTTCAAACGTTAACTAAGCTTAACCAATATTGCTTCGGCCAGACTTCCGTCCGTCAGGGACATTTCAGGATAGCCAAATGTAGCATTTCTTATAGAATAAGTATATTATTAATAATAGTACCACTGGGTTTGTTTCGCCGTATTCTTTAGTGGTCTCGCTTGACGTTAATTTTAGTAAGAATATCTTATATATTATATCTTCTTTTTTCAGGCACTAGATTTAGCATTGTTAGTAATCATCCTTATCAGCTTGGGGACTAGTAGAATAAGCACCAGAGTCTTCGTCATATTCGTGGCGGCACACAGCATCGCTATCGCCTTCATGATAGTGGATGTTATCTTGAATATCCTCTTCATATATGGAAGTCACAAGGTATCGTTTCGTATTAACATCAATACCACTTTTTACTAACCCTGGCAATTATAATGTTGTTTCATTTTAATTGCCTTAGAAAAAATAATAGGGGTTTAATCGCAGTTCATCAAATTTTTTACATGGCCAGAGTTTTGGATACTTTACCTCAACCATGGCCATAGACGGACTTGTTGCTGTAAAATGTAAAGTATCCGAAACGTCGGGCTTGTAAAAGTCTTAATAAGTCGCGATAAAATCCGTAAAAATTGTTTCATTATAATAAGTAAAATTTGCGTAAATATAAAATAATATGTAGTTCCGTGGCAAGCTGACCCTGAGCTCTCCGCTGAGTCTCGGTGCCAGTACACCGTCCTGTTCTTTTTTACGAAACACAACATAGGATAAAAAATAGATCGGTGTCGGTCCCTTGCGGGGCTGACTAGCCGTCGAAGTGCCCTGTTAGCTTAACAGATCCGGGACACCTCACCAAGGCGGCACTGGTGGCACTCGCCGGGTTTTAGTGGAGCCATTGACCTTATCCATTTACCATCTTTCGGGCGCAGCGAGTCCCCCATACCCACCTGGGGAGACCCACTCCCCAGGCGGGATGCCTCAGAGCATTTCCCGGCGTAAAAAAAAAAGAAAAGTATTTTAATGTTATTTGGATAAGCTCACTCTTGTGCCACCTAATGGAGAGTCCATGGCCAACATTGTCCTGTTACTGACAGATCCTGAGCACTTCAAGTAAGGTGGCCAGTGCCATCCGCAGGGTCCACAGTGCGTAGGGGTTACTGTGAGCAAGAACAGCCTGTCTGTCCATCAGAGCCACACGTAATCACCAGTTTCCATCTGGATACTGGCGCTACACGTCTAAGGAAGTCTTCGTCCATCCGTGAACAAAGGCAGATAAAGAAGTAATATTTGTGTTTCAGAAAGAGCCAGCCAAGTTGCGTGTGTTCTACCGGTACAGCCTCGTCATGTTAGTGCTGAGCATCCTTTGGGCCCTGGCTTGGATTGTAATCAACATACTTATTATCTTTAATTCACCATTTATGATAGCATCTTCTTTCATCCTATATATAACTACGTGGATACTGGGCATAAGTAAGTATTGGCGTACCACTTATTTGAAAGACAACCGTCGCGGGTTCGATTCCCGCGGCCGGTACATGTTATATACATTATGGTTCAACTTGTAAGATAGTTTTGGATATGATTGTCATGACAGGACATTTGCACAGACCACTAGTGTATTAATATTAATTTTTTTATATAAAATTTCTTGAATGTTACCAACAAGAGAAGCTCCCCGAACTTCCCAATATACTATATCAACTGTAATGTGTGCAATCGTAAATTCATCTTTGATTGTATTATACGTAATATAATAAGTCTGTGCGTGTAATTTTTTTGTGTGTGTTGAAGTGTACTCGAGAATGGTTAAGATTAATAATTATTCGGTCCATTACAAAATGTTTTCGACAGGAAAACATCTATCGGGGCCGTTAGTTTAGTAGATTTATATCATCATCATCGACATCCTTTACCTGTCCACTACTGAAGCATGATGACGTGGCAGTGGGATGGACACACTCAGGAGATTTATATAATACTAGCTGTTGCCTGCAGCTTCGCCCGCGTTACTTAACTCTTATAAGTCACAGCGTGATGTTATATAGTCTATAGCCTTCCTCGATAAATAAGCTGTCTAACACTGAAATATTTTTTCAAATCGGACCAGTAGTTCCTGAGATTAGCGCGTTCAAACAAACAAACAAACTCTTCAGCTTTATAATATTAGTATAAGGAACAAACTGTAAAAGTAGGTAATAAATGATAATCTTTTCAGTTATCCAAGTGTACATAATAATACTCGTGATCAATGAGGTGAAGAAATTGGAGAGCAATAGCCAGTTCCAGTTCTCGACCGACATGAACGGGGCGGGTGCTGCGACGGTAGAGGACCAGCCTCCTAGTAGTCCTAGTACTGTTTAATTAAAGTCATTAAATATACACCAGCATAAGAATTATTCTTTAACTCTAATATCCATACGGTTTTATACGACCGTAAATAATTTCAAAATTAAAAAAATGTTTAGGGCCCCTAATACTGTCTCAAAGATGAGTTTTTTTAAACAGTGTAGAGGATAGAAATTGTAAATAATTCAAAATTTCACGTTTAATCTTGTCCGAAGATTCTTCTAGCCAAAACAAGCTAAACCATTATATGATGAAAATTATATTATTCTAACATAAATTCGTTTATTTGTCCTTCCCAAAAGTGTGTTCCGGTAATAACACTTTCCTGTTCTTCTAGTCCAAACATAGTGAAGCTGTTTCAAGATATAAGTAAGCAAGTTGGTCCTAGCTAGCCTCAGCGCAACTTTCCCATCGGTAAAACCCACTTAATAAACGTACATAGAGTACCCAAGCTCCGAGACCATACAAGATACACATTGGTGGAAATTAATTATTTACATTTATTAAAGTTGATTTAAATAAGAAGGGTCATTTTTAGATGAGATTGTGTGAAATCCTCAAAGTTACTTGACTCATAAACTGAACACAGCCTTTTGTGAGATTCCACACGATAATGGTAGAAGAACCGCTTATTTTTGCAGAAATAGTCGTATTGAAAGAAGAACCGAACAGGCAGAGTTGATGAGAGTAATTCTAGCATCGAGAGCTTTGTGATGTTTTGAAGTAAAATCTCTACGTATGGTACAGGTTCCACGGTACTATTTTTGCTACATTTTGATGAGACGCCCAACAATTTCCTGAGTGAAAATTTTCGATTGTGGTAGCTAACCTCTGTTAGCAGGTAGCAAGGATATAATATGTCGATTTGATGATGTACGTAGGACCGGGATAACGTAGGACAAATAAAATACGTCATTTGTAGGACAATATGACGACCTCTTTGGCTCAGTGGTAAACACGTTGGCGCTCATGCCGGAGGTTGCGGGTTCGAATCCCGCCAGGGAACAAAAATATTTTCTGTGTTCCTGGTTCATGGATATGTATTATATAATAAAAATGTTAAATATATGTATGGTATAAAAGTATTAAATATATTTCCGTTGTCGGGTACCCGTAACACAAGTTCTTCGAGAACTTACCGCGGGACCAGATTGACGTGGTGTGAAAGCGTGCATACAAAAAATATGACTGTTAAATTACACATGCACATTGAACACATAAGGGTGCCATATAGCTCGGACCTTACGCGTGCGCAGCGGATCCCCCGATCGGCCGCTCACAGGTCCCTCACGGCGGTGCGACCGCCTGTCGCCGCCGCGCTCTCCTGCTCTCTCACTCCGCCTCCTCCTTCTATGACATCACGTCCTCGCAGTAAGAGAGGGCCACCTGCCGTATGCTCTCACTGATGTAGTATATAGTATACGATGTAGTTTATTTAATACGATTTAGAGTCGATAAAATTATTTTGAAGCGTTGGTTATTGCAGTGAATTGTAACATTTCACCATTGCGATGTAGAATACTATAAGCGGCATCTAGTTTAAACACGCTATGCTAGACACTGTTTTACTTTTTCGCGGAATCTTGAAATAATTAATTTATTGTATGATGATTCCGGCAACAGCTATATTTAATTAGATGCATTAATTGTATAATAAGCAGTTTTAGTAATGCAAGTTTTTTTAACTATCCCACGGGAACTCGTTAATTTTAGGGATGAAGAGTATTATAATGAAACAATTTTTACGGATTTTATCGCGGTTTATTAAGATTTTTACAAGCCCGACGTTTCGGATACTTTACAGCAACCATGGTCACGGAAGGACTGAGGTGACAGATGTCCTAACGTTACAAAGTTATTCGAACTACCCTATGATACATCATTATTTTGATAAGTCCTCTCTACGCAGAAAGTGCTAACTGTATCTTTAATCTGTGGCATATTATGCTTGGTTTTTGATTTAATTATTTTAATATTTTATATTATTTTAATATTATTATTTTAATATTAATTTTATTTAAGCAATGTGTATGTGAGTATGTATATAATATATTTATATTCCGACTTATAAATTTTTATTATTAAATTTTATTAAATTTTACAATAGGATCCCAGAAAACGTTCAAAAGCTCTCCATAAAAAAATTCAAAAAAGTTGTTAAAGAACGTTTGTGTGGTAAAGCATATTATAAAGTAAAAGATTTCATGGAAGATACCACACCCTGGGAATAAGGCGTTCCTCCCGGGCATTTCAAGATAAGATGTTAAAATTGTTATTAATATATATTATTTGAAAAGATTAGTTCCACTGAGTTTGTTTCGCCGGTTCTTCTCAGTGGGCTTACCTTGGAACCGGTGGTAGATTCAATTGACGTTCAAAAAGATACTGTATTAGTACTATTTTGAATAAAAAAAATTGATTTTGATTTTGATTTTTAAAATAAGTATATGATCGAATAAACCATACAGTATAATTTATTATGTTGTTTATATCACGGTATTATTAGTATAGTATCATATAATATTATGTAAATTTTATATTTTTATTTATGTCTTTTTTTTCTTCAGAATGCCGCCAAAATAAATAACTAATAAAATTAATGGTGGGCCTGAAACAGTGTTAGGGCTATTATAGTCCTAACTTAAACTGAGGTCGCACCTTTTTGTGAGGCTCGCTGCGAACATAATTTTATGTACATAATGTTTTTACCTCGCTAAATAATTTTAATAGGCCAGTTATGTACATCTGTTGCATTTTTTATTATTTTTTGTTTACATTATTTTTATTTTATATGTACTTGTGTTTTTTTTGTATAATATTCAATTCATGCAGTGTGTTCTCACAAATAAAGTTGTTTATTATTATTATTATTATTATTAATAATAATGGGATCCCAAGCCGGTGGTAAGAGCCAGCCATCTTCTCTATTGAAATTTGGATGTTTTTTAATTTCAATAGCCTCGCGGATCATCCTTGGTTGGAATCGGTGTTCTTTTGCGAGTATCTGTGGTCTATCAAATCTAATATAATGGCGAGCTTTGTCTAGACTATGTTCACAGATTGCAGACTTACTGTAGCGACGGTGTTTTAAGTCAGCTATATGTTCTTTAACGCGAGTTTTAATTGATGTTTTGGTTTGGCCTATATAAGAGATGCCACAATCACAATCAAGCTTGTATACTCCTGCATCTTGTAAGGGTATATGACATTTGACAGATGGTAAGAATTGACCTATCTTTTTAGGCGGCTTGAAATAAGTTTTTATAGAAGCTCGCTTTAGGATGAAGCCAATCTTGTCAGTGACGCCTTTCATGAATGGTAGCACAGCAGGTACTCGCTCGACGGTGGCTGGTTTCACACGTTCACTGTGACGGAGACGCGGTACCCGAAGCTTGTTGTCACGCAGTACTTGCTTGACATGTTGAAGTTTAGTCTCCAGGTGCTACTCATCACAGATCCCTTGTGCTCTCTGTAACAAAGATTTACCCACGGTAGCTAACTGTGTTGGATGGTGGTGTGACTCTCCGTTTAAATACCTATCCGTATGGGTATGTTTCCTGTACACTGTGTGGCTTAAGGTGTTATTGGGATTACGGATAACTAATACATCTAAGAAAGTTAAAGAATTATTTGCCTCTAATTCCATTGTGAATAGAATTTTAGTATTTATGGAATTGAGATGGTTTAAGAATATGGTTACTTTATCAGAAGGTACCTAATATTATGAAAGTATCATCTACATACCGCTTGTAGAACCTGGGTGATATTGGTGAGGTATGCAGAGCAGTCTCCTCGAAGTCCTCCATGAATATGTCGGCAACAACGGGGGATACTGGTGAGCCCATCGCTACGCCATCTACTTGCTGATAGAACTGGTTATTCCACAACATGTAGCCAGATGTCAGGCAATGTTTTAGAAGTTCAGCATATTCTATTGGCATGTCATTCTCTCTTAGCTTTCTTGATACAATGTTAATGCAATCTTCCACCGGTAAGCATGTAAAGAGTGATTGCACATCAAAACTAACCATAGTTTCATTGCCGCTGAGATGTAGATGTTTGATCTCATTAACAAAGTGGTATGAATCCCGTGTATGTGCTCTGGTTTGTTCACGCAGCGGCGAAAGTACACGGGCAACATGTCCAGTCTGTAGGTTGGTGAGTCGATCTGGCTTACAATTGGACGTAGTGGAGCATTAGCCTTGTGTATTTTTGGCAGCCCATACAATTTAGGTGGCTTTGGACAAGACTTTGGTTGCTGTAAAGTATCCGAAACGTCGGGCTTGTAAAAATCTTAATAAACCGCGATAAAATCCGTAAAAATTGTTTCATTATAATGAGTGAAATTCGCGCAAACATTAGAAAACAATAGATGAAGAGTATCTTAAATATTAGCTGGGCATATAAAGTACGACCATAAAATTTCACATAAATCTCTTGAAAGACGCCTGCTAGACACTGTCTTTGTAATGTTTTACTTTCTCGCGGGTACTCACGTTTATGGGATTAATACATTTTATTATAATATACATTATTTAACCGACAACTTAGGTATCAGGATACCAAATTTTACTAAATTATATTCATGGGTATAAATTGTTGTATACAAAGCTGTTTAATTAATTTAAAGTTTTTTAACTATCCCACGGAAACTCTTTAATGTACTGGATCAAAGTATCCTATATGTTGACCTGGAGTATAAGCTACCACTATACGAAATTTCATTTAAATCGGTCCAGTGGATTCGGAGATTAGCCACTACAATGATAAACAGAGAAACAAAAAATTTGAAAAAAACCTAAATCTATTTCACTTCTTCCCCCCTGACTCGGTTTTTAGCATTTTTTTGCATTGTACAGAAACTCGACCTCTACAGTTTTATTATATGTATAGATAATATTATAGTTACTGTAATTCATAAATATAGTAAAGTTTCATAATTACCGCACTCTTTTTTATTTTATACTATTATTAAATGATATTATCATTTATTTCACATACTTTAAATGTTTTTCAAGTGTGCTAAATATTAAAAGTGAAAAAGAATTTTAAAGAATTATCGTCGTAGATAATCAATGTCAAAATCAGTCGACAATGTAGCCTATATATACTACTCCAAGATAATCTAGATCCTATAAATTGTCTGAGTTGTCCGAACTTATTAAAAGATACATTCTAAGAATAAATAAACGATGATTAAATTCTGTAAAAATGTAACAACAGAACGGATTTATTATTATTTATAAAAATAAGAATTATTATGATTATAAAAGCAATTTAACTTCTATTATGAATTGTTAGAATATATGGAAAAATGACAAATCAGTGTATGAAATAAAAGTTGATAAGGTTTTCGGTTTCTCATAATTATTTATATACCCTTCTCATATTTATTTCTAACATAGATATTTACCTTAAATCTAAAATGAGGGAGAAATTACAATTTTTGCTTACAATAGTTATTATTTATTAATACAAATTAATTGATAATAACTCTACTAATGTTGAAAATATTAAACCCACACATAAGGATGTTGTCAATGACAAATACGAGGGTGACACTGAAAGTTCTTAGAAAATAAAAAACTTAACATAATATTAGCAAGTTATTAGTTTTATTATACTTTTTCTAAATTAATAAATCTAAATTACCTATACTCAGTAGATCCGATGGAATTACTGAGAAAATCACTTTGCCCACTCGTCCTCAGGGGTCTCTTCAACGGCCAATTGAAATGCAGTCGGCGTCCATAAAACGTTTTTCTTGAAGTTTTATTTTTATTTTCAGGAATAAATAAAAATATTGCCTTGACCTCAGAGTCCATCTTCTTCTTACAACTGGTAATTCTTTCAACTTCGTTATGAAAAGACTTGGGCCTTTATGAAATTATGAAAGGTCCATCGAAGGCTATCATATCTTTCTCGTCGACTTAAATAATATTGAAAGTCATAAAAATCATTGCATGATTTTTTTCTCGTTAAATTTATGTTGACGTAACACAGACAATTTTCAATTAAAAACTTAAACTTATTTTTTTATTATATAGTTTACAAGTGGCCAGTTCTAAGAACTTTCAGTGTCGCCCCTATAATATAGAGCTGATACGCCATTTTCATTGAACAAATCTGCACTTCCCTTTGTGATACTCAGCTGAGTATCCCTTTGTGATACTCAGCTAGTACGTCTAATTTATTAAAAGTACGCTTATCTTATTATAATAAATAAAAATCTGGTACATAATCAAGAATATGTGTTGTAAAGTTTCAAAATATTTCTTGCTTTTTATATTGTCCTGCAATGCTATTTAATTTTATGTCTTCTTCTATAAAACTTGTTTCGTTTAATTTTTTCAGATTTTTTTTATTTGTAGTTTTTGTGTTTCCAAAATGCGTTGTGAGTGGCCTGCGTTGAGAAGATGTTGTTTATGTGTACCTTTAAGATTTGGACTTCTTGGTTTGGGATACGTTAAGGTGGTAAGTTTTACAGTAGTAAGCACAGTGACAAAATTAAACAATATAATAGTGAAAAAAGAATGAATATTACGCTTTTTTGCGAAAAAATATGCCTGTTATATTTTGCCGCCCCCTCTCTCTGTAGAACTTTACGATTTGTTGTTGGTGTGTCTTATTACTTAGCGCCATATTGAACAAAAGCAAGCAAAGCTTATAGATTCTAATAAGTGTTACGTATTTTTGTTTCTACATATCAATAGCTTATAATATAAAACTGTCAAAATAGCCGTAACTGTAAACGAAAAAAGTTTTATAAAACTAAACTTGGAAAAAAATACACGCCAACTGTGCAGTCGCCCCACCATTTACAAACTCTTTCTTTAGATGACCGAGACATACAAAATTGTATTCAACAAAATCACTAAAGCCATAACAATCATCATCAGCTGCATAACTGTTAGTAGTGAGTATATGGAATAAATACATGATGTACCTGCGATTATACTTGTGAGAGAGGGAGGATTGACTCAGTATTTCTTAAGGCGCAGTAGGAATTACACACACTTACAGTGATTACAATTTTTTATAGTTATACTATTAGGAAGTGAATTAATTTTAATATATTTCTAGGCCTTGTACTTTTATTGACTGAACCTATAGGGCATAATTACAGACCTACTACAGTTTTCAAATTTTTAAAGGTATCTTTGTATACGCTTTCACAATAGGCTCGAAGAAAATGTTTGACACCCCTCTATTAGGATATTTAAAGAGGTAAAGGATAAAATAAACCTAGGGAATAGGGCGTTTTTTCCAGGACATTTTAGGATAGCCAAATGTAGCATTTCTTATAGAATACGTAGGTATATAAATAATAGTACCACTGGGTTGGTTTCGCTGTTTTCTTTAGTGGTATCGCTTGACGTTTAATGTTCGTAAGTGTAGTGTATGTAGTTATTCAAACATTGTGTTATGACGTTTGTCTCGAGCGCATACGTCACGAGGCGGGCAGGGTAGAGTCAGTCAGTGTCAGACCGTCGGCCCGAGTGGACGTGGTGGTGCGTTGGCGAGTCAAATAAACATTTATACATTTACACAAAGAGTACAACTACTACAGTAATAATTCCTTATATATGTCTTCTTTTTTCAGGCACTAGATTTAGTATTGTTAGTAATCATCCTTATCAGCTTGGGAACTAGTAGAATAAGCACCAGAGACTTCGTCATATTCGTGGTGGCACACAGCATCGCTATCGCCTTCATGATAGTGGATGTTGTCTTGAATATCCTCTTCATATACGGAAGTCACAAGGTATGGTTTTGTATAAACATCATTAGATACCACTTTTTTTAGTAACTTTGCAATTTTGGTTTATGTTCGTCGGTGACGGTGACCACTTACCATTAGGTGGAACGTCTGCCTAGTGGGTAAAGTAGCTGGTCGTAGTTAAAGAGATGGCAGTGGATCGAACATCTTTGGAGTTCATCGATTTAATGTTATTTGGATAAGCTAACTGTTGTGCCACCTGATGGTAAGTCTATGGCCAATATTGCCCTGTTACTGATAGATCCGGAGCACCTTGACTATGGTGGCCAGTGGCATCCGCAGGGTCTATAGTGCGTAGGGGTTATTGTGAGCAAGAACAGCCTGTCTGTCCGTCAGAGCCAAAGCAGAGTCACACATAATCACCAGTTTCCATCTGGATACTGACGGTACACGTCCAAGAAAGTCTTCGTGCATCAGTGAACAAAGGCAGATAAAGAAGTAATATTTGTGTTTCAGAAAGAGCCGGCCAAGTTGCGTGTGTTCTACCGGTACAGCCTCGTCATTTTAGTGCTGAGCATCCTTTGGGTTCTGGCTTTGATTGTCTTCAATGTAGTTATTTTCTTTGAATCACCATTTGTTTGGTTTCTGATAATACCTTCTTTCATCATATATATAACTACATGGACACTGGCAATAAGTAAGTATTTGCGTACCGCTTATTTGAAAGACAAATAGACAATCTTCTTACTAAGTCAGTAGACTCCTGTGGTCACTGGACTCTGCACGAAGCAGTCGCGGGTTCGAATCCTACGACTGGTTCACATCATATGCATTATGGTTCAACTTGTAAGAAACCTAGGATAGTTTTGGACAAGATTGTCATGACAGGACGTCTGCCCGGGCTGCTAGCATATTATATATTATATTTTATATATTATATATTTTTTTATATAAAATTTCTGGAATGTTACCAAAAAAAAAGTTCCTCCGAACTTCCCAAGGTACTACTATTTTATGATGACGCAGGTCAATGCTTTCGTATTATCCAGATTTTTTTAAATGTTAGTTGGATAGGCAAACTGGCAAACGTGCCACCTGATAGTAAGTGGTCGACGTCGCCCATTAACATAAACTAGTTTATCTGGAACGCGCCCAGGCAACTCATCTATGTGTTGCCTATCCTCATACCGGTTTACCTTGGGTAAAGCTCTGGGACCTATGTGAGAACTCGCACTTGGGAATGTACTACCTGACTAAACCACCTGCGAGCGCTTTCAGCCGCTTGTTGAGGAACCCGGCGACAGACTGGTCACGGCGAATGCCAGACTACTTCTCGTAAGGGGGAACTGCCTAGCCGCGACGTCGTCCCATAGTCAGCCCAGGTTCTCAACCTGAAACCTTCACGAGCACAAGGGCGTCCGCGAGGAGAGGCTACGTCAGTGGCCTCCTCTCTTACCCGCTCATCGGCCTCCTTTTGGGACATCACTGCCCTGCATAAAGAGATCATTGCCGTCCAGGACTTGTTGTCACCAAGCATCGACTAGGCAGACACAAGCCGTCCCCGATAATCAACGTCAGATATTCTGGGCCGAGTGCACCACCGCACCACAATCGTTATATATTGTCACCCCCCCTACTCCCTGTGGGGCGTCCAGCACAGGTAATTACCAAAGCAACCATGTCCGGTGAGAACCTGTGACAGATGGAAGCTGAGGGGTTTGAGCTTACGCTGCATTCACCGCTCGAGGAACGGACGCAAAGTAGCCGTTAGGCTTTTTCCATACGGCTGCCGCGCAAGGTCCTCTTCCCACCTCTCTATTAATGCTTCCTGCACTAGTCGGCGAATCTGCAGGATCCCGTCCAATGTAATGTTCTCGCCAAGAGCCATCCTAACCGAGATATAGGAGTTCGTCTCGACAAGAACCTCCACCATGTGTTCCCACAGGGGATCACGATACCCTGAATCACTCTTACCGCGATGACTCGTTGCGCTAAGTGCAGTTGGGCTTTATTCCTCGCGGTAAGGTGACCGTTCTAAATGGGTGCACCATACGTCGCCATACTCTGGCAGACTTCTGAGTATAGCAGCCTGTAGGCAGCGCTGGCTCCTCCGAGGTTCGGGAGTAGTCTCCCCAGTGCACTTGTCGTCTTCGCGACATTCGGTCCCAACATTGAGAAATGTGAACCGAAGGTCCATCCCCCATCAAAGGTGAGCCCCAGATACTTGGATATGGGGGCTCATTTTGACCTTTTCCCCTCCAACCTGGAGGGAAACCCCCAGTGGTCGTCCTTTCCGCCCAGTCTCGCGGACTCTTTATCTTTACTCTGTCCCGAAGCCCTTATCTCTCTATGCGGCTGATCACGAGGTCGATTCTGACCTCGGCCTGCCGTGCTGCGTACTTGTAGCCTCTTTCGCATGGGTACACGGGGGTAAAATGGAGACACTCAGGAGATTTATATACAAGGAACAAATTGTAAAAGTGATAAATTATAATCTTTTCAGTTATCCAAGTGTACATAATAATACTCGTGATCAATGAGGTGAAGAAATTGGAGAGCAATAGCCAATTCCAGTTCTCGAACAACATGAATGGGGCGTGTGCTGCGATGGTAGAGGACCAGCCTCCTAGTACTGTTGAATTGGAGTAATAAATACATCAGCATAAGAATTATTTTTTAACTCTAATATTACAAACACTCGAACACTCGAATACGACCGAAAATAATTCCGATATTCCAAAAAATAATAAAGTACCTATAAGATCCTGTGAATTGCTTCAAAGGACTCATTTTTAAATAATCCAAAATTTCATGTATAATTTTGTCCAAAGATTATTTTAGCCAAAACAAGCTAAACCATATTAAGATGTAAATTATATTATTCCAAAAGAATGTTCCAGTAACACTCTTTCTTGTTCTTGCCCAAACATAGCAAAGATGTTTGAAGGTATAAGTAAACAGGATGGTGCTGCCCATCCGGACGGCACGGCGCAACTTCCTCACCGGTGAAAGGCACATACTGATCGTACATAAAGTACTGAAGTTCCTAGACCATACCAGATACTAAAGGTATCCTAGCCTGTTCTATAAACGTCACCGGTGCGGTGGGAGGGACGCGCTGTGCCGGCTCTCTTGTCTGATGGGTACCACCATTCTGCTTGTGTCTCCCGTGAAACATCTTTGCTGTGTTTTGGGGAGAAGGGTAGGACAGACAGTTTCATTACTGGCACAGATACTTAATATTTTAAGTCTCAGGATAGGCAACACATAAAGTCGTTTATCTTCATGAGCGACGCTGACCACTTACCATCAGGTGGCACGTCTTCCAGTTTTCCTATCGAAGTAATATAAAAAAAAACATAATTTACGCCGAGATGTATTTTTCGAAATTTTTATCAAATTCCCTAAAAGTATGCTAATAGCGTAAGTTTTAAATGAAACAATATAAATTCTCACCATCTCCTCAGCGCAATTAAGGGCCGTTCCACATTAATGTGAAAAATTACTGCCCGCATTCTTAAACTTCACTTCATTAATTATTGCTTCCTCCCCGTTTGATTAAACCCTTACCTTTGGAAATAAACAATTAAAGGCAATTTTCATTACTTCCCTGAGCGTTATAAAAGTTGATTAATGAAATTAGTCGTGTATCTTACGTATAAAATATAGAAAAAAATACGTGTGGCACTCGGGGACTGCCGCGGTAAAGCTATTGCATAGCATTTTTATCAACTTATGCAATTATAATTATTTATTTATTTTTTATTTATGCAGTTTTTTTTCTTTCTTTTGTTTTATATTTTTATATTTAATGGATTATCAACAATTCTATGATTTAATGCGAATGGCCAATAATCAACAAAGAGATAATATTCTTATGACTATAATAAAATTCATCATTTACAAACTTCAATTTAAGAACCATTTCAAATTTTATATATAATCAACAAAATCATATCACTTTCTTCATTAATAAATGCACTTTGTTTATTTATATTTAAAACATTTAATATATTATAATACTAGCTGACCCGGTGTTCTCTGTCCGTGGTTCAGAAGGTAGATAGTCCCGGGGTTTTACCCGAATAAATCCCGTTCCCGTAGGATTTCCGGGATAAAAACTATCCTATGTCCTTTCTCGGGTTTCAAGCTATCTTCGTGCCAAATTTCATTTAAATCGGTTCAGCGGTTTAGGCGTGAAGAAGAGACAGACAGACAGACAGAGTTACTTTCGCATTTATAATATTAGTAAGGATAACGCCTATGTCGATCGCTCTCCTTTCTATTGAAGCTCCGTGACACACGCATAAAAATTTGACAACTATTGTATAATATGTCAATTCTTTTTCATTATTTACATTTTTTAAATCTAAACTTCGCCATTATCCGAATATTGTGGATATCTGTTGTCAATTCGAAACATTTATTTAAATGCGTTCTTTAATTTGAGAGGAGAACTTACCGTATCCCACATCTATATACTTTCTCACAAACAGCTGCTTCCGTATTCGTCCGATTTCGTAGCAGCTCGTCTCTCGTCGGGTGTTAGGTTTTTTCGTTACGAAATTTCTTGATTCGGTCGCCACGCTTAAGGCCCGCGATAAAAGCTATGCAATAGCTTAAAAGACAATAAAAGAAACAAAAGTGTGGGTTAAAAGCAAAGTATAAAGTTGGGAAATGTTACTTCAATAATTGGTAATTTGATTTTGAAGTTTTTTACTTTTACCTTAGATATGAGTGGCGACCATTACACCCGCGCCATTTGCATGGAACCAACTAACCAACTGAAATGGGAACCTATGAGGAATACACGTACTAGAAACGAAAATAAAATTAAAAATAATAATATTTGGACTCCCAGTCCCACCGCCTATCCACCACTCTATTAGATGGCCGTCAAAACTCTTGCATGAGTCCAGCTTTGTATGCAATTATTGATGAGAGCGTTTGTCAACAAACGGTTTGGTTTACGGACGATACTTTATCGAGATAACGTCATAACAAAACGTTATCGTACAATGAGTAACGGGACAGTGAGCGTTATGTGACATTTTCGTGCGTTTATAGACTTATTAGACGTTGTCACGTCAAAATTGGTTGTCGTAAGTTGGTTTACGGACGACAGTTTAACGTAACGACAACGTCATACCAAAACGCAAGTGTACAATGAGCGTAACGGGACATATTCGTGTATGCAGCCAGCATTCATCGATTTATTAGACGCTGTCACGTCAAAAATGTTAGTTGGATAGGCAAACTGGCAGATGAGGCACTTTTTCACACACAAGTTTACTTGGTTCTAGTCCAGGCAACGCTTCTCGGCCTTTTGGCTGAGATCAAAGTGTAGTGTAGTCCAGGCAACTTATTCATGGTTGCCAATCCTGGAACGTCAGATAGTCTTGGTGTGAGTAACTACACTACATGTCCTCAGTCCTGTCCTTCTTTCAGAAGCTCATCAAAGAGTTTCACGGGAGAAATAACAGGCATGGTGGTATCCATGCAAACTTGAGTGGGGCACAATGCATCCCTCCCACGCGTAAACCATTATTAACCATTGTTGGATGTCTTTCGATGAGCATCAAGACCATAATCACATTTATCATATAGGACCATATTGTGTCCCATTTAGTAGGAAAGTACTCTAACTAATAATTAATTAATCTGATAAGACAAGTACATTAATGTTTTATTGCCCCAAAAGCAAGATTAACGAAACAAAGAAATTTCCGAAATTGAAATTGGGAACGTAATCGGTAACATCGTAACATAGTATAAAACAAAGTCGCTTCCCGTCTGTTAGTTAGTCCCTATATGCTAAGATCTTTAAAACTGCGCAACGAATTTAGATGCGGTTTTTTTTAATAGATAGTGTGATTCAAGAGGAAGGTTTATATGTATAATACATGCATAATAAAGTAGATATACACTGATAATTTTAGAGGTTTCTAATGTGACGTCTTAAATAAACATTTTTTTGCGCTTACATTGCAAACCCTACAAGAAAGATCAAAATAATGTACTAGTATTGTACACCTTAAAAAGGTCTACAAAAGTCCGCGGTAGTATTGTCCCCACTTCTTATAAGAGGGGTACAAAGAGCCCCCTCGGCTCCATTCGCTTCGCCCAAGGTGCTGGGCTCACCCTAGGCTACTGAGCCCCACCGCCACGACAAGGCCTGAACCATGGTGGGAAATATTATGATAAATACCTATGAAGAAATAAAATTATATAAAAATTTCATCAATTGTGTGAAAAATTCTCGCGGTTTTATACTATAAACGATAATAAGACTAATTTTTTATTATGCAGGATATTCTATCAAAGCAATTTTCATATTGAGCTTAAAAGTAGCTTAAAACTGGACATCAACCAACTTGACCATCTGTTCTAAAGCTAGTCCACTAAGTAGAACTGGCGAAATAAATCAGTGGAACTAATTTTCTAGGTATAGAAAATCAATTGAAATAATTTAAAACGCTTTGTAGCTGATGATGATGAATCAAAACAGCACTATGATATAATAAAAAGGCGTGGATTTGAAGCAAAGATACCGTTAAGGGAATACGTGAGAGAGGTCGTAAGTGTCTCATTTCTTACCCATTCTGATATTGTCGAAGTGTGGGGATGTTTGTGACGCGAATGCATATTACAATTGTACGTTATACGCAATACGTTACAATGAAACTTGTGATTTTGCTGATGAAATAGTTCAGAATCATTCATCATCATTACCACCCACTTTCAGCCTAGGACTTTTTTATTGATCGCTTAAAGGAGGCTGAGCCCTGAAACAAATACTACTATATGGAACCAAATCCACGGCACTTCAAATACTACTATATGGAACCAAATCCACGGCACTTCAAATTCAAATTTCTTTATTGTTAGATGTAGTAACAGGTAGGTCTTACAAGTATACACAGTCCTTACATCTTACCATGACTATGGTGTACAATAATTTTTAACATTATGATGCAAAATAATTTTTGTCAAATTCAAAGCTAATGTCCTATTACTTATATTTATTAATAATATTTTAATTACAATATATTTAAATTACGTACATATATTTTTCTTTTTAGTCACATGTTATTATAATTACATTTAATTATAATTATAATTTTTTTTATCAAGGAATTCCCTAACATTTTAGACATTTTTTGTCACCAGCCAGTCTTTTGGTTTCCGAAATACGACATATGGACATTCAAGAAAAAAGCATACCATATTTTATTGCCATATTTGTAAGGTCAGTAATACACCTGATAATCTTCTGGTGCTCTGGATCCTTCGGTCCGGCTCAACGATACGGGTATGATAATTGTTGAGTTTTAAATTATTATGTAAAATTGAATAAAAATTGCATTATGCTTGTCACCTGTCAACTCCTTTGATACATGGGTGACACTCCGCGCTCTTCCACAAGCCGGCACCAAGCACAGCCGTTTTTTGCCAACTTTTAAATAGTAAAGACGCTATAGGCCTATCGAAGCTACTAGAACGTGATCGCGTGTTGTTCCCGCATATCTACAGACTGTTAGAAGCTTATACGAGGGGGTACGAGAGCTGCTGGCATCCCTGGAAGAAGAACAAGAATACCAAGTCAGTCGCACAACCTCCTGTTCATCGACCCTATCGTCTGTTCTATATACCTATTTTTTTTCTTTAACGCCGGGAAATGCTCAGAGGCATCCCGCGGGGGAGTGGGTCGCCCCAGGGGGTATGTGGGCCTCGATGCGCCCGAAAGGCGGTAAGGTGGAAGCAACTCTACCCACTAAAACTCGGCGAGTGCCACCAATGCCGCCTTTGGTGAGGTGCCCCGGATCTGTTGAGCAAACAGGGCACCTCGACGGCTAGTCAGTCCCTCAAGAGACCAACGCCACCTCCACAGAGGAGTTGTTTCGCAACAAAAAACAACCCCTCCCTGTCCCTCGGGACAGTACAATGGGGTGAGGTTCCCATCCTCGCCCCTTGTCCCCCTGCTCTTTTGTTCCATCTTCTTATAAGAGGGGTATCTACAAAGAGCAGCTTTCTCGGCTCAATTTGCTTCACCTAAGGTGCTGGGCTGAGCCCCACAGCCACAACAAGACTAAAACTATGGTAGGGGGCACACCTAATAATTAAGCTAATGCAAAGTAATTTTATATAAGTATTTCAAATGACCCCAAAAATACACTCCACTCTCTTTGTTTCTGTACTGCTTCTATATGGTTTAAGCCACAGAAATATATCGAGATAGAAGTAAAGAGTGTATGTACCTCGCGTGGCAAAAAGACGACTCGACGTCTCCATTCCTGGCCGCGAACTTTAGTATACTCCCGACCGCGGTCAGCATGCGACGTAAGGTTTTAAAACAAAATGACTCGTTGTTCAATAATTAATTGTCCAAACACTACCAGTAAAATTGGAGCTGTTAATGGAGGTATTTCCTTTCACCAGTAGGTACTATTTGTTCTAAAAAATCTGTTATTAATTTAAAAAACCATTTATTTTACTATTTTTATCAACACAGTAGCGGGCGATTGTGTCTAATGCTAGTTTTCCATTGCGGCTTTTATTTGATGAGCCAGACTTGGCGGGCGTTCAAAACCAGCGATGTAAAATATGCTATTAAAACTTTCAGGTCACGTTGAAGACGATTTCTCATTTTTTCTGTCAAAAGTGCTGTACCTACACTGCGATTTTCTTACTCGATTAAAATCTATTTCGAAAGCAGAGGAAATGATAATTTCATTTTATATTATTATGTAGCTATAATGTAATGTATGTAACATATAAAATAAAAATAATAAACCTTTATTGTTATCATTTTTTAATGCAAAGCAAATATTATTGAGAAACTGGTTATGTATTGTTTTCTAACTGGTTATGGCTACTTCTATATTACATGTTTATTTCAGTTTTCCGAATGATCCTTATATAAAAAAGTGTGTGTGTACTTATGTACACGCGTTAGAAGTAATACTCAAAGAAAAATACATAGTACAATTTCATTACACTGTAACCTTTTTGCTTATTGTGTAGTTAAAAACTATATCTTCTTTTGACGTCTATACTGTCATTATGTGAATATTGTTATATAAAATAATGTTGACTATAGCTAACTTCAGGGTGTCGGTTTTTCGTGACTCATCATTTTTCCCTAACGCGCTAAAAGAAGTATAACTCCTAAAATATTTTGGATTGTGTTTTTTAATAAACCAGTTAATTTTTCTACAATCCACCAGTGATTATATTTTGTAGGCCTATTCATTCTCCAATTATTATTGAATAATGTGATATAGTTATATATTCCGTATTTTTGGATTCATTACTTAAATAAAAAAAGTGGCCATTGATCTGTGAATCGATGCTTTTGAATTGTTTTCGCGTGGCTTATGTGCTTCACATCACTAAATTACACTCGTGACGTCATCGTACCTACACAAAATGTTACACGCTCGGTCCCCATACAAATTACGGAACTCTTTACTTCTATCTTGATATAGTTCTGTGGTTTAAGCGAACGGATCGGATATCTCCTTAATATTTCTGGCATCACGAGCTATCAGAGGAAAGGTATTCCTCCCGCACCCCGCAGATAGAATATAGAGGCACCTCCAATAATGGTTGAAAATACAATAAGGGTTGATTATAGATTTAATGATAATAATAATAATATCTATGGACGCTTTCACACCACGTCAATCTGATCCCGTGGTAAGTTCTCGTAGAACTTGTGTTACCGGTACCAGACAACGGAAATATATTTAATACTTTTATACTCTACATATATTTAAGATTTTTATTATATAATACACATATTTAATACACATCCATGTCCCAGGAACACAGAAAATATTGTTGTTCCCTGGCGGGATTCGAACCCGCAACCTCCGGCTTGAGCGCCAACGCGCTTACCACTGAGCCACAGAGGTCGTCCACAATGATAAACGATGATACACATACCGATGGGGAGATTTTGCATCTGCAGGAGCACCGCCATCCTCATTACTTTCTCCTATTATCTACCAGTCAAGATAGACTCTTGAGTTCGCTGGAATACGTAAATGTTCAATAAGGGCACATAATATAGTTCTCAAAAAGCTTGTTACCTGTGTCGAATCCATAAGCGAATATAGTAGCCACTTTACTGACAATATAAAACGAAATGTTATTTATTGCTCAAAACTTTATCAAAGGAGCTAGTTTTACTGTTATTTTGTTTTTCTCTTTGACTTTGCTATTTTTGTTGAGGGCTATGAAAGAATAAGTAAAAAACTTTGGATATTGACGAAACCATATTAAAGATATCATAACTAAGTTAACTAAGGAGATTTTTTTTTATAGAAAGTCTTGGTAAAAACTTACTATATTTCGTACTATAAAGATAGCATTGGCTTTTCTTAACCCTAACAATTATCAGTATTAATAAGTAATCGTATCGTATATTATTGTATCCTCCAATTTTTTCAGAGAATTTTCTGTTTATTATGAGGGTTGTCAACCGTAGGTCATCAATTTAGTAGTTTAGACTTTATTTCATAAATTTATTGTAGTTTTTGATCGGTCCCAGTAGCATTATTGAAATTTTAATACACGAACTATTCTAATCTCTAAATTCTAATCTCTATATATAGAATTTATAAAACGGCATTTAAGATAACTATTACCACTTTAATACTACCCAATAGGAAATAGGTGTGTTTGTTTGTCCTTCAATCACGCAAAAACTGCTAACCGGATTAATTTTTTTTTATGTTAGTTGGTTAGGCAAACTGGCAAACGTGCCACCTGATGGTAAGTGGTCGACGTCGTCCATGAACATAAACTAGTTTACCTGGAACGAGCCCAGGCAACTCATTTATGTGTTGCCTATCCTGAGACATAAGATGTTAAGTTTCGGTGCCAGTAATTACACTGCCTGTCTTGCCCTTTCCTCCGAAACAATGTCGAAATGCAATTCGACAAGAAGATTGATCATATTGACGATCGAAATAGTCATGATCAGTTCAGTATAAATATAACATGAAAATATTTCATGAAACAACATTGAAATTCAGAGGGTCGTTTTTTCAGCAAACCTTCCGTTTATAATTGAATTTGTATATTTTTGATCGCGACTGTATTCCGTAAATAGATTTTGATATTTTCTTTATTTTATCGAGCATAGGTATGTGAAAAAATGTTATACAGAGACAAAAGTATTTTTTCAATAAAACAAGTTTTAAGTAACGACGTACAACTGAGTTCGATCACTTTGTCATGCGGGCTCATTTTGGACCCACAAGACAGTCCAGGTACCCTGAAGTTCAAAATATGTTTCGTAGTTTTTGATTTTTCTATCGCTAGCTTAATAAAAAGATATTTTTTTTAATTATATGATTCGTTCTGAGAAATTTTATTGCATTCTTATTGGAACTAGCTCTTACATTGCCCACGTGTATAAATGGGAATGCGTAAAATGTTATATATGTTGAAACCGCTATACCTTTTTTTCTTTAACGCCGGGAAATGCTCTGAGGCATCCCGCGGGGGAGTGGGTCTCGCGGGTATGTCCGACTCGGTGCGCCCGAAAGCTGGTGGACGTGTAGTGGACGCACTCTACCCACTAAAATCCGGCGACTTCCACCAATGCCCCCTTTGGTGAGGTACCGCGGATCTGTTCCCAACGTCGTGACAGTACAATGGGGTGAGGTTCCCGTCCTCACCTCTTGCCCCTGCTCTTTTGTCCCCTCTTCTTATAAGAGGGGTACAAAGCGCCCCCTCGGCTCAATTCGCTTCGCACAAGGTGCTAGGCTCACCCTAGGCCACTGAGCCCCACCGCCACGTCAAGGCCTGAACCATGGTGGGGATGGGACTCGCACCTGGGTGTGCCCACTCTAACTAAAACCATTGAGAGCGTCTTCAGCCGCTTTTAGAGGATCCCGGATTTGCAGGCAACAGGATCACGTGAAGTTCAGACTGCTCGTCGTCGAGCACAGGGGCGTTACTGGAGGCGTATTAAGTAGCGCCTTCTACGCACCCACGTTCATCGCCGCGGGGAGAGGTCTCGTCGGCGGCCTCCTCTCTCACCCGCTCGTCGGCATCCTTCTGGGACATTACTGCCTCGCAGAAGGAGTCCATCGCCGTCCAGGACTCTTCGTCACAGAGCATCGCGGCGATGACACTCGGCAGAGACAGTTCGGCACGCGGCACATGCATCCCTCCCGTCAATAAACCGTAAAAACCTTCACTTAATGACCATGAAACCAAAAAAAAAAAATAGATTGGACACAGACTAAAAAAGTCAAAAAAATCCCAACCAAAACTTGACTAGAACACCTTTCCGAATGTAAATTTTAGGGATCTTATCGTTTTTATAGTCATTGCGTTTTCGATTTCCAGGTTACGTATATAATCCTAGCGTTTCAGGATACCGGGGAATATAGGCCAAATATCGGGCACTCATATACTATTCAAGCTTTCTTGAGAATTGAATGGATATGAGCAGTTTTTATGAATCTCTTTGGGAGTAGGGATTTTTCAGGTGGTTTCAGTAAACACGTTAAATGTATTGTTTTTTTAAAGAGTGCTACGTATTTTGGTTCGTGTTCTTTTCAGAGAGGTTTCGTAGGCAGATTTTTTTATTGACGTCCAATTAGTTACATTATAAATACTATATTGAATAAAAACCCAGACACGCACGAGTTTGACTGGTTCCGAAAAATCGTGTGTTTATGTAACATAACAACGAATTACCGGTTTTCGCGGATTTTTTTCTGTACCTGTGTTGTGAAACCTAGCTTCCTACTAAGTTTCATGATTGTATGTCACTGGGAAATAGGTTTTGATGTGACATAAAAACAGACGGACAACAGAATGATACTATAGGGGTTCCGTTTGTCATTTGGAGGAACGTTTGTCATTTTGAATACCACGAACTCGATGAGTCCTATATCAGTAGAAGTCTTAAGCCTTAATTGACCTTACGACTTCATCGAAATAACTGATGCATGCATATGCGTGTAAATGTCTAACAAACGACAGGCTGTGTAATTTCTGTAGGTGTGACACTAAGAGCGACGTTGATAACTTAGCTCCAGTTTGTGCTGAACGTCTATTTCAACTCTTACGAAGACTTCTTAAAACATGTGTATGTTATCGAACTTATAACATACCATAACGAAGGTGATCATGATGATGTTTAATATACCATAATATAATCAAACACACAGAGAGACGTTACAGAAGTTTCCTTGTAAGAGTTATTCCTGAAATAAATATACGATAATTTAATCCCATCGTACAGTGGCACGCACAAATTTCCATACAATAATAAATAAAAAAGATAGATCCCAAGATCCCTTATTGTGTTTTTTGGTGTTAGTAAAAGTCTTATCCTACTCGGGAGGTTGCGGCTTCAAATCCCGCTAAAATTAAATGTGACATGTGTATAAATGAATACGGTCTATAGTAATAGCAAACATTAAAAAAATACAATAAATAACATCTACAGCAAAAAAATGTACTAAAAAGAAATCTATAAATACATAATATTGATGACCTCTGTGGCTCAGTGGTATGCGTGTTGGCGCTCAAGCCGGAAGTTGCGGGTTCGAATCCCGCCAGGGAACAAAAATATTTTCTGTGTTCCTGGGTCATGGATGTGTATTAAATATGTGAATTATATAATAAAAATCTTAAATATATGTAAAGTATTAAAGTATTAAATATATTTCCGTTGTCTGGTACCTGTAACACAAGTTCTTCGAGAACTTACCACGGGACCAGATTGACGTGGAGTGAAAGCGTCCATAGATATTATAATTTTTATATTATTATTATTACATATTAATACCTAAAAAATGTAGGCCCCATTGTGTTTCCATGTTAGTTCTTGTCTGAATAAAAAAAATATAATTTTGAGTTTTTTGGATGATTTCTTTTAGTTTATATAATTAATTGGGTAGATATTTTTATTATGTGTTTCATTTTTATTTCGCGGAGATAGATATTTAAATAGCTAGCTAGTTGAACTGATAATTGCCATGTAAATAAATAAAAAAAAACAACAATTTATTTATTTTTTCCAAATGAGAATTTTCAACACGACTGTACGTTTACGGGATTCTGAATATTTTCGTAAGAATGATTCACGTATTTACGCATAATCAAATTACATAAAATAAAGTGAATCGAGGTAGACATCCTTTATCCCACAATATTTTGGAGACAAACGACCTTCAACTAGAAATATTTCCCAAAAAAATATTGTTTTGTTCAGGGTTCTTTAATAAAGAGGAAAAACTAAACTCTAGTTTCCATTCAATTTCATTAATATAATTATTCATGCTATATTTAATATATTTTTAGAAATAATTACGTGTGAATGCATGCATAGCAAATACATTATTAAATATATCCTAACTCCTGATTCCATTAATTATACAAATAGTGCAAGTAGGCCGTTCATTAATTTTAAACATTTAATCCTAGTAATACAATTCAGTTCAGACGTTATATTCAGTTGTAAGCCGTATTTATATTATAGATTTTGGAAAAATCAAGAATGAGATTTGGACAAAAAAATAAATGAAAGATATAAATATCTAGGGTTATCGAAAGAAACATCATCAGCACGCGGATCCACCGCTGCGCATGCTTTGCACGAACACGCGGCGCATTTTAGCTGCGTGGATTAATTTGTTTGACAAAGTGGGTCTACGTTTCCACTGCGGTACACTTACGCACTATACATGATTATTAGCCCACAATTATGAAAATATGTAGCGTGGCCCATCACGGCGCAAAGAGATGTTTTCTGCAGTCCACGGACACGTTCTGCATGAATTGACGTTATGTGACCCCCGTTGTCAACAAAATATGTATCAAGGAAGCTAAAATGCACCGCGTGCTCGCATAGCATGCGCAGCGACGAGATACGCTTTGTGGAACAAACCGTGTACCGCTTGCACAGCGTGCATTGTGTGCCTTTAGGGCAACCACGCATATAACAATGACGTCAATTGATGCTTAGCGTATATGTGATAGTTCATCACAACACGCTCATTAATTGTCATTTTCTTGCAATTGATATATTAACACGTGCGTAGCCTTTCCGCGCGCCGCGGTGGGGCCGCGCCTTTATTCTAAAAATATATTATTCAAATTAACACTTGACAAGAAACGTCGAAATTCGTTCAAATATTTACGTCTTTAATTTCCGCTATTCATCTCAATTGTAGGGTTCAGTATTAACAATTAAAAATTGAATATAATTTATTTGTATATTTTTTTTTTCGCTGGGGAATGCAATGAATGAGTTGTGGAACTATTTGCGTCCGAAGAGATGGTAAGATGAACGCAGATTCTACCCACTAAACCCCAGTGGCGTTTTCCTCGTCGTCTGAAATAATGGTAAAAATTACTTATAAAGTTTGTGTAAACCAGTTAAAGTATACATAATAATAACCATAAACTCCGGTCTGCTCATTTAGTCTCCGTAACCGTCGAACCATCATACACCAAAAAGGGGGGTAACCACAACCCAAAACCAACACCCCTTTTACAAGTATGCTCTTTTCTTGAAGGTCTATCACCACTCTATGAAACCAGCTGTCACCCATAGAAAAAACTATTATAAAAAAATCACTAACGCAATAAAAGTATACGAAGTCAACAATTAATACCAATATAAACCTTTACCATTTTTAATTACACGGAAATGCCCTAGTTCTCTATGACGGAACCCCCGCAGTGAGATCCAACACCGCAACAGTAACCAGTCATATTATTTTTCTTTCAAAAAGTATGTTAAATAATTTAAACGAGTTTACACATTGCGAGAAGGTTTGTATTTTAAAAAAACCCAACCAGTCACAGGGACTGTCGATAGAAGCGAAAACAAAACAATTAAATTCAAATACCTATAATACAGGCTGTAAAAGATTCCCCACCATAGTTCAGGCCTTGTCGTGGCGGTGGGGCTCAGTAACCTAGGGTGAGCGGTGCACCTTGGGCGAAGCTAATTGGGCCGAGGGGGCTCTTTGTATCCCTCTTATAAGAAGAGGGGACAGAAGAGCAGGGGGCAAGGGGTGAGGATGGGAAACTCACCCCATTGTACTGTCCCGACGTTGGGAGGGGTTGTTCTGTGGTGTGGGACATCCCCTCTGTGGAGGTGGCGTCGGTCCCTTGCGGGACTGACTAGCCGTCGAGGTGCCCTGTTGGTTTTCTAGATCCGGGGCACCTCACCAAAGGCGGCATTGGTGGCACTCGCCGGGTTTTAGTGGGTAGAGCTGCGTCCATTTACCAGCTGTCGGGCGCAGCGAGTCCCACATACCCGCGTGGGGAGACCCACTCCCCCGCGGGATGCCTCAGAGCATTTCCCGGCGTTAAAGAAAAAAAAAAAAGGCTGTAAAAGATTATGACAATCAGAATTAGAAGCAACACAATTTGAAAAACAAATATTACAAAGTCATATAAATACATCAAACGTCAAACTGTGTCTCCAGCGTTACGTGTGCGGTGTCGCGAGAAATTTTATCTAATATAAAATATGCGTACCGCGCTAAAGGAAGTTTATACCTCAATATACCTTAAAAATCTCCGTGTAAACCAATGGAAAGTCTATCATGGGAAGCGAGATCCTGCATCGTTGCCAGTAATTACTCCCTTAATTGTCAGTCCTGCCCTTCTTATCTAAACACAGCAAGACTGTTTGACGGAACAAACAAGCAAGATGGTGGTACCTACCCATGCAGACGCGGCACAAGTCCGGCAAATAAGTGGCTGTTTGAAGTTTGACCAGTGCGCCTTTATGACCTATGGGTGCTAAGAGAGATTTTTCACCTACTCGATTGCGTTTACCATAACTCCGATTGGTATGGAATTTGCACTTGCCGTTCGTGGTTCAGACGTTTGTTGTTTGGTGGCGCTTTTTCAATTCCATACAGATCGGAGTAAACGCAATCGAGTAGGTGAAAAAACTTGCATTTAGCACTCAGATATTGAGGAAACCCGCACCCCCAATTTGCCTAGCAGTGGTTATACTTTTTGAGTGCTCAAAGTTGGCAAATACCAATAGGCGAGTGCAGGCGTTTAGCCTCCTCGAATAATATCGAGTAGACCCATACCCAGAAGTATCCCACAACTAGACAACCCTCACTAGGCCAGCGCACGTTGCTGCTCGAATAATTTCGAGATGATCCAATGGGTTATACAGAGCCACAAAAATGTATTTTATGTAAAACGTAACATGTAGATGGCTATCGGATAATTTATTTACGATGGAAATCTCACCCTTGAATGTTCGCTAACCTCCAGGAAATGACTCTCCACCGGTAACAGGGCGTGTGCTGATTATTATTATTAATGACGTCCAGCTGGGTGAAGTATTATCACCATGTCAACCTACTTTCTTTTGTTGGTTTAAAAGTTCTTTTAATGAATTTTAACAAACTCATAAATGCCCGTTTTGGCGTTTATCATCATCATCATCAGCCTGTATCCATCCACTGCTGGGACGGGCTTATTACATCTATTATTACACCTGCAAGCCATTTATTTTTTATGAGGAGTCATCATTGGTGCGTCTTGGATGTTAAACCAATTTGAATATCGTGACGGCAAACGGCATGAAACTGGCTCTTTTATTCCATCTTTTGCTGTAGATTTTTGTTAAAGATTAATCCGCTCAAACCCATGATGGCAAACTTTTTATCATATTCTAAACTAGCTGTTGCTCGCAGCTTCGCTCGCGTTATCTAAAATTTACAGCTGTACCCGGATTGATGATATTTTTTTTCATAATAATAATAATAATATCTATGGACTCTATATATATCAATAATAATATCTTTTACACCACATCAATCTGGTCCCGTGGTAAGTTCTCGAAGAACTTGTGTTACGGGCACCAGACAACGGAAATATATTTAATACTTTTATACTATACATATATTATTTAAGATTTTTATTATATTATAATACACATCCATGACCCATGAACACAGAAAACATTTTGTTCCCCGTTGGGATTCGAACCCGCTGCCTCAGGCTTGAACGCCAACGCACTAACCACTGAGATATATTTATAGCCTAAGTTACTCCGTAACATCAGCTATCTGCCACATCTGTCAATCTGGAACTCATTGCCAAATCGAATAAAATAAGCTAACGCCCGAATACTCAAACGAATCTCAAATTTAAGACGTACTTAAACTCGTGTTGTCCCTCTTTTTCTCTTTGAATCTGACACGTCGTAGCATGAGTTTAAGTACGTCTTACATTTGAGATTCGTTTGAGTATTCGGCCATTAGAGTCTTAACATTTTTAAAGGACTCCTCAAAGAACATTATTTGAAAACTTAATTTTCATTTTTTTTCTGTTGTAGGTACCTTTTAATATTTGAAGCCAAGAAGCCGAAGGAGGTGATTGGGGAGGTGGAGTTAACCCCACTCGAGGTCGAGGTGGAAAAACTTGGGGCCCAAGAACTCATGTTGGCGGCCGAATCGAACATAAATGTCATACTCGGCCTGACTGGGAAATCAGTCAATTTGCGGGGAGGGTATGCGGCCAAAATCCGAAAGGCTGCCGGTTCGATACGGGAGGTGCTGGAATCCCTTGCATCCCGCACGGAGACAGAGGAGGCTCGCAAGCTGAAGGCAGATAATAGTCGGCTCCAGCGCGAGCTCCAGTTGTTGCGAGAGGAAGTGCGGGCCTACAGGCGCGAGTATGAGGATGGCCGCAAGAAGGCGGCCGCAACAGAGGAGTCCACGTTGTCGCCCGTACAAATGAAAAGCATTGCAAACATGGTCGGCAACATGCTGGACGGCCGCCTGGCGGCGCTGCAGCTCCCAGCCGCTCCTCCCTGCCGTCCTCCATTGGCGAGGGACAAGAAGGAGCAGGCGAAAAATACGAGGACTGCCATTGAAGCGGCAAAGGAGCAGGTGACAGCTACTGTTATCGTCGATAAGGTGGTGGGACCTGATACTGCAGAGTTCCCTGCCCTGCCCCAAGCCTCAAAGGGAAAGGGCAAGGGCAAGGTTCATGTTCAAGAACGGGAGTGGACCGCATTTGGTCCCACCACTTCCAAAGGGAGGGAAGAGGAGGGGGGCAAGGCCCCACAAGAGCCGGCGGAGGCGTGGACGGACGTTGTTCGCCGGAAATCCAAGAGGAAAAAACCAGCGGCTTCAGCGCCGGTAGCGAAAAACCCGGTGGCCCCTCCGCCGCCGACCAAGTCGAAGGAGGCTGCAAAGCCTAAACTGTCGCTCCCGCGCTCCACGGCCGTAATTCTTAAGTTACGGCCGGAGGCAGCGGCCAAGGGAGCTACTTATGGCTCGGCCCTGCTGAAGGCCGAGCAAGCAATAGATTTGGCGGAGCTGGGCATCGGCCCGCTCCGATTTCGTCAGTCGGCGACCGGGACGCGCCTAATAGAGGTGCCCGGGTCCACGAGCGGCGACAAGGCGGATGCCCTCGCCGCTCGTTTAAAAGAGGTTCTGGCTGAGGAGGCGGAGGTGCTCAGGCCCGAGAAGAAGGCTGAAATGAGAATCTCGGGTCTGAGTGACGCGGTCACCAAGGAGCGCCTCATCACCGTGGTGGCCAAGGAGGGGGCCATCAATCCCGGACAGGTCGTCGTGCGGAATATCCGCACGGGGCAAATGGGCGCCGGGACAGCCCACATAGAGCTCCCGATTGCAGCAGCAATAAAGCTGCTGCAACAAGGGAGCATAGCGGTGGGCTGGAGCCGCGCAAAAGTCTACCTCCTGCAGGCGCGCCCCAGGCACTGCTTCCGGTGCCTGGGAGTGGGGCACGTTGCTGGCGCGTGCCAGTGTGGCACTGACCGCAGTAACTTGTGCTACCGCTGCGGTCAGCCAGGCCACAAGGCTGCCGCGTGTTCGGCTGCCGCACACTGTGCGGTGTGTGCGGATGCTGGAAGGCCGGCAGGCCACGTGATGGGGAGCATGGCGTGTAAGCCCCCGTCAACTCGCGGGAAGTTCCCCTCCCAACAAGCTAAAGGGGGGAACCGAGTGGTGTCGGCGGATGCTGAGATGGCCGAATAATGTCCAGGCATCTCAGCGTCCTCCAGGCGAACGTCAACCATTGCGCCGGGGCTCAGGATCTTTTCCTGCAGTCCATGGCGGAGTGGAGCGTTGACGTCGCGATCGTTGCCGAGCCATACGCTGTGCCTCCCACTAGCCCACACTGGGCGGGGGACACCGATGACTCGGTGGCGATCGTGGTGAGGCCTGGAGCCGGCCCCCCCTCGCAGTCAAAGCGAGGGGCCGCGGGTACGTGGCGGCGGTTCGGGGAGAAGTGGCTTTCGTCGGAGTTTACTTCTCACCGAACCGTGATTTGGCGGCCCTGGAACGGTTTCTCGACGTTCTGGGGCCGCTGGTGGGGCAGCTAGCTCCCCTACAGGTGTTTGTGGCTGGGGACCTCAATGCCAAGTCCACGGCATGGGGCAACCCGGTCACTAACCCAAAAGGGAGGGAAGTGGAGGAGTGGGCGCTAGCTGCCGGACTGTCCCTGCTCAATACAGGGACAGTCCAGACGTGCGTGCGTTGGTCGGGAGGTTCCGTGGTGGACGTCACATTCGCCACGCCGGCTATCGCACGCAGAGTGGAGGGGTGGAGGGTGGAGACGGGGGTGGAGACTCTCTCGGACCATCGCTATATAAGGTTCGAGGTGTCTCCAGCTCCCGTCCGTCCGGCGTCATCGTCGTCGTCGTCGTCCAGGGGGAGAAGCCAGTTTCCGCGTTGGGCACTCTCAAAGCTCGACCGGGAACTGGCAGAGGAGGCCGCTATAGTCAGCCGGTGGAGCCTCCCGCCACTGTCAGAGCTAGAGGTGGATGAGGCGGCTGACCGGCTCTGCGACGCGTTCACCGCGGTCTGCAGGGCGGCCATGCCGCCCGCGAAACGTCCACCCCAGCGGCGGGCGCTCTACTGGTGGTCGGCTGAGATAGCCAGTCTCCGAGCTGCCTGCAACCGGGCCAGGCGACTTTATACCCGGAGCAGGCGGCGGCGCCCCCAGGACGTCGACAGAGACGACAGGTTGCGCAGGGTCTACGCAGAAAAGCGGAAGATCCTGCAACAGGCCATTTGCCGAGCCAAGGAGGAGGCCTGGCTGGAGATGGTTGAGGATCTCAACAGAGATCCTTGGGGCCGACCATATATATGGGCGCGGAACAAGCTCCGCGCCCAGTCGGCCCCAATCAACGAGACGCTCCAGCCGGGCCTACTGGGGAGGATCGTCGGGGAACTCTTCCCCGACACACCCGTGGGCTATACGCCCCCCAGGATGGCTCGGCAGACGCCGGACGTTGAGGGTGTTCCGTCACCCGTCACGGAGGCTGAAATGGAGGCGGTTCTGTCCCGCCTCCAGAGTAAGAAAAGGGCGCCGGGTCCAGACGGGGTGCACGGGAGGGTCCTCGCAATCTCTCTCATGCACCTCGGCGATAGCCTTCGGGAGCTATTCGACCGCTGCCTGCGGTCCGGATTGTTTCCGAGGGCCTGGAAGGAGGGTCGGCTCTGCCTGCTACCAAAAGCAGGGCGGACCCCGGACTCGGCTTCGGCGGTGCGACCGGTGGTGCTGCTGAGCGAAGCCGGGAAGGCCTTGGAGAGAATAGTGGCCTCCCGGCTCGTTCAGCACCTCGAGGAGGGCGCGGGACCGGGACTCTCTGAGTCCCAATTTGGTTTCCGAGCACGTCGGTCGACCGTCGATGCCCTTAAACGCCTTCGGGCGGTGACGGGTGAGGCGGAACACAGGGGGAGGTGGTGGTCGCGGTGTCCTTGGACATCGCGAACGCTTTCAACAGCCTCCCTCACAGTGTGATACGGGAGGCACTGAATTACTTCGGAGTGCCCCTGTATCTAAGGAGACTGTTGGAGGCGTACCTCTCCGAGAGGAGGGTAGCCTGCGAGAACCGGTGTGGGTCCGTAGAGTGGTGGCGAGTCGGGTGCGGTGTCCCACAGGGATCAGTTCTAGGTCCGATCCTGTGGGACATCGGCTACGACTGGGTCCTGCGAGGCCGCCTCCTCCCCGGGACGGGTGTCATCTGCTACGCGGATGACACCCTCCTGTACGCCCGGGGACGAGGCTATAAGGAGGCGGCGCGGCTGGCCGAGATCGGGCTCGAACTCGTGATCAGCCGCATAGAGAGGTTAGGGCTTCGGGTCAGACCTGAGAAGACCGAAGCCCTTCTCTTCCGCGGGACGGGGCGGAAAGGACCCCCACCGGGGGCTGCCCTCCAGATCGGAGGGGTGAGGGTCAGGATGAGCCCCCATATCAAATATCTGGGGCTCATCCTTGACGGAGGGTGGACCTTCGGCCCACATTTCTCAATGTTGGGACCGAAGGTCGTGAAGGCGGCAAGTGCGCTGGGCAGACTCCTCCCGAACCTCGGAGGACCCAGTGCCGCCTGCAGGCAGCTATACTCCGGAGTCTGCCGGAGTATGGCAACTTACGGTGCACCCATCTGGGCGGGTCACCTTACCATGAGGAATAAGGCCCAGCTGCGCGCGGCGCAGCGGGTCATCGCGGTAAGAGTGATTCGGGGGTACCGTACGGTATCGTGGGCGGCAGCCACTGCCCTGGCCGGCGACCCCCCGTGGGAACTCGTGGCGGAGGTTCTTGCCGAGACGCACATCATGTCTCGGATAGGAGGTCTCTCGGTGAGAGCCTTACGCTGGACGGGATCCTTCGGGTTCGCCGACTAGGGCAAGAGGCGTTAATGCGAAGGTGGGGGGAGGACCTGGCGCGACAGTCGTACGGCAAAAGCCTAACGGTTGCTCTGCGTCCGGTCCTTGAGCGGTGGATGCGTCGTAAGCGCAAACCCCTCACCTTCCGTCTGACACAGGTGCTCACTGGGCATGGTTGCTTTGGTGAGTACCTGTGCCGGACGGCCCGCAGAGAGCCGTTGACAGTGTGTCACGATTGTGGCGCGGCGGTGGACTCGGCCCAGCACACCCTCGAGGTGTGCCCGAGATGGGCGGCGCTGCGTCATGATCTGACATCGGTCATCGGAGGGGACTTGTCTCTGCCGAGTGTCATTACCGCGATGCTCGGTGATGACGAGTCCTGGACGGCGATGGTTTCCTTCTGCGAGGCAGTAATGTCCCAGAAGGAGGCCGACGAGCGGGTGAGAGAGGAGGCCGCCGACGTGGCCTCCCCCCGTGGGCGACGAACGGGGGTGCGCAGGAGGCGCTACTTAATGCGCCTCCAGTAACGCCCCTGTGCTCGTGTCGGGTTCAGGATGGGAACCTGGGCCCAGTGTGACACGACGTCGCGGGGACTGCCTAAGCAGCCGGGCAGTCCCCTTAAGAGGAGTAGTCTGGCCTTCGCCGGGGCCAGCCTGTCGCTGAGGTGATCCTGTTGAATGCCTATCCGGGACCCTCAAATGAAAGCGGCTGAAGGCACTCGCAGTGGTTTTAGTTTACGGGTAGGGCACTCCCAGAGTGCGAGTCCCACATAGGGTCAGGATCTACCCGAGATCCGGACTACATGCGTAAAAAGCATTTCCCTGCGATAACAAAAAAAAAAAAAAAAAAAAAAAAAAAAAAAAAAAAACCTTTTAATATTTAATAGTAAAGTAAAATTATTTAGTTTTGAAAAAGTTGACACTTATTTTTTTTTTCTTTGTAATTTCACCTATCTACTTCTTCTTTTTTTCGGTAATGTTCTTCGTCTTAAATCTATCGTACGATATGCAATCACTATAATTGATGTCTAATTATGAGTGTTTTTCAAAATTTTCATAGTATTAAAATTGTATTTGCCCAATTTTGGCGCACACCCCCTATCCTTAAAAAAATATTCTTTCAGTGGATGGTTACCTGGAAGAAATCGCTTTAAAGCGATAAGGTCGCCTAATTGTACAACTCCTTTCTTTTCTTTTAATTTTTCTTCATTAACACATAATGGTGTGCAATAAAGTTATATTATTATTATTATTATTATTATTATTATCTGCTAGTCTGTATTCATCATGTTATTTGGGGGAATCCGAATTGCAATAATAATAATATGAGAAAATCTATTTGAAAGTGAATGAATGGTTTGTCGTTCTTTAAAACAAGCCACCATCAAAGGATGAAACGCTATATGCGTTTCATCCAATAAATGTTATAACATTTTTATCAAATTCCGTTTTTAATATCATTAAAAGTAAAAAAAAATACGTATACTTTTTAAATGATACCTTTAAGGGTAAAACTCATTTGAGTGATGAGCGAATCCGCGGGCCTAGCATAGCCTGACCTACTTTCTAAAAATAATTTAGACCCCCCAAGGGTGATATATTAACAATCCTGGCCGACGCACAGCTGACACTCTATCAGCCATTAGTTCATGTTACTAAGTTATGGCTGTGTAGTTGGTCTTGTTTGTTTACATTTTACAATCATCATCACGTGGGAGTGTTGACCAATATTCTTTACGTTGTGTTACGTCTCGGGAGTGTAGAGATAAGGAGAAACATCTCTATACCGGTGGCAGGGAAGCGCTGTGACGCGATCCAGGCTGCACGGGTTCCAAAATAGCTCTGCTGTGTTTCGGAGAGAATGCCAAGACAGGCAGTGTAATTACTGGCACCGAGACTTAACATCTTATGTCTCAGAATAGGCAACACATAAATGAGTTGTCTGGGCTCGTTCCAGGTATACTAGTTTATGTTCATGGGCGACGTTGACTACTTACCATCGGGTGGCACGTCTGCCAGTTTCCCTGTCCAACTAACATAAAAAATACTCTACGTATGAAAAGTGCTCATATAACGAGTAAATAAGAGGGGCAAATAGATTATTACTTAGATTTATATAAAAGGGTTTTGTTAATGTCCGATTAATGGTAGACAGTGTTTTGTAGATTTGTTTGTTTTTTTTTTCTTTTACGCCAGGAAATGCTCGGAGGCATCCCACCTGGGGAGACCCACTCCCCAGGTATGTGGGACTCGCTGCGCCCGAAAGATGGTAAATGGACGCAGCTCTACCCACTAAAACCCGGCGAGTGCCACCAGTGCCGCCTTGGTAAGGTGCCCCGGATCTGTTAAGCTAACAGGGCAACTCGTCGGCTAGTCAGTCCCGCAAGAGGGGTTGTCCCGCACCATAGAACAACCCCTCCCAACGTCGAGATAGTACAATGGGGTGAGGTTCCTATCCTCACCCCTTGCCCCCCTCTGCTCTTTTGCCCCTCTTCTTATAAGAGGAGTACAAAGAGCCCCCTCGGCCCAATTAGCTTCGCCCAAGGTGTTGGGCTCACCCTAGGCTACTGAGCCCCACCGCCACGTCAAGGCCTGAACCATGGTGGGGTGTTTGTCCCTACCTGCAATAGTTATAAACGTATAAATTATATTTTGATACATAATAAATAAAACAGTAAATAATAATATTTTTTATATTATTTATTTAAATTATACATTAAATAATACTAAATTTATGTCAGTACATATAAGAAAATATAATACCAGGTACACTGTAAAATCTTTACATTCAATGGAGCTTGTTTTCCCCTTCTTGTTAGTGGTTACTTTTTGCAGTCGGGTTTTTTTTGTTTTATTTTTATTATTTTTATTTAATACTTTTTAGTTTATTATTATTAAATAAGTGGCTCAGTTTAGAATGCTTAAAGAACCTCAGAAGTTGTAAGTTCTTTATTTCCAATGGAATTAACACAGAGAGTTCAACCGCTTACTGAGTTAAGTTTTCGTAGACGATGGAGCTCTTCTAACGGATTTTGGTCATGTTTTTACTCGGCTTAAAGTCACGAAAGCATGGCCGTTTGTAAATATGTGTGAACTGAGGTCCACAACAGCTTATGTTGTATTCTGGTTTTAAATTTATACCCGCTGTCACTTTCACAGTTAATACAAATCTAACGACACCTTTGAACCTAAAATCCATCGAGCCGTTCAAGCTGCAGAGCATGTCAAACATTTTAATTTGGCGCCAAAAATTCGCCATTTTGCATTTTTTTTTTATATAGCCAGTGTCATTTTCACAGTAAATACAAATCTAACGACACCTCTCAAGCTGAAATCCATCGAGCTCATGGCGCTCAGGCCACATACATACATACTCTCGAAAAACATAACCCTCCTGCAGGCGCAATCGGGTCAAAGACGCAGGGTAGGCTTACGTTATATTAAGTACTTTGGTAACGAAACCCAAAAAAAAACTAAAATTCATTCATAGTTTATTCTACGATAAAATGATTCCATAACCAAACACTGGAACGCACTCATAAAATAACTTTTCTATTGTTATATATCGAGGCTACTACTTTATTATCATGTTGCTTTATAAAACTTTCTCTCAAATTTCGTTTCGGTAAATATCTATAGAAATGGGCAAATACAGTTCAGTAGCCTTTTCTCCTCTATCTTACACTAATTATTTTTAAATTATACTATATGAAATTCATACCTATCAGTTTTTTTATATAACAAAATTGTGGTAAAATTTTGAACCGTGGGCAACTTCAAATTCGAATTAAAATTGACACAAATATAACAAGAGAATAAAAAACAAAATTAGAAATTTTGAAAAAAAACCCACGACGGTTAAAACATAATTGAAAAATGATAAAATAATTAAAAAACCCCGACATTTAAACAACAGAGTATTAGTTTTCATAGCACTTCCCTACGCACCTATTTGGTTCTCGAAGATTTAGATGTGGCAATAACATATTATTCAAGTCCCTATGAACTTAATATAACACCCAATATAATCCGTCGGGGGCTGCCATTGAATGGATTAGATTTGTAGTTTTATAGTAACATTATCAACTTAATATCTATCTAATAATATGCACCAATCTAATCCGAACCCATCTCTGAAAACCGCATCAAAATCGGACAAGTAGTCTTGGAGATAAGCGGCAAAATAGGTTTACACACACAAACTGCCTCTCACCCCAAACGCATATACAGTCTCCGTTCCGTCGCGGGTGAAAATGGAATAACATGATATCATTTTATTTAAATGTAAAAAATTAAATGACTGAGTTTGTTTATGTGGTTAGGCTTGGAGATTGTAAAACAACTAACATGTAAAAGCAGTGCTGCACACTTTGACATGTTAGTTGGACAACTGGATAACCAAACTGACAGAAGAACAACGTTAGGCGAAGCTTAACATAAACAGTTACCCCGCCTTTTTTTCTTTAACGCCGGGAAATGCTCCGAGGCATCCCACGGGGGAATGGGTCTCTCCACGCGGGTATATGACTCGCTGCGCCCGAAAGATGGTAAGTGGATGCAGCTCTACCCACTAAAACCCGATGAGTGCCACCAATGCCACCTTTAGTGAGGTGCCCGAATCTAATGAGCAAACAGGGCACCTCGACGGCTAGTCAGTCCCGCAAGGGACCGACGCCACCTCCACAGAGGTGTTAGCTCGCACCACAGAACAACCCCTCAAAATTGGTTAAGCGTTAATAACTTGCTTTTAAATAGTAAAAAAACTAAATGCATAAAATTTTCCTTGCCAAATGTTAAGCAACTGCAAACCAATGTACTCTTAGACAGTGAAAACTTGGAATTGGTGAACTCCACAGTTTTTCTAGGAATAACTCTAGATCTTAAGCTGCAGTGGGGTCCCCACATAGCTAAATTGGCGAATAGACTCAGTTCAGAAAAATATATAGTGAGAAAAATAAGACAGTATACTGATGTAGATACAGCGCGAATAGTATATTTTAGCTACTTTCATAGCATTATGTCTTATGGCATACTTTTATGGGGAAATGCGGCCGACATAAACAACATTTTTGAGCTGCAGAAGCGGGCTATTCGTGCAATTTACAAGTTGCCTCCCTATTCATCTTTGAGAGAAAAAATTAAAGAAATAGGAATTCTGACTGTCACCTCTCAATACATCTTAAAAAATTACTGTATGTCCGGAAAAACATAAATGAATTTTGTAAGAAAAGTGATATTCATAGTAGGAATACACGTAATAGACACAGGTTACATGCACCAATGATTAGACTTTTGAAAGTAAGCAATTCTTTTAAAGGCAACTGTATACGCTTTTACAATAGGATCCCAGAAAACGTCCAAAAGCTCTCCATAAAAAAAATAAAAAAAGTTGTTAAAGAGCGTTTGTGTGGTAAAGCATATTATAAAGTAAAAGATTTCATGGAATATACCACACCCTGGGAATAAAGCGTTCCTCCCGGGCATTTCAAGATAAGATGTTAAAATTGTTATTAATATATATATTATTTGAAAAGATTAGTTCCACTGAGTTTGTTTCGCCGGTTCTTCTCAGTGGGCTTACCTTGGAACCGGTGGTAGATGATTCAATTGACGTTCAAAAAGATACTGTATTAGTACTATTTTGAATATATTTTTTTTGATTTTGATTTGATTTTTGATTTTGAAAACATCGGGACAAAAACAATGGGGTGCGGTTCCCGTCCTCGTCCCTTGCACCCTTTTTTTTGTTTGTTATCGCAGTCCCCGCGACGTCGTGTCATACTGGGCCCAGGTTCCCATCCAGAACCCGACACGAGCACAGGGGCGTTACTGGAGGCGCATTAAGTAGCGCCTCCTGCCCACCCCCATTCGTCACCCACGGCCTTTGCGCCCTGGCCTTTTGTTCCCTCTTCTTATAAGAGGGGTACAAAGAGCTCCCTCGGTTCAATTAGCTTCGCCCAAGGTGCAGCGGCTCACCCTAGGCTACTGAGCCCCACCGCCACGTTAGGGCCTGAACCATGGTGAGGAATTTCCCTCGCTTTGGCAAATCAATCATGTGCTGTGTTTCCTGGGATATAAGTAAATCTTAGTGCCAGTAATTACGCTACTCCTTTCTTTCTCAAGCACAGCAAAGCTGTTTGACGTAAGAAATAAGCAGGATGGTGGTACCCAAGGATAGGTTAAATTCAACCGTAAAAGATTCGTCCACCGTATCGAATTTGACTAGTCCAAATCCTGCTCTGCCGAGCGGCGCGCAGGTTCGAATATTTGTTAAGTGGGCCATCTGCTCATTTACTGTGGCTTAAAGGCCATTAAGCCGAAAAATCTAACCCTTCCGAAAAAAAAGAATGATTTTGCTGAATATCTTTTTGAATGTGAAATACTACTGAATAAGTTGAAAGTTAAGCTTGAACATAATACTAAGGAAGAACTAGTTGATTAAAAATCCTTCCGAGAAAGACTTCTGAAGTTATCTTATTAATATTATCACTGCGAAAGTTTGAAAGATGGATGACATAATTACTTACAACTATTTACCGGATTCTATTGAAACTTTATGACGTTCTAGCTAGCTGTTCTGAGCGACGATGGTTTATGGCTTAGCCTTGGGTCTGGGTTTGATCCTGAACACGAGAACATACTTTGACTGCCAGTTGCCAACCTTCAAAAGCGGTTTAGTGTGGTAGTGCATTCCCAAGTGCGAGTCCCCATAGGTCCAGGAGCCTTACCCGAGGTAAGCCTGAATCGTGCGAAAGCATTAACCTGCGTCAAAAAAAAGGTATCTTGATTTAAAGAAAAAACTCGTGCCCAGGATGGGATACAAGAGGCGCTTGTGTTGTGCTGTGTTCAATCTTAGAACAGGTAATAATTAATGTTTTATACATAGCAATCCTAAGAATAAATTTATTTTATTATAACCACAATAGTTTCAAAATATTACCACAATTTTGTTATATAAAAAAAACTGATAGGTATGAATTTCATCTATACTAATATCATAAAGCTGAAGAGTTTGTTTGTTTGGACGCACTAATCTCAGGAACTACTGGTCCGATTTGAAAAATTATTTCAGTGTTAGATAGCCCATTTATCGAGGGAGGCTTTAGGCTATATAGCATCACGCTGTGACTAATAGGAGCTAAGTTAGGTAAGGAAACGCGGGCGAAGCTGCGGGCAACAGCTAGTTATATATAAAACTTAAATTATTATTAGTGAGTTAATTTGATCAAAGCATGTTATAGGTTTATATTGAAATATCACAAGTTAGGAGTTAAGTAGAGACAAACTTAGTTTAAGTTTATCAAAGTACATCATAATTAACGTTTGTGATTTACATATCAAATTTATAATTAATATAATTAGTTTGTGTAGGGATTGTCAAAACCTGCCTATAGCTTCTGTCACCCAGGATTATGGGAAAGATAACAATTGAGATCATCTCATAACTAGCCTTTTTTTTTTTTAACGCCGGGAAATGCTCTGAGGCATCCCGAGTGGGTCTCCCCAGGCGGGTATGTGAGACTTGCTACGCCCGAAAGCTGGTAAGTAGACGCAGCTCCACCCACTAAAACCCGGCGAGTGTCACCAATGCCGTCTTTGGTGAGGTGCCCCGGATGTAATAAACAAACTGGGCATCTCGATGGCTAGTCAGTCCCCCAAGGGACCGACGCCACCTCCACAGAGGGGTTGTCCCGCACCACAGAACAACCCCTCCCAACTTCGGGACAGTACAATGGGGTGAGGTTCCCATCCTCACCCCTTGGCCCCTGCTCTTTTGTCCCCTTTTCTTGTAAGAGGGGTACAAAGAGCCCCCTCGGCTCAATTAGCTTCGCCCAAGGTGCTGGGCACACCTTAGGCTACTAAGCCCCACCGCCTCGTCAAGGCCTGAACCATGGTGGGGATCTTATAACTAGCATGTACAGGATAAAGGAGATGACTCGTAGACATAAAATAGGAGATAAAACATTAACTCTATCGTATGTAGTTCAAGACAAATAAAATTTTGTACGAAAGGCACTTATACAGTGACACGAACTTACCGATGGACACTTGTCTGGTTTTTTTATTTTATAGAAAATTAAACACTGTAATAATAACAAGCTAATACAAAAGTATTAACTTTAAAAGTATTAAACCCCGTAACGCAGACAAGAGCTGGGCCTGTAGACAAAGTGACATCGCTTTGTAGCCGAAATTCGTTATCGTCTTTGAGATAACGATAATAATTTTCTAGCCAATGATCAATCAAAGATCGTGACAGTGCAACGACAACAACTGTCAAGTGTCAACAAAGTTCGACAAGAAGTGTCAAATCGGACCAAAAAATTAAAATTAATTTCTATGTAAATAGACCTCATACACACTATAACTCATAAAAAATGTGAAAATGTTGCCCTCCATGGCCCACGCCCACGGATAACGAATCAATATCAATAATAAAATAACATAAGTTTGACATAGGTGTTCGATAACCAATTGACAGTTTATGATTTTGTTACGAATTTTAACATTGTCTACCAACTTGACGGCTTATGTCAATCCCATACATTTTATTCTTTTCGAACTTCGTTATCGTTTTTTTTAATGTTACTTTGTCTAAGGCCTCTGATGACCATAAAACGATTTGACTGATCGATCAAACATTTCTAAGAACCAACGCCAGATTTTTTTTTATATAGAAGAGGAGGCAAACGGACAGTCGGTTCACCTTTTTTTTTTTTTTCGCAGTGAAATCCTTATGGATGCAGCCAGGATCATTCGCCGGGGCCAGCGACAGGCTGGCCCCGGCGAAGGCCAGACTACTCCTCGTAGGGGGGGACTGCCCGGCCGCTACTAAGCAGTCCCCACGACGTCGTGCCATACAGACCCAGGTTCCCATCCTGAGCCCGACACGAACACAGGGGCGTTACTGAAGGCGCATTAAATAGCGCCTCCTACGCACCCCCGTTCGTCGCCCGCGGGAGGAGGCCACGTCGGCGGCCTCCTCTCTCACCCGCTCTCGCGCCATTACTGCCTCGCAGAAGGAGACCATCGCCGTCCAGGACTCGTCGTCACCGAGTATTGCGGAGATGACGCTCGGCAGAGACAAGTCCCCTCCGATGACTGATATCAGACTGTGACGCAGCGCCGCCCATCTCGGGCACACCTCGAGTGTGTGCTGGGCTGAGTCCACCGCCGCGCCACAATCGTGTCACACTGTCAACGGCTCCCTGCGGGCCGTCCGGCACAGGTACTCACCAAAGCAACCATGCCCTGTGAGCACCTGTGTCAGACGGAAGGTAAGGGGTTTGCGCTTACGGCGCATCCACCGCTCAAGGACCGGGCGCAAAGCAACCGTCTGGTTTTTGCCATACGGTTCCTGCGCCAGGTCCTCCCCCCACCTCCGCATTAACGCCTCTTGTCCTAGTCCCGTCCAGCGTAAGGCTCTCACCGAGACACCTCCTATCAGAGACATAGGAGTGCATCTCGGCAAGAACCTCCGCCACACAGTCGGTTCACCTGATGGTAAGTGAAAGCGACATCCACTGACATCTGCTACACCAGAGGGTTAGTAGATGCGTTGCCTTTTTTATAAATATACTAGCTGTTGCCCGCAGCTTCGCCCGCGTTAACTTACTTAACTCCTATTAGTCACAGTGTGATGTGATATAGCCTATAGCCTTCTTTAATGAATGAGCTATCTATCACTGATTTTTTTTTTCGAATCGGACTAGTAGTTCCTGAGATTAGCGCGTTCAAACAAACAAACTTTTAAGATTTATATTATTAGTATAGATAATCTGCTTTCGAATAAAAAACCGCATCCAAATCGATTTATCCGTTTAAGTGGTCAAACTTTTAAATTTTTGCGTCGGGGCTTAAAAATATATCAGAGTTATAACTCACTGTATAAAAAACCTATAAGATTACACTTGAGCTATAAATAAACAGCTCGGTTTCTCCAAAGAGTGTACAAGATGTTTTCCAGCTCGGGAGCAGCATAATTACTGTTAGTCGTGTAACTTGACCTCACGGCTATAAAAAAGAATATGCTTAAAATACTTTGAGAAAGTGGTAAAAAAATAGTGGTGTAAAAATAAATAAAAGCAAAACGCGTGCCAATGTTATAGAGTTTGGGAGTGCTGCGCTGTGCCTCTCTAGTTACCACCATACTGCTTATTTCTACCACGAAACAGCTTTGCTGTGTTTTGGAAACAAAAACAGGAGCAGTGTAATTACTGGCACCGAGACTTAACATCTTACGTATCTCGATAAGCAACATATGAGTTGCCTCGACTGGCCTCGTGTGAACTTGTTCTTGGGTGACTCTAACCACGTACCATGAGGTTTGGCTGGTTGATTTGAGAGAACAATAGTCAAATTACGACCAAGGACTTAGATACAAAATAATGGGCATGTGTAAAACAATAATATATAAATTACGTAATAAAAACTTATAACGATAGGACTCCTCCCCTGACCATGGTTACTGTCAAGTATCCGAAACATCGGGCATCTAAAAAATGTGCATGCGCACAAAGTACACATGTCAGAAGTGAAACTTATTTGGCAAACAAATTTTTAATCTCGTTTATATTTATACTAATCTAAAGCAATAAAATTCTAAAGTAATTTCCGAGACTTGCGATGCGACGTTCGCTCTATCTCACTCTCTCTCTCTCTCGATCTTTCTCACTCACTTGCACCCTATTCTCACTCCATGGCTATGTGATTCATGCTACGTTCGCCCTTTCTCACTCTCTCTCAATCGGTCTCAATCAGTCTCTCCCTCTTCTTGGAAAAAAACGTTGTACATTTTCGTGACGTTTCTTCCGTAAATGCGCGCAAAGAAGTTATGTTATTTTAATAAATTGAATTCGCGTTAACGTTAGAAAACTATAATGTACGTAACAAACTAACTAATGTAAGCATTTATCAACAGGACTTATATCTATTGTTTTAAACTAACGCGATCACTATTCATATTTATATTAATATTGTTACGGGTACTTACCGCGTTTAAAGATTTATTGAGTTCCCGATATTTAGGCTATCTTTCGGATATCTTTAAACGCGATAAGCACCCGTAACAGTATTAATATAAATAGGACTTATATCTCAATACTTCTACGCTTTCTTCGGTTTCAGCCGTTTAAGCTCCAGATTAAAAGTGTTAAAAGTCCTCGGAAGTTATATTTAAAACGGCCTCGTTTTTCATTTCTAATTAAAATGCTTCACTTTCACGGCTCAGCTGTGAAATGGCGGAATATCATAGCTCTCTTCCCTTATAATCCCCTCAAACCTTTAGCGGCCTGCCTTCAATGTGATAAGAAAATGCGCACCTAGTACATACATACTAATATTAAGAAATTTGCAAGTTATTTTTTATGCATACATGTATTATGTTTTTATAACAATAATAACTAAAATTACGTTTAATATTTTATTTAGTTTAGATGTTTGATGTAATCTTTTCAGCTATGTACTTATGTAATAATAAAAGAAAATAAACAAAATTATAACCGACTTCAAAAAATAAAATAACTAAAAAGTAATAAAATAATTGCGTTTATTTAATTTTTGTGTCTACAACTAAAAATCAACTTGTACTTCTACTAATGTACAATTTTTGCGTTTACCACGTCATTATTGTTACTATTGGAGTCGGTCCGTAAACTCTCTTAAAAATATAGGGTTTAATTGTTAATCAAGTAACAATAACTTATTACTTAACCATAAATGTATGTACACATAAGTAGTAAATGAGAACAAAGCGCGTACAAACTTATTTGTGAAGCTTTAAAAGTTTGAGGTTGTATATTCACACGGGTACTTATCACTTAGTCAATGCGTGTTGATGAATGTTTTTATGTGAGAGTATTAAACGTCATGGCGGGAAAGCCCGCTTTGATGTTTGATGATGAAACAAATTATTTTGGTGTCTAAGGTCTGAAATACATTATATTCTTAAATTTCTTATTAACTGAATATAAGTTAACAAGAAAGAGAAATAATTTTTAGTTTCTTTAAATCCTGTTATTGTATGATTAATTTAATAAACATATTATTAATACATTAAAATAAAAACATAGGCATGCATACATGTAATAATAAGATTTATTGCTGTATGATAGTGTTATTCCATTTCCTACTAAGTTATAAATGCGATAAATAATAATAATAAATACATAAAGTTTGTAAGGATGTATGGATGTATGGATATATGTTTATTACTCTTGATTTTAAGGCAACTTTACAATAACCGCATATATTAAACTAACATATTATAGGCTATAATAATTTATCTATGTACTCCCATGCGAATAGGAAGGACGCGACTGAAACCGTGCGGCGCTGCTAGTATTATCCCACAAAAAACAGTTTCACTGTAAAATGTCGCGCCAAGTACATGTCTAACTATATACACGTATAGCAAAAATAAAAAATAAATTAATCTTTACAAAAAATATGAAATAAAAAAACCTAGTACACAAAACCTTTCGGATTAAAAGAAACACTCATTAAAAACTGTGAAAATTGAAAAAACAATTGGTGTAGTATATTTACAAAAAAAAGAAAAATTTGCAATCTACCAAAAAATATAAATTTAAAAAATGTAATTATTGTGATTTTCAATAATTGCAAAATTTTTGTGGCAAATTTTACAATTGAAAACAATTTTTTTAACGTACTTGGCGCGTTGGCAGCATGGCCTCTAGCCTTTGCCTGTTCCGATAGGATAAAACTAAAAAACAAGCAACCAACTTCGATGTCAAAACTCAAAATTCTCACTGTAACGACATATAAAATATTTTCTCTGAACCTCTTTAATCGCAAAACGGCGCAAGCAATAATTTTCATGTTCATTGCTGAGACCCAATATTTTTTTGTAATATGTGTAAAATTCGTAAAAAGAAACTTATTAAAAATAGTGTGAAGTCTTAGTGTTTTGGCAATAATAACAAAATAAAGCCCCAAAAATTTTTTTTTTGTTTTTGAGGTTATGTTTACATGTGTCTCGAGAATATATACACAGTGCCTCACGCCAAACTACTTGGATGTGTTCTTGGCGTTAGACACTAACGTGTCTCCTAATTATAAATTTTATTATCATATTAATATGGTAAGAAATATTTATTTTATTCATATTTTGATGTAATAATTTCATACTGTCATAATTATTATCGTGCCCCTCGGAATCCGGATACGGCTGTAAATCCAAGTTACCGCGAGCGAAGCTGCGGCATCAGCTATCTTATACATTTACCAGGGGGTCCCGACACAACACATTTTGTTGTCTAAATTGTAAATCTATACCAAAGTTTTTTGGTTTAAATACGGTAACGTAAAGTTAGATTTGACATATATACCTATAACCTTTTTTTTAAGTGTAAACTTCTTTTAGCGCGGTACGCATATTTTTAGATGAGATAAAATCTCTGAACTCGCGACACCGCACACGAGCCGCTGGAGACGCAGTTTGACGTTTGATTTATTTATATAAGATTATGCAATATATGTTTTGCAAATTGTGTTGCTTCTAAGTTATGTCACGCGGCCATTTTGTGCGCCGATTAAATTGTATAGGTTGTCATAATCTTTTCCAGCATGTAATGTCACCGTGCAAATATTGTTATTTTAAACTAGCGGTTCTTGTATATAAATATATCAGCATGGCCTTGGAGTGATCATTTATATTCCGTCAGCGTCTTGCTTTTTAAGTTTATCTAAATTGGTGTCTTCGCTGAAAATACACGATTAAAAATAAATGCGACGACGACTCCTTTGGGTGTTATTTATTTTTTAGTAGGTTTTTTTTTAATTTTAGATAGGCAGCCAATTTTAGATAGCGACGAGCAGTCGGAGCCTTATGGTACCGACGTATAAAAAAAAAGTACATTATGTAAAATATGAATCGCTTTAGTAAGAGGTAGTGTCATGCTGCTTTGCAGCCGAATTGGGCCGGCACGTCCGGGGTACCTTTTTTATGTTAGTTGGATAGGCAAACTGGCAAACGTACTACCTGACGGAAAGTGGTCGACGTCGCCCATGAACATAAACTAGTATACCTGGAACGAGCCCAGGCAACTCATTTATGTGTTGCCTATCCTGAGACATATTAAGATGTTAAGTCTCGGTGCCAGTAATTACACTGCCTGTCTTGCCCTTGTCTCGAAAAAAATCAGCAAAGCTGTTTCACGGGACAAACAAGCAAGATGGTGGTACCCATGCAGCCGGGAGCGCGGCACAGCGCTTCCCTCCCACCGGTAAAACCTCTCACTCACATAATACCGGTGTCAAGTGACAGCTATGCTGTCACATTTCGTGCGTTTTGTGCGTTTCCGGTGGCCCATTGGGGGGATTGGGAAAAGAAAAGCAACGCATCTGCATAACACCTGGTTGTGCGGATGTCCATGAGCATCGGTAGTCACCATAAGGCTCCGACTGCTCGTTTGCTTTCTTTTGCCACAAAAAAACTTACCACGGGAGCAGATTGACGTTGTGTAAAAAGCGTCCATATAATAATTAATAATATATTATTATTCTAATGTTCACTGGCACATCTCAATTTCCCTTGACAATAATATCAATTCTACAAATTGACGGGGATCAACATTACCGGTAAAAGTACGTATTACACCAGTATATTCCAGTGAAGTACAGTCAGAAGAGTTATTTATTGCCTATACGAGGTAGGTCGTATTTCAGGCTGCCAGGCCAATGTTTAATGTGGTTTTAAATAAGTCGTCAATATTAGATTTATAGCTATTGGTATTAGCTCTGAGACCTCCAAGATATATTTTTAAAATATACATAATATTGAACTATTTTTTTTATTGTTACAAGCTATAATCATTATTATTTTCTAGCCGTACAACCAAGCCGAAATATATAATATAAAAAAAATAGAAAAAAAAACATATTTAAAAAAAATGAACAAGAAAAATACAAAAATATTCGCGATTCTTTGACAATGCGAACTGGTTTTAGATCGACAGAGTGACAGACAGACAGTCGGACTGTCGGACTACTGAGTGATATATAGGACAAAAGCGCTTGAAATCTCTTGTAAAATGATACTTAGGCTTTTTATAATTAGGCTTTGAACATGTAGAAATTGTAAAATTAAAAAAAACTAAAAAGTAATAAAGTAATTTCCTTAATCTTTGTGCCTACAATTTATAATCAACTTGTTCTTCTACTAATATACAATCTTTGCATTTACCACGTCATTATTGTTACTTTTGGAGTCGGTGTCAGCCAAGGTAGGTAGGGAGGTAGTCAACGAATACGACACCGGCTTCAAAAGTAACAATAATGACGTGGTAAATGCAAAGATTGTATATTAGTAGAAGAACAAGTTGATTATAAATTGTAGGCACAAAGATTAAGGAAATTAGTTTATTACTTTTTAGTTTTTTTTTAAATTTTGAAGTCGGTTTTAATTTTTGTTTAAAATTTTTTTATTTCTTAATTTTTAGTGATTTCAAAATTCGATAACTGATTTTATTTGTCTGAAATATGAGTAGAACTATTAAACGCGTTGCTCAGATTAGATAGCGCTGTATAAATGAGATGAACGTAGAAAGGGTTTAAATCATTACATAACAAATGAAAAAACCGAAATGGAATTGCGTAAAACTTTATATACATGTAATCCAAAGCAATCACGGCAGATTTGCTGCTATTCGTTAAATAATTCCATTATATATAGGTATAGAACATCACCAATATATAGATATAGAATGGATATTATGATGACCTTGAAAAACTATGATGCGCTTCCAAGCCACAGTTGTTTTTTGTTCATTTAACAACGACAAGTAATAAAATTACATGATTTTGGCATAATATTATTTACCGTATGAAGTAAGCCCAATTAAAGCTGTAAATCGTCGAGGATTCCCCTCGACTGTGTATGGTCTCCATCATCACACCTGTAATGGCGCTTATAACCCATATGGGTACAAAGTTCTCATCAATTTAAATTAATTAAGTCCAAACACAAGGTAGCTACTGTAAACTGTTGAGGAGTTCCCTTAAATGTCCTTTGTCTTCATCATCAGACCCCTAATGACAGTCACAACCCATCTAGGTGTGAAGTTCTCATCATTACAAATTAATCAAGCCCAAACACAAGGTTACTGATGTAAATAGTTGAGGAGTTCCCTCGATTGTCTTTCGGCTCCAGCATCAGATCGACTCCAGACCTTCATTAAATTGAAGTCCTTCAAAACACTTTATAAAAAAATTATCAAACACACCAGTCGCCCGTACGATTTTCGAAAGTTCCCCTGGATTTCTCTGGGATGCCATCATCAGATCCTGGTTTCCTTATCATGGGACCATTTGGGAAGTATACCCTTTAGAACAAAAAAAGAATTTTTCAAATCGGTCCAGCCATCTTCGAGTAATCAGGTAACATACATAAAAAAAAAAAAAAAAAAAGATTCCGACGAATTGATAACCTCCTCCTTTTTGAAGTCGGCTAATAATATAATGAAGCACCTTTGGTTTTTTTTCTTTTTTTACTTTATAAAAATATTTTCATTATTTATTCAGCGTAAACATTAGAAATAAAAACATTTTACAAAAAATTAAAACCGACTTCAAAAATACTAAACTAAAAAAACATTTTACAAAAAATTAAAACCGACTTCAAAAATACTAAACTAAAAAGTAATAAAATAACAGTTTCTTTAATTTTTGTGCTTACAACATATAATCAACTTAATCTTCTACTAATGTACAAACTTTGCGTTTACCACGTCATTATAGTTACTTTTGCAGTCGGTGTCAGCCAAGGTAGGTAGGTAATGTACAGCAACAAATACGACACCGACTCCAAAAGTAACTATAATGACGTGGTAAACGCAAAGTTTGTACATTAGTAGAAGATTAAGTTGATTATATGTTGTAAGCACAAAAATTAAAGAAACTGTTATTTTATTACTTTTTAGTTTAGTATTTTTGAAGTCGGTTTTAATTTTTTGTAAAATGTTTTTATTTCTTAATTTTTAGTGATTCCGAAATTCGTCGTCTTGGCGTTCATTGAAGGAGGCATGTTCAGCAGTGGATGGATAAATGATGATGATGATGATGGTGATGATTGGTGATGATGATGATGATTACGATGACCGCGACATACTATGGTGTGCTACCAAAGCATCCTATACAATTGTTAGTTACATCGACACGTAATAAAATTATCATATCATCAAGATAAACAAAACCAACCAAATAGGCATTATTGGGAATAACTAAAAAACGGCTTGTCAGATCTTAATAAAATTAATATGGGACCAAATTGGAAACACCAGCTTTCAAACAAAAAAATAACCATCGAAATCCATTCACAAACGGCGGAGATATCGTGTCACATACATACAAAAAAAAAAAAAAAAAAAAAAAAAAAAAAAAAAACATACAGACGAATTGAGAACCTCCTTTTTTTTTTGAAGTCGGTTAAAAACAAAGAAATATGTTTTATAATATTTGAAAAGATTAGTTCCACTGAGTTTGTTTCGCCGGTTCTTCTCAGTGGGCTTGCCTTGGAACGGTGGTAGACTCAATTGACGTTTAATAAGTTACTCTGTTTCTACGGTTAGGTTACTCTGTTTCTTCGGTACTATTTTGAATAAAAAAAATGATTTTGAGGAGAACGGGACATAATGTCCCGTTTTAAACAATTTTTAATCCTTGAAAATAGCTAGGTAAGCCCAAAAAAGAAAACACGATACAGTTTGCACATATTCGGACAATTTTGTTTGACATTTTTAATTTTCTTTTTTGTTTTGTCTGCGAAAAGTTATTAGAGCAGAATTTATCTCGAGCTGACGAAATGCTGACGCTGGTAATCAACCTGTTTACGGTAGATACCCGGTATTGGTTGTATTCGTTTGACTACTAATGTGATTTATGATATTATTTGTGATATTTAGTTAGAGCGTTTAAACCAAATCCTGTGTTATTTCAGTTAATCACATCCACCAAGGTACATAATACAAAAGAAGTTTTGTATTATTTTACTTATTTTATATAACACTTTTTAGTGTTTTCAGCCACACTGTGAGTTGAAAAAAATCTTCTATATGTAGGCCTACCTTCCTTAATACATGCGTTTTGCAAAATTAAGTTTTATTTCCAATTGTATACAATTTATATAAATTTCTCCTATAGTTTAGTCACGGAACTTACAATAGAAATACTATTAAAATATAATAATATCAACCATTATATTACCCACTGCTGGGCACGGGTCTTCTCCTCGAAATCAGGATCGTGTGTTGGTCCATAGTTCACCGATGCGCTGGCCCAATGCGGGTAGGTAAACTTTACAGACCTTCAAAAACTTTAAATCTCATCATGCATGCCGGTTTCTCCACGATGTTTCACACGATTGTTTGTTCAGGTGCACGTAGAAATGTTTAAAAACCATTTTTAAGGCACCACAGGGATCAGAATCGACCCCTGTGATGCTTTAAAATAGTTATTAATCGAGTAATAATGCAGATATAGCGACACCAAAACATTTTATAAGATTTTCTATCTTAATAATGATAGTGGCAATCTACAAATGGATGAGTGTACCTATTACATTACCACTCCAATGAGATGAAAGGAATGACATTTAGTCATCAACCCAGCATTGACAATGGACATCTTATCGTAGATAATTACACCCTCATAGCACCTCCCTATTGTCCTCCATATGTACATGATCTCGTGTGAGTGATGTGACATAATCAACTATCGATTTAATATATTTTGGATATAGGCTATACAATAATCATCATCATACCGGATCCGGTTGTGAATCTAAGTTAACGCAGGTAAAGCTACGGTCACCAGCTAGTTTCAAATATCTTGAACCTGTTCCTTACCAAGTTATTATATTAAGTAATCCATGTAATCAAATACTATAATTAATATGGATTTTCATTATAAATTATCTTGAAAAACTTGGAACATTTTATATAATCTCAATAATACTTTAAAATTAAAAACCTAACCTTTCATTGCTCAATCGGTGGGAATAACGTAAAGTATTTGCGGTCTTTCTGGCAGATGATGTTGTAACGATGGACGATGAAAATGAAAAATGACTATCAAGGTAATAGTCGATATCATCAAGATAAACGGTTTTGCTAAACTGGTCGCATACGAAGACGAATTGCCATTCAGAAACGATCTAAATTAAATAGCAATAGAGTTTACGACACGTTCACGAAGAAGTAGGTATATTCGATCTTCATCAAGATGAAATGAAGACTTTATATTGTAGTCGGTCCAACTTACATCATATTAGGATACACGAGTGGACGTGGCAAAAGCACTTTTTGTTGGCAAAAAAAAAAAAAAAAACTGATGACCGAGCCTGTTAATGATGATAATATCTCTGAAGTAGGTGAGAAGGTTAGTCCAGATGCGATCTCTGTGCTAGTATTTCAATATGGACACTTTCTTAAATGTGTATCGTATTAGCTTCTATGATCTATTCATTAAAAAATATCAATGAAAAGGTTGTATTAAATTATGTCATCTGATATTTTAAAAACGAGCTTTTACCGTTAACTTAACTGTAAAAAATAGTTCTAAGAAAGTATTTCCGAGAATCCGAAAGGTCTGCGCTAAGTCACGAAAAAAGGAGGGACCGAGCTGGACTGGAGCAACGAGGGGCCTGTATAAAGTTATATTTAAAGAAATTTTGTTGTTGAAAAAAAAAAATCTTTTGCAAGATTCGCTGAATTCGTAATTTAAATAATAATACAACTTTCGGATGATTTTCCTATACTTACTTGATCTTCATGATCAATAAAATATAACTGCTGGACGCATATCTCTCACGAACACCAAAACGGCTAATTTTCTTAAAATTTTTAGAATTTTCAAAATCTTTACTTTTAAGCAAGAGAGACGGACAAATCCTATTAGGGCTCCGTCTCTTCCTCACGAGGAACCCTAAAAATAGACATACCTTGGGGTCATAATAGACCGGCGAGCAACGCTTGTTTAAACATAAATTTTCTTTGAATCGCTCCCGACCAAGTTTCACATTTAAGAACTGCTTCTTGAAAATATTCTAAAATTATTACGTCTGAATACCAACTTCGTGAATAAATTTAAAATTTTAGTTCCGTTTAATTAAAAATAACTTGAATTTATTGCATTCGTTTTGAGTACAGAGAAATAGCTTTTCTGTGTTGCAGGAAGGACAGGACAGGCACCAAACCTGTTACTTCTCACGTCTCAATGGAATTCACATTAAGTTTTCTGTGCTTATTATGTGGGGATGTAGGTGTGAGCCACAAAGGGAGATCTCCGACCGAGCGAGATGGTATGCTCGGTCAGGCCGAAGTCCAACTTACTATCAATTTAGCTGTTGTATATATAGCGACGAGCTGTGGAACTTCGATAGCGTGATTCAGGAATGTGGCGCTGATTGGTCCGCCACAATTACATTACGTTCATGAGACGACGCTGACAGCTTACCATCAGTGGTTAGATTTCCAGCTTCTCTATTAACGAGCAAAAGGACGAAATAAAGGAGTAAAAATCATTCATACACCATCGTCAAACTCCCCTGATGACCTGATGATTGGGCCAAATCTATTTGGACTCTAACAGAAATAGGAGTGTTGGTCCGCAACTTGGCCGTAACTCAACATGTCTTGTAGCGAGCTATGCTGTTCAGAGAGATTCGTGAAGGGAATTGAACCATAAAATAACGAAAGTAGGCAATACTAACATGGCTGAATCTGGAGGTGAGGCTTTGAGATAGCTAATCTATCTAAGCCCGAAGCGAATTTATCCAACTGGCCTAGATATTGGATGCGCTAGGATGCGCTGTGCCGCGTTCCCGTCTGCATGGGTCCCACTATCATGCTTGTTTCTTCCGTGAAACAGATTTGCTGTTTCGGTGAGAAGGACTGGCACCGAGACTTACCATCTAACGTCAACTATTTTTTTAATGTCATAAGGGGGCAAACGAGCAGTCGCCGTTATAGAACAGACGCCCATACACATCTGTACAACTAGAGGTTATTGAGATGCGTTGCGTTCCTTTTCCCTATCCCCCCCAATGGGCCACCGGAAACTCACAAACCGCATGAAACGCGACAGCAAAGCTGTCACTTGACGCTGGTGTTATATGAGCGAGAGGTAGCACCCCGGTCGTGCCAGCCCAGTTCGGCTGCAATGCAGCATGGCACTACCTCCTACTATATAGTATAGACAATACTTAATAATATTTAATAGTGAGTTGCCTTTTTTGACGCAGGGAATTGCTTTAAGCATGTAGCCAGGGTAGGCTCCTGACCCTATGTGAGACTCATACTTGGCCTTTGTATACCCAAACTAAAACTACTGCAGGCGCCTTCAGCCACCTTTTGAGAGTCCCGGATCTGCAGGTAACTGGAGCACCTCAGCGACGTGAGTGAGTTGCTTGGGTTAGTCTTACGTTAACTTTTTTATATTCATAGACAAAGCTGACCTTTTGTGGACCATCTGCCCGTTTGTCTATCTAACTAACAAAAAACTTTGGGTAAGGGTAATTACCTACTTTTTTTCCCGCGGGGGAGTGGGCCTCTCCATGTAGGACTCGCTGCGCCTGAAAGGTGGTAAGGTGGACGCAGCTCTACCCACTAAAAATAACTTTAACAAAAAATATGGTTTATTTTGAAAAAATGTTTATTTTTTAAATATTTGAGTTGATTGAATGAAAGGTAAATTGCGGTTTACGATTTATGAAATATCAAAAAAAAACTACTAACTACATCTCGTTCAAACCAATTTTCGGTGGAAGTTTACATGGTAATGTACATCATATTTTTTTTTTAGTTTTATCAATCTCTTATTTTAGAAGGTACAGTGGGGGGGACGGGACACACATTTTACCACTGTGGAAGTGTCACTTCTAAGTATGGGAACCCCCAAAATTTATTGTTTTTTTCTACTTTTGTATAAAAATCTTAATGCGGTTCACAGAATACACCTACTTACCAAGTTTCAACAGTATAGATCTTATAGTTTCGGAAAAAATGGCTGTGACATACGGACGGACAGACAGACAGACATGACGAATCTATCAGGGTTCCATTTTTGCCTTTTAGCTACGGAACCCTAAAAAGGAGATGACGATTTTTATGAACATGCCTCTGTAAATGTCAAAATATATAACCTTTTGGTAAATGTGGATCGTGAACAAAGCTGTATCCTTAAAGCCCAACCTCCTGAAGAGCCATTCATCACAAAGTTAATTAACGAATAATGTTTGTTTTCCGTAAGTGGCGATGTATCAGCGACGGTGTTTGCTTTATATTTTGGATGCTGTACATCATCACTATCAGCCGGGGCCGGCTTCTGAGGAGATGCACCGGTTCTCTCCAACAGAGATGACCTCCACAAAAGAAAATAATTAATCCATAAGTTCACGTTTATCAACCTTTTCAATGGGCGCGATTTACATAACTATTTTTTAGAAGATAAAATGCGTATAGTGAACAGATATATGCCATTTCGGAATTTTTGTAGTTAGTTTTTTTTATCTCAAAGTTATAAGGCAGCGTTTTCAATGAAAGTGTTCCCAAGTGGCTTGAATTTTTTATACTTTTACATAAATTATCCTTTTATTTAAACCAATTTACCCAAAACGTTTACAAAGTATATACTATAATATGCCTCTTGAATCACTCTATGTATTTTAAAAGATCTAAGCGACCAGACAGTGGCAGCAACTTCATATTACACTATGTAAAAATAATTTGAGTGGGAATAAAATTGCATTGAAATTGACATAAGCAGCGATCGGAAATATTATAGTATGCTTAAGTCCTTTTATTGAATTTCCATCCCTCCTCAAATATACCGTGTACCAAGTACATTCCCGCTAGTGGAGTCTTGGCAAATAGTTCATCTCCGTTAGACTCCGGGATAGAGTAAAACTCTATCCCGCAGTATTGTCACGTAGGTAAATAGAGTTTCTGTCCTGTCTTTGATGATGTCTAAATTTATATTGGTTTTGTACAGGGATTTCATGTGAGCTGATTGAATAAGTCAGTCGTGGTCAGAGTCAACGTCGCCCATGAACATAGAGATCACGCAAGACAATATTATGTCAAGGTCAGACAGAGTGTTAGTGATGCAGATGGATGCAAAGTTCAGTTTGAGTGGTCGCTGAAGATGCCTATGTAAGAGTACTCATAGTACTTGTACAGTACTCATATAGTATTCATATAGAACTCATACAGTACTCCTATAGTATTCATAAAGAACTCATACAGTGCTCATATAGTACTCATATAGTATTCATACAGTACTATAGTACTCATAATATAACCTAGACACATTATCAAATAATAGGTATTTTTACCGACGTAAAGGGTGTACTAGTGGCGTGTCCCGACTGCACGGATCCCACCATCAGTATTTCTTTCGTCAAACGGCTTTGCTATGGTTCAGAATAGGCAGGACAGGCAGAGTAATTACTGCCACAGAGACTTACCACCTTAATATGTCTCAGGATAGACAGCCTGACTTTTCTGAGCTATTCTCAAGTAATTTTTCATGTGCTATGCTGACCGATTACTATCTCGCCTACTTATATAATACCACCTAAGTTATCTATACTAATATATAAAGCTGCAGAGTTTGTTTGAACGCGCTAATCTCAGGGACTACTGGTGCGATCTTTCAGTGTTAGATAGCCCATTTATTGAGCAAGGCTATAGACTATATAACATCACGCTTTAACCAACAGTAATTAAGTTGAGTAAGTTAACGCGGGCGAAGCTACGGGCAACAGCTAGTATAATATACAGTATAACAGTTGTGAGCTACACTCACTGTTAATGTAAATGTTATAATCTCCATTCCGCTAGTGAGGCCATCCATCCGTGTGACGAATGAGGGTCTCATTCTGGCAATTTTGCAAAAAAGCTATATTTGTTTTATTACTATTTATATTCTGCGGTTTCCTATTTGAAATGTGTTTTAGTCGCCATTTGAAGCTTTACATAACATGCATCACGACAGAGAGCAGAAAGTATTTACCGGTGGGAGGGAAGCGCTGTGCCGCGCTCCCGGCTGCATGGGTACCAACATCTTGCTTGTTTCTCCCGTGAAACAGGTTTGCTGTCTTTTGGAGAGAAGGGCAAGACAGGCAGTGTAATTACTGGCACCGAGACTTAACATCTTATGTCTCAGGATAGGCAACACATAAATGAGTTGCCTGGGCTCGTTCCAGGTAAACTAGTTTATGTTCATGGGCGACGTAGTTCACAACAAAAATTTAAACTTAATCACGAAGTAGTTTTACAAGGATATTAACATTGCGAATAATAAAGGTAGCCACTCAGCATTTGCTACACCATTACAGAAATGGTGAGACGCTAATTTTCAGGGACTGCTCATTGTCACTCGCTTGAAACGACATCACTGACAAATTAATATTATTACACTGTAGCACGAGCATTAGTCGTAATAAAAAGTCTTACAAGCTTAGCTAGCACACGTCATAACAATCTTTATCAGTATATAACGATACACTTATTAGACACTACAATGATTTTAGCCAGGACTCACTTATATTTATTGAGGTGGGTTCTTATACACTCGGCTAGTTCATCACTGACTTATTGAACTTTGCCAAATTGATAGATCATCATCATCATGGGGTGCCATTTTCATATTGAAGTTTGGAGGTCAGCATTTGGTACTCCGTCCGATCAAGCGATATTCTCTTCATCTGGTGGTAGCTCAAACCGGTCCAGTCCTTTATATCGTCAAACCACTTTCGCCTTGTCCTCCCTGCTCCTTTGTCCCTTCTTCTTATAAGACGGGTACCAAGAGCAGCTCCCTAGGTTCAATTTACTTTGCCCAAGGTGCTGGGTTCACCCCACCATGGTTCAGGCCTTGTCGTGGCGGTGGGGCTTAGTAACCTAGGGTGAGCGGTGCACCTTGGGCGAAGCTAATTGGGCCGAGGGGGCTCTTTGTACCCCTCTTATAAGAAGAGGGGACAGGAGAGCAGGGGGCAAGGCACGCAGAGCATGGGAACCTCACCCCATTGTACTGTCCCGACGTTGGGGGGGGGGTTGTTCTGTGGTGCGGGACAACCCCTCTGTGGAGGTGGCGTCGGTCCCTTGCGGGACTGACTAGCCGTCGAGGTGCCCTGTTTGTTTTCTAGATCCGGGGCACTTCACCAAAGGCGGCATTGGTGGCACTCGCCGGGTTTTAGTGGGTAGAGCTGCGTCTATTTACCAGCGGTCGGGCGCAGCGAGTCCCACATACCCGCGTGGGGAGAACCACTCCCCCGCGGGATGCCTCAGAGCATTTCCCGGCGTTAAAGAAAAAAGAAAAAAAAAAAAAAGGTGCTGGGTTCACCTTAGACTACAGAGCCGCACCGTCACGACAAGGCTTGAACCATGGTGGGGATACTCTCAAAAACTTGCTTCACAGTAGAGCAAGCGGTGTTAACATGTTGAGGTGCGAGATAAATTTTAAAAAACTCTTATTCTGCCCAGGTGGGTTAGCCAAGATGCCATTCTACAATCGTAAACGCTTGAAGAAAACTAATAAATGTATGGAAATGACATTTAATACATTTAGTACTTTTCTCCTAGTGTTTACGATTGTAGAATGACAACTTGGCTAACCTACCTGGTCAGACTCGAAGCCTGAAATCTCACTTTTAAGGCCGAGCGTTTATCACAGGCTCATAAAGCTCTCTAAAACACACATTGAAGATGTGGGAGTTTCAGAACAAATAATAAAATAAAACCCACGTAGTCTAAGCCTTGATCTTTGTCTGAACACGATCTTTTAATTAAAACGATTTCTTCATAAAGGAAATTATTTTCTATTTGGTACTGTAATTAGGGATTTCGTTCGAGTCTTTAGAAGATAAAATATACCTCTATTATTCTTTTATCTTTTGGTTCTTAGTACCTTAGATAATACATTTCAAAAAACAAAGATAGTATTTTTAATGAGGATATTTAGAATATCTTTGATTTCCGGTGAGATATGCTGTAGGATTATGTGGTACCACCATCCTGATTATTTTTAGCATTAATGACAGTCTAATTATGATGACCCACTAAAACCCAGCGAGTGCCACCAATGCCGCCTTTGGTGAGGTGCCCCGGATCGAATGAGTAAACAGGGCACCTCGACGGCTAGCCCCTCAGGGGACCAACGCCACCTCCACCAACCTACTACCAATGTCGGGACAGTACAATGGGGTGAGGTTCCTATCCTCGCCCCTTGCCCCCTACTCTTCTGTCCCTTCTTCTTATAAGGGGTATAAAGAGCCCCTCGGCTCAATTAGCTTGGCCCAAGATACTGGGCTCACCCTAAGTTACTGATCCCCACCGTCACGTCAAGGGCTGAACCATGGTGGGGAAGCTAAAAAGCCTAGGGAGTAATATAGTTTATTTGATCGCCCTTGTCTCCAGGATTTCCCGTCAGTTTAATATTGTTGCATTTGATTGTCCCATAATTGAATAAGGTATAATCTACGTATTTTCAAGGTTGAGACTATTTTCGATTTAAACAGGGATGAGCAATCATTTTAATTATAATATCTATAGATAACAATTATAATATCTATAGATAACAATTATAATATCTATAGATAACAATTATAATATCTATAGATAACAATTATAATATCTATAGATAACAATGACAGTTGATGCCCTAATTAACGCGTAATTGAATTAGCATAAACTAATTATTTGAATCGCAAACAACCTAGGCGCGATCATTAAATTATATTAATCCGATTTGTGACGGTTTATTTGAGTTTGTTGATTGTCTGATTATTATTGACAAAACAACGACAGATTAGCGATAAGGAATTGAGTGAAGAGTACTTGGCTTCGACCCTGTGCTTTATCCTACCATAAATAATATTAAAATATTAACGTGAAAGCTTAAATGGATGTTTGATACTCTTTTACGCAAAAAATACCAAATGGATTTTTTTTATGTCATAAGAAGGCAACAGTGCAGTCGGAGCCTTATGGTGACTACCGACGCCCATAGACATCCGCACAACCAAAGGTTATGCAGATGCGTTGCCCTCCTTTTCCCTATCCTCCCCCAATGGGCCACCGGAAACACAAACTACATGAAACGCAACAGCGTAGCTGTCTCTTCACGCCGGTGTTATGTGAGCGAGAGGTACCACCCAGGTCGTGCCGGCCCAATTCGGCTTACTTACGATTACGATTTTAATGAAACTTGACAATATTAAATATCAGAATAACATAAACTATAAAATTTACCTCCGTCTCTTTTTTTTTTATAGAAGAGGGGGCAAACGGATAGTCGGTTCACCTGATGGTAAGTGAAGAGCGACATCCACAGACACCCGCTACACCAGTGGATTAGCAGGTGCGTTGCCGGCCTTTCAGGTATGAGTATGCTCTTTTCTTGAAGGTCCCTAAGTCGTATCGGTTCGGAAACACCATAGGAGGCAGCTGATTCCATATATTAGTCGTGCGAGGCAGGAAATGCCGTAAAAATCGAGTTGTTGTGGATTTCCGGACATCGAGATGGTGTGGGTGAAATTTGGAGTTTTTCCGCGATGTCCGGTGGTGGAATTCTGCTGCAGGTATTAGTCCGAACAATTCCTCAGAGCACTCCACGTGGTAGATGCGGTAGAAGATGCAGAGCGATCCGACATCTCTACGCAGCGCCAAAGAATCAAGCCTATTGGAGATAACATTGTCGTCGACGATTCGAGCCGCCCGGCGTTGAATGCGGTCAAATGGAAGGAGCTGATACTGGGGCGCTCCAGCCCAGAGGTGAGAGCAGTATTCCATGTGAGGCCGGATCTGCGCCTTGTATAATTGAAGGCGGTGTGAAGGCATGAAATACTGCTTCGCCCTATTGAGCACGCCGAGTTTCTTCGAGGCTAGTTTAGCCTTTCCTTCCAAATGACCACGAAACTGCACATCTCTCGATATATCGACGCCAAGTATCCCAATGCTGGCTGAGGCGCTTAGGGAAGTGCCTTCGAATTGTAGAGGAACGACGAAGGGTGATTTTTTTAGCGGTAAACGCGCAAACTTGTGTCTTGTTGGGGTTAAATTGGACTAGGTTAAGTCGCCCCCATTCCGAGACTCTGGCCAGCAGAGACTCGATTTCAGACACAAGTTTATTCCGACACTCATCGACTTGTTCCCGAGAAATATTAGGGCTGCCAGTGTATAAAGCATCTCCAGTGCTGTCATCCGCATAGCAATGAATGCCGCTGGTTTTCAGCATATCATTGATATGCAGAAGAAACAGGGTTGGAGATAGTACACAACCTTGAGGAACACCAGCATTTACAGACTTGAGGTCCGAGCATGCACCGTCGACAACGACCTTAATGCTCCTGTCTGCCAAAAAACTGATGATCCACCTACATAATTTCTCGGGAAGCCCATAAGATGGTAGCTTTGCAAGAAGTGCTTTATGCCACACCCGATCAAAGGCCTACACTATGTCCAAACTAACTGCCAGCGCTTCCCCCTTGCTCTCAATTGCCTCCGCCCATCGTTGCGTTAGGAATATTAGAAGATCACCAGCTGAGCGATTCCGTTGAAAGCCATATTGGCGATCGCTAATCAGCTGGTGCTCCTCCAAATATCGCCGGAGCTGGCAGTTGATTATGGATTCCATAATCTTTGAGAACAAGGTAGTTATAGCTATTGGTCTGTAGTTGGACGGGTCTGAGCGGTCCCCTTTCTTAGGGATCGGGTGTACCAAAGCTGTCTTCCACGAGCATGGGACGACGCCTAATGAGTAAGAGTGCCGGAAAAGACGCGTAAGGACGGGTGTCAACTCAGGAGCACAAGTTCGTAGCACTAACGGAGGGATGCCGTCAGGCCCACTCGACTTATGGATGTCCAGCGAAAAGAGTGCTTTGCGTACGGATCTCTGTCGGAAAATTATTTCCTGCATTGAAGTATCACACCGAGGGATCGTCGGTGGTATTTTTCCCTGGTCATCCAAAGTCGAGTTGGAAGCAAAAAAAAGTGCCTAGAAGATCGGCCTTCTCCTTCGCGGTGTGGGCCAACGAGTCATTCCTCACGTGCAGAGATGGTAGGGATGGCTTACAAAAAATCCCTTGAACAGCCTTGGCAAGCGACCAGAATGCACGAGTCCCCGAAGGAAGTCGAACCAATCTCTCGCCAATTCTGTTCACGTACTCCGGTTTTGCCTCAGCAATAGCTCTTTTGAAGGACCTGGAGGCAAAGTTATACTCCTTCTTCAATGCGCTGGTCTTTTCATCCTGGGACATCAATGCTTTGGCCCAGGCTCGGTAGCTTAACCGTTTATGGCGTGCAACCATCTTACAGGTTTCACCAAACCAGGGCTTGGATTTGCCGCCTATAGGCACTGCAGAGCTTGGAATGAAAAGCTTCATGGCTTGCAGCATCACATCGGCAACAGAATCGGAAATGACGTCTGGATCATCCAGCGAGAAGCAAATTTGCCCCCATGGGTAGGATGCAAAGAAGGATCGCATCCCGTCCCAATCAGCTGACCTATAGTGCCAAACGCGGCGGCAGCCAGCAAAACGAGGCCATGATGGGCTTGCGACAGGTACAGAACTCCGGATCAGACAGTGGTCCGAAGAGCCAAGTGGAGCGTCCACGGAGACCACGTATTTGTCCGGGTGAGAGGTCATCAGAAGGTCCAACAGGGAAGGCGTATGATCTTCCACATCAGGGATACGAGTTGGTGATACCACCAATTGTGTCAGATCATATGCTGAGGCAAAGTCGTAAACAGATCTTCCCGCATGATCGGTTGTACGAGAGCCGAGCCACTCAGTGTGATGGGCGTTGAAATCACCAAGAATCACGATCTCTGCGGATGGGATCTGTTGTAGCACGGAATCTGTAGCCATTTGAATGTGCTCCACAAGTCGGTCGGTTTCGTCATTACCGCTATGGGACCTATATAGGCAGGCATAGAAGCGGGGATGGTCGTCGCTGTCAATGCGCAACCAGAGGATGGAGAGGTCCCTACCTTCAAGACTGCCAAGGCGACGAGAGCAGACATCCTCTCTGACGTACGCGCAAACTCCAGCCCACGGTAAAAAAAAGTGTTCTAATTTGTACCCCGGACAAGAGAGATAAGAAGTATCAGCCGGAGAGGATATCTGAGTCTCGGTTAAAAGGAGCAAGGCCGGCTTCGCCGTCTGGAGGTGGTAATGGACGGCGTCAAGATTGGTATGAAGTCCCCTAATGTTACAGAAATTCAACGGTCATAGTGGTAGGGGACTTCTACCGACGGCTCCGTTTGCCCCGGGTAGTTTTTGTGTTGAGCACAGATTCGCCCCCCCCAGAATACGCGGGGCTGCCCAGGTCTCCGGGTTCAAGTACCTGTCCTGAGCCCGGAGGCCTAGAGAGGGATTTTCCGGTGCTTGCGCGACCGGTACCCTCCTGGGGTAGTCTTTGAGTATTATGTGCTGTCATGTGTGTGGGGGGGGGGGGCACCGGATCTCTCACAAACCGAACGAAACACGACGACATTAGCCGCCATTTGACGTCGATGTTATGTGAGAGCGAAGTACTTCCCCGGACGCGCATCCCCGTATTACGGGGATGAGAAATACGCGGGTGAAACTATGGGGCGCTACTATTTGAAAATATTTTTTAAATATTTACGCGCACTAGTTTAAGAAGAACGTGTCTATTGGTATTCCACTGGTATATCATAAGCTGAAACTGCCGTTAAATATTTCACTGTTGGGCAGGGTCTCCTCCCTGATCTGGCTCGATGGTCTAGGGGTATGATTTTTGTTTAGGTTGCGAGAGGTCCCGGGAGAAAATCACGGACGAGCCCAAATACATTTATACACTCATGGGAATGTTAGTTCTTCGTTTTACGTATGATAAATAGAAAATAACTGGTTTTGGCATTTCATCACCAAGCCTTGTCGTGGCGGTGGGGCTCAGTAGCCTAGGGTGAACCCAGCACCTTGGGCGAAGCTAATTGAACCGAGGGAGCTGCTCTTTGTATCTCACTTATAAGAAGAGGAGACAAAAGAGCAGGGGGTCAAGGGGCAAGGATGGGAACCTCACCCCATTGCAATATTCTGACGTGGGGAGGTGGTGTGATACAATCCCCCTGTGGAGGTAGCATTGGTCCCGTACTGGCTTGGGGAGACTAACTAGCCGTCGAAGTACCCTGTTGCTCAACATATCCGGGGCACCTCACGAAAGCGGCGTTAGGTGGCACTCACCTACTTATAGTAGGTATTCGGCACAAATATTATGCCGTGAGTCCCACACACCATCGGACCCCATTGACGGCATGAAAAGGCGTTTCCCTGTGTTAATAAAAAAAGGTCCCCTCCCCGAAATTGAGAGGTGAGGATGGTATTGGGTATCCTAGTTTACTCATGTATTTGCCCTTTAGGGGTGTGATGAATTTTACACACCGCTAAAGACTTTTTATCTCATCAGGCATGAAGGTTTTACTCACACGTTTTCCTTCCTCGGTGAGAAATGATTTTTTTTTTTTTTTTTTTTTATGTTAGTTGGATAGGCGAACTGGCAAACGTGCCACCTGATGGAAAGTGGTCGACGTCGCCCATGAACATAAACTAGTTTACCTGGAACGAGCCCAGGCAACTCATTTATGTGTTGCCTATCCTGAGACATAAGATGTTAAGTCTCGGTGCCAGTAATTACACTGCCTGTCTTGCCCTTCTCTCCGAAACACAGCAAAGCTGTTTCACGGGAAAAACAAGCAAGATGGTGGTACCCATGTAGCCGGGAGCGCGGCACAGCGCTTCCCTCCCACCGGTATGACTATTTAAAACGGGGTTTTCAAAACACAATCTAGACTTCGCACAATTTAGACTTAGCCTGTCCTACAACCGTACCATCATCGCCTTTATATCGACTGAAGGACATTCTACTTTGAAATTACGGCTCGAGGACAGAACATACTGGTCCTACCTATGTTTTAAAGGCTTCTTCTTGACATTAAAGTAAAAAATTGTATTAGATATTTCTCTCATTTATTTTCTTTAGTACTTAGTATGTTTGGATGAAAGAAGTAATAGGTATACGAAACTATACAACCGATTTAAAAAAATGTTAAACCAGTAAAATACTTTGTTATTCCTGAATGACATATTTGGATACAATCTATATTATAGATAAATAAAATTGGAGTGTCTGTTTGTAATATTATATACACGGTACATATACCAAAAAAAAAATTTTTTTTTAATTTTTGTCTGTCTGTTTGTTCCGGCTAATCTCTGAAACGACTGGGCCGATTTTGATGGAACTTTCACTGACAGATAGCTAAAGTTAGGAGGAGAAACTTAGGCTATAAAAATAATCATCATCATTCCGGATACGGCTGTAAATCTAAGTTAACGCGGGCGAAGCTGCGGGCAACAGCAAGTTGTAAACATCAGTAAACGCGGAAATAATTAAAAAAACTTAACCAGTCACAGGGACTACCGATAGAAGTGAAAACAAAACAATTAAATTCAAATACCTATAATATAGGCTGTAATAGATTATGACAACCTATACAATTTAAACAGCGCACAAAATGGCCGCATGACATAATTTAGAAGCAACACAATTTGCAAAACAAATATTTCATAATTTTATATAAATAAATCAAACGTCAAACTGCGTCCCCAGCGGCTCGCCTGCGGTGTCGCGAGTCCACGTCATATAAACGTCAAACTGCGTCTCCAGCGTTTCGTGTGCGATGTCGCGAGTTCAGAGATTTTATCTTATCTAAAATATGCGTACCGAGCTAAAAGAAGTTTACACTTCAAAAACTCATTTAAAATATATAAGGTGCAAATACAAAGTGCCAAATAAACCTCCAGGCAAGTGGTCAACGTCGCCCATGAACATAAACCAGTTCACGTGGGACCATCTTCTTTATTCAGCTCTAAGACTTCCATCACGTTGATAAGCAAAGTGTATAAAAATATACATGTGGCGATCCCATGAGGCTTCTGTTATATCAGTAAAGACCTTCAGATGTATAGAATTTCCGACAGATTGACTCACTATAGAAAATTTTGTATACATGTATGTGAAGATTTGGTTTGTTTGTATGTTATAATATCTGAAATAACCAGTCAAAGATATATTCTTGTTGCAGTAACAGTCCAATTGTTAAAAAAAGTTAAAGTAAATTTTAAAGTAAATAGAATTAAAAATTTTAGAGCGGGTGAAAATATACGCGTTGAATATTGAAGTATTAGGGCATTCTTTTTTATATAATTAGTTTCGTAATGTAAAAGCTGACCCAACCCGACGCCAGGAGGCCGTGTGGTCGAAGACTGCACGATTGGCAACCCCCCACTTTTACAAACCAAAAGTGAGCCAAATGGGCTCACACTGATCCGATGTAGCATTAGGGCCTTCGGGCCGTTATCATAGATCCATCCGAAAAAAAAACTAAGGCATGGACCATCATCATCATCATCATCATCATCATCATCATCAGCCTCTATCAATCCACTGCTGAACATAGGCCTCCCTCAATGAACGCCAAGACGGCCGATCCCTTGCTACTCGCATCCAACATGCGAGTAGGTATGGACCAGGGTAAGTCATAAGGTCTAGATTACATGTGCGAAGGAAGCGCTACGAGCACTGTCTGCCTCCTGCCTAACGGGACTCGTGGTAAGGTTGGGTCCCTACCACGATAAAAAGTTCAGACTGCTTCAGGTTGTCGGAGTTCCCCCATACTAGGATTCCACCTAGTAAGCCCTTTTGAGGGAATCTCCCGGTCGCGGGAGGTGTCCGCTGTTAGTCAGATCCGGGATTATCTTCTTCAAGCGGCTGAAGGCAACTTGCAATGGTTTTAGTTCGGTATACCGGCGCTGGGGTTCCATATATCTCCGGGAACAACCCATCCCCAGGTGAATGCACAAAACATTTAAAAAAATCCTACCATCCTTATACCTTTAAGTTCTCCAGTCTATACAAAGGTTTACACGTCTTCTGGAATCCCTTATCCCATCATCCCACGAACATGGTACACTCACGTTTCCTATTAACATTTACTCATATTTCTCCGCATATGCTGTGACGTGCCAGTTCTCGGATATTAATCATGGAAGATGAGATGAAAGTTCTCGAACATTCCAAGTAAAAGGAATCGATTATTCAACTCCGAGTGACTCGATATTGTACGGAACCCAAGTACACAGTACTCGAGAGGTTTTAGGGCTTTTTTTTTTCTTGAACGCCGGGAAATGCTCTGAGGCATCCCGCGGGGGAGTGGGTCTCCCCGCGCGGGTATGTGGGACTCGCTGCGCCCGACAGCTGGTAAATGGACGCAGCTCTACCCACTAAAACCCGGCGAGTGCCACCAATGCCGCCTTTGGTGAAGTGCCCCGGATCTAGAAAACAAACAGGGCACCTCGACGGCTAGTCAGTCCCGCAAGGGGCGACGCCACCTCCACAGAGGGGTTGTCCCGCACCACAGAACAACCCCTCCCAACGTCGGGACAGTACAATGGGGTGAGGTTCCCATCCTCACCCCTTGCCCCCTGCTCTTCTGTCCCCTCTTCTTGTAAGAGGCGTACAAAGAGCCCCCTCGGCCCAATTAGCTTCGCCCAAGGTGCACCGCCCACCCTAGGTTACTGAGCCCCACCGCCACGACAAGGCCTGAACCATGGTGGGGAGAGGTTTTAGGGCTACCTAAGAATATGATTACGTTTTAGTGACACTATATATGCTTAATGTTATCTACAAGAGGGTTTTTGTATAAAACCATTGCACCGTATTAAAGAAAATCAAGCACGCTATATCATAATAATATAATCATCATCAGCACGAGTACGGTTATAAATCTAACCTAAGGAAATGTGAAGCAATATAGGCTAGCTATACTCATATTATAAAAAGAAAAGATTTGATTGCTTGTTTCATTAATTGATTAACGATTTAATAAAAAACAAATACTTAACCGATTTTTTTAGTTCTTTCACTATTACAATGTTGATAAATGCTATAAAAATAGTCATTATCAATCCGGGTACGGCTGTGAATGTAAGTTAACGGGAAGCAGCTGTAAGCAGTTAGTCTATACATTTATACAAATAAATAAAATTGAAGTGTCTGTTTGTAATTTCATATAACAAGTTTTTCATTAAATGAATATTAAAGTATATACGACGTACTTACATCAAAAAAATAATTTTCTTTTTTATGTCTGTCTGTCTGTTTGTTCCGGCGATTCTCTGAAACAGCTGGGCCGATTTTGACGGGACACTGGCAGATATTATCTAATACTACTTATATGGAAGAAAGAAAGGAAGAAAGAAACATTTATTCGACACAAACATGAGACACAGAGACATAAGGATATACACAGAAAAAACATTTTTAATTGCATAAACCTAAGTAAGTAGAACAAAAAAAATATTTTTTTAAATATAAAGTGTGTGTCTCACGTGTGGGTCAAAATGGTCCAGTTCAGCATTTTGTCAGGAAAATGTTTCCTGACGCTGATTTTCAACTGAACCAAAAGTAAAAGAGGTCACGAATGCCAACCAGATACAATAATTTGCCAACATTTTTGAAATATGGAGTAACTAAGGTTATATAAATAATCATCATCAATACGGACAAGCTGTCAATTTAGTAAACGCGAAACTGCGGGAGACAGCTAGTATTTAATAAAGTTATCAGTATTTCGCCGAGTTATATAAGAAATAGTTTCTTCGAATTATACCAATCAGGCACAATGATGTCGATGCCAAACTAATATTATATTACGATAGTCGTTTTGGTCGGGAAATATGTTTCAATGAGATCCCCGATGGGTGGGTAACCTATGATATTAATATAAGTGCAACTTATAAACATTGTACATGTGTACATGTGCTTTGCAGCCAAATTGAGCTGGCACGACCGGGGTACCTCTCGCTCACATAATACCGGCGTCAAGTGACTTATGTTGTCGCATTTCGTACGGCTTGTGAGTTTCCGGTGGGGGGGGGGGGGGTATAGGGACATGGTTGTTATATGTTACTTTTTTTTAGCCTTAGCCACTGGACCTTTCAATGAACGCAAAGACGGCTGATCACACTACTATTATTACGCTATTACTACTTACTACTACTAGCATTTAACGAGTATTGAATGGAGATCGCCGGAGGGCGACCGACCCTCCGTCCTCCAGACCTCTAACAGCCATCTACTATCAGTTCTTCAGAGTATTTGACTGACTCGTTACTAGTTAAAATTTCAAGCCTTGTCGTGGTGGTGGGGCTCAGTAGCCTAAGGTGAACCCAGCACCTTGGGCGAAGCCAATTAAACCGAGAGAGCTGTTCCTTTTACCCCTCTTATAAGAAGGGACTAAAGAGCAGGGAGGACAAGGGGTGAGGATGGAAATCTCACCTCATTGCACTGTTCCGATGTTGGAGAAGTTAGTCTGTGGTGCGGGACAACCCCTCTGTGGAAGTGGCGTCGTCCCTTGGGGGACTGATTAGCCGTCGTGGTGCCCTGTTGCTCAACAGATCCGGGGCACTTCACCAAAGGTGGCATATTTGGTGGCACTCGCCGGGTTTTAGTGGGTAGAGCTGCGTCCACCTTACCACCTTTCATAAAAAATATAATTTGGTTAAGAAGGATTTTTTTTCTGTTCTGTGGCTACGAGTATAATATAATAACATTATATTTTAGAAACAATAAAAAACACTAAAACATCTTAGGCTAAGATCCCGATATAAACGACCTTCACCGAAATGCTTATTTGATGAAACTTTTTTTATATTTAATTTAATAATATGTCAATAAATACATTGCATATGGGTTGCCTAACAAATTTTAGTCCAGGGTATGTTTAATTAATTCGGTCACAACTATCGGGTAGCCAAGTATAAGCAGGTAAATCTATACCGGACCGGAAAAGAATAGACAACCAAACGTTTGCATATTCTATGGGCTTTATACTTTCGAGTGGTATAGAATTTATCTAATAATACCGGCGAAATGTTTAATTTTTTTTTTATTATTAATTAAACATACCCTGGACTAGAATTTGTTAGGCAACCCATATGCAATATATTTATTGACATATTAAACTAAACATAAAATACGTTTCATCAAAACATCTCGGTGAAGGTCGTTTTATATCAGTATCCTATACTACCTACAAGGCTACAAATAAAATATTCTAGACATAAGATAATGTTCCAAATAAACAAACTATATTAAAATATATAACTATTTACTAAACACATTGTATATTCCACTGTAATATTATAGTCACGAACGACAATTTCATTATATAAACTATTACTGGGAATTTTTGTGAAAATAATATGATGAATATTTTAGTATTATACACATACAGACAAATTCTAGATACTAATGTTTATTTTGGCGTCTGTTTGTAATATATGTTAACACTAGAATACCCAACGAGCACATAGAGAACCTGATAGATTAGTAAAGTGAGCCATAACATTCCGAAACTGGTCAATGATATATCACTGACATAATAGCGATTCAACCAACATGACATAGATTGTCCAGAACAAAAAAAAAATATAGAATTGTAAATGTAAACCATTCTCGAATCCACTAATTTCTACAAAATCGGTCCAACCTCGGTTCAACCCTCAGGAGGGGCTTAGTTACATAATGCATAGATAACAGAAGAATTAATCTATAATAATATTATAAAGCTGAAGAGTTTGTTTGTTTGTTTGAACGCGCTAATCTCAGGAACTACTGGTCCGATTTGAAAAATTCTTTCAGTGTTAGACAGCCCATTTATCGAGGAAGGCTATAGGCTATATAACATCACGCTGTGACATATAGGAGTTGAGTAACGCGTGCGAAGCTGCAGGCAACAGCTAGTTATAATATAAAGATAGTACTTGCATACATCAACAAATCTTTAAAAGGATGTAACTGTGATGTGTATTAGACGGAGACAGGGTGATGGTGGTGAACATTTGGATCAACCCTTAAGTATATTGATGTGTAAAATATGTCTTACATATATATAATCTTTTCTTACACATGAAATTTTTCTCATAAAAATATGTTTGGGTCAGATCTTAGGAAATAGCTGATTGTTTCCCTCACATTTTTACAACGTTGCATTTCTATGAAGTGCAGCGTAGCATCTAGTTAAGACCGTCTCTTGGAGGGAATAAGTTGAACAAGTCGAACTACCTGCAAAGACAGAAAATTAAAGTTATTTAAATATAAAATACCTATACCTATGAAGCTAAAGAAATATATAATACATAGCAAATGATCTGAGTTTATTGAGTTTATCAGTCACTGCACTTATACATATGTTACTGACCTAAGAAAAGCCAGCATCAAAGTTTTGCACAGACAGACAAATAATTATGCCATAACATATAGATAAAAGCACGCCAAATTCATTGGTATCCATGTACGAGTAGGTATATACATACATACCGCCCACGGGATCTTTAAGAGAAAAGCATACTCATCTTTGAAATGTACCGCACCTTCTAGTGTAGCGGGTGTCTGTGGATATGGATGTGTGAGTTTACCTCGGGGTCGTAAGCGACTTTGACCCCTACACATGGAAACCACATCGATCCGGATCGATCGCGGAAGCTTAAGTTCGAATCCGATACGAGTAGACACAAACCCAGAATGCGCAAACAGCGCTAACACTACGCTACCGCTAGATTGCTTGGGCACCGCGCATGACCCGCCTCCCTCTCCAGAGGGAGGGGTGAGGGCCGGCCCTTATGATGATAGGTTAAATTCAACCGTAAAAGATTCGTTGACCGTATCGGATTTGACTAGTCCAAATCCTGCTCTACCGAGCAGCGCTGCGGGGCGCGGAGGGGGGCGTACCTCTTTCGAATATTTCTTAAGTGAGCCATCTGCTCATTTACTGTACCGATTGAGCTTCCGAAAAAAAAATAAGAGTTTACCTTGTGATAAGTGATCAGGAGATCAGTTATCACCAGGTGAACTCACTGTCCGTTTGCTTCCTCTTCCGTTTATAAAATAATAATAATTAAGAGTCTGAACGCTCCAAATCCCGGAGCCGATCTGGACATGTCCGATTTGAAAGACGGATGTACCGTCCTTCTTGAGACTACCAAATAATTCTGTGTTTTGGCAATGCAAAGTTGTGATCTGAGTGCGACTGTAATCACTTACGACCTCGTGAATTGAGGCTCTTTCTCGACCCAATATATCTTTTTAAAGTAAATTAGTCAGACAACTCTAACTGGGATAGAGATAATGAAATAATCGGGTTAGACTCACAAAGGTCACACAATCCAGGAATTTACTAAAATGCTAATTAGTTTATAAAGGTTTCCTCTAATTCGTTCACAATCATCATCATTAACGCTGTTACTTTTGTGTTAGTTGTTTTCATTGGTCTGATGGTGAGTCAACGTTGTACGTAAGAAAGATTACGTCATGTGTTTTTTCGCGTAGCTGGAATTGAATTTAGGAATCGCGCGTCCTTAGTACCAATAATACAAACTTGAGCTGTTGCTGCAGACATTTTAATTTAGAGATAGGGCCGCCTCATTCTGGTGTCAGCGGTACCACGAGAGGCCGCTAGAGAACATGACACCAGTCCAGGCAACGTATTCTGTGTCTTTAGAGAGGCGGTGAGTCGAGTGCGGCATCCCGCAAGGGTCAGTTCTGGGCCCGACCCTATGGGAAGCCGGCTACGACTAGGTCCTCCTCCCCGGGATGGATGTTATCTGCTATAGGGAGGCTGTGCGACTGGCCGAGGTGGGAATGTTCCTCGTAGTCAGCCGCTTAGAACGATTGCAGCTTCGGGTCCGTTTCGAGAAAACCGAAGCCCAATGCTTCCGCGGGCCGGGATGAAAGGGCCTCCCGTAGGAGCACGATTCCTTATCGGAGAGACAGAGGTCAGAATGAGTCCCACCATGACATATCTTGGGATCACCCTTGACAGGAGGTAGCACTTGGAGCCCCATGTCATAAGTGTGGTGTTAGTGCTGGGCCGACTCCTTCCAAACTTAAGGGGGCCCAGAAATGTCTGCAGGTGGCTATACTCCGGAGTCCCAATTTGAGCGGAAAAAAGGCAAATTATTCTGTACTGTTTATCTTGAGACGTGAGATGGTAAGTCTCGTTACTATTAATTATACTGCCTGTCCTGCCCTTTATTTCCAAAAAACAGTACATAGGCAGGATGGTGGGACCCAACCAGGTTATCAGTCATCAGTGAATGATGTAGCTCTCTCTAAGCACCAACCAAGTTCACCAACAATCGATCTTGTGCCTCACATGCTAATATTTAAAATCGAACAATTTTTTTTCGTAGGAATCAAAAAACGAAAAAGGAATGTATAAAACCAACATCCTCAAAATTTATAGGTAAAATGATGATAAAGCTTGGTAAACGTAAGTCTACAGATTCACAAAAAATCCAAGTTAAAATTGGGTAAAATAATATTAACTTTTTCGGCCAAGCTATTTTAGACGTGGCTATTTTGCTGGAACTGAGGTGAGATAAATTTCAAAAGGTAAAAAATGTTGACATCTCCTGGTCCACTCTATTTTGGCTGGTATATTTTGTTTCACATTTTGCAAGTTAAATCTCTGTTTACTTTGATGGTAAATTTTGACCTTAGGAATGTCGGTAGAAATAATGCGTTTTTGTGCAGAATTTGTGGTATAGATTCTGAATAAAAGCATCATTTTTATTTCTTCTACCAAACATCCGTAGCAATGTAGGCATATCAAAATTAAATATTATATTATGGTTATGATGAACTTTTTCAATACGGAAAAGTATTATTAGTTTTACCTATAGGTATGATAATTGGCCTATGATAATAATAATAATACTTTATTTCACACCACGGATCCATATTAATGTATTGTACAAATGTTCTTTTATCTATGTTAGTAATGAAAGTACATAATGTGAATTGTTTAGTTATAGTACTGCTTATTTAATATAAAGATTAGTCCAGTGTCTCATAGTTTAAAATTTATAGTTTCAATAATACACAAAATCCCATTTTCTTACAGTGATACCAAAAAATTATCAATATAAGTTAAGTAGTGCTTAAGTACCAAGATACATATAACAGCACGTACGAGCTGACAGAAAAGTGTTTTACAGCTGGTAGAATTATCGGAGAAGAATAACATCACAACATCACCGGGCACCAGCATGTGTGTCTTGATATCTATACTAATATTATAAAAAAGATAAGATTTTTGTATGTTACCATGAATCTTGATTGAGAATGTTCCATTAACACTGAGTAGCTCCAGCACCGGGCACCAGCAGATCTTATCTTTCCTTTTTATAATATTAGTATAGATAGATATATTAGGATAGATAACTTGACAAAAACAATGTCTATACAGACAGACTAAAGATTTATGTTTTGATAAAACCCGAGGATAAAATTCATAGCAAAAAGAAAAATAAATCAACGAGACTGCTAAAATGTGTGACGGAAAATAATAATGAAAATAGAAAAATATTATTAAGATAAGTTTATCCTTAAAGGGATTTCTTCCAGCAAATATAGAGAGAGTTGGTTAGATCTTTAAAGAAGTTTACCAAATTTTGTTGAGGTTTGGGTCTTGCCTGTAATAGTAACAATAATTTATTTTACTATTTAGTTAAGGATTTTAGACAAGCTTCTGAAGTCAGATGCTAGTACCGGAGGAAGTTACCGTATTGGCGTTCAGAGGAAATTCCTGTGTCAGCAGTCGAATAAAAGTTATTAATAATAAAGTATGCACATAAAGGTCCTGAACTAAGGCCTAAAAATACAATCTGATCCTATTCTAAAATACACATATAAAGATTAGAAGCCTCTAGCTTAACAGACCAAAATTTAAAATACAGCACCAGTAACTAGAGATGAGAAAAGAAATCACATAAAATGAAATAAAACTTCTTAATCAATATCTTATTCCATACCAAATAATTAAGCTGACTTGGCAAAAGCGAAAAGATAATCAGCTTGTAAAATGGTAAAAAGTAACGAATATCTTTGATGAAAAAACTTTTTGGGCGCTACGAGATAAATTGCGAGGTCATGAACTTTAAGAATTGACATGAATGCTACGGATAGAGACAAAGATGTTATCAAGAATAGAAAAAGAGACAACAAGAGTGTTAAAGAAAGAAACAGAGATAGGAAGTTCCTTGCAATGCTATGTAGCTGTACGCTACGCTAGCAATTCTGCAAAAGCAAAGTAATACTAATACATACCTGCATAAGTGTCACTTTTTCATTGATTTTATAACACTTTTAATATAGAATCTAAACAAATAAAGCTTATTTTATTAATCTAAAGTGTTCTATTATATGTAACTATTTCATTATTTAAGATAGTCGAAGCCATTATTTTCTCCACTTCACATTACACTTTGAAACGATATCCAAGTAATCCTATATTTTTATATAGGACTAATGGCACTGACAGATGTTATCCTGTAAAATTTTTTTCGTGAATCTAAACCATCCACGAATCCCCTTGAACTCACATAAAAAATTTCATCAAAATCGGTCCAGCCGTCTAGGAGGAGTTCAGTGACATACACACGCACACAAGAAATATATATATATAAAGATAAATGATGATGATGATAAAGGAAATGAAAAAATGATTTAATGAGGTATTCATTATTATTGCCACACAAATATGTAAATGTAATGTGATTTTTGTTATAATTTTCTGTATTGAATCTTAGTTTGCTTCTGAAAATTTATTAGCATAATATAATTTATCAAGCTAACATCTCTAATGAACCCGTATGTCTAATAACATTAAATGTATTTGAGGATGTGCGAAGTTCTTCAACCTGCATTGAATTCGTGTAAATGCGAAAACTTCTTTCCCTCTTCTGATCTTGCATTCTTGTCTTTTGTATATTCTATTACTAGATCTTTTCCGTAGTTTCAGCCGTCTGTAAATTAGAATAAAAAATTTGCTAACAAGAATAGCCTTAACCGTCCGTAATAGTTGAGCCATTAAACGCTATATTTTTCTATCTGAATGGTACTTCGAAGTGTTGTGTTCGATGATTATAATTTAAAAAAAAACATTACTCTCCGTAATTTTTTTTTTAAATTATCATCATCAGCCCCTATCCGTCCACTGCTGAACATGGTCCTCCCTCAAAGAACGCCATGACGACCGATCCCACGCCACAATTTTTTATTATGTTAGTATATTCTATTATTTAGTCTATGTTTTCAGGATTTAAAAAAAGTGAGATTATTTTAAGGTACCACTGAATGCACTGGACATAGCTCTACAATTTTAGTTCTCAGTATTAAGTAGTTTCGTAACAATACGAACAAAGAGTCTTTAATTACGATTCTTTATTGAGGTTCTGGAGGAAACAGCTCGGGGTGTTCCAGCCATTGTACTGGAGATGAAAAAAGATATATTTTAGTAGCTTTATCGTGTTTATTACGATTTTTGCATTCCCAACGTCTTGTATTACAGCAATGGTCATACGAGAAACTTCGGGAGTATAAAGATAGATCAACCGCAATATAATCAGATATAAGTTCATTGTGGTTGGTAAACATTGGATAATATAAGCCTAAGCTTGTCCAAATCTGCTATTAGTTACTCTTTTGTATCATAGGCCGCACAACATTGATGTTATCTTCAGTTGTCCGTCCGTCACGCGGATCATCGGTAGTTTTTTTGTTATTTATTTTAAAATAACATACAGATATATTTTATGCAGTGGACAGATAGAGGCTGATGATGATGATGATGATATTTATATATTTTATTGACGTGGATTAGTAATGCATTAGGAAAATACATTTAGAATTATTCAATTTTTGTATTTTAGTTTCGTTCTGTTGATACGCGCTCGAAATGCATGCATTTAATGTTTTGTATGTGATAACTATTTAAAACGCGATACCTGACTATTATTTAATGTTTTGTATGTGATAACTATTTAAAACGCGATACCTGACTATTATTTAATGTTTTGTATGTGATAACTATTTAAAACACGATACCTGACTATTATTTCGCTAGCTCATTGTTTTATTATATTACTAGCTGTTGCCCGCAGCTTCGCCCGCGTTAACTTAAATTTACATACGGATTGATGATGATTATTTTTATAGCCTAAGTTACTCCTTGGAACTACCTAACCTAAGTCCCGTCAAAATTAGCCCAGCCTTTTCCAAGATTAGCCGGAACAAACAAACAGACAGACAGACAGACAAAAATTGTAAAAAAATATTTTCGTATATGTACCGTGTGTACATCAATATGCATTTAGTAAAAAGCGGTTATTTTAATATAACAAACAGATACTCTTATTTTATTATATGTATAGATGTATTTTAAGATACTTTAAATAATTAAATTTTTGAAAGCGGGACAATTTTCATGTTTTTCAGTTTTATTTCTTGGAACTCTTTTTTTTCTCAACGGGTTTTCTTTTCTTGTTCACGAGACTGTTCAAGTTTTTTAAAATTTTGAATTACTTTAAAATAATCTTAATAAAACTTCGCAAATAAATATACACAGGATTATTGATAACTCGACGTATTCTCGTTAGGAGGTGATAGAAGATGAATAGTCATCTATTTGCAATAATATTGACCCCCATATGCATTCTGCAAAAGCTAACCATTTTTGAGTTATCATGTTTTGTAAGCTTCTTTTCAAATTAGGTCAAAAATGCAACTTCAAAGATTTATTAGGTGCTGGCGATCATTGAGTTCGTGGGGCACCCATTTGTCAAGTTTTTTTACCTTGCCAATTTGACGCAAATGGACCAATATTGTTCTGACGCTAACGTCTGCTGCTGCTGCTAAAATAGATTATGTAACATCAGCTTCCACAATCGCCTTTAATTCGTCATTGTCGACCAAAGTCTTCGGACGACCGCGAGGTTCATTTTTCAGGTCGGAATTTTCAGAACGGAAGCGAGCAAACCCATAAAAGGTGGTGCGTTGGTTTGTATTGTTAACGTCGTTGATGTTGCGTGCCGCTTGAGCCGCGTTGCTGCCACGACGGTACTCATATTCCATAATTACTCGAATTTTTAACGTATCCATGATGACGAAAAATATTGAAATGCGATGAAAGTGTAACACTAATCAATAAACAAATTACTACTTTTGGGAAAAGGATTCCATGTTTTTAAAATAAAATTAATTTGAAATTAGAATTCTTAGCCAAACAGTAATTATTTTGATTTGAAATAGAATGGAATGAAAAATTTCATATGTAAAGACCTATTATTTAAAAACAAGTACCTATGAATTTAAATCGCATTTTATCTTTTGATTTATTAAAACGATTAAACACTCGCTATTTACCAATATAAACAAAAATTATCGGTAATTACCAGTTTAATGGTTTTAACTTTAGGCTATAAAATAATCATGATTAACGAGAGTAAAGCTGCGGGCAACAGCTAGTTTATATAATTATTAAACCCCGGTGGACTAAGTTCGTTAACCCCGCATGTTAAATACAAACTTTAGGATGCAATCCTAGTTCGCTAACTAGAAACGCTTCTGTTTCTCACCTTTTTACTATGATAAATCTGAAAGAAAGGATTAAAGTAGTATGTATGTGCCCTACCATAGCGCCTAAATTACTTATCTTAGTTTGAAATATAATATACATGTTAAATGACTGCTATCAAAGTAATCATGATGATCTGTAAATTTCGCCTAAAGAAGATAGAACCACTAAAGTCGGGAGCATTGAATTGGCAGGTAAGGCTTACACTTCTTTTTTTGTAGGAACGAAAAAAAAGAGATTTTTACATACATATAAACACTCATGACCCGGTGCAGACACATTTTAATCGTACGAATGAATCAGTATTCGAACCCGCGACCGCTACGTGAAGTGACCACTTGACCAGCCTTGTTTTAATAATCTGTTATGTAATCTTTAACCTTTTTACTACTTAATTTTGCATTTGCAACCCCTTTTTTTTTCTTTAACACCGGGAAATGCTTTGAGACATCTCGCGGGGGAGTGGGTCTCCCCATGCGGGTATGTGGGACTCGCTGCACCCGAAAGCTGGTAAGTGGACGCAGCTCTACCCACTAAAACCCTGCGAATGCCACCAATGCCGCCTTTGGTGAGGTGCCCTGGATTTAATAAACAAACAGGGCACCTCGACGGCTAGTCAGTCCCCTAAGGGACCGACGCCACCTCCACAGAGGGGTTGTCCCGCACCACAGCCCCTCTCAACGTCGGGACAGTACAATGGGGTGAGGTCCCCATCCTCGCCCCTTGCCCCCTGTTCTTCTTATAAAAGGGGTACAAAGAGCCCCCTCGGCTCAATTAGCTTCGCCCAAGGTGCCGGGCTCACCTTAGGCTACTGAGCCCCACCGCCACGTAAGGCCTGAACCATGGTGGGGTTGCAGTTACAACCCATGAATATATATAACAAGGCGCAGGCGTTCGATAATATAAATATAGCCCTTGCTTGTTTTCGAGGAGACCCGTGCCCAGTAGTGGGTTGTATAAGTCGATTATGCATCCCGTTCGTCATATTGTATTATGGTGGGGTTAAATAATCATATTCTTACATCTATGTATGAAAATTAAGTCAATAAGAAACTTTGGTTAGTAACTGTTTTTGACTAGAAAAGCTGTCTTGAAAGGCTTGGCGTTAAAATGGACAGACAGACTTTTTGAAGCTTTTAAGACCCAAATATTACAAACAGAAATCTCTGAGCTGTCTCTATAGAGAACTCTGTCTAAAATTCCAAGAATACTCTACCTTTAATAAAACGAAACCTAAATCAAAATTTGAAATTCATTTTGAAGATTTTAAAACGTAATTCAAATTTAATAAAATGAAACCTTTGTTTGTGGAACTTTTGGAAATTGGAATTGTACCTGTGTGTATTCCCGTGACCCTTGACCTTTGGGTCCATTGAGATTATTAATTGAATCAGAGCTGGAAATTGGGCTCGTACGATTGACTCATGATCAGGTTTCCGGGACATGTTAACTAAATAATGATCGTCAATAATATTGTATAAGTTGTAGTCAAATAATAGTTTAACTAGCGATATCCCTGCAGTTTCACTCGTCTCAAAATAAAGAAAACGCCAAAACTAGTCATCTCAAACGAAGAAGATAGACAGATTTTTCTGATCTGTCGCCATCTACCGGCACCGTACGTCAGTCTCCCCGTGATCACGGCGATTAGAACATTGCCGAAATATAACCTCAATAAACCTATAAACGCGGTAAACAATATTTATTTAAATGTGAACTTATCTCATATTGTTTTCTTATGAACTTACGCGAATTTCACTCATTATAATAAAACAATTTTTACGGATTTTATGGCGGTTTATTAAGATAGATAAGATAAGATAAAGTATCCGAAGCGTCGGGCTTGTAAAAATCTTAATAAGCCGCGATAAAATCCGTAAAAATTGTTTTATTATACTGAACTTATCAGGCATGCTGGTTTTCTCAAGATGTTTCCTTCACCGGTGAGCAAGCGATGTCCCCACGATTAGGTGCACATAGACATACAAGAAAAACCCATTTATAAGCATCACACGGGCCAGGATCGAACCCAGACCTCTCGGCTCCCATTCAAGAGGCTGAACCCAATCCCACTAGGGCATCGTCGCTCACTGTACATAAATTAATTTCACATAGCAAAATAGGCTTAGATTTAGTTACTTTTTTTATTTTATTTATTTATTTATTTGATACGCCAACAGTGTACACATTAAAATATAAATTTACAATTATTCAATGAAGTATAAGACATATGTACACCTATTATAGGCGTTACATACAGCATTCACAAAATTCGCTTAAGGTTAAATTTACATTGCTTGTTACTGATAAGTGACACAATTACAGTTTTATGTTAATATTACAAAATACAAATAAAATATTATGATTAAACAGATATTAAGAAGGGGTGAAAATTAAATTTAACTAGGTAAGTCTTTGTTTTTGCAAGCTGAACATTATTAATTCTTGTAACTATAGTGGTGTGGTCCATTCCGAAACCCAGCAAAGCTGTTTTGTGGAACCCATGTAGCTGTGACTGGACGAGTGGTCAGGCTACTGGACACTTTACGCAGCGGTCGTGGGTTCGAATCCCGCCAAGTGCAGATAATTTGTATGATGAATATAATTAATGTCTGCACCGGGTCGTGTATATTATCATATAAGAAATATTTATTTATATTTCCGGTGGGAGCGAAGCGCTGTGTCGCGCTCCCGGCTGCATGGGTGCCACCATCTTGCTTGTTTTTCCCGTGAAACAGCTTTGCTGTGTTTCGGAGAGAAGGGCAAGACAGGCAGTGTAATTACTGGCACCGAGACTTAACATCTTATGTCTCAGGATAGGCAACACATAAAAGAGTTGCCTGGGCTCGTTCCAGGTATACTAGTTTATGTTCATGGGCGACGTCGACCACTTACCATCAGGTGGCACGTTTGCTAGTTTGCCTATCCAACTAACATAAAAAAAAAAACTTAAATTAATTTCCGTTCCTAGCACCCGTAACACAAGTTCTTACGAACTTACCACGAGACTAGGTTAACGTGGTGTGACTGTTGGATATTATTTATTTATGTAGACGCGTCCGTCTACATAATATAATGGTAAAAGTTCAGTCTTTGACAACTTATGTTACAACTCTAGTAGGTACTCACACACATTCAAACTAAAGGTGCCCTTGATAACCCTGCGAGTGGAAAAATTTAGCAGGAAATTAATAATTTAATAAACCAGTAGAACGAGTGGGTACTCATCACAAAAAGCAAGCAGAATTGAACGTTGTGTAAAAACTATAAAACCGTTGAACTAACGGCACTTAACTTGATTCTGAGCTTAATGCTAGCTTAATTAACTGATGGAAATTAATTTTCACAGAAGTTGTTATGTTGAGTTCGATAATTCACTAAAGTACCTATCAAAAATGCTTAGTTTAGTTTCTTGCAAAATTTAGGTAGGAAAGTATTGTAAAAGTTTCGAAGGCAAATCCTAAGGTCATTTTGAAGTTATAACTTCAAAATATAAATGGATTGTTTGTTTGATAAAAATCGCCAAAATGTGTTTATATTTTTTAATTTAATAACGAGTTTTATTTGCTTAAATATACCTCCGCATTCGCAGTAGCATTACGTATGGATCACTCTAAAATCATATCCCTTCCCCACACCATAGTTAAAGCCTTGTCGTGGCGGTGGGGCTCAGTAGCCTAGGGTGATCCCAGCACCTTGAGCGAAGCAAATTGAGCCGAGGGGGTTCTTTGTATCCCTCTTATTAGAAGAGGGGACAAAAGAGCAGGGGACAAGGGGCGAGGGTGGGAACGTTTACGTGTACTGTCCCGACGTTGGGAGGGGTTGTTATGTGGTGCGGGATAACCCCTATGTGGAGGTGACTACGGTACCTTGAGGGACTGACTAGTCGTCGAGGTTGTTTACCTACTCATCAGATCTGAGGCACCTCACCAAAGGTGGTATTGATGGCATTCGCCGGGTTTTAGTGGGTAGAGCTGCATCCACTACCACCACTACCACCTTTCGCGCGCAGCGAGTCCCACATACCCACCTGGGGAGACCCACTCCCCCGCGGGATGCCTCAAAGCATTTCACGGCGCAAAAGAAAAAAAACTTCATTCTTACAATTCTTACTACAATTGAATTTATAGCAATTTTCACACACATACTCTCTTATCACGTCACGCCCCCGCCATCTCTGTCCACAACAACTCAATTTTTATAGCATTTTCTGCCTCGCACCACCACTTATTGGAACCAGTCGCCACCTACGATATTTCCAAACCGATACGACTTAAGGACCTTCAAGAAAGAGCATACTCATATTTGAAATTCCGGTAACGCATGTGTTTATCCTCTAGTGTAGCGGGTGTCTATATATAAAAAAAGCAAAATAAAAATATTTGAAAAAACCCACGACGGTTAAAACATAATTGAAAAATGATAAAATAATTAAAAAACCCCGACATTTAAACAACAGAGTATCAGTTTTCATAGCACTTCCCTACGCACCTATTTGGTTCTCGAAGACGTAGATGTGGCAATAACATATTATTCAAGTCCCTATGAACTTAATATAAAACCCAATATAATCCGTCGGAGGCTGCCATTGAATGGACTAGATTTGTAGTTTTATAGTAACGTGAATAATTAGGAGATATTTTATTGCTATACTTATATTTCTTCAAATTTAAAACAGTGATGAAACCGCATCAAAATTTGACTGGTAGTTTTGGGGAGAAATGGGAACATTTTTTTACGTTTTTTTACGTTTATTATCTCTAGTTGCATAAATTCTTTAAATCAAGGATTTTTTAATTATTTTATTCCTTTTCAATTACCTGCATTATAACCATCGTGGGTTTTTTATGTGTAATTTTTTTTTTATATTTATGTTGAAGTTTAAAATAGTGATGGCAGCCCCCGACGGATTATATTGGGTTTTATATTAAGTTCATAGGGACTTGAATAATATTATGTTATTGACACATCTACGTCTTCGAGAACCAAATAGGTGCGTAGGGAAGTGCTATGAAAACTGATACTCTGTTGTTTAAATGTCGGGGTTTTTTAATTACTTTATCATTTTTCAATTATGTTTTAACCGTCGTGGGTTTTTTCAAAATTTTTATTTTGCTTTTTATTTAAAAATTTTTATAGAGTATGCTCTATAAAACTAATTAATATTAAATATGTAGAAGCTAAAATTAAATATATTAATGACTGCAGCGCCTTCAAGTGATTGACCACCGTATCATCTGTTTAAGAACCTTTACTGATCAACCACAAACCCTATAATGACTACCGCATGAAAATCGGACTAGATATTACTGCAGCGTCACCTAGTGAGTTGTTTGTTGTTACCGTAACACCTATTTAAAAATCTTCACTAATCAACCACAAACCCATTATTAAAAGCCGCATCCAAATCGGACCAGTAGTTTTGGTTTTGTAAAAACAATGTTTACTGCAGCGCCCCCTAGTGAGGTGTCACCGTAACACATTTTTGAGAACATGCAACACAATTTTAACCGAACCTATAACCGGAAACTACATCCAAAACGAATTAGTAGTAGTTGCACAAACAAAATATTATGTTTCTAGCATACGCGCACGACAAAATTGTATCTACCCCTTTTCTCGTATAACTTATATGAAATAATACGAGAAAAGGCGTAGACAAAATTTTGTCGTGTGCGCATGCTAGCCCTACTGGTGAATTTTCATCGTCTTAAAAAGTATATGAATATCCACCAATCAAACCAGAACCCACCACTGAATGAAAGCCGCATCAAAACAAATATTTACTGCAGCGCCCCCTGGTAAGTCGTAATTGTAACACCTATCTGATAACATGCAGCAATTAAATCCAAACCCATAATTGAAAACCGCATCAAAATCAGACTAGTAGTTTTGGAGAAAAATTGCAGCATTAGTTGTTTGTTAGCATTAGTTTGTACAAATAAATGTTTACTGCAGCGCCCCCTGAGTCGTGAGTCATCACCTTAACACATTTAAGAACACGTACCACAATTAAACCCGAACCTATCACCGAAAATCACATCTAAAGCGGACTAGTAGTTTTGATTTTCCACAAACAAACATTTACTTCAGCGCCCCCTGGTGAGTTTTCATCGTAACACATAGTACAAGAACATGCACCGATCAAACCAGAACCCATCACAGAATTAAATCCGCATCAAAACAAATGTTTACTGCAGCGCCCCCTGGTGGGTTGTAATTGTAACACCTATCTAAGAACATGCACCAATCAAACCAACATTGGATTGTACAAAAAACGTTTACTGCAGTGCCCTCTAGTGAGTTATCAACTTAATATCTATCTAATAATATGCACCAATCTAATCCGAACCCATCTCTGAAAACCGCATCAAAATCGGACAAGTAGTCTTGGAGATAAGCGGCAAAATAGGTTTACACACACAAACTGCCTCTCACCCCAAACGCATATACAGTCTCCGTTCCGTCGCGGGTAAAAATAAAACTAAAGAGAGGTGTCAAGGGACACCCGGATGGAACGTAGTTCCTATCGATTAATTAGTGAAGGAATTGTAATAAAAAAATTCTATTCGAGGTGTAAGGAAAATTATTATTCGGGTAGGTATAAATTTTTTATGATTTTTTTATCGATAAAAATCAGAGCATCTCCCGGCGTAAAATAATTTAAAAAAAACTAAAGAGGTGTCAAGGGACACCCGGATGGAACGAAGTTCCTTTCGATTAATTAGTGAAGGAATTGTAATAAAAAACAAAAAAATATAATTAAGTATCTTAAGATTTCATTTTACGTCTACTAAAGATAATTAAAAGGGATAATTAGTAATTAGCATAAATACAAACAAACATAAAATATATAATTAAAATGCGCATACATCTGCCCGCTAAAAGTATAACAGGTAAAGAGAATTAATTGCATTAATATGACGTGCTAATATTTCTTTGTTACATTGTTACCGAGTCGTGATCACAAAACATATAAGTATTATAATTCAATACTCCTTTTTTATGTTAGTTGGATAGGCAAACTGGCAAACGTACCACCTGATGGTAAGTGGTCGACGTCACCCATGAACATTTAAAACTAGTTTACCTGGAACGAGCCCAGGCGACTCATTTATGTGTTGCCTATCACTATGACATAAGATGTTAAGTCTCGGTGCCAGTCTTGCCCTTCTCTCCGAAACACAGCAAAGCTGTTTCACGGGGAAACAAGCAAGTTGGTGGTACCCATGCAGCCGGGAGCACGGCACAGCGCTTCCCTCCCACCGGTAAACTCCTAAGGGAAACGTAATATTTTTATAATATTATTATGTAACTTTGTGTATCTGAGATGAAGCTAATGATTATTATAACTTTAGCCTTAAGAGGGCGCCTAACGCCAGCTAAAAATATGATTTTACCCCCAACCCGACGCCAGGAGGCCGTGTGGTCGTAGACTGCACGGTTGGCGGGGAGCAACCCCCCACTTCTATAAACCAAAAGTGAGCCAAATAGGTGATCCCATTTGGCACTAATCCGATGTAGCATTAGGGCCTTCGGGCCGTTAGTATAGATCCATCCGAAAAAAGAAAAATGATTTCTCCCGCGCACCTCAGTTTAAAACGAACAATTACGGAGCTGCGATACGTATGCGATATACTCGCAAAAAGTGTCGTTACAACTTTTCATCTTATTTTTTCCATCTAGCCCCTTTTTCCCCTTTCTATGTTCTACTTAAGGATCTACGTTAAAAAAAAAACAAAAAAAAGTCACAAAGTTTTTTCACTAAGCAGCCCCAATAGTGTAACAAAAACAGCTACCGACGCAGTAATGTGTCAGTCAAAAGGCCGCACGGCTTACAACTATAGCAAAAAGTTTCGTTACAACTTTTAGTCTTATTTTTTTCCGTCTAACCCCCTTTCGCAACGCGCGATAAGGAACTACGTTCCAATAATAAACTTAATGTAATAATATAATAATTATAGGCCCGTGGTAAGTTCTCGAAGAACTTGTGTTACGGGTACCAGACAACGGAAATATATTTAATACTTTTATACTATACTTATATATTTAAGATTTTTATTATATAAAACACATATTTTATAAACATCCATGAACCAGGAATACAGAAAACTTTTTTGTTCCCTGGCCCGGTTCAAACCCGCTACCGGCTTGAGCGCCAACGCGCTAACCATTGAACCACAGAGGTCAATATCCCGCTTTAGATGGTTTCAATCAAAATATCTACTCAATGCATACACACTTTATAATATTATTAATACTTAGGTAAGCTTATTGCGAGATTTGATTATCGTGGTATGGTATTACATTTAAGCTTGACATAATCAAAGTCTTATATATCAGTATAATATCCATTAGTATATTTACCGAGTATTAATTCAGTAATTACCTAATATGTTTGTCTTATTAGATATATTTCATGTCTAATCTCCATTGGGAATATGCATGAATTAGTTCATGTACGTGTGAACATGTAGATTGTATATATATATACACATCACTATAATGTTATATCACTATAACAACTAAAGTAATCTACACCACAAAGTCTAAAATAACTCTGAACAATGTCAAACAATGTCTGAACATTATCAAACAATGTCAAAACAAAAACAAAACGTACCTACACTCACAAACGTATCTCTCAGCTTTAAATGTTAATGTTTATGCTTTAATTATAAAATATAATAAGTCCGTGTTGGATGCGAGTGGCAAGGGATCAGTCGTCGTGGCATTCATTGAGGGAGGCCTATGTTCAGCAGTGGACGGATAGAGGCTGATAATGATGATGACGACGTAGTATGAAAACAAAAGCGCCTTAGCTATTTGCTAATGGTTGCCATATTACGCTGAATACCTGATGGGACTGTCAGACCAGGATTTCTTCTTGTTGTTTAAATACTATTATAATTATATTAAATACTATTATATATTTAATACATTAATAAAATAAGCTAAACGGTTGAACAAGAGATAATTATAAAACCATAATATTAGAAAATAGCAAATTTATAACATTTTTACATTAATCTTAAAAAAAGAACAATTATTACTTATTATATAATAAAAAAAATTAAACAAAAATTGAAACCGACTTCAAAAAGTAAAAAATAAACTAAAAAGTAATATAATAATTAAGTTTCCTTAATACTAATTACAATCTTTGCATTTACTATGTCATTGTTGTTTACTATTGGAGTCGGTGTCAGCAAAGACAGGTAGGTAGGTACAGCAACAAATATGATACTGGTGACTGACGACGGTTTTGGTGCTGTACGGTGTATATTAATATATAGAGAATCTTTAATTTATTTAAGTTTAGCAAGAACGAGAACGAGAACGAGAACGAGAACGAGAACGAGAACGAGAACGAGAACGAGAACGAGAACGAGAACGAGAACGAGATTGAGAATGAGAACGAGAACGAGAACGAGAACGAGAACGAGAACGAAAACGAGAACGAGAACGATAAAGAGAACGATAACGGGAACGATAACGGGAAATATAACGGGAACGGGACCAGGACCAGGACCGAGACCTAGACCGAGACCGAGACCGAGACCGAGACCGATACCGAGACCGAGACCGAGACTGAGACCGAGACCGAGAACTATGAAGGACCAAAAAGAATTATGAAGGACGCACTAGCAGAATATATGATGAAGCGATGAAGCGACGTGTTCTAGTTGGATACAAGTGGCGGTGATCGGCCGTCTTGGCGTTCATTGAAAGGGACCTATGTCAAACAGTGGATGAGAAAGTTTGTCGATGATGATAATAATTATAGCAGTATATTCATTTCCCGTGAAGGATTTATCCAGGCATGTCGAAACATTTGTGAATAAATTTCAATAAATTAATAATTCTATTAAATAAATGCATTCGGCGTTGTAGAGACTCAGTCGTGCATTTTTCAACATTGGTTGAACAAATAGTTGTAGTAGGAACTGGTGAGCTATGAACGACAATGGACTGATGATACATTTATGGACAAGTCAAGGCAATTTCTGCCAATTCTGGCAAATCAAGTTTGGCACACGTTAGATAAGCTTACTTATCCCGTCTGTGATAGAACAGAGTACACAGTATAATAGGCACCTATTATACATTAGTTCGTCATCATCATCAACTTTTCATGTTTTTTTCATCGATGAGTATCAATCAGCATAGCGTGACCGCTCGACCTGCATTATCAAGGGCGGATGTATAGAGTTAATTTGACTTTTTGTTAAATTATTATCATAAAAGGAGTTGCATAGAACTCAAAAGAGCTATGTGTCCCAGTTAAGTCAAAATCAATAACTTTTTCCATTACAACAGTGATTCTAGTAACAAACATTCCAAATTTACTTTGACAAACATTGCATTTTAAATGGAAATATGCATTTAAGTTGTTTGTTTTGATTTAATGGAGCAATTTGATACGCCCGAAGTTTCGGTGTGTAATTGGTATAATATATTACACGGATAGCCGACGAGAAGAGCTCCTCTCGTTTATCGTAGTCAGCAATATTACAATGCATAGTATGAATTTTTAAGTTTAATTTTTTTATGCTATACAAATAAGGTGATCAAAGTGGAACCGAAAAAAGACTGGAATGATAAGGAACAGAAAATCAGATTACAAATTATAATTAGGAAGTCAAAAGTAAAAAGTTGAAGGATGGTAATGGATATGAGGATTTTTTAGGAAAACATCAGGGGGAGAAAGCAGTAGATGTAGAGGAAAAAGTAGAGAAGAGAGTTAAAATAATTAAGTCTGTCATTGTTTAAATAGCAATAGCTTTTTTTTCTTTTCTTTAGCGCCGGGAAATGCGGCGGGTATGAGGGACTCACTGCGCTCGAAAGATGTTAAGGTGGACGCAGCTCTACCCACTGAAACCCGGCGAGTGCCACCGAACCGACGCCACTTCCACTGGGAGGTTGTTCCGCACCACAGAACAACCCCTCCCAACGTCAGGGCAGTGCAATGGGCTGATATTACCATCGTCGCCCCTTGTTCCTCCTGCTCTTTTGTCCTCTCTTCTTATAAGAGGGGTACGAGTAAAGAACAGCTCCCTCGCTTTAATTGGCTTCGCCCAAGGTGCTGGATTCATCTTAGGGTACTGAGCCCCACAATCACGACAAGGCTTGAACCATTGTGGGAAAAAAACAATAGCCTACTGTTTAATTGTTTCGGCAAGAACAAGTTGATGAATTAATCGTGGCTAACCAAGGAAATATATTTTTAGTTTAGATTGAATACTCTCTCATAGAACTATCATTTTACCTTTGAAACTATCGAACATTCTATCAATATCATTGAAATGAGATCAATCGTTTGTGTCTTTGATCACTATGTGAAGATTATTGAGACGGAAAGTGTCTCAAAGGTTATTGACTGAATAAAGTTGGTGTGAGTGGGTTGCCTATTGCTGAAAGTAATATGGAGTTTGACTCCAAGAGAAGATTCCTATAAATAAACCTATACATAATAATATTACTTATATCAAGCAAGAAGATATAAAAGGAAGATTTAGTATTATTGAGTTATTCATCTTTATAAGTATGTAGTATTATCTCTATAAGCATACACAAGTATCTTTTTAAAACTAATTATTAATAGTATATCTATACTAATATTATAAAGCTGAAGAGTTTGTTTGTTTGTTTGTTTGAACGCGGTAATCTCAGGCACTACTGGTCCGATTTGAAAAGTTATTTCAGTGTTAGACAGCCCATTTATCGAGGAAGTCTATAGGCTATATAATATCACGCGGTGACATATATGAGTTGGGTAACGCGGGCGAAGCTGCAGGCAACAGCTAGTTTTAAATAATAACAAAACTTTTATGTACATTTTCTAAACAGAATCAAATAAACTTGTAAAGCAAAAAAAAAAGTCATTCAAAATATTTCATTTAATACCTAACGAAGTTACGGCTTAGAAGGATATGCGGAGCCGTGCTCCCGGTTGCGTAGGTACAACCATCTTACTTGTTTCTCCCGTGAAACAGCTTTGCTGTGTTTCTAAGACTGGCACCGAGAGTTAACATCTTATGTTTCAAGATAGGTAACACATAAAATAGTTGCTTGGGCATTGGTGGCATTCGTGGAGTTAAAGTTTGTATTCAGATTATTCACAGATATGTGTCGCGAGTCCCAAACACCATTCGTGTATAGGCGTTTCCACGTGTTAACAAAAAAAGGTTTTGTTAATAGGTGAAAGAGACCAATCACTATCAGGTGGTATATCCAGTTTGCCCAACTAACATAAAAAATACACAAACACACAACCTCGTGGTCTGCTTATTTATCTACATAAGTGTCTTTCTAGAAGAACAACATATTTGTCTATGTTAGTGTTCTTCTGCCGATATAATAAATAAATATGAACGCTTTCAAATACTATACGATTGTTTAGTTCCAGCGAATGGATGTTATCAGTAAAATCCATTTCACTCGGTATCAAAGTATAGATCACTGTCACAGAATCCGAGCCATTCAAAGCATTCGAAATCATCCATTCTTAACGTTGAATGCAATTGTTTTGACTTTCCAATGTATATTCACCGGTGGAAGCACGAAATAGTAATAGTTCTGTGGCTGGAAGAAATGTGCTTGTACTACGCTTCTTCCCTGATTTTTTGAAAAAGGGCAGTATACCTAGTGTAATTAGTAACAACACGTAGTGTAATTAGTAACAACTTACCATCTCACGATTCAGAAAAGGCAACGAATGAGTTGCCTTGCCCAGACTAACACGTCTTTTTATGGGCGCCTAAGTGGGATAAGGAAAAAGAACAAATAAGGCTTGAGAAAGGCTATTTATTAGGGACAATTATTTTCAATCTTTTGACGACCGAAACTTATTGAAACAGCATAGTATTATTTTACCCAGTTACCACATGAACAATGCAAACAAAGCAAAAAAGTAACTATTTTTTAACTTAAATTATGATTGGGTTGGATGAATATATCAGTCTTGGCGATTTGCAGTTCAGAAATGGAGTTTGGGTGATAGTGATGATTATAGGTTCGAACTTAATGCGGGGAACCTATAAAAACAATAGGTACTTAAACACGTCAGGTTCCAGACGAATCCAATCAGAGCGGTTCCAACTGCATTCCAATGGGAACACCGGCTTGGAATAGTTCCAATGTGGAATACACGGAATCAATTTCCGTTGCATTTGTGTTATTTACGTTAGTCCAAACCCAGCGTTGTTCAGGATTGCTCGTATTTTTTACACTCTGGACTTATTAATCTTGATATATAAAAATAAGTTGTTGCTCACTGTTTTGCGCATTCCGATTGATAAAGTCCATGGGTCAAGTGCGACAAAGCACTTAAGCTTTGAAACGTCTCGGAAATAAAAGTTATAGTCAAAATAAAACCATATTTTAGTATTTATTAGTCATTTATTACTATTTATTAATCAACAATTTAGGTTAATTGAAATGACTTAAATAATGCAAAGGTAATCAAAATGCGTACACTTACCCGAGTAGGGGTGTAAGTGATTGCAGTGGTAGGGGGTAAGTATACGTCGCATAAATGAACAATATTTGAGTTGTTAACATATTCTAAAGCTTATTATTTTAAATGTTAAATTTTGTTTCAATAAAGAATAAATTGAAAAAAAATATCGAACAAGTACCAACAAATGAGATCAATGTCATGATTAATAAATTTACTTATTTACCAACTTGTGAAGCAGCTTTGCGTTTATTAGTACCTTTAGCAATTAAGCTTTTTGGTAGTTTCTAGCTTTTCATCTGTCACCACACATCTATTGGGGGCCTTTCGGTGGTAATTTCGAGGCATTTCAAATAATTATCATGGATTCTGTAACTACACTACTACTTACACCACACCTGTAGTAGTACTACAGGTGTGGTGCGGGATTCCCCCTTTTGGGACCCGTGTTTAATGATCCGCTCATCAAGATAATGGTGCGCTAGTGACTTTAGAGCCTCCAGCCATACATCCCCTAGCCGCGCACAGGAGCTTATGTTGGGATATGGGTAATTTTTTAAACGTGAGATGACGACCTCGGTGGTTAGCGCGTTGGTGCTCTAGCCGGAGGCTACGGCTTTTAATCCCGCCAGGGAACAAAAAAGTTTTCTGTGTTCCTGGGTGATGGATGTGTATTAAATATGTGTATTATATAATAAAAAAGTATAAAAGTATTAAATATATTTCCGTTGTCTGGTACCCGTAACACAAGTTCTTCGAGAACTTACCACGGGACCAGATTGACGTGGTGTAAAAAGCGTCCATAGATATTATTATTATCACCTCCAGCCCAATGGACCAGGTAGCGGATTTGCCGGCAGTGATCAAAACCAACTGTCGCCCGGGAGTCGGATTGGTCGCTCAAGGTGCTAGATTGCACCCCAGGCTTAAGCCCTACCGCGGCGATGGTGGGGCGCTGCATTCGCACCACATGACTCTAATGAGTTTTTCAAAAGCCGTCTCTAGGTTTACCGGTGGGAGGGAAGCGCTGTGCCGCGCTCCCGGCTGCATGGGTACCATAATCTTGCTTGTTTCTCCCGTGAATTAGCTTTGCTGTGTTTCGGAGAGAAGAACAAGACAGGCAGTGTAATTACTGGCACCGAGACTTAACATCTTATGTCTCAGGATAGGCAACACATAAATAAGTTGCCTGGGCTCGTTCCAGGTATACTAGTTTATGTTCATGGGCGACGTCGACCACTTACCATCAGGTGGTACGTTTGCCAGTTTGCCTATCCAACTAACATTAAAAAAAAACTATTTCCTTGCCAAAGATCGAAATCCAAACAGCGGCAAAATTGCTACAAGTAGTCAACTGTTGACTACTTGTAGAAACTGACACACACTTTCCAGTTACTGGAAAGTGTGTGTCAGTCAATTATTTAGCCAGAAAATTTATTAAGAGTGGTGATGATGATAATATTCATCAGTATCTTTCGAAATGTCAACAAGATAAGTGGTAAAGGGCTGACTCTAAGCACGTAAAAGGGTCGAGCGTCTTCAAGGTTGGACAATTGCCAAGATGCTCTCTTTTCTTTTTGACGTGACAACGTCTTATAATTTGATGGAGCGGGCTGCACGAACGAAAAAACATGACACATGCGGCGTCACCTCGCTCTGAGGCGTTCAATTTTCTTATGACGTTTACAGACAACTGATTTTTTGTCAATTTAAGAGGTAAATCGTTATAGAAACTATGTTCAATTCTTTCAGCTTCAATAGGCCACATTTGTGCTCTATTTGCAAGATTACTTTTCATATTTGTTGAGCTGGTGGAGGTGAGCTTATGGAAAATCAAATGCGTTAGAAACTAACACTAGTAATTTATGATTTGACCTTAGTCCTACTGTTAACTTTCAGCTGTTTACTTTAGCTTTCCTCGCCTTAAAATAAAATAAGCAAGTCAATTATCCTTAATCTTTGAGCCGTCAAATGCAAATATTTTTTTAAATTCAATAGATAGTCCTTAAGTGCGTTCAAAACAACAACAACAACAACTTCTTCAACTTTATTTTTAGTACAAGACATACTGATTTAATTTATGTTATACCCAGAACAAAATTTGTTCTTTATTAACATTTTCCCTGTTCATCCAGTTAATATACTTGTTGTATTATAAAATTCCTGTTTGTAATCTGGGTCGAAATTTGTTCGAAGCTCGAGTTTAAAATTGTTCAACGCCCAGTGTACGTCGAGCTTATCTGGTGATGTATACATCTCATTTTTCACGTTAATAAAACTTTATAAAGTTCATAAATCGAATACTAATATTGAACGCCAGTGAATTGGAGACTCAGTGGCGTTCATTAAAAATCCGACTTGGAGGACCATATTTTAGAATCAATTTTCTTGAGCAATTGAATACCTAATGTTGAGTTCGGGAAAGGTAAAGGTAGCTCAACTACGTCCTTCTCCGCCCTTTCCTGGACTTCCTAAGCTAGTAATGATGATAAAAGCTAAACACTAATTTGTCTGTGTTCAGATTACATCTTTTAGTATCATAATATCAGTTATAAAAGATTGTTAAAAAAGTACATATTTAGTCTAGTCAACAAGTTCAACATAATACAACAATAGCACAGCGTAAGGAAAAATACTCTCTTAGAAACTAAACTCTTACTAAACTCATAGAAATTGCGATAGCTCATTGTATAGAAAGTCTCATAATTAATTGACAGCTTTTCCAGCACATACAAAATCAAAAGATATTGAATGAAGATAAAAAATTGGTTGTCTGAAACGCAAAACACAAAACGCAAGCGTACAATGAGCGTAACGGACAATGAGCGTTACGGGACATTTCAAGAAAATACAGCCGACATTCATCGATTTATTTGACGTCAAAACCTTGCCTTAAAGCTTGCTTGCTTTAAGGTTTTTGAGGTGCTAACTGCTAAGAGATTAAAAATAAAACTATAGATATAACTAAGCTGAAAGATATTTTAGAACGGTTATTATTTAGCTTGCCCTTTTTATTTTGTTCTAACTTAGCATTTAATAGTCTATATTATAAGGGTTGTATTAATAAAGTAACTTAAAGGAAAAATCTGTTTTTCGATTCAGAATTTTGTGGAATAATGGATAGATAACTATAACACCTAAAAATGGTTACGAAGTCAAACATTTATTTTTGGTTCAATATGAACGTATACGTACACTATAACCTAATTAATTATGTATGTAAATATGTCCGTTTTTGAAACAAAGGCCCCAAAATAGGAATATTAATGGTAGTGGGACCTTCAGCCGCGCCCGGGCCTTGCTATATTAACTAGATAAATCTCGTGTTAAACGTCTACCCTGCGGCTTAGAGCCTGATAAATTTCAATTATCCGTATCATCATCATTATCATCAAGTATTTTCCGTCCACTGTTGGTCTCTTTTAATGACCGCTAAGACCGCTACCACTATACATCTAGAACTGGGTACTGCATGGAGAAATCCGTCCCATTCACTTGGAAGTGAACCTATCTTTTGATTCGTATAATATTTACCAGTAAGTGTGTGTAGCATGATCTAGCCCATCATTATTTCTTTATGATATGGACTAGGCTTTATGACTCAAACCCAGTCTGAGTTTGAGCTTGATCAGTGCAGCTGCATATGCGCTTGTTTCGCGCTGAATGGAAGATTGTTAAAATAAAAAAATACTTTTGTTTACCGACGAAAATTTTACGTGATAACGGTATAATGCGACACAAGCCGAACGTGTCTCTCTATCGCTTGTTTCGTGCTATGACATGCATGCTCGGATCAGCCGCAACGTGACACTTTTCCAGCATTCATCGATTTATAAGGGCAGGCAGTGACTTTACTAAAATCGAGACTTACTATCATATGTGTCACGATAGGCGACTCATGAATGACTTGATTGGGTTAGTTCACGATGACGTTAACATTATGAGCGACGCTGACTAAGCGCTGACTACTTTTCATTCGATGCTTTGTCTGTCTATTTGCTTAATTATCAAAGTAAGCGAAAAAAACAAATGCAGAAGTTTTCGCGAATGGTGCCATCATCACTCTTTTCTCTAGTAAACAAGATAATATGTGAAAACGATTTATCATTTTCGACAAATACTTCCTGAGATTAGAGCGCTAACATAAAACCTCTCATCCATATAATATTAGTATACGACTAACCTTGAGCACAACTTGGCCAATTTGGCCGGTATAAATGTTTTGTCGAAGCAATAAAGTTATTATACAAAATAACGTTATAGGTTATCGTAATAAAGCTACAGTCTAATGGTCTAGTAAGTCAAAGCGATAGTTGTGTATTCTTAATAAAACAAGGATAAAATCCGAAAAACACTCTTATTACAATACTAGCTGTTGGCCGCAGCTTCGCCCGCGTTAACTTAGATTTACAGACGTAGACGGATTGACGATTATTATTTTTATAGCCTAAGGAGTACCTTAATACATCAGCTATCTTTTAGTGAAAGCCCCGTCAAAATCGGCCCAGCCGTTCCCAAGTTTAGCCGGAACAAACAGACAGACAGACAGACCAACAGACAGACAGACAAAAATTGTAAAAAAGGCTGTTTTGGTATATGTATCGTGTATGCATCCATATGCATTTAATAAAAAGCGGTTATTTTAATATTACAAACAGACACTCCAATTTTATTTATCTGTGTAGATTCACTTGCCCGCACCTTCCTGGGATATTTTAGATTTACAGCCGCGTCTAGAATGATGGTGATTATTTTATTGTTTATGATTAATAATGCTGATTGAAGAATGTTTTAATTTAGGTGAGTAGTTTCAAAGATTAGCTACACCCAAACTAACAAACGTTACCCATTTAATTATTAGTACCTGGATGACCGAGCTTAGCTCGGTTTTTTTTTTTTAACTAAAATGACATTTTCTATAAATGATTGTGATGACTTGTGACTTGTGAATGTAGTATTTAGTAAATTATAATTTTTCGAATATTATAATTTAAAAGTGTGGATAGAATTTTATTCATAGTGTCAAAATTACTGAATTGACAACGTTGAGATTTTAAGGTCTAGCGCCCAAATACTCAAACGAATCTCAAATGTAAGACGTACTTAAACTTGTGTTGTCCCTTTTTTGACGTGTCAACGTCCTATAATTCGATGGAGCCGGCTGCACGCACGAAAAAACATGACTCATGCGGCGTTAGCTCGCTCTGAGGTGTTCCATTTTCTTATGACATTGTCACGTTCAACTATCGTCAGTAAACCGACTTTACAGACAACCGATTTTTTCTTTGAATCTGACACGTCATAACATGAGTTTAAGTACGTCTTAAATTTGAGATTTATTTGAGTATTTGGGGGTAAGTCACTTTTATCCTGAAAGAATGCATTCTATAGTATGTACTATGTAGTCAATAACTAAATCCCTGTTTTGACAATATAAAAAATATGAGTTTGTTTCTTTGGTATTTCTATGTGGGTTTTTAAAACCGCTAGAAGACTCAATTTGAAGCTGTAGGTACTATGTTAAATCTGTCTACTGTAATCTTTATTTTATTTTATTTGACTAGTAATTTCTTAGTAGTGACATAAATGCCATAAATAAACTCTATTTTAGTGTTGTACAAACGTTTAAAATTTATCTAGTCAGCCAAAAAATAACAGCACTAACTAACAGCAGCGCTAACTTTGCACCCCACCATGGTTCAGGACTTGACGCGGTGGTGGGGCTCAGTAGCCTAGGGTGAGCCGCTGCACCTTGGGCGAAGCTAATTGAGCCGAGGGGGTCTTCTTATTAGAAGACCTCAACCCATTTTACTGTCCCGACTTTGGGAGGGGTTGTTCTGTGGTGCGGGACAACCCCTCGGTGGAGGTGGCGTCGGTCCCCTGAGGGACTGACTGGCCGTCGAGGTGCCCTGTTTGTTTATTAGATCCGGGGCGCCTCACCAAAGGCGGCATTGGTGGCACTTGCCGGGTTTTAGTGGGTAGAGCTCAGTAGGGCGAAGCAGTATTTCATGCCTTCACAACGCCTACAATTATACAAGGCGCAGATCCGGCCTTACATGGAATACTGCTCTCACCTATGGGCTGGAGCGCCCCAATATCAGCTCCTACCATTTGACCGCGTCTAACGCCCGACGGCAATAGACGTCGATAGCAAGGTCCAATTCCATTCAATCGACTTGATTCTTTGGCACTGCGTAGAGATGTCGGAGCGCTCTGCATCTTGTACCGCATCTAATACGGGGAGTGTTCTAAGGAATTGTTCGGACTAATACCTGCAGCAGAATTCCATAGCATTCCCGGCATTAAAGAAAAAAAAAGCGCTAACTTTGCACGAATTATAGAAAATATAAGTGAGACATATTTTGTCCGTACGCGCCCTACGCCCGTTCCTACAATACTCGTCATGTTGTATTATCAGTCATTTACATATTGTTTTCTAATGTTCATCCTTTATCATCCATCCACTGCTGAACATAGGGCTCCTTCAATGAACACCAAGACGACCGATCCCTCGCCACTCGCAACACAAACACAAAAAACTATAATTTATTAACAGTCATCATGGCTGTATTAGTATTGAATACAAACAATATAACGTAAACGCGTAACATATTACGTCATACGTATGTATGTCAGCTCCTTTATTGAAATTTCAATACATTAGTCTCATTTCGTGATGGACTCTTCCCGTCCCACGTGTGAATCAGATATTCTATATTATGAAAAACTATGGGAAATGTGGAAAATTGAATGAGAGATGCGTATACAACGTTCTTGTCGAGATTTGTAGTCTAGGTACAAATCAAACCAAAATCTGTTGCTAGTGTTGTATGTACGTACCATTAAGAGAATTGGTACCACAGAGATATATCGAGATATATCTTGATATAGTTCTGTGATTGGTACGCTTTGTATTGCATATATATTTTTTCGTTTCTAAATCAATGTATGTAGTTTAGTTGCCTGTTTTAAATACCTTTTTTTATTTTACGTCGGGAAATGCTCTGAGGCATCCCGCGGGGAGTGGGTCTCGCCAGGAGTTAAGGTGGACGCAGCTATACCCACTAAAACCCGGCGAGTGCCACCAATGCCGCCTTTGGTGAGGTGCCCTAGAAGTATTAAGCTAATAGGGCACCTTGACGGCTAGTCAGACCTTCAACGAACCAACGCCACCTTCACAGAGGGGTTGTCCCGCACCACAGAACAACCCCTCCCAACGTCGGAACAGTACAATGGGGTGAGGTTCCCACCCTCACCCCTTGTCCCCCTGCTCTTTTGTCCCCTCTTCTTATAAGAGGGGCACAAAGAGCAGCACCTCTGTTTTAAATACCTAGTAATTACTATTGCATAGTTAGAGAATTGCTACTCTTTTGATAGAATTGCTACGCTTTGTTCTGCCCGTCCTATCCTTCTAGTTAATACTTACCTATTTCTTCTGAGAAGCATTGCTGTGTTTTCTTGAAGGAGAGAGAGCAGCGTAATATCTGGTACCAATATGAGGCTTCTGAACCCAAACTAGGCAGAGCCTGTTCTTATGACAACCAGACAACTGATAATGACAAATATATATAATAATGCTTAATACATATATATTACACCCTATTCAGAACAAATGATCATGCTCATCACACAAACTTTTTGGAGAACCCACTACCTTCTGGTTTAGCAGTCAGGGTCAACTATAGACCAACAGGCCAGTCTGGGGCATTGATCATCATTAATGTGGATCGTATATTAATCATTATCACAAATAACTTTGAATGAAAAATTACAACTTCATTGTGACGTTCTTTGTAAAAAATACTGTAGGTATTTAAAATAACATTGCTTAGGAAATTGTAAACATATTTCCAATGGTTTCTTATAGTCCAACGATCGTGAATGAAGCGAGAAAAAACCCTTTAATAGATGACATCTCACTGCATAAACACATTGGTTTATTTTTCTCGGAGATTTTATTAAACATACACGTGTTCTGCTTTTAACGGATACAGACAATGAAATATCGATAATGTTTGAAGAGTTTTTAAGTCCAGATACAGGTTCGATTCTGATTTGTTAACTAAAGAAAAATCTTTAAGGTGTGAAAAATCTATTGGTGCAGCTTGTCAGTTAATCATTTTAAATACTGTGTTGGCAGACGGCATGTGCAGCAAGTAGGTACACATTTTTATAAATTACTAGACTTATAATAAAATAGACTGATTAAGATTTACAGCAGTATAGGGAGTGATGATGATTATTTTTTTTGCCTTAGTCATTCCTTATAACATCAGCTATCATCCAGTGAAAGTCCTGTAAAATCGGCCCAGCCGTTTTAGAGATTAGCTGGAACAAACAGACAGACAAACGTTGTAAAAATGTTGTTGTGGTATATGTACCGTGTATGTATCCATATGCTAGTTAATAGAATCAGGCGTTACTTTGCGGAAATCCATTATATAAGATTAAATTATAATTTAATTAGCAATAATCCCGCAAAACACGCAGTCTTTACTGCAAATGTGTGAGTGCACGCATATGCATGCATATAGCACCGCCCTCCTTTCCAACACTGCATATGCGTACACTCGCATGCACCACCACCCCACATGCACCACAACCACAGTAAAAGACCACCACCACACAATCTACGCACGTTTGTCTGTCTGTCCTGTCTCTAGTAGTACATCTACTCTCTCATAGTATGTACATCTACTAGAGACAAGACATAGCGTTAGTAGCAACCATACGTACCAAGTTTTACACAAATGCGACAAGGGATTTCGACTAAGTGTGTTGGAACAACTCGAAATAATAAAACATAAAAATAATAAATCGATTGCATTTTTGAATGACCAAACCGATTTAACGAATTCTCCCATAATACGGTTATTCGGTGGGGGTAGTGGGGAACCAGCTAATATAAGGCGGGTATTGCTAATCGTAGAGTCTACATCCTGAGGATGCCTCGGTGTCGGGGCGAAACGTATATATATATATATATATATATATATATATATATATATATATATTTTTTTTTATTATTATTTATATGTGCGTTTTTTGTTAGTTATTCTGCAAGAACCCCTCTGCAGGTAAAGGCCTCCTCCAAAGTGAGCCAGTCTTCTCTAGATTTTGCTGAAATCATCCAATTTGGACCCGCTGTGCGTTTTATTTCGTCTTCCCATCTATTTCGGGGTCTTCCTTTTCTTCTTTTGCCTATTGCCCCTTTCCACGCTGTCACACTTTTTGTCCATCGCTGGTCTTGGAGGCGAGCTACGTGCCCAGCCCACTTCCATTTTTGTGCCAGAGCTTGTGTCAGACTGTCTGTTGCTTTTGTTATATTTCTTATTTTTGTATGTCGTCTTTTTTGTATTTTTTTAATATTTAGCATACTGCGCTCTATTCCGCGTTGGCACGTCGTAATTTTATTTTTTATATTTTGATTGAACTTCCAGGTCTGGCAGGCGTAGGTCAGGCACGGTATAAGGCAGGAGTTCATAACCTTGGTCTTCAGGTTGATTGGCATGTTACTCTTAAATATTTCCTTTAAGCTCCAGTATTTATTCCATGTTAACTGTGCCCTGCGTTCTACCTCCTGGTAGTTGCTAGAAATGTCGAAGCTAATTTGTTTACCGAGGTAGATGTATTGTTCGGTATATTGAAGAAGCTCGTCGTCGGCATATATTTCTATTTTGGTGCTATTTGTCATTATCATTGTTTTGGAGAGGTTCATTTCTAGGCCAGCAAGCTTGCTAGCGTTATTTAATGACTCTACCATGTACTTAATTCTGTACCTTTCTCTGAAATAAGCACCAAATCATCGGCGAAACGTAGGTGGCTTAGATACCTGCTTTTTACTTGTATGCCACATTCTTTCCAGTCAAACTTGTTTATTATGGACTCTAATGTGACAATAAATAATATAGGTGACAGTGGGTCCCCCTGTCTTACCCCTCTCCTGACAGGGAACCAAGGGCCAGTTGTTTCTAGTTGAACTCTACTCTTGCAGTTTTTTTATATGCCTTTGATTGCTCGTATATAATCGTTTTCAACATTCTGTGTTGATAGAGTTTCCCAGATATAATTATGTGATACTGAATCGAATGCTTTTTTATAATCGATAAATGCCAGGTAAAGTGGTCTGTTTTTCTCCTGGTACTTTTCGATAAGGAGCTCAAGTGTGTGAATATGATCGATAGTAGAGAAGCCCTTTCTAAATCCTGCCTGTTCTATGGGTTGACTCTTGTCTAATGTAGCGCTTATATGTTTGTAGAGGATTGTGGAGAATAGTTTGTATGTACTCGGCAGTAGGCTTATTGGTCTGTAGTTCTCTATATCATTTGGATCTCCCTTTTTGTATAGCAAAATGATTTTTGATTCAGACCACTGGGTGGGGCGTCTCTCCAGTTTCTAGCACGAAATTGAATAGATTCGTAAAGGGTACAGCTAGTATTGGGGCGGCTATTTTTAATGTTTCGTTTACTATGTTGTCTGGGCCCGGGCGTTTGTCTGGTTTTAATTTTTTTGATGCCTCTATAATTTCATTTTCTGTAATTCGAGGTTTATTTAAATTTTTGACTTCGCTGGTAGTATCTTGGTTCTTGTAGTTGGTGTCTTTTGGCTCTTTTGCGCTGTATAATTCCCTGTAAAACTCGGTTGCTATAGTGATGACGTCACTGCGGTTGTATTGGAATACTTCACCTCGTTTTAGGCCGTCGATCCAAGCTTTATTTGGTTTCAGCTCTTTGTATGCTTTTTTTGTGCTTCCAGTTTGGTTCAGGCACTTTTCTATAGTATTGTATCTATAGTTAGAGTAATCCTTCTTTATATATTTATTAACAAGCTTATAAAGGGCTGAAATTTCGTTTCTCGTTGTTCTGGTTTTTTCTTTGCTTCTTTGCAGTTCTTGTCGTCTATTTAAAAGTTTTAGTGTTCGCTCTGATAGTATTTTATGGTTTTTCTTACAGTTCTGTGTTTCTCGGGCGTTTTGTAGGCTTGTAGAGATAATTTTTATTAAGTTGTCGTAATATTTTTGGGCTGAAGTAATATCGTGTGCGAGTGTTTGATCTTGAGAAATGCAGGAGTTTAGGTATTCTTTGAACTTTAGAATTTCTTCCTCACTTTTTAGTTTGGTAGTTTGACAGTTAGTATACTTTGTTCTACTTTTCTTTGGTTGTGTGTCATATGTTATTGTGGCTCGTAGTGGCCTATGGTCTGAAGGGTAGTTTACATTTAATACTTCTATGTTTTGAAATATAAGAGGTCGATTTGAAAGTATAAAGTCAATTTCATTTTTAAAGGTTCCATCTGGTGATCGTCAGGTCCATTTATTTTTTGGTTTCTTTTTGAAAAATGTATTTAAAATTGATAGTTTATTTTCGATAGCAAACTGAATTAATCTTTTCCCTCTTTCGTTTCTATCTCCATATCCGTGTGTTTTCATGATTAGATGTTCTTCTTTTTTTGGTATCCCTATTTTTGCATTTAAGTCACCCATCAGTATGTAGTCTTTATGAGCCATTTCTATTGCCCTATTTACTGTCGTGTAAAAGTTGTCGATTTCAACGTCGCTTGCTTTTGCTGTAGGGGCATAAACTTGTATGATGGATAGGTGAGAACTTTTGAATTTCAGGTTTAATACTGCATCTCTTTCGGAAAGGCCGAGGTAACTTTCTATGTTATTTTTGAGGTAGATTTTTATTATCAGTATAATATAGATAAATTCTTATACGTGGGTAACACTGAAAATGTTTAGAACTGGCCAGTTAGAAACATTGAAAATGAAAACTTTTATTGAATTTCAATTTTAGAACTCTTTGGTAACCTAATGTAAGTATATTGCATTCATTTGTCATTTGTTTTTGTGAATTGGCGGCAAATCTAAAACTCTTGTTACACGTGAAAATGAACATAACGCGAGAAAATTTTCGGTCAATGATTTATTATGACTTTAGTTGTGGGCTTACTCAACAACAAAGCTTTGATAGGTTGCAATTAGCATTTTTTAATGAAGCTCCATCTCGTGCCACTATTTACAATTGGTTTAACGAGTTTAAGCGTGGACGTAGCAATCTCAGTGATGATCCGCGTGAGGGACGTCCTTTAACAGCGACTACTGAAGATAACATCAGTGCTGTGCGACGCATGATACAGGAAGATAAGAGAGTGACCTATCAGCAGATACGGGCAAGCCTAGGCATTGGTATGAATCCAGTTCAAAAAATATTACACGAACATTTAGGCGTCAGGAAGCTTTGTACCAGATGGATTCCCCATACTTTAACCGACGACCAGAAACGCCTCCGCATGGACTCGTGTCACCAAATGTTAGATAAGTTCAACGGCGGTAACTCAAATGCTGTATTTGACATCATCACAGGTGATGAAAGCTGGATATATTGCTACGAACCCGAAACCAAAAGACAATCAGCTCAGTGGGTGTTTCCTTTCGAGGATCGGCCAACTAAGGTAAAGAAAGGAAGAAGTCAAGGGAAAAAGATGATTGCCTCATTCTTTGGTCGGAAAGGTCAGTTCGCGACAGTTGTGCTAGAAGATGGAAGGAAAGTTACTGCAGACTCTTATGTCAATCGCTGTTTGTCTGTTGTCTTTGAAAAAATTCGACAGCAGCGCCCTCGAAGCAGGATCCTCCTTCACCACGACAATGCTTCAGCGCACTCCGCAAAACGGACTGTTGAATATTTGACTATGGCAGGTGTCGAGATAATGAGTCATCCGCATTACAGTCCTGACCTGGCGCCCTGCAACTTTCATTTATTCCCAAGAACTAAAGATAAAATTCGAGGTATTCGCTTTACGAGCCCTGAAGATGCGGTGAAAGCGTACGAAAATGCCATAGAAGAGACTCCTAAGGAAGAATGGGCCCACTGCTTTTCTCAATGGTTCCATCGAATGCGACGATGTGTATAAAGAAACGGAGATTACTTCGAAAAACAATAAAAGTATTGGCAACTTTCTACATTAAACCGTTTTTCATTTTCTAAACATTTTCAGTGTTACCTAGGTATTAATATAGATGTCATGTGTGATATGCAGCAGATGTGTCTGCTGCATATCCTGTGATGGACAACATTTCATTAGTTTTGTGTTTTAGTGAAATCCCTTATGTGACTGTACTATTATTATTACTATTAACTAAGTATTTAATTAAATGCATTTTCTCTTAAATGTATTTTGGTATTGACATACATAATATATAACATCTGCTGGAAGTTTTTTCAAACTTTCAAATAATTTTGCATTTTTTTAAACTATAAGTAATTAAATTTTCTACATAACAATGTTGCATTATAACAACACAGTTATTTTCGTTTAGCGTGTTCAAAGTCCTTCATAATCTAGGGATCTCTCTGAGCATCATTGTACTTTTTCCTTATTACTAAGCAAAAATTATATTTCAAGAAAATACATTCTATATTAAAATGAGATTTTCTCTCAAATATAATTTATTCATTGTTATTCAGATTAATTAGTGTTTCAATTTTGAAACTCATTTTTTTAAAGCTAGTCAACAGTGGAAACAATGTAATCTTGCAGCATTGGTGGCACTCGCCGCCGCAACTCATCTTACCAGCTTTCGGGTGCAGCTACATACCCGCCTGGGGAGACCCACTCCCCCGCGGGATGCCTCAGAGCATTTCCCGGCGTAAAAGAAGAAAAAAATTGGTGACTTAGGGTTATTAACCGTTTTCAAGGAGGGTACAGGATCGGGACTGTCAGAGTCCCAATTTGGTTTTCAGGCACGCCGGTCGAGCGTTGACGCCCTCAAACGCCTTCAGGCGGTGACGGGTGAGGCGGAACACGGAGGGGAGGCGGTCGCGGTGTCACTGGACACCGTGGACGCCAACAGCCTGCCTCACAGTTTGATACGGAAGGCGCTGAATTTCTTCGTGCCCCGGTATCTAAGAAGGCTGTTGGAGGCACAGGCTCCGAGAGATGAGAGAAAAGATCGAAGGAAGCCTTTCTCGTCCGCGGGTCCGGGCGGAAAGGACCTTCACCGGGGGCTGCCCACCAGATCGGAGGGGTGAGGGTCAGGATGAGCCCCTATATTTATTACATTTCTCAATGTTGGCACCGAAGGTCGTGCATTGGGCAGACTCCTCCGGAACTTCGAAGGACCCAGCGCCGCCTGCAGTCGGTTTTTTCGGAAGGCACTGAGGTGGGCGTTAAAATTGCCGCGCGCGACTTCCGCGCGTTTATTGGGCGTTTATTACACTGACGACAAAATATCTGACGCTTAGCATGGATAGAGTGCCCGCGCAGCGAACGCTCTGAATATCCGTATAAAGACGTTGCTTCGAAAAGATTGACGACTTCTGTGGCTCAATCGTTAGTGCGTTGGCCCTCAAGCCGGAGGTAGCGAGTTTGAATCCCGCCAGGCAACAAAAAGTTTTCTGTGTTCCTGGGTCATGGATGTGTATTAAATATTTCCGTTGTCTAGTAACCGTAATACAAATTCTTCGAGAACTCACCACGGGACCAGATTCACGTGGTGTAAAAGCGTCCATTGATATTGTTATTATTTTTTATACTTCGTTTTATTGATAGAATAATCGCGAAACTTGTGCACATTTCACAAAGTAATCGCAATGATGACTATATGAAACCCTTGTCAATATCCATTCAATATAAACAACATTTTGACAGCTCGGGCATGGTTCCATGGATTGGCATTTTTCATATCAGCGGGAAGGATTAAAGAGCCTCTATATAACCTACCCCATGCGAGAGTGATTGTTCGAAAACGTCCATTTTTGATTAATACTATTTGATAAAGATTTAGATCCTGCAATATTAAAGATTTGAAAATAGTTAATATTATGGTGGTTTTTATTGTCACATGCAAGTGTACGCATATGCAGTGCTAAACACATGTACTGTAAAGACAATGTCATCAAAGATTAGAAGATTTCTTATTGAAGAGTTGCTGGGCAGGTAGTTTCAAGCCTTGTCGTGGCGGTGGGGCTCAGCAGGTGAGCCCAGCACCTTGGTCGAAGCAAATTGAATGAGGGGGCTGCTCTTTGTACCCCTCTTATAAGAAGAGGGAACAAAAGAGCAGGAGGACAGGGGGCGAGGATGGGAAACCGTACACCCCATTTTACTGTCCCAACGTTGGGAAGGGTTTTTCTGTGACGCGGGATAACCCATCTGACTGGAGATGGCGTCGGTCCCCTGAGGGACTGACTAGCCGTCGAGGTGCCCTGTTTGCTCATTAGATTCGGGACACCTCGGTGGCAGTCGCCGGGTTTTAGTGCTAGAGCTGCGTACACTCCCCAGCGGGATACCTCAGAGCAAAAAAAGATGATTGGCCAAATCATATTTCCCATTCAGTTCTCTATGGATCATGCTTCTTGTCTCTTAGATTTGGCATTAATTAACAATAAAATTAATAACATTAATGCTTAAAAACTTATACAATTGAAACCCGCATTCGATATCCGATATGAGCACAACAGAACCAGCAGTGTATTGTATTGTACAATATATCTGGAACAATAAACTTGGTCAACATTCCATAAGTGCATGAAATTGTATCGAACCGATAATTTAACAATGGACTTTAGACATTTTTAACTTGCAATCGCTGATGGTTTTACTTGGATTTCGATTTATAGTCGTGTTTGCGAATTATTTTGAGATTGTATGTAACATCCTAAGTTTAGTATTTTTGTGCCCCCCAAAATAAAAAGATGGGTATTTGAGCGCTATGTTCAGGCACCTGTGATATCGTAGCTCTTATTTGAAAGCAGGATCATCTTCACCAGCCTCTGTCCGTCACTGCTGAACATAGGCCTCCTTCAATGAACGTCAAGACGATCGATTCCTTGCCACTCCTTTGACTCCTGCAATTGATGTAGCATCCACTGCTACATCAATTGCAGATGGCGATCTCAAGTCCTTTTGTTTTTGCATTGGATTTTTAAATGCCTTTTTTAGTTGTTTTCATGTTCGTGTGATCACCTGACATATTCACTACTTATTCATCAGTTGTTCTTCTTAAAGATATTGAATTGGCTGTAATTTGATCAAATCAAATCAAATTTGCTCGGTCAAATAAAAAAATCAAATGAAATTGATGAATTTTCGACCGATATAAAATTATAAAATCTAAAAATTTTTTGCGTAGGAGGTTAACCCACCTACGGATTCGCAGCTGATGTAAACGGCGTTACATGTCACAACTCTCTGAAGCATTTTAAATGTTGCCGCTTGAGAGGAAATAGATTGCGAACTGTTCCTAACAATAAATCTATCAAATCAAAAAAAAAACAAACAAAATAGTACCAATAAAGTATAATTGCTTACTTTTGATAGTCTAATCACTGGTTCATTTAACCTGTCTCTGTTACGTATATCCCTACTATGGATAATATCTATAAGCGCAAAGACATTAATGAGATCATTAGGATGTTTTAGATGTCAAACAAACTAACATAACATATTATTTATACAGCTACTAGCCCGCAGCTTCGTCTGCGCCGGATAAGATTTTAGTTTTTTTTCACCAAAAGTATCCTATGTTACTTCTAATACCTCTAAGAATATGTGTACAAAGTTTCATGATGATCGGTTAAGTAGTTTTCAAACAAACTTACTTTCACATCTATAATATTAGTATACCTAGATTATCACCATCCCAATTACATATTATAATATATGCTAGTCAAATTTGCTATAAAATTGACAACCATGGTTACAAAGAACTCAAGTCGCTACAACTACCACCTACCACCAAGTCGCTGTAAAGAGGCTATTTCATTATAATGAGTGTTGTAATTTGGTACCTTTATATAACCGATATTATTTGAATGAAAATTACCGGTGGGAGGGAAGCACTGTGCCGCGCTCCCGGCTGCATGAGTACTACCATCTTGCTTGTTTCTCCCCTGAAACAGCTTTGCTGTGTTTCGGAGAGAAGGGCAAGACAGGCAGTGTAATTACTGGCACCGAGACTTAACATCTTATGTCTCAGGATAGGCAACACATTAACGAGTTGCCTGGGCTCGTTCCAGTTATACTAGTTTATGTTCATGGCGACGTCGATCACTTACCATCAGGTGGCACGTTTGCCAGTTTGTCTATCTAACATTAAAATAATATTCCTATTAATAATTTTGGTAAAAGGAAAGTTCTGAAAAATATTAATACATAAAATATTGCTAATCAAAGCTTTTTAAGACTTTGGAAGTGTTTTAAAGGTTCTCTTTTGAGGGATTTAAACATTTATTAATTGTCTAAGGTTTCTTTAATGTTGTAAATTCTTTAGTAGGAGTTGGGGGGAATAGGGGAGGTATTATAAAGTGTCCGAGGTAATATATAATATTGGCGTTCTTAGACCGCCTATGTATGGTCCCACCATGGTTCAAGCATTGTCGTAGCGGTGGGGCTCAGTAGCCTAAGGTGAACCCAGCAATTACTTGGGCGAAGCAAATTGAGCCGAGGGGGCTCTTTGTATCTCTCCTATAAATAATGCTGGAGAGGGACAAGGGGCGAGGATGATAACCTCACCCCATTGTACTGTTCCAATCCTCTTTGTACCCCTCTTATAAGAAGAGCGGACTAAAGAGCAGAGAGATAAGGGGCGAGGATGGGAACTTCACCCCATTTTACTGTTCCGACCCTCTTTGTACCCCTCTTATAAGAAGAGCGGACAAAAGAGCAGAGGGACAAGGGTCGAAGATGTGAACCTTAAACCCACAATTGCTCCGACGTTGGGAGGGGTTGTTCTGTGGTGCAGGACAACCCCTTTGGTGGCGTCGGTGCCTTGACCGACGCCACTTACACACTTTGAAAACTAGCCGTTCAGGTGACCTGTTTGCCGGGTTTTAGTGGGTAGAGCTGCGTCCACCTTACCACCTTTCGAGCGCAGCGAGTCCCACATACCCACCTGGAAAGACCCAGTCCCCCGCGGGATGCCTCAGAGTATTTCACGGCGTAAAAGAAAAAAAAGGCCTGTGTTCAACAGAGGACGAATAGAGGTTCATGATGATGATGACCATCAGTAACTAAAACTCATGGCATCAGGTGGAGAACGATTATATTCTGATTATGATCATCAATCACACGGGATCATCACAAAAGATACGACACGACGTTAGCAGTATCAAGTCAATATTTGTAACTCGAATTTCTTACACAGCTCATATTTTTATTATTATAATATTTGTAATATAATAAAGAGCTCGATATATAATCCCTCAATTCCCGAAATTGTAAAAATATCTGTATAGAGAGTGGTGTGATTGTTAGTTCATAGTTTTATTTCAAATCAGAAGCAACCAAGTTTTAACTAGTTCGAGTTAGGCCAAGTCCATGATGATACTGAATATATTTTTCAATTTTCTCGTGCCACGTCATCGAAGGCGCTTGCACGCTTTTTATGAAACATGATATATACCCGAATATATACTTGAGCAACAGAACTTCACCTAGCCATATTTAACAGGTATATTCGTGGGGCAGCATTCAGATTGGTCGTATTTTTACGTCGACAAAACTTGTCGACTCGTATACTTGTCTTCAAACTATGCGGTTTGGAGATAAGTCTTCAATCAATTTCTCCCCGTGGATAAGAAGCTAAAATTCTGTAGGATAAGATCTGAAATATCATCCACTAGAGAACGCACTAAGCCGGCATTCTGTGAAGGATTTTTTTTCTTTAACGCCGGGAAATGCTGTAAGGCATCTCGCGGGGGAATGGGTCTCCCCAGGCGGGTATGTGGGGATCGCTACGCCCGAACGGTGGTAAGGTGGACGCAACTCTACCACTAAAACCCAGTGAGTGCCGCCAATGCCATCTTTGGTGAGGTGCCCCGGATCTAATAAGCAAACAGGGCATCTCGACGGCTAGTGTGTCCCTCAAGGGACCGACACCATCTCCATACGTTGGGAGAGTAAAATAGAATGAGGTTCCCATCCTCGCTCATTGTCCCTCTGCTCGCAAGAGCAGCTCAATTTACTTCGCTCAAGATGCTGGGTACAACTTAGGCTACTGAGCCCCACTGCCACTGGCTTGAACCATGGTGGGGATTCTGTGAAGGATAAGTCAACAGGATTTTTTTCTAAAATCCTTTCAAGTGTCTGAATTATACTCGAACCCGCATCCCGCAAGTTTGAGGTAGAGCCCTTACCAACTAGACCATCGTCACCCTCCGTAATTTGTTCATACAGAAATCATCATCATCATCAGCCTCTATCCTTCCACTACTGAACATAGACCAAAGAACGCAAAAACGATCAATCTAACGCCACTCGCATCCAACACGAACCGGCTGTTAATGGCCGACCAAAACTCTACCTAAGCGCGACCTCCACTCTTGTTCCTTATTGGCCCATTGGCTACCCGTTCTCCTGAGTCATCCCACCATGAACTGCCCACTGCCGAAATATCGATCAGAAACTAATCCTGTATGAATTATTAGCGAAAATCGAAAAATAATTATAATGAAAGCCTTCACGTGTCCTTGCGGTGTGTGTCGAGTCAACACACGTTCAGTTGGTGACCTATTTTTGGATCGCCAAATTGATGATGCAACGTACGGGTTATGGGAAACTGGTCCGAAGTATCTGGTTCTACTCCAATATATGGGTAAAATGTGAAAAATATCACACCTACTGATTCTAACAGCACTTGCCTTAGGAACTAACTAATGGTGAAGGCAACTGTCAAGATATTATTATTTCCCTGGTTCGAATCCAGAAATAGATGTATGTTAATTGGATTTGATGATTCTTAGCTCAGTTTATACTCTGGTATTTCTCTTAACATTTTAGATTTTTGAAGTGAAAACTTCTTTAGCATCGTTGCGATTTTAAAGTCGATGAAACGAAAAAGCGACAGTAAAAAGAGACAGACACATAAATTCATAAGATTTGACATGGGAGAGAATGAAATAAGAAGCATTATAATATATTGGTTCTTATATTCGTGATTCGTGATTTTTGAAGGTTTCACTTCTACCACGCGTAAAGCACACTTTTTTTTTCTTACGAAATGTTTTGTGATAAGGTAATATATTTTTATTTACGTTAGAAATTAAATCTGGAGTCCATGAGAAAATAACCTCCAATATAGTGTGGTACAAATCAAATATAAAAATATGTTTTTCGATAAGTTCTTCTTCTAAATTGATTTGGTACATACAAATGAAAATACATTCTGGAATGCGACACTTTTTCCAAGTGAATTGATAGTTCCTCCCTCGGGACGCTGATTTACGGGATACATGAAAGTGGTACGTTCCCGGCTATTTATATTTCATCCCAGTTTATAGTTTATCCTCACATGGGAATATATTAATTTTTGGGGTAGGTACATTCTCATGAGACTAAGAAGATTTTACGTATTTAATAATAATATGTTAGTTTTCATTATATTCGAATGAACAAAATATAAATGAACCTAATTAATTTATTGTATTACGTATCTTACATAAAAACATAATATATATTTTTATATTATATAAACGTGGAATTTATCAGATAATAATATAGAATAGATAGATCATAATTTTGAGAAGCTTGCTTTTATTTTAGCTAAATAGGCAAAAAGTGAAGCCACATGTGAGTAAGTGATTGGCGTCGCCTATGAACCATCGATTTCACTCATGAGCCAGGACTACCCCAGGCAACTAATATATTTCCGCGTTGCCTCTCTAAGATGGTGAAGATCTTATGTCTCGGTGCCAATTTTTTTGTTGAATTTCACTGCACGCACTGCATCTGTCTCTTCTTTCCTAAACACAGCAAATCTGCTTGGAAGATGACGTAGGATGATGGTACCAATGCAGACGGGGCACAGCACAGCGGCATAAATAATTACGATGATGATGTTAGATTTTAATTTATTTTTTAATTAAAACGTGCTTGGGGCTAGATTAAGATATAATACTAGGTTTCTCGCAAGTTTGCGATGAGAAGAAAAATAATATCTAATATTTCTGTGCTAATTTAACAATACGTTTTTTAAATAAATATTTTAGTGGACCAGACAGACTTTGTAAAACATTTTATATAGTTAATAGAATCAGGCGTTACTTTGCGGAAATCCATTAAATACATATATATCTTAAACATTTTATAGTAGATCGAATTGTAAATCTAGATAATTTTTAAATTCACTTAATGAACACACTCAAAAAATCATCAAAATCGGTCCAGCCGTTTAAGAGGAGTTCAGTGACATATACGCACAGAAGAATTTTATATAAACAGGTAAAAGCATGGGATACCTTTTTTTTTCTTTAACGCCGGGAAATGCTCCGAGGCATGCCGCGGGAGAGTGGGTCTCCCCTGGCGGGTATGTGGGACTCGCTGCGCCCGAAAGCTGGTAAGTGGGTGCAGCTCTACTCACTAAAACCCGGCGAGTGCCACCAATGCCACCTTTGTTGAGGTGCCCCGGATCTAATAAACAAACAGGACACCTCGACGGCTAGTCAGTCCCCCAAGGGATCGACGCCACCTCCACCGAGGGGTTGTCCCGCATCACAGAACAACCCCTCCCAACGTTGGGACAGTAAAATGGGGTGAGGTTCCCCTCCTCGCCCCTTGCCCCCTGCTCTTTTGTCCCCCTCTTATAAGAGGGGTACAAAGAGCCCCCTTGGCTCAATTAGCTTCGCCCCAGGTGCAGCGGCTCACCCTAGGCTACTGAGCCCCAACGCCACGTCAAGCCTGAACCATGGTGGAGAGCATGGAATACCTAACTTATAAAGCGATGTCTATATTATTTATCATATAACTAACGCGGAAACACTGATGATAAGTGGTTAACCCAGTCCAATCTCTAAGTTGAGACCACGTCACCATCTATTTTCTAAAGAATTCATGAAAGAAAACATAGATAAAAGTAATATTGATTATTAAAATTAATAAAATTATAAAGATTATTAATAATTAAAATTATGTGTGATATTATAATTATAATTATGCTTTATTATGACAGTTTGAACGATTTTATTTTAGCAGGACAGTCAGACATACGCAGTGAGCGACTATGGTCTAGTGGGTATGGGCTCACCCTCTTGAGTTAGAGGTCCGGGTTCGATCCTGACCCCTGTTGTGTCTTGATATGGGTTTTTCTTTTCTACGTGAACCTGAGACCATCGCTTGCTCACCGGTGAAGGAATCATCGTGAGGAAACCTGCATGTCTGATGAGATTAAGTCTTTGAAGGCGTATGAAGTTCAACAACCCGAATTGGGTCAGCGCATCGGTGAACTTTACCCCCACCTCCGTTAAAAGCCACTAACGCCGCCTTTGGTGAGGTGCCCCGGATCTGTTGAGCAAACAGGGCACCTCGACAGCTAGTCAGTCCCTCAGGGGACCGACGCCACCTCCTCAGAGGGGTTTCCACGCAACACAGAACAACCCCTCCCAACGTCGGGACAGTACAATGGGGTGAGATTCCCGTCCTCGCCCCTTGCCCCCTGCTTTTTTGTCCCCTCTTCTTATAAGAGGGGTACAAAGAGCCCCCTCGGCTCAATTCGCTCCGCCCAAGGTGCTGCGCTCACCCTAGGCTACTGAGCCCTACCGCACCGTCAAGTCCTGAACCATAGTGGGGACAGTAAGTCTATCCTTCAGGATAGACATACGTTACGACTTACTATTTTACGTTTCAACGTAAAATAGTAAGTCTCGGCGCAAGCCACTGTCTGTCAAGACATACTGTATCGAGGCAGCTTAGATCTGCACTGGGATTTGAGTCACTCGTCATTTGGATTCTCATGGCTTAGTAATAAAAATCACGAAATATCTTGTGCCGAATACATCCTAAGTGAATTTCCTTTTTAAAACGAATACTGCGTTTGAATTTTAAATACGTACTTGGCTGTAAGATGCCAACTTTTTAAGTAGTTTCGTCTCTTGGGTAGCGTTGCTTTTCTTTTTGTTTGTTTAAATATTTAAAAACGATTGCACCAAGTAAGACCAGGTCCCTTAATTGGTAACGGGAGTAAAGTTTACTTAAGTTGTAAAAGATATTTATATAATTTTCAACACTTTTATATATTTTTTTATAGAAGAGGGGACAAACGGACAGTCGGTTCACCTGATGGTAAATGAAAGCGACATCCACTTACACCCGCTACACCAGAGGGTCAGCAGGTGCGTTGCTGGCCTTTCAAATGGGAGTATGCTCTTTTCTATTTAAAAATAGATTATCCATTATAATTATAGTATTTTAGCGGTGAGGAGTTTGAAAAGAAGGCCAGGATAGATGGGTAGTTACGTATACGTGTTAGGAAACGCAACGATTAAAGAAGTTTCCCAGCTAGTCCCGACTGAAATCATTTATTAACCGACTTCAAAAAATGAGGTTTCTCAAATCACCCGTATATTTTTTACTGGCGACCCTCACTAACAGATGGTGTGTGCCAGTTGGCCTCTATAACATAAAAATAATTTTAGGCTACAAATGAGAGTAACGCCCTCACTTATGCATGGTGACCCTCGATTCTGGACACACGACATGAAAATCGTTATTTATTTTCCCAGACTAGCTGTTATTCGCAGGCCATCTGTACATACCTTCATCAGTAGCAAGAGTCAATGAATATTATGTTTTTTCAGTTAGTAAATTTGTGTTCGTCTTCTAAAATAATCATTAAAATTGAGTTAGGTTGTGTGTTTGTCTGCACGCACTCACCTTTATAACTGTAAGTCGTATTTTAATAATTATTTTTGCATTTGATATTGAGGGAGGTTACATACCTACAGGCTTTACGCGTGTGATGTTATAATAACTCAGATTGGAACTCAGGTGGTCCCAAAACCAGAAGACCTTTTATTTTCTTTAACGCCGGAAAATGCTTTGAGGCATCCGGTTGGGGACTGGGTCTCCCCGGGCGGGTATGTGGGACTCGCTGCACCCGAAATCTGGTAAGTGGACGCAGCTCTACCCACTAAAACCCGGTGTGTGCCACCACCATGGTGGGGAAAAAAAACAGAAGACCTCAGTTCGAGACTCTTAATCGATTAATTAGGATACCTATACGCGTGTACAACCGTAAGGAAAAGCTTTAATCATATTTGTTTTAAACATATTATCATTTCATGTACGTAGTATAAGGCCCATGAAGGCTCATCAATGGACTAAAAATACGCATCAGATATGATTTAATAACTCAATAATGGGATCGATATCACCTGACATTGACGGTAAAAGCGCGGTTTAGATTGATTGTAAGATAATTACACTTAGCGCTAATAAAAACAGATCGGATAAAATATTTATGATATACCCCCCTGATCTTTTGTCCAATCTTCTTATAAAAGGGGAAGAAAGAGCAGCTCCCTCAGTACAATTGGTTTCGCCCAAGGTACTGGGTTCACCTTATGCTACTGAGCCACATCACCACGACAAGACTTGAACCGTGATGGGGGCGGTAAATCGTTTTCCAACTGAACCTAATGCCCTAATGTGAACATTTTCGGCTAATCTCTACTAATCTATACTAATAATATAAAGCTGAAGAGTTTGTTTGTTTGAACGCGCTAATCTCAGGAACTACTGGTCCGATTTCAAAAATTATTTCAGTGTTAGATAGATCATTCATCGAGGAAGGTTATAAGCTATATAACATCACGCTGTGACTAATATGAGTTAAATGAAATAAGTTACGCGGCAGAATCTGCTTGCAACGGCTTTATTTATAAAATGATTTTGTTACTAACCCAAATGTTATGCTCGGAATGTATTGAACAGCACTCTACATAATTTATGTGCTTTACTGTTATGATAATTTAAAAGTAAACTCATCAAATTTAGAATTTACTGTGTAATAGATATAGGCCAGTAATTATTGGTATTGAAACTGATTCGCTGTTAGATAAAGGATATTATATACAGATAAATTACAATGTTTACAATCTTTTAAAACTACTATGTTAATTACCGTGCGTTTTTATATGCATATGTTATTTTAAAAGGCTTAAATTTTGTTAAATCATATAGACATAAGAAATTGACTGTGAAAATGAAGAATGGCTTGTGAAAATAGAAGCAAATGTTTATTAAATTGATAACAAAACAAAACATTATCTATAATCTATTTGGCGTTTTGATGTTACAAATATAACCAACGACCATTGGTTTGCTCTTGACTTGTATGTGATTTGTTTCCAGTTTTACTTCGGTATTATTCTTTTTTTTTCTATTTTATTATGTAAACGTTTTTATTTCTTTACACTTATTTATTATTAATGTACATCTGTATTGTAGTGCTATGTCTGGTTTGCTGAATAAAGTTTTTTTTTTCTTTTACGCCGGGAAATGCTCTGAGGCATCCCGCCTGGGAGGTGGGTCTCCCCAGGTGGGTATGTGGGATTCGCTGCGCCCGAAAGATGGTAAATGGACGCAGCTCTACCCACTAAAACCCGGCGAGTGCCACCAATGTCGCCTTTGGTGAGGTGCCCCGGATCGGTAACAGGGCACCTCGACGGCTAGTCAGTCTCGACCCCACCTCCACAGAGTGGTTGTCCCACACCACAGAACAACCCCTGCCAATGTCTGGACAGTACAATGGCGTGAGGTTCCCGTCCTCACCCCTTGCTCCCTGCTCTTTTGTTCCCTCTTCTTATAGGAGGGGTACAAAGAGCCTCCTCGGCTTAATTAGCTTCGCCAAAGGTGCTGGGCACACCTTAGGCTACTGAGCCCCACCGCGACGTCAAGGCCTGAACCATGGTGGGGATCTTTTACAGCCTTTATTACAGGTATTTGAATTTAATTGTTTTGTTTTCACTTTTTTTTCTACTAGAATTTATGACCATGCCCATGAACAAAATCTTGTAGGTATTTTATTCAAGATTTCGAGTCCCGTTCCCCGAATGTGTTTATAATTGAATTGAACTTTTGCCAGGAATTTCCTGTACCCTGCCACTGGGTTTGTATTCCTGGCACCGAGCTACGGGACATGTTTTATTAATGGAATGGCGAGTGATAACTGGAAGAGTTAATATCTGGTGACATGTGAGAATTTTTGAAGTTTCTGAGATAAAATCTATACATCTATACAGATAAATAAAATTGTCCGCAGCTTCGCCCGCGATTTACAGCCGTACGCGGATTGATGATGATTATTTTTATAGCCTAAATTACTACTTATTACATCAGCTGTATCTGCCAGTGAAAGCACCATCAAAATCCGCCCAGCCGTTTCAGAGATTAGCCGGAACAAACAGACAGACAAAAATTATAAAAAGGCTATATTGGTGTATGTACCGTAGATCCATAATATAATTAAATAAAAAAATATATATTAGAAACAGATACTCCAATTTTATTTATAGAATAATAATAGAATAGAATAAAACTTTATCGCCCCACCATGGTTCAGGGGGGAGGACGGACTTTCCAGGCGGGTATATGAGACTCGTTGCGCCCGAAAGATGTTAAGGTGTATCTACGCAGCTCTACCCACTAAAACCCGGCGATTGCCACCAATGCCGCCTTTGGTGAGGTGCCCCGAATCTGTTGAGCAACAGGACCGGTGGGAGGGAGTCGCTGTGCCGCGCTCCCGGCTGCATGGGTACCACCATCTTGCTTGTTCCTCCCGTGAAACAGCTTTGCTGTGTTTCGGAGAGAAGGGCAAGACAGGCAGTGTAATTACTGGCACCGAGACTTAACATCTTATGTCTCAGGATAGGCAACACATAAATGAGTTGCCTGGGCTCGATCCAGGTAAACTGGTTTATGTTCATGGGCGACGTAGACCATTTACCATCAGGTGGCACGTTAGCCAGTTTGCCTATGCAAGTAACATAAAAAAAAACAACTTGAACCGGAGGTGAAATTTTATTTCGCACAGGAATACCTTTAATTTATCAAAAACTTTTCTAAAAAAATCCAGAACCGGTAAATACCACCATAGTTCATATGTAACATAAAAGGCGCGGCGAATGCCGGAACTTTATTGACATTTGGATTTGTTTGAGTTTTTAAATATAATCCCGTGAAATAAAAATTCAAATGAGCGTTTTTGATTATAATTTTCCTTCGGGAGATTTATTACTAGGTCAACGTCACCCATAAACTTGGTTAACGTTGACCATTTGACACAAAAACAATCTCACCTTGGATTGCCCAGGGAACTCAGGCAATACGTTGTCTATCCTGAAACGTAAGATGTTAAGTCTCGGTGCCAATAATCAAGAGGGCTTGTTCGGTTATTTTTACACAGCAAAGCTGTTCGAGACAGATAGACGAAAGGGGTGAGGATGGGAACCTCACCCCATTGCACTGTCCTGACATTGGTAGGGGTCGTTTTGTGGTGCGGGATAACCCCTCTGTGTAGGTGGCATCTGTCCCTACGGGGACTGACTAGCCGTCGAGATATTGTCCTTTTTTATGTTCGTTGGATAGACAAACTGGCAAACGTGCCACCTGATGATAAGTGGTCGACGTCGCCCATGAACATGCCCAGGCAACTCATTTATGTGTTGCCTATCCTGAGACATAAGATGTTAAGTCTCGGTGCCAACTACCAGTAATTACACTGCCTGTCTTGCCCTTCTCTCTGAAATACAGCAAAGCTGTTTCACGGGAGAAACAAGCAAGATGGTGGTACCCATGCAGCCGGGAGCGCGGCACAGCTTCCCTCCCACCGGTCCTGTTGCTCAACAGATTCGGGGCACCTCACCAAAGGCGGCATTGGTGGCAATCGCCGGGTTTTAGTGGGTAGAGCTGCGTAGATACACCTTAACATCTTTCGGGCGCAACGAGTCTCATATACCCGCCTGGGAATTCCGTCCTCCCCCCGCGGGATGCATAAGAGCATTTCGAGGCTCAAAAAAAGAAAAGAAAGACAACTGGTTACTAGGCATTGCTTGTAACGAGTTGCCTTTTTCTTTTTTTTTTTTGTGCCGAATATCCTATTTTTACGCAGCAAAGCTTATTGTTTTCTAACGTTTGCGCGAATATCACTCATTATAATGAAACAATTCTTTTTTTAGGTTTATTAAGATTTTTACAAGCTTGTAAAAATCTTAATAAACCGCGATAAAATCCGTAAAAATTGTTTCATTATAACGCAGCAAAGCTGTTCGGACAGTTGGACGAAAATTTCAACAATAATAATGTATGATCATCATCATCAGCCTCTATCCGTCCACTGCTGAATTTATGTTATGCTACCGTAAATCAACATTCCAAATAGATCCAAATCTAGCCCTCAGCTAGTAACAGTATCGGTATATTTTATTGATGATAATTATTTTTATTTGCTGTGTGGGGGCGGCTTAAGAATACCCCTACCCCAATACCAGCCCAGGGTGACGTAGAAGTCGTCAAAGGGCATTTAGCTCCTCAACATCAAGGATGCTAATACTGCGAATCGATTGCTTGGTGTCAGTCTGTCTCATCGTGACAGTGAGATAGACTTGATCACTAAGCATCGATCGCACTGAGTGATGGCGGCACCATCAATCGAATTGGCGGCAGGCAGCAGTGCCGCCGATGCGAATTCATCATCATCTGCGATTGCCAATCCGCCTGCTCAGCGTGGCAATTATGAGCATGAATCCCCTGATGAATTACAGGCACAAGAGAAGGCCCCTAATTCCCGGCCGTCCCACTATTCCTGGTTACGGTAGCAGCCTAGGTTACGGTGGGACCGGGGGTGCTAAGAATCCCCGGGCTACGGATCGCTACCACCAACTTGACCTGGCTACGTATAACGGACGAACTTTGAGAATCGATGACCACCTGGTTGAACTGGAGGTGGAACTGGGAAGTATCCGATGGCACGTTTTGGGGTTATGTGAAGTCCGAAGACAAGGAGAGGACACCATAACTCTGCCTTCGGGTCACCTGTTCTACTTCAGGGAAGGCGACACTCCATCCCAAGACGGCGTGGGTTTTCTCGTCCACAAGTCCCTTGTCAACAACATCGTCGAAGTCTCGAGTGTGTCGAGTAGGGTTGCGTATCTTGTACTCAAACTCACCAAGAGGTACAGCCTCAAGGTGATACAAGTATATGCGCCAACCTCGACACACTCCGACGACGAAGTAGAGGCAACTTACGAGGATGTCTCCAGGGCCTTACACAACACCTCCAAGGCTCACTTCAATGTTGTTATGGGGGACTTCAATGCCAAAGTAGGAGTACGAACAGGTATCGAATCGTGTTTAGGGCCACATGGTGTCGGCAGTCGTAACCACAGGGGGCAAATGCTGGTCAACTTTCTCGAGAAAGAGGGGCTCTTTTTAATGAATTCATATTTTAAAAAGAAGCCCCACAGGAAGTGGACCTGGCAAAGCCCCGATACTGTGACGATAAACGAGATAGACTTTATTATGACGGACCGAAGGCATGCATTCAGGGATGTCTCTGTGATCGACAGGTTCAAAACCGGAAGTGATCACCGACTAGTAAGAGGATCTATGAATGCAAGCTTTCAGCGAGAGCGAGACCGTCTAATAAAGTCTACACTCCGACCTGACTTCCGGCAAACTGTGGTAGGTTCCAAAAAATTCCAATTGGAATTAAAGAACCGATTCGATAGCTTTAACATATCGGAAACCACAATGGCAGTTGACGAGGCACTGGGTGCCGTGGTGGACTGCATGCGGGTCGTGGGTGAAAGGTTTTGTAGGAGAAAGCGTACTGGCAGGAAATCCAAACTCTCGGATGAGACGCTCGGTCTTATGAGGGAACGCAGAGCACACACAGACGCCACTTCTACAGATGTAAAGCTTCTCTCGAAGCAGATCGGCAAACTAATACGCCGAGACCTTCGCTGCTCAAATACGCAACGGATTACCATAGCAATTGAGCAGAATAGAGGATCGAAGGTTTTTGTGGAAAAGCTCGGGAGAAGCCACCTGTCGAAGATTAGGACCGCTACTGGCGCGACCGTTTCTTCTAAGCCTGGGATCTTGTCGGAGATCGAAGATTTCTATGGCAAACTGTACGCGTACCATGCTCCTCAACCTGATCCCCGAAACAACGATCCGCGTGCTAGCCTAACACGACACCTCTCCGGCGAGCTTCCGAACATCAGCCTAGATGAGGTTAGTCTGCCTCTTAAGCAGCTTAAAGGGGGGAGGGCTCCGGGGAGCCCGACTGAACTCCTTAAGGCAGGTGGCGAACCTGTTTTAAGAGAGTTACAAAAGATTTTTAATTTCGTCCTTCAACGGGGCATTTCCCCCAAGGAGTGACATGGAAGTGAAATCGTTTTGTTTTTTAAGAAGGGCGATAACTCCCTTCTTAAAAATTATAGACCGATATCACTTCTAAGTCATATATACAAGCTGTTCTCGAGAGTCATGACGGACCGCCTCACTAAAAAGCTCGATGGATTCCAGCCACCGGAGCAGGCTGGGTTTCAAAAAGGATTTAGCACCACATTCACACTATAAGGCAAGTTGTACAGAAGACCCATGAGTACAACCAGCCACTGTGCCTTGCCTTTGTGGACTATGAGAAAGCTTTTGACTCGGTTGAAACCTGGGCTGTTCTGGAAGCTCTGCAGCGATGTCAGGTCGATTGGCGATACGTCGAAGTGTTGAGAGGATTATACGACGCCGCCTTTATGTCCGTTCTGGTTCCGGGAGGTCAAACAAGACCAATCCAATTGCATCGAGGAGTGAGACAGGGGGATGTCATTTCCCCGAAACTATTCACTAATGCTTTGGAGGACGTCTTTAAGACTTTAAACTGGACAGAATGTGGCATAAACATTAACGGCGAGTATCTCTCACACCTTCGTTTCGCCGACGATATCGTTATTCTGGCCGAGTCGTTGGAGGGCTTGCAGGAGATGCTGCACAGTCTAAATGAATCTTCCCGACGTGTGGGTCTTAGGATGAACTTGGACAAGACGAAAGTCATGTTCAACGAACACGTTCTCCCTAGGCCGGTTAACGTTGATGGCATAACTCTCGAAGTCGTGCAAGAGTATGTCTATCTTGGGCACACTTTGCAGCTAGGTCGACATAACTTCGAGAGAGAAGCCGATAGGAGGATTCAATTGGGATGGGCAGCATTCAGGAAGCTTAGCCATATTCTCACGTCGTCTATACCGCGGAGTTTGAATACGAAAGTGTTCGACCAATGCGTTCTCCCCGTGATGACCTATGGGGCTGAAGCGTGGCCTCTAAATATAGGACTGGTCCGCAAGTTTGCCGTAGCTCAACGTGCTATGGAGCGTGCTATGCTGTGTGTTTCTTTGACAGATAGGATTCGGAAGGAAGACATCCGTCAGAGAACTAAGGTAACCGATATCACGCAAAGAATCAGCTCGTTGAAGTGGCAGTGGGCTGGTCACACACTCAGAAGAACGGATGGCCGATGGGGCAATAAGGTTCTAGAGTGGAGGCCACGTTTAGGTAGACGAAGTGTTGGTCGGCCATTGACCAGGTGGGAAGACGATCTCCGTGCGGTGGCCGGTCCGTGTTGGATGCGAGTGGCAAGGGATCGGCCATTTTGGCGTTTATTGAGGGAGGCCTATGTTCAGCAGTGGACGGATAGAGGCTGATGATGATGAATTATTTTTATGACAATAACATGTGATTGTTTCATAAAATGCGAAATGAAAGAGAAATGTTTCAAAATCCCATTATATTCCAATTAAACAAGTAAAACACTATTACGAAAAAAATATAAAACAATATCGTCTCCGTTTTTTGTGCTCATTTACTTTCCCAATCACATTGCTGGAGATTTGATAAATCACTTGTCGTAACAAAAAAGATGTTGAGTCGCCCCTTGTGTTTCTTATTTACGCTTGTCTTGTTTCTCAATTGTTTTTATTTCGTATTAATTCGCCCCTTTTGTCTTTTCTCAGATTCTCTGATGTATTTTCGTCCTTCTTGGAAAATAGATTAGTAGGGTAGAGGTGGCATGAAAGGGACATTTTTGAATTTGTGGCCCTAGTAAGCGATTGAGAAAATATTGGGATCAGGTTTGAGTCGAATAGGAAGCGTTTAATATTGAACTATTGAAATGAAATGCAAAAATTGACATTAATCTATTCTTAGTTGTTTATTTTCACATCTTAAAAAAATGAGAATATTGTCCCCTTCATAAATGTACTGTATTGAAAGGGACACAGTAATTTATGAAAGGGACAGTACGTGATTTCCAAGAAAAATGTATACAATACCTAATGTGTACAATAACTACTTGGATCTAATAAAAATCAATGTTAAAAGTGAAAATGATTTAATAATAACAATAGTTTCATTGTTATTATTAAATCTAATCGTTTTCATCTTAAAAATTCATATAATTGAGCACTTTCCATCCGAATTAGGACGGACGACGGGCGTGGTATCTCTCGCTCATATAACACCGGTGTAAAGTGACAGCTAAGCTGTCGCGTTTCGTGCGGTTTGAGAGTTTCTGGTGTCCCGTAGGGGTTTTAGGAAAAAAGGAGCAACGCATTCTCTGGTTGTGCGGACGTTGAAAGTCACCAAAAGGCTTCAACTGCTCGTTTTATAATGCTATGCAAAAAATGTTATGCCCTCCTATGCTATGTAAAAAAACTTTAAGAGAAATCAACAATATATTAAACAAATGAAGCTTTAGCATTTACGACTAATCTGTGCAAATGTATTTTGGTAACGTTAGCTATTGTCGCTGCCGATCTCATGGGAATGCCTTTTTGTAATATTTAATTTACCGCCTCTTCAGTTTTGTGTGCATTGTCTTCTTAGGAGGCATTTAAGTCTGAAAAAGAAATAAATTGTCAGTATTTTATTTCTTTTTAGATTAAAATTTTTGAAACCTAGTGAAAAATAAACCGTCCCTTTCATAACCGTTTGTTGTGTCCCTTTCATAAATATCATATAAAAATTGAAAACATAACCACAAAATCTAAAGTATTAAAATAAAGTTCCCGAACCTTATGTTTTCGTATCTGTGGATGTCCAGCCTATCTTAAATAGTAATTCACAAATAAATTATTAAGTCCCCGCACTCTATAAAACGTTTCACAATTATTACAGGAAAAATACTATTCAATACCAAAAACAACACTCGCAAAAATTCGTCGTGTTTGAAATGACAGGAGTATGAAATTAGCCCCTAACTAACTTGCGTCAAGGTCGCCATAACTAAAATATTGTTTCCTCGAAATTATTTTTATTTTATGAGTTATTTGAATTGTCCCTTTCAATACGTGTCCCTTTCATGCCACCTCTCCCCTACATTATTGCCGGACTTAGAGCTTAATGAAAATTCTATTTTTTTTCTTTTTGGCTGAGAAAGAGAGAAAAGTGATTCGATAGCGTGCTGCCATAAAACTGGCGTAAAGTGACAGCTATGCTGTCGCGTTTCGTTCGGTTTGAGAGTTTTCGGTGGCCCATTGGGGCCCCTAAAAATTCATGAATACGTTCAATTTTCCTCTGTGTTTCATTCTCATCATCATTGTGACTACTAAATACTCCTGGACCCTAATTAGTTTATTCGTCAATTTTAATCAATATGACCGCTTCAATCAGTATGATGATAATTAGAGTACACATAATATTATGATAACGAATGAAAAATTTGGAAACTAACCTCAAAATAAATCTGAAAATGTTTTAAGCCTATTTGTATCTTAGCAAAACTCAACATGCAATTTAATGCCTCATCCATTAAACTAGACGCCTTTAACAATTACATGCCCATAATACACTTAACGTAAGGGTTAACCTTGCAATAACTGTAGTAATAATATACTGCACCGTCCGACTCATAAATTTAACGGCAGTTAAGAAATAGCAGTTAACTTAACATGAACAGTGAGCACTTCAGACCAGTTTTATAATAGTTTTTATAGTGTTAAGAAGTTAGTGTAAAATATTTAGTTAGTGTTTTTGTTCATTTGATACTGCGGATTCTTAAAGTTACACAACTATACTATGCTGGTTAACGACTAAGACCATATTTGGTGTGGTTATAAGGTTATAAGTCGAGAAAATAAAATAACTAAAACTGAAAATATAGTAAACATATTTAGTTAAAAAAAAATTGCAAGAGGTAGTGCCATGCTGCTTTGCATCCGAATTGGGCCGGCACGACCGGGGTCATAACTTTCGCTCACGTATGGGCGTCGATAGTTGCCAAAAGGCTTCGACTGCTCGTTTGCCCTTCTATGCTAAAAAAAATGTATATTGTAAACTTTTAACTAAAACCTCATCATAGACAATAAAAAAAATACATTAAAATTTTAATTCGTCAGGAAACCTATTATCTAGCTTCTTACACAAAATTATTCAAGTAAATAAATCAACATACAAAACTCAATCTCATTCATTCATTCATTCGCATCATATTCTTCTAAAATAACGCCATTCATCAAACGAGAGCTTGTTAGAAACGAGAAATGTAAGAAAAATAACTGTAATATTACGTGGATTATTTATTATATTACCTGCATTTTCTAGGTTAATTAAATATAAATCTTAATGTTAATGTAATAGTACCTAAGTATTATGATTTCGGTTCAAAATCCATTCTAGTGAATGTATTTTGACCTATGCCCCCTTTTACCTATCGGGGCCCCGACCAAAATAAACAATGTTGAAATGTGTGAGCCTGAATTTTGGACTAGGGAAGAGCAAACGTAGTAATTACAGCTCTGCTAGATATTCTAATCAGCAATCTTTGTTTGGTTTTCTTGAAATAATCACCCAATCATATTTTCATAGAAGTAATGGGGCCCCATGGATCGCAGGGACCGTAGAGTGCCCAATGGGAAAGACGGGCCTGCTCTTGACCTGTCATTATTGCGATGATTATTGCGAAGTGTTGGTCGGCCACTAACCAGGTGGGTAGACTATTTCCGTGCGGTGGCCAGTTCGCGTTAGATGCGAGTGGCCAGGGATCGGTCGTCTTGGCGTTCATTGAAGCATTGTTTAGTAGTGAACTAAGTTATTATCTAGGCAAGTTATTCATCCCCACTATGGTTCAGGCCTTGTAGTGGCGGTGGGGCTTAGTAGCCTAGGGTGAGCCCAGCACCTTGGGCAAAGCTAATTGAGCCGAGGGGGCTCTTTGTACCCCTCTTATAAGAGGGGACAAAAGAGCAGGGGGCAAGGGGTGAGGATGGGAACCTCACCTCATTGTACTGTCCCGACGTTGGGAGGGGTTGTTCTGTGGTGCGGGACAAGCCCTCGGTGGAGGTGGCGTCGGTCCCTTGCGGGGCTGACTAGCCGTCGAGGTGCCCTATTAGCTTAACAGATCCGGGGCACCTCACCAAGGCGACACTGGTGGCAATCGCCGGGTTTTAGTGGGTAGAGCTGCGTCCATTTGCCATCTTTCGGGCGTAGCGAGTCCCACACCTGGGGAGACCCACTCCCCAGGCGGGATGCCTCAGAGCATTTCCCGGCGTAAAAGAAATAAAAAAAGTTAATCATAAAGGCTAAATAGCCATGTTTTCTATGTAATAGATAAAGTGGCAGTCAATAGACAGTTATTAGGAAATAAATGTTTCCCGCGATGACCAAAAAAAAATAATATTTCTTAAATAGCCGCTTGCGCTCAAAATAATTGACATCCCAATTATTATAATAAGGTAATTGGGATGTCAAAATTTTGATTGCTGGTTTATAATGCTTCAAACAAACAAAAAGAAGGTCAAAGCTTTTTTTTATGTTCGTTGGATAAGCAAACTGGCAAATGTGCCACCTGATGGTAAGTGTTCGACGTCACCCATTAACATAAACTAGTTTACCTGGAACGAGCCCAGGCAACTCATATGTTACCTATCCTGAGACATAATATGTTAAGTCTCGGTGCCAGTAATTACACTGTCTGTCTTGCCCTTCTCTCCGAAACACAGCAAAGCTGTTTCACGGGAGAAACAAGCAAATATATAGTATTAGTCAAAATATAGATTTATAGCTATGTCATTTTGGCGGAACGTTAGTAATTTGTGTAACTGATACGTACCTTCACAATAACACCGAGATCCTGTAATTCTAGATGGGCGAGTCTAGATATAGATAGTAGTAATATGAGCCTTCAAATTCCGAAACTGTCCAATGATCTGTCACTGATGTAATAGCAATTCAACCTACTAGTAATCTGTAAATACGTCCCATCGGCCAAACAACCATCAATGGTCTTCAATCGACCAATCAGAGCGCAGAACCAGCGCAGGGTCACAACAGAAATTTGGCGGATTTTTTTTTTCATGCAACCATATTACCGCTCTTTTCCGGTAGCGTTGCATTATATGAGCGAACCTATATTTACGTTCATAGGCGGCTACTTACAATCAAGTGTAATAACTCCTATACATAGGCGACGCTGACCGCTTACCGGTATATCGTTTGTGGTTATAAAAATCCCATTATTTAAAAACCCATCTCATTAAAAGGCTGTCTGTCTCTTCTAGACCAGTCCAGGAGGAGTCGTTAGTAACATCGTTGTTAACATAGTAATCACTTAACATTACCAAGGAGCTCGTTTTTATTCCTATAATATGGTTAATATAACTTATTTCATTAAAACTTATTAATATGTTACATAATAATCTTAAATTTTGAAATAATGCTTTATACTGCTAACGATACCAACTTTTAAAAATAGAATGTTAGATTTTTAAATCAGTACCTAGGCCTATGTTTAGCAGTGGACGGATAAGGGCTGATGATGATGATAAAAAATATATATTATTATAATTAAATAAATTAAGCATTACTTAAAAAGTATCTTTTCATTAATCCTCTTTAAAAATATTTTAGCCAAACGAAATAGAGCCTTGCTATTGATAAATAATATAAATGGTGTTGTACACTTTTATCAGCTATCTCAACTGTTTATAGATTATTATATTATTATAAATATTATGAATATATTATAAATATTATTAATAATTAATAATGTAAAGAGGTGCTACTTAGCGTTCAAAAATCGTAAATATAACAGGCTTAAAGTGCGACTTACTGGGTAATACGGAAACTTGATGTAATTTACGTCATTACAACATCGGGTATTGGTATTCAGTAATATTAAATCCAAAGTAGATTTACCATATTTTCATGTAAGTGGCTGGGAACGATCATGTTGGCGTTCATTGAAAAATGGACAGAACGGGTTAATAATAATGATGAAGGCGATGTAATGGTACGACAATCTCCGTGCAGTCGGTCTTAGTGGGATGCTGTAGTTCGTTCACTCGTTCTTGTAGTTCATTGCATGCCCTTTGTCCAGCAGTAAGGTAAGGATCTTAATCGTGATCGGTTTAAGGGTTCTGTTCCTTTAAATGACGTATACCGAATATAGAATTACTCCGTTGTCTGAAAAATCTATACTTCTTATTGACAACCGACATTTGATAAGAAGCTATGTCTCAAAATACAAGTGTAGGATAGCTATATTTTATACATTTTTTTAATGTCATAAGGGGGCAAACGAGCAGTTGGAGCCTTATGGTACCGACGTCCATACACATCAGCACAAGCAGAGGTTATGCAGATGCGTTGCCCTCCTTTTCCCTATCCCCCCAATGGGCCAACGGAAACTCACAAACCGCACGGAATGCGACAGTATATCTGTCACTTGACGTCGATGTTATGTGAGCGAGAGTTACCACCCCGGTCGTGCTGGCCCATTTCGGCAGCAAAGCAGCATGGCACTACCTCTTAAGATACGATACGATACGATAGATACGATTTATGATATTTGACTAATTAGTTTTTCACTTTGTACAATTTTATTAACTATGGCAACATGAAGGTGTACTGAGCGCGGTTGTTGGAGGGGTGGAAGAGATCCCCACCATCCGGATCCGGGCCTTGACGCGGCGGTGGGGCTTAAGCTCGGGGTGCGAACCCCGGGTGAACTAACCGGATCCGAATCGGGCGGCAGTTGGTTCTGGCCACTGCCGGCCAATCCGCTCCTTGATCCATAGGGCTGGGGGTGGTGGTCGCCATTCCACGTTGGGATGGGGACCGCGAGGAAGAAAACCTCTTTAAAAATTACCCTAATCCTAAGTTTTGGTGCGCGGCGAGAGGATGAATGGCTGGAGGGTCTCCAGTCGTTAGCGCACCCCCAGCCGTGGTACCTGCGGACCCCCCGGTTGGGATACAAATGTACGCCATCCTGGTGCACAGGGCTCTGGCCAGGATGCTTCGTTTCCCTGACCCCGAAGGTGGAGACATCAGAGGGTATAAAGTATTGTAAAAATTAGTTCCAAAAAGGCAAACACTCTCCGGGCGGGTACTGCGAATCCCGCCAGTCTTCGGACTGAGGCCCCGTGTAATACGGAGGGGGCCAAACAATGCTTCGGCGGTTCGGCGAACCCGGACCACCCCGACCTGGCGAACACAATTGAATCTGATTTAGCAAGCGATCTGGACATGAGGACAGGGTGGACGGATGGTGAACGGTCGTGCGTCCCGGACTGTGTTCTGGGAAGTACGGCGGGAGGAGATGGTAGAAGAGAGGAAGATAGTTCAAGTCAGCGGAGGGGTCTTAGGATCACCGTTGATGATGTAAATAGTGAGGGGGATGGCCGGCGGGAGGATGATGATGTATATGACGTGGGGGGGTCCAATGAAATGGGGTTAAATTCTGGGTTTGAGGACCTGGAGAGTGGTGCTGAGGCGTCGAGAGAGGCGTCGATGGATAGAAGCGTCAGGGGGGGCATAACCTACGACGAGCTTCGGGGTCTGGAGTCTGGAGCCTCAGAGTCGGAGCCTTCCGCTACCAAACGATTATATTCGGAGCGCGGGCTTGTAGATGTAGCGGCCAAAGCCTTGGTTGCTAAAAGGGGAAGGGTGAAGGGTGCGACGGGCAGACTAACATCAGCTCGCCTGGAGCAGCGAGACAGAGTCGAGGATATCAGAGAGGCCGAGTTTATGGCCTCCCTCGATCGCAAGGCATTCCGAAAGCTCAGGGAGGAAGCCACTACCGTGGCTGCGGTGCCTCCAGGTCCTCTGGACATTGATCCGGACCAAATGGGGACCGAAGAGTTGAAGTCAGCCGCCGAGGGTAACATCAAGGAAATTCTAGGTTTGGTAGGTCGGAGTACAAACCTTAAGGGTGAATACTCCAACAAGATCCAACGGGCCGCTGGTGTCGTGCAGCTTGTTCTTGGCGCCCTGGCCACTCGCACGGAGGCCGAGGAGACACGCCGCCTTAAAGCCGATAATGGCAGGCTACAGAGGGAGGTGGCCAACCTCAGGGAGGAAGTCCGGGCGTACCGCAGGGACTTTGAGGAGGCTAAGACGGCGGCGGCTGCTCAGAGGAACAGCGCGAGCCCGATGTCCAACGAGCAGTTGGACGTCTTTGAAAGTAAAATTATCAGGTCGGTTGGGAACCTGATGGATGGAAAGCTCGCGGCTCTTGAGGACAGGTTGCTGCCTCCGGTAGTTTGCCGGCCTCCTCTTGCGACGGACAACGGAAGGGTAGCTCAAGGGACCCGCGCGGCGATTGCGGCGAAGAGGGGAGAAGTCGTCGCGCAGGAGGAGGAGACGCACACGTCGACACAGACGTCACAGGTGGAACCACCGCAGGCGCGGAAAATGTCGAGGCATAGGAAAGTGCCGGCACAAGCAACGGTGGTTGAGTTTCCGCCATTGCCTGTTCGTACTACGGCGCGACCGACGCCTGTCCCAAAGAAGGGGAAAAAGAAGGGACATAAAGAGGAGGAGTGGACCAGTTTTGGCCCTTCGACCTCCAGGGAGAGCCAGGGGATTGCGCCGCAGCAGGCAGAAGCTCTTGATTCAACCGAGGCCCCCGGGGAAGGCTGGTCGGTGGTCGTTCGACGCAAGGTGCCGCCGAAAAATAAGGCAGTGCCTCAAAAAGCAGCAACCCAAGTGCCGAAAAGTACTACTAGGGGTGCTAAGGTGGTGCTGCCGAGCTCTTCGGCGGTGGTCGTCAAGCTGCGGCCAGAGGCGGCACTAAAGGGGGTCACCTATTGTGAGGCCCTCACCAAAGCCCAGGCCCAGATAGGCGACGTGCAGGCGCTGGGAATAGGGCCTCTCCGTATTAGGAGTTCGGCCACAGGTGGTCGTCTTATTGAGGTGCCAGGACGTGCTAGCGGAGAGCAGGCAGACGTCCTAGCCAACAAGTTGGCGGAGGCACTCGAGGGTGTTGCGGAAGTGACCAGGCCCGTCAAGTCAACCGACTTCAGGTTGACGGGCCTGGATGATACAGCGACACAAGATCGCGTACGGTCGGCGGTCGCAGCTGAGGGGGGCTGTGCTCCAGGACAAGTGTGGGTCGGCGACATATATCGCGGCCCACGCGGGATTGGATTCGCCCGAATGTCGTGTCCACTGATGGCGGCCAAAAAGTTGCTGCAGCTGGGACACCTTGTTATAGGATGGAGCAGGGTCCAGCTGCAGCACATCGGAGCTCGTCGCAGACACTGCTTCAAGTGCCTGGGCCTGGGGCACGCAGCCACGATGTGCCCCTCGGAGAATTGAGAATGATGTGGCGATTGTGTCGGAGCCCTATTATGTGTCTCTCCACCCACATTGGGCTGGGGACGACGCAGGCTCCGTCGCGATAGTCGCGAGGCCAGGGACCGGATCCCCTCTCATACCCAGAATGAAAGGGCGCGGGTATGTGGTGGCCGTTCGTGGAGAGGTTGCGATTATCGGCGTATACTTCTCCCCGAACCGTAATCTGGCGGAACTAGAACAGTTCCTCGATGTTCTGGGGCCGCCCTGGGCTCCCCTCCCCGTGGTCGTGGCAGGAGACTTTAACGCCAAGTCCTCGGCGTGGGGGTCTCCGGTCACGAACCCAAAGGGGAGAGAGGTGGAAGAGTGGGCGCTAGCAGCGGGACGGGCGGTTCAGTGGTGGACCTGTCGTTTGGCACTCCCACCGTCGCGCGTAGGGTGGCAAGTTGGAGGGTGGTAACGGAGGTGGAGACACTTTCGGACCACCGCTACATACGATTTGAGGTGTCTCCGGCTTCCGCATCGAGTCCGGCGTCTCCGTCCCGGGGGCATAGCTGTTTCCCGCGTTGGGCGCTCACCAAGCTCAATCGGGAACTGGCGGAAGAGGCGGCCATCGTCGGCCGCTGGAGTCTCCCGTCGAGTGAGGATCAGGGAGTGGACTCAGATGGCTGGCTGTCTCGGCGACGCATTCACGGACGTCTGCCGGGCTGCCATGCCTAGGCTGAGGGGTTCTCCCTCACTTCGACAGGCGGTGTACTGGTGGTCAGCAGATTTGGCCAACCTCCGCGCCAGCTGCAACGCAGCACGTCGCGCCTATGTTCGCAGCAGGCGGCGGCGCCCCCAGGACGTGGAGCGGGATGGCCGGCTGTACAGGGTCTACGGGGAGAAACGTAAGATCCTGCAGCTGGCCATCAGTCGGGCCAAGGAGGCAGCGTGGTTGGAGCTGGTGGAGGGTCTTGAAAAAGACCCTTGGGGCCGACCATACAAAAGGGCGCGAGATAAACTTCGCGCCCAGTCGGCCCCATTGACGGAGACGCTCCAGCCCGAGCTGCTGGGAAATATCGTCCGGGAGTTATTTCCCGACTTCCAGGTAGGCTTCGTTCCTCCACGTATGGCCCGACGGATGCCGGACTCGATGGAGGAGGAGGGTGTTCCGCCACCCGTCACCGACGCTGAAATGGAGGCGGTTCTGTTCCGCCTCCGTAGTAAGAAGAAGGCGCCAGGTCCAGACGGGGTGCATGGGAGAGTTTTATCCATAGCTCTCGTGCATCTCTGAGACAGCCTTCGGGAACTCTTTGACCGCTGTATGTGGTCTGGTCAGTCTCCGAAGGCCTGGAAGGACGGTCGGCTCACTCTACTACCAAAGGGGGGCCGACCGCCGGATTGCGCGTCGGGGGTGCGACCAATTGTGTTGTTGAGCGAGGCGGGGAAGGCCCTAGAAAGGATCTTGGCCTCCCGCCTCGTTCAGCATCTGGAGGAGGGCCCTGGGCCTGGACTGTCTGACTCTCAGTTTGGGTTTCGGGTCGGCCGGTCGACCGTCGACGCCCTAGGGCGCCTTAAGTCGGTGACGGAGGAGGCAGAACGCCGGGGAGAGGTGGTGGTGGCTGTGTCGTTGGACATAGCCAACGCCTTCAACAGCCTTCCCCACAGCGTAATACGGGAGGCACTGAAGTATTTCGGCGTGCCTCCGTATCTCGGAAGGCTGTTGAGGGCGTATCTCTCCGATAGAGAGGTCGTGTACGAGGACCGGTCGGGGTCCTTAGTGAGGCGGCGAGTCGAGTGCGGCGTCCCGCAAGGGTCGGTTCTGGGTCCTACCCTATGGGACGTCGGCTACGACTGGGTCCTGCGGAGCGGCCTTCTCTCCGGGATGGAAGTCATATGCTATGCAGATGATACTCTAGTCTTATCCCGGGGACGGACGTACATGGAGGCTGCGCGGCTGGCCGAGGCGGGAGTAGCCCTCGTTGTCAGCCGCATAGAGCGACTGGGGCTTCAGGTCCGTTTTGACAAAACCGAAGCCCTGCTCTTCCGCGGACCTGGGAGGAAAGGGCCCCCACCGGGAGCACGACTTCTCATTGGAGAGTCGGAGGTCAGGGTGAGCCCCACGATGAAGTATCTGGGACTCACCCTCGACGGGAGGTGGACCTTTGGCCCCCATTTCCAACAACTGGGGCCGAAGGTCACAAGAGTGGCGTCAGCGCTGGGCCGACTCCTGCCAAACATAGGAGGGCCCAGCGAAGCCTGCAGGCGGCTGTACTCCGGAGTCTGTCGGAGTATGGCTACGTATGGTGCCCCTATCTGGGCGGATTCCCTCACCACTCGCAATAAAGCCCTGCTGCGGAGAATGCAGCGGGTCATAGCGGTGAGGGTAATCAGGGGTTACCGTACGGTCTCCTTGGTGGCAGCCACTGCCCTGGCTGGAGATCCGCCGTGGGAGCTCGTGGCGTTGGTGCTTGCCAAGGTGCGCCTCCTCGTTTTGCAGAGGAGGTCAGAATTCGGTGAGTCACCTAGCTGGGAGGAGCTCTCACGTGTGCGGAGGTTGGGGCAACAGTGGCTGTTGCGAGGGTGGGGGGAAGTCCTGGCACAGTCGCCGTACGGCCAACGTACGGCCGAGGCACTGCGTCCGGTCCTGGCAGCGTGGATGCGTCGCCGGAAGAAACCCCTCACCTTCCGCTTGACACAGGTGCTTACCGGACATGGATGTTTCGGTGCGTACCTGTGTCGTGTTGCCAGGAGGGAGCCGACGCCAGCCTGCCACGAGTGCGGTGCTGTGGAGGACTCGGCCCAGCACACCCTAGAGGTGTGCGATAGATGGGCCGCACAGCGTCAAGATCTCGTGGCTGTGCTTGGAGGGGACCTTTCGCTCTCGAGTGTGGTGCGCTGCATGCTCGAGAGTGATGAGGCCTGGCAGGCGGCGGTCACCTTCTGCGAAAGCGTTATTTCGCAGAAGGAGGCCGCGGAGCGGGACAGAGAGGATGACGCCACGTCCGTCCCGCTCCGTCGACGTAGGACAGGAGTGCGGAGGAGGCGCTACGCGCACCTCCTGCCTCTTGCCTAACGGGACTCGGGGTAAGGTTGGGTACCTGCCCCGGAGAAAAGTTCCGGCGTCGGCGGGGGTGCTCCAGGTTGTCGAAGCTCCCCCATACTAGGAAGAAGACCGGTTAGCCCTTTTGAGGGAACCGGCCGGTCGCGGGGTGTGTTCTGTGTTAGAAAGATCCGGGACACTCCCCTTCAAGCGGCTGAAGGCAACTCGCAGTGGTTTTAGTGCGGTATACCGGCGCTGGGGGGGGGGGGGGGAGCGCCGGGAGTCCCACATATCCCCGGGGACGCCCCATCCCCGGGTGAATGCGCAAAGCATTGCGTCAAAAAAAAAAAAAAAAGAAAGGGGTGGAAGAGATAAAAAAGGCTGTCGGTTAAGCAATGGACACTTGGGATGGAGGGACGGTCAGAACACACTTAGTACTGGCACCACCATCACGGAACAGAATTGTATTTTGTACGTTGTGGTACCGAAAATAAAGAAGCTGTAATTTGGACGAGGTGGTGAAAAAAAATTGAAAACCATTAGTTGTTATATCACGTAAAAATATGTTTTTCAGAAACCTCAGCGTGCGTGACAGACTCACGGTTGTCTATTTTTTAATAGAGTACTTAATAGCCACGCCAAAAAACTGATATCTAAAATATTCTGCGAGTGAGATTTTAGAAATTCTGATTAATACATATTTTACGCCAAAAGCTGTATATCATATCTAATAGACGTCTTGCGAGAACCCTTCAGGATATATTTCGTTCGGCAGAAATAAATTATTTTGAGGGTTGTTTCTGACAAGTTGAAAATGGATTCCTCTGGAGGGTGGCCAACAGGTATGAGATGGTTGCATGATTGGGAATTATGCTATTAAGTGTCATTATGGTACAAAAAAGGGGTAATAAGTAAAACCAGGATAAAAAATTCCCCCACCATGGTTTTATCAAGCCTTGTCGTGGCGGCGGGGTTAGCCTAAGATGAGCCCAGCACCTTGGGCGGAGCAAATTGGGCCGAGGAAGCTGCTCTTTGTATTCTTATTAGAAGAGGGGACAAAAGAGCTAGGGGTGAGGATGGGAACCTCACCCCATTGTACTGTTCCGACGTTGGGAAGGGTTGTTTCTTGGTGCGGGACAAACCCTCTGTGGAGGTGGCGTCGGTCCCTTGAGATACTGACTAGCCGTCAAGGTGCCCTGTTTGCTCAACAGATCCAGAGCACGTGAGCTGCCCCGGCATTGGTGGCATTCGCCGGGTGTTAGTGGGTAGATCGTCCACGCCTGGGGAGTTCCACTCCCCCGCGGGATACCTCAGAGCATTTCCCGGCGTAAAAGTAAAAAAAGATATAAATATATATTAAAGTACCTATAGTAAATTTGATTCAAATAAAACAGTAACATCTTTGGACTTAGGGACTATACGTAAATATAGTTAAAAAGTACAATCATATAAGTTAAAACATTATTATAATTAAATCAGCCGAACATACATTCGAGAAAAACGTACCTTTAAATTCACGAACATAAAGCCAACTCCACATAATCACATTCCTATACAAAATACACCTCACTTTTTATTCCAAAACTTTTATTTAACTTTAATTAAAAGTCATCATTTTATTTCAGTCCGATTTTGAACCAACAAGTTAACCTCAGTCCAAAGTTTTTTAACAGGAGTCTAAAAGGTTCCTTTTTTTTTCGAAGCTTACCTTTTAGCTTCGTTTATTTGCACACGCGAGTTGCTCAAGTGATACGATCACTTTTGGGAGTCTATCGAACGCGCCCTGTAGGGCGGGCGGTTTCAGACTAACTGCGAGTTGGGACCAATTCTGTGCTTTCCCGCGCACAGGCGCATTGATAACACAACTTTTAAAGGTTAACTTTTTTATGTATAATGTGGGACCTAACTTATTACCAAATTTCATGATTCTATGTCAATGGGAAGTACTCTATAGGTTTTTATATGACAGACTGACAGACAGACTGATAACGGAGTGATCTTATAAGGGTCCCGTTTTGTCATTTTATGAAACGGAACCTTAAAAATTGCTATTTTAATTTTTCTTCTAGCTTGATCTAAACAACATCAACGGGGTCAAAGGTTGTATGCCTGGCGTTCCCATGACCCTGTCCAATGGCAGAAAGGAGGAACATCGTTAGGTTTTAGTGGGTGCGAGTCCCACATAACCACCAGGATCCCCGGGCCCGGTGGTATGCAAAAGGCATTTCCCAACGTTAAAAAAAAGGTTGATCTAATCAAAAAAATCAATGTACTTTATTATTTAACTTTACCTATATAACTTCAGATGATCAACATTATAATTACCAATATATAACCCAGGAACACAGAAAACTATTTTGTTCCCTGGCGGGATTCGAACCCGCTACCTTCGGCTTAAGCGCTAACCATTGAGACACAGAGGTAGTCAATATCAATAATTAGGTCCTATATCAAGGAATGCATGAAAAATCTTCACGTTCATTTAAAGCTCTATACATAAATATTAATGAGTAAAGTTGATACTTAATGTGTCCACGAGTAAACTCGCGGATAGCGGTTGTAGTAATATACACTACCCCTACCCTACATGTACTAAAAATATCCAGTATTCAAACTAAGTTACGCCTGGATATTGCACATATTCAATTGTATTATCGGGTTTTAAGCTGAGGCTACAAATTTCCAGCAGATTTAAAATGTAAGGAATGGCTTCCTTCTTTTAAAGAAAGAGCATGTACTCAAATTTGAAAGACTGGCAAGACACCTGCTAATCCTTCTGGTGTAGCAGGTGTCTGTGGATGTGGCTTATGACTTACCATCAGGTGAACCGACTGTCCGTTTGGCCCCTCTTCTGCAAAAAAAAACTAAAGAGGAGTTTACGCTGCGTGGTCCAATGGGTACCATTAGGTACCATCATCCTGCTTTTTCCTAGAAACAGTTATGTTGTGTACAGAGGCATACCATTTATGGTTTCCTTCTACGGGGCCTTACTGTCGAATTAAGGGCAGTAGAGTCACTGTTGCACTGAGATATGCTCTTGTTAACCACGATTATCTGAAAAGAAGTGCAAATTTCCAATAATAAAGTTTTTTTGTTGCTTGAATAGGCAAACTGGCAGACGTACCATCTGATGGTAAACGTTTGCTGAAACCCGGCGGTATTCTCCTCGTCATACGGGAACTATGGTCGTCTGCACCAGCGACGGTGTGCCTGGAGGTACTCTCCTCTGGAGGTATGGGGATGGCATTCCCTTCTCCTACTCCGCTTAAGGCACCCTGAACACAAAAGGGTGCTTTATAGCTCGGACCGAACGCGCACGCGGTGGTTCCACCGATCCGCCGCGCACAGGTACGCCGGTACGACCTCCTGTCGTTGCTATATAAGACCATAACCTAGTTTAACTGGAACTAGCCCAGCAAGCTCATTTACGTGTTGTTTATCCTGAGACATATGATGTTAAGATTCTGTGCCACTAATAACACTGTCCTGCCCATCTCCCCGAAAACGGGGAATATAGCGTGGAAATGTCTAAATGTATGATAATCGATCAAACAAATAAGGGGAAATGTGTTGCTAATTTGTTGACGAGACTCTATGAAAGAAAATAAGAAAAAAAATATAATTCTATTTTTATGAAGTCAAAGTAGTCTGGATTTTTTAAAATTGCTGAATAATTTTGCTGCTGCTCAAAACTCGCCTTGTTCAAGTGCACAGAGTCAGCAACAAAGTAGAAACCGGAAATCGGAGAAGTTCGAAGATCGGTATGATAGAAACCGATCTCGCTAACGTAACTCTCGATTTTCCCTTATAAAAATTGATGAATAATTTTATTGCTGCTCACAAACCGCCTTATTCAAGTACCCAGAGTCAGTAACAAAATAGAAACCGGAAGTCGAATATAAGCCGACCTCACTAGCGCTTAACTCTAGATTGCCGATTTCTTTGTGATCGGTTTGAGCAACAAAATTAATTTTATTGCAACTAATTTGCAACAAAAAAAGCAAACATATTATGGTATTTTGTGTTCCATTTCTGCCGATTTTCCATCGCCAGCTTTTAGAGCTCGTTTTGAAAGTTTTTATCCATCGTGTCTAACCATAGTTCCATTTTTAAAATCCGAATTCGTTGTTTTATCTATTCCGTGAAATTTAGGCTAATTGCATTGTTACTAGTGATCTAGTACAGTACTATAGGCTGCAGGCTTAACATAGCAATGTTGGTATTTTTAATCCAGTTGTAAAAATGTTCAAAGTGTTCGGTGACCCGTGCTTACAGCTTGTTAAATAGTAAAATCTGATTCTATTCACTATGTACGGGTAATAATTCCTAGATATCCCACGGGGCGGTTTATTTCAGATTGCAGGTACGGAAATAATTACATTCATTATCAATATCTCGACACCAGTCACTGTCGATGGTCTGAGCAACCTTATGGTGACTACCAAAAGTTATGCAGATGCACTGCCTTCCTGTTTCCTAACCCCCGCAGTGGGCCGCCGGAATCTCACAAACCGCACGAAACGCGACACCACAGCTATCACTTGATGCTGGTCTTATGTGAGCGAGAGGTACCACCCCGGTCGTGCCGGCCCAATTCTGCTGCAAAGCAGCATGGCGCTACCTCTTAATTGTTTATGAGTGTAGTCTTTGTCCAGTAACGGACGGAAACAGGTGCATGATGATATAGTGGTTTCGTTATTGTTTTGGGGTTTTAAAAAAATATATTTACTTTTAGTTATTATAATAATAACAATAGGTTTATATTAATAATAATATCTATGGACGCTTTTACACCACGTCAGTCTGGTCCCGTGGTAAGTTCTCGAAGAACTTGTGTTACGGGTACCAGACAACGGAAATATATTTAATACTTTTATACTATAGGTACATATATTTAAGTTTTTTTATTATATAATACACATATTTAATACACATCCATGACCCAGGAACACAGTTTTTTTTCGAACCCGCTACCTCCAGCTTGAGCGTCAACACGCTAACCATTTGACCCAGAGGTCGTCAAAAGCATTATAAAGCACAGTAAAGCTGCCAACCTCATTCTAGTAATATTTTAATCAAGTGTTGTTATTCAGTAATTAAAACTTGGATTATACATTTTTAATTAAGCACACTTAATTGGAAATGTTCATAAAAAGCTTGTTAATCTCGCTCTTATACTCATTATACCATATGTAATAATTGAGCTACTTAACCATGAGAAATATTTTAATATGTTTAAGGCATGGTTTAATCATGCTTAACGTGGTGACAAATTATATAAGAAACTAGTGGCACCGACAGACGTTGTCCTGTACAAAATATTTTTTTTGTGAATCTAAACCATTCTCGAATCCCCTTGAACTCACACAAAAAATTTCATCAAAATCCGGTCCATCCGTCTAGGAGAAGTTCAGTGACATAAGCACGCACACAAGAAATATATATAATATAAAGATTGGTAGACGAAGGGTTGGTCGCCTATTAACCTTTTATTGGTTTTCTTGGTTTTTTTGGTTTGGTTCAGGCCTTGACGTGGCGGTGGGGCTCAGTAGCGGGCGGTGAGCCCAGCACCTTGGGCGGAGCTAATTGAGCCGAGGGGGCTCTTTGTAACCCTCTTATAAAAAGAAGGGACAAAAGAGCTGGGGGCAACGGGCGAGGACGGGAACCTCACCCCATTGTACTGTCCCGACGTTGGAAAAGGTTATTGTGTGGTGCGGGACAACCCCTCGGAGATGGCGTCAGTCCTTTGGGGACTGACTAGCCGTCGAGGTGCCCGGTTTGCTCATTAGATCCGGGGCACCTCACCAAAGGCGGCATTGGTGGCACTCGCCGGGTTTTAGTGCTAGAGCTGCGTCCACTTACCAGCTTTCCGGCGCAGCGAGTCCCACATACCCATTTGGGGAGACCCACTCTTCCGCGGGATGCCTCAGAGCTTTTCCCGGCGTTAAAGAAAAAAAAAGGAGGGAAGACGATCTCCGTGCAGTGGCCTGTCCGTGTTGGAAGGAGGTCCATGTTCAGCAGTGGACGGATAGGGGCTGGTGATGATGATGATGATAATGATGATAGGATGATATATAGACAAGTAAAATCATCAACATCATCATTTTTGCCTTACTCTGTCCAGTGCAGGACATAGGCCTCTATAAATGGACGTCAAGACGGCTGATCCCCGACGTGCTTCCAGCTGGGAGCGGTCACTGCCCGGAGACCGTCGTGGCATAAAATAAAATAAAAAATTTCCTATTTTTAAAGGCTTTTGTTTAACTTTTTAACAAAGATTAATTTTTGGCATTGCATCAATTCGAATCTACGGTCTTTCTACTTAAAAATGATCAAAAATATAGCCTGTATTACCCCTAACAGTGAGGGTTTGAGGTAAAAATAGATGGCGCTGGTGGACATGAATATGCAAATCGCTTCTCGCTCGGTAAGTGATTCATTTTCCTAATTATTCCCTCGTTAGGTTGTATGTCTATATGCTAATTGTACACGTGTAACAGAGATAGGTTCGTGTGTAGAATTTTTAGGTATCCTAGATTATTGTCCACTCGTTTGAACCCTGGGTTTTAATTTAGTTCATCGAGCAGAAATACAGCGGTAATGTTATGTGTTTTGTATGAAAACAAAATCCGCCCAATTTGTGCTGCGAAGCTTTCTTTTTTTTATGTTATTTGGATAGGCAAACTGGCAAACGTACCACCTGAAGTGGTCGACGTCGCCCATGAACATAAACTAGTATACCTGGAACGAGCCCAGGCAATTCATTTATGTATTGCCTACCCTGAGACATAAGATGTTAAGTCTCGGTGCCAGTAATTACACTGCCTGTCTTGCCCTTCTCTCCGAAACACAGCAAAGCTGTTTCACGGGAGAAACAAGCTGCGCCGGTTCTGCGCTCTGATTGGCCGACTGATGGCCATTGAATGATGATTGGCCAATGGAACGTACACAGATCACTGGTTGTTTGAATTGCAATTACGTTAGTGACAACTCACTGACCAATTTCGATTTTTTTATGGACGCTTTCACACCACGTCAATCTGGTCCCGTGGTAAGTTCTCGAATAACTTGTGTTACGGGTACCAACAACAGAAACAAAATATGGTCACATTACTACTCTATCTAGTTATATGCTCGATGGGTTAGTTAGATAGGCTAACTGGATGATATACCTCTTGTGTCCTGATGCTACGTGGTTAACTTCGTCTATAGTGAGTTTACCTGGGGCAAGCAGGAAACTCATTCCTTGCCTATTCTGTTCAGTAAGAGGTAGTGCCATGCTGCATTGCAGCCGAATGGGGGCATGAGGTGAAGAGACCTCGCTCAATTCGCTTCGCCCAAGGTGCTGAGCTCACCCTCGGCTACGGAGGCCCACCGCCACGACAAGGCATGGTGGAGATCACAACAAGTCTAGTGCTATACTAAGATGAAGTAGAACTACCAGGGTAATCTTCTTCTGCTTTGTCAGTAGTGGTTGTAGATTAACTGTGGACTTTACATCCCATCCACGTATTCACATCAGCTTTATGAGATGTTTTATGGGACACAGACAATAGATTCAGAACATGTGGCTTTTACGAGTCCGCCGACTAGACATAAATCTAGTTTTAAAACATTAAAGAGTTTAAATTACTTCGGTAAAGTATTTCTCGTTTCATTTTGCGAGATTTTGGTTTCCAAGACAATATATTATGCGCTTTCATGGCTGTCCTACTTATGTATTTTTTTAAAGATTTGATATTATAGAAGAGATGTAATAAATAATAAAAATAAAAAATAAAAAAGCCTTTTATTTCTTGCTTTACAGTAACTAAGAAAACAGTGTGCATGAGAAAAAGATAATAGTTGATGTGATACAAATCTGAGTGTTTTAGTAATAATATTTTAAACTTAAAATTTTTTTGTGCAAGAACCAATCTCAACGGAGGGTAAAGGCCTCCTCCAGAGATGACCATTGCTCTCTGTCCTCTGCTACTCGCATCCAGTGGCTTCCTGCTATTTTTGTGACGTCGTCTGCCCAGCGCGCAATTGGTCTACCCCTTCTTCTTTGACCCAGTGGTCCTAACCATGACGTTGTTTTTATGGTCCAGCGACTGTCAGCAAGTCTGGCTACATGTCCAGCCCATCGTCATTTTAGCTTCTGCGAGTAACTGAGAGCGTCGATAATTAAATATTAATTATATATAATTAAATATAAAAAAAAGAAGAGATGTACTCGTTGTATTTTTTTTTATTTTAAGACGGAAAATGAAATGTTTCTAAGAAATTTACTTATTTTGGGCACCCAATGCAGTAAATTGAATATCTATTTCTTTTTATACATAATATTGCAAGTTCTGATTTCAAGATAGAAAACAGCGATAGATTAATAAGTTTTATTATACACTCGTTACATTTAAGAGATTTAGACATGTACTCACCTAATTTAAGTTTGTAAATTTTTAGTTAAGGCCCCAGGGGAGTAGGGTATGTGGGACTTGCTAGTGTATGTGGTTGCAGCTACCGCTTAAACCCGGCGAGTGCCACCAATGCCGTCTTCGATGAGGTGCCCTGGATCTATTAAGCAAACAGGACACCTCGACGACTAGTCAGTCCCTCAAAGGACCGACGCCATCTCCAGAGTGCGGTTGTCCCGCACCACACCCCTCCCAACGTCGAGACAGGTTCCCACCCTCACCCCTTCTCCCCCTACTTTTTTGTCCCCTCTTCTTATAAGAGGGATACAAAGAACAGCTCCCCTAGGTTCAATTTGCTTCGCCCAAAGTGCTGGGACCACCTTGGGCTTCTGAGCCCAACCGCCACGACAAGGCTTGAATTATGGTGGGGACTCGTTGTATATCCAATCCTTTTATAATATCAAACTATTGTAGAAGAATACGATATTATGAATCTATACAGATAAATAAAATTGGAGTGTCTGCTTATAATATTGAAATAACCCATTTTTACTAAATGCATAGGGATGTGTACACAGTACATATACCAAAATAGCCTTTTTTACAATTTTTGTCTGTCTGTCTGTCTGTTTGTTCCGGCTAATCTCTGAAACGGCTTGGCCGATTTTGATGGGACTTTCACTGGCAGATAGCTGATGTTATAGGGAGTAACTTAGGCTATAAAAATAATCATCATCAATCCGCGTACGGCTGTAAATCTAAGTTAACGCGGGCGAAGCTGCGGGCAACAGCTAGTATATTCTAAAAATCTTGCAGGGAAAATCATTATTATGGATATGGGTTTGGCCTTTGATTTTATTTGGATATATTATCTTGCTAAGTAAGACAGATGATATTCTCAATTTTAATTAAGCGTAATTCTATTTTTAGTCAGCTAATAACGAGCGCAATTTTCTCCGAAACCACTTCAGTGGGGACGCGAAAAATGATTTGAAAATTGTCCTTTCACTCGAAAATTTCTCTGGCAATTTTCTCATATTTTAGAGCCAATTGACAATTTCAACTGATTGCTGGATTATATACTTGCTATTTATTTATTTGGCTAGAAATATTGATTTTGAATTATTTATGATCGTGAGGAGGCGCTGGCGAGTAGAATAGCTGTATACTCAAAGATGAAGAAAATATTCAGGTAGACCGTTGCCTGTAAATTGCATAAGACGCAGCCCATTTTTGAAGAAAATTATCAAGATTTTAATAAGTAGACTGTTTTATTTTATAGAAGACGTAACAAACGGTCGTGTCACCAGGAATTAAGTAATTATTGACACTCATACGGAAGTCCCGTTACATGTGGGTTACAGGGTTTATGTGGGCTACCCACATATATTATCACACATACTCTCAATATGTCTGATAATATATTTGAGCATTTTTGAAGCCATAATATGGGCTGATCTGCAGGCTATCTACGAGGTCCACAGTGGTGGATAGTGGAACGGCCTTCAAATGTGGTGTTTAGCTGCGAATATACGACTTAGTAACGACACGATTTCGAGGATGTAGTGGGTAGTCCAGTGGGATTGGCTATAAAATGCTACATAGGTCCTATGACTATCTTGTGACGTAGCAAGCAAGTCCGCTACTATAAAGCGCCCCCCCCAATACCGTGCAGCAGCGGTGTCAGTACAGGCTAGAGGCCGAGGAAATGGATTCCGGTAGGGCTCTGGATTAGAGATCAAGCAAGAAATTGGTCATTGTACTGCGGAACGGAAGTCAAGTAGGGCAACCACCGTTCTAAGCACCCTATTTATAGAGTATGGAAGACAGCTCCATGGACAAGAGCAAGGCTGTTTAATAGAGAGAGAGAAAAAGAGAATATGGTAGCAGGTGGCAGGTGATTCCACATAGTGATCATCTGAACATTAAATTCCTTGAAAATTGCGCTTTTGTAGATTTGCAGATATCAACTGTGTTGAAGTAATATTTGACTTTGACGTGATGTCCAGTGTGAAATTCTGCGTCAGTTATTAGCACGATAATCCCACAGATTTCAGAATACTTCCCTGTGTGTGAAACGTGAGTAAAGTAATTCAGTAAGGAGACTGTGAGTTCGTATCGCGGCAGTAGCATCTAATGAGAAGATTGAGTTGAGCGCAAATTTTGAATCTGATTCATCATATTCCATTCTGCTCATTCTCAACTAGGAACATGACTTTGAAGGGCTTGTCAATAGGGTAAGAAGTAAAGTTGAGTTCTCTGGTCCGATCGAAGAAGAAAGTACACGCGTTGGTAAAATAGCCCTTAACATTGTAAATGTCTTACAGCGCTTAAATTTCGATGATAATACTATCAATTTAACATTGTAAAGTTATGTGGCCGTTAAAACTACGGTAACTGGCGCGGCACTCAGAAGCGATTCAATTAAGGCCAGCCGGGAATACCGGCCAAAGGTTGGCCGTAACTTGCATGTGCAACTTACGGCGTAAAGACGAAGGAATTTATATGAAAAATGTTTCGCATCTTACATTTTAGGATTTAAATTGTCTAGCACGTGACTATTAAGGTTCGTTTCTGTTATGATTCGGATTCCATCTGCCGCGACCTGACAGCCGTGACTGGGCGGCTGTGAGCCTTGCAGTTCAGCACCGCTTTATTTGTAACGCTTTGAGCGCGACAGTGCAGCGCGGTCGAGCAGCATGATCCCGGCAGCGCCACCGAGACGCTCCGGAGGCAGATGGCAGCGCTGCAATTTGCGCATTGTGGTAGACAAAATGGCGTTATTGTTAAGAAAATGTTAGTCTTTTTGTTGTCTGTCTTCTTGTTCTTACTAATGAAAACTCGTAATTTTCATTAGTAAGAACAAGAAGACAGACAACAAAAAGACTAACATTTTCTTTCTTTCTGTCTTTCAATGGAAAGCGCCAGTGTCGCCCTCTTGCTTGCTTGGGTCCTTTACTGATTATTTCTTGCGTGAAACGGCTTTGCTGTGATTCGGGAAGACAGGCAATTTAATAGCATTAAAAACATTTTACAAACAATTACAACCAACTTCAAAAATACTAAACTAAAAAGTAATAAAATAACTGTGTTTCTTGAATTTTTGTGCTTACAACTTTTAATCAACTTAATTTTCTACTAATGTACAAACTTTGCGTTTACCACGTCATTATAGTTACTTCTGGAGTCGGTGTCAGCAAAGGTAGGTAGGTAGGGTACCCCATCATAGTTCAGGCCTTGGCGTGGCGGTGGGGCTTAGTAGCCTAGGGTGAGCACAACACCCTGGGCGAAGCTAATTGAGCCGAGGGGGCTCTTTGTACCCCTTTTATAAGAAGAGAGGACAAAAGAGCAGGGAGCAAGAGGTGAGGATGGGAACCTCACCCCATTGTACTGTCCCGACGTTGGGAGGAGTTGTTCTGTGGTGCGGGACAATCCCTGTGGAGGTCCCTGGGGGGACTGACTAGCCGTTGAGGTACCCTGTTTGTTTATTAGATCCGGGGCACCTCACCAAAGGCGGCATTGGTGGCACTCGCCGGGTTTTAGTGGGTAGAGCTGCGTCCACTTACCAGCTTTCGGGCGCAGCTAGTCCCACATACCCACGTGGGGAGACCCACTCCCCCGCGGGATGCCTCAGAGCATTTCCCGGCGTTAAAGAAAAAAAAGGTAGGTAGGGTACAGCAACAAATACGACACCGACTCCGGCGGAGTAATCTTGTCACATACATACAAAAAAAACATACAGACGATTTGATAACCTCCTCTTTTTTTGAAGTTGGTTAAAACACATAAAAATAGCCTTGACTGCCTACCAACATAAAATAGGACATGTTATATTGGTGGGTGACGCTGACCACTTACTAGGTACTTACCAGGTAAAATAAAAAACGCACCACACTACTTGCACTCCATCACGTTCGATGCGATCTGCAGATGCGGATGTCTATAATGGGTGTTGGTAGTCACTATAAGGCTCCGACTGCTCGGTTGAACCAATAAGCAGAGTGATGGTACTGATAAAATTGAGCGTGCAACCAACACTCTTATTTCCAGTCAAGTTATTTATTAATATCATTAACTCCCTTTGTAATTTATACTCTGGTTGTCCTCAATCTCTTGCACGCGATTGTAAATGTAAGTAGAAGTATAATGTATGTCAGGAAAACGTTTTACTGTTCTCATTTATATACTTTTTTGCACAATGTTGAACATTTTCACATTATGAAAAACTTGGTAAATATATTAATAGTTTTAGAAGTGAAAATCAATGTTAATTTTCAAGTGGTTGGTCTGAATTTCAATTTAACTAATAAGCCTTTGTAAAAAATCTAAAAAGGAGGATAATATATCATAAATGTCGGCGGCAGCCACTGTCCTAGCCGGTGACCCCCCGTGGGAACTCGTGGCGGAGGTTCTTGCCGAGACGCACTCCTATGTCTCGGATAGGAGGTCTCTTGGTGAAAGCCTTACGTTAGACGGAATCCTTCGGGTTCGCCGACTAGGACAAGAGGCGTTAATGCGAAGGTGGGGGTAGGACCTGGCGCGGCAACCGTACGGCAAACGCCTAACGGTTGCTCTGCGTCCGGTCCTTGAGCGGTGGATGCGCCGTAAGCGCAAACCCCTCACCTTCCGTCTGGCACAGGTGCTCACTGGGCATGGTTGCTTTGGTGAGTACCTGTGCCGGACGCCCCGCAGGGAGCCGTTTACAGTGTGTCACGATTGTGGCGCGGCGGTGGACTCGGCCCAGCACACCCTCGAGGTGTACCCGAGATGGGCGGCGCTGCGTCATGATCTGACATCAGTCATCGGAGGGGACTTGTATGACACGACGTCGCGGGAACTGCCTAAGCAGCCGGGCAGTCCTCCCTTAAGAGGAGTAGTCTGGCCTTCGCCGGGGCCAGCCTGTCGCTGAGGTGATCCTGTTGAATGCCTATTCGGGACCCTCAAATTAAAGCGGCTGAAGGCGCTCGCAGTGGTTTTAGTTTACGGGTAGGGCACTCCCAGGTGCGAGTCCCACATAGGGTCAGGATCTACCCGAGATCCTTTTTTTTTATTATTTTTTTCTTTAACGCCGGGAAATGCTCTGAGGCATCCCGCGGGGGAGTGGGTCTCCCCACGCGGGTATGTGGGACTCGCTGCGCCCGACAGCTGGTAAATGGACGCAGCTCTACCCACTAAAACCCGGCGAGTGCCACCAATGCCGCCTTTGGTGAGGTGCCCCGGATCTAGAATACAAACAGGGCACCTCGACGGCTAGTCAGTCCCGCAAGAGACCGACGCCACCTCCACAGAGGGGTTGTCCCGCACCACAGAACAACCCCTCCCAACGTCGGGACAGTACAATGGGGTGAGGTGGTGGTGGGTGCACCAACAAGGTGCACCGCTCACCCTAGGTTACTGAGCCCCACCGCCACGACAAGGCCTGAACCATGGTGGGGATCTACCCGAGATCCTGGCTACATGCGTAAAAAGCATTTCCCTGCGATAAAAAAAAAAAAAAAAAAAGGATATATATCATAAATACCTGTTTTGGAGACCAATTTTGAAGGGAAGTATTATACGCACACTTAGGCCGCTCGCTGAGCGGGTGGCCTAAATGTGATTTTTATTCTGTAATACATATATTTGGTATACATCCATGACCCAGGAATACAGAAAACTTGAGGCTTGAGCGACAACGCGCTAGCCATTGAGCCACAGATTTGCTGTGTTCCTGGGAGAAGGCAGGACAAGCAGTGTTATTTTTGGCACCACATCTTACGAGCCGGGACAGGCAAGACATGAATGAGTTGCCTGGGCTGGTCTGGCAACTCTTATGTTCCAGAATTACGTTTACGACCTACGATAAGGTAGCTCGTCTTCCAGTTTGTCTATCTAGTCTGCAGTAAAAAAATCATTCTGACAAATAAATATCTACATTGGCCGATAACTATTACATTAAAACAGGTAAACCAGTAGTAATATCAACCCTTATATGTTACTCTGCTGGGCACTGGTCACCTCGAAATCAGGCGAGGAGGGTTATTGTGCCATAGTTCATTTATGCGCTGGCCCAATGCGGGTTGGGTTTTTTTTTTTCGGAAGGGCTAGACTTTTCGGCCTGATGGCCTTTATGCTCAATCGGTACAGTAAATGAGCAGATGGCTCACTTAAGAAATATTCGAAAGGGGGACGCCCCCCTCCGCGCCCCGCAGGGGGCACAGTTCATCGCGCGCGCTGCTCGGCAGAGCAGGATTTGGACTAGTCAAATCCGATACGTTCGACGAATCTTTTACGGTTTAATTTAACCTAAACCAAAATCATCATGAGGCCGGCCCTCATCCCTCCCTCTGGAGACTGAGGCGGGTTGGTGAACTTCACACACCTTCAAAGACTTAATCTCATCAGGCGTGCAGGTTTCCTCACAATGTTTCTTTCACCGGTGAGCAAGCGATGGTCTCATGTTCAGGTGCACGTAGAAATGTAGTGAAACCCATTTCTAGGCAACTCAGAGGTCAGGATCGAACCCGGACCTCTCGCTCAAGAGGCCGAGCCTATACACACCAGACCACCATCGCTCGCAATATATAATAATAATAATATTATATATTAACCCGGCGAGCGTAAGGTTGGGTGTAGTACACCCAGACCTTGTAAAATCGACTATTATTTTGAAAGCGAATTATTATTAAACTTCGCGCTTTTGAGTAGCTGCGCGGGGAGAGGCACAGAAGCGTTGAATGACACTGCTACAATCGACCGCCGCTTGACGAAGGATGTGGACGACGTTGAAGCTGACAGCGGGTGCGTGAAACCCGCCTTACGCTACTTGTAACTAATTTGTACAAACACAGGTTATTTTTTTTCTATTATTGTGTGCATTCTTTTGCTTTATTTTCTGGATAAAATCTAGAATTTCGTACGAAGAAAACCAAAACCGATTATTACGTCTTTTCCAACAAGCTGAAGTCAGTTCCTTCTGACGAATCTGGTGACCAAGATATTGATAATGTTAGTCAAAGAAGCTTGGAAAGTGAGACAGAGCAGGAGCTGGATGACGCAGACCAGTCTCTAGAATTAAAAGAGAATAATAGCGAAGGTAATTGTAGATATATGTTGGGTTAAAATGGAACGAAATGAAATGTATTATATACGTCATTTATGTATGGAACATGCCACATTCGTGTGTGAAAACTGCATAAGATCTCATGATGAATAAATATGTTTTTATTAGAGTTATGATCTAGTATAAGTATTTTTATGTTTTTATATTAAGTCTTTTAGAAGAAAATATACTTTTTGTTGTTTTTATTTTTATATTTTTTCAATACGTGATAAATGTGTGCCATAACTAATAAATGTAAGTCCTAATTGTTAATTTTATTAAATTCATAAATAAATAACATTAAGGAATATATATTTTTTATTTTACAAAAAATTGTTCAAAATAGAAGTAAATATCAGTTTCATATTCAAGACAATAAGTAATATTAATAATAGCGTATTAAAACCACACAATCACCATCTGGGTGTGTCCAGCCACCTAGCGCTTTTTGTTACACATTCTTACCTTGCGCTCGTCGGGTTAAACCAGTAGTACAGTGTTACCAACTGATGATAAATTTACGTAATACAGGCAGGTGAATTGTCTATGGCCTATGACTACGCAAGGCCTTGTCGTCGCTCGCTGAGCGGGTATTCTATACGTGCTAAGCGTCAGATAGTTTTACCGTTTCTATAAACGCGCGGTAGTCGCACGCGGCATTTTTAGCGCCCACCTCACTGTGCGTGGACTTCTGTATCGCTTTCACTCATCATACTGACTTGTTATTGAAACTACTACCTAGTATTTTAATGTATTTTAAAATCATCTTAATTTTGGTAACCTTATAAAAAAGATTCATTTTAAAATCTTTCAGAAATTGTTAAGATTATAAACATCAAAATACAACGTCCATACAGAGCGAGCGATTTAAGACCACACCGAAGTTAGCCAAGAGTGACACAAAGTGATTGTTCTATATGTAATGCGTGCTCAGTACTAACTTCACTCGGTCAAGTTAAATTGCTCGCAAATCGCACACATGGCACACAAACTTTATCTTGTTGGGCGAAGTATGCAAGTGTCAAGAACGGGCTTAGTCGCAATTCTGACTGACAGGTGGAAATGTTTTGTGTGAGATTTTAGAACGTCAACACGATCAGGCAGTGCTCCAAAAGTAGTTGCCAACATCATTCTTGTAGACATGTCCGTTAGCTGCGACGAGCAATTTAACATAGTCAAAATAATGAGTTTTGTGTATGGCTGATTAATTGAAATATAGTTTTCTATATGTATATAAAAGAACTTCAAATCAGTTCACCTCATGGCCCTCCTCAAGCGATCACCGACACCCACATAGACACTTGGTGGACTTGTACGTCAGTTGTACACCATTTAAAAGACTTCAGAAATAACAATATTCTCAAATAATATAATTTCTGTAAGTGCAACAAATATTAAACTGAATAAATAAATAAATAATATGATATGTTCCAACTGAAATAACCTTTAATCCTAAAACCATAGTATTTCGTGTAAGTTTTTTATCAATTACAATTTTCTCAAAATATTATGACATCTATAATTAGTTCAAAAATAAGGGGAAAATTGATACATAAAATTTTTAAATAAAGCTTTTTTATTGACTTAAAAAAACGATGAAAGACTTTTTTGTAGTCTGATTAATTATCACGAGATAATTTTATGTTATACCTCCAAAATATAACGTTTGATTTTATTGCTAGCCTAGCTATAATATTACCAAATAATAATTAATTTAAATTATCCTATATGAATAATAAAATGTTTATTTAAGTTACATTCAAATGTGGAAAATTGGTGGGTGCTACCACTTTTTTAGGTGTCCCGTTTGCTCAATAGATCCGGGGCACCTCACCAAAGGCGGCATTGGTAGCACTCGCCGGGTTTTAGTGGGTAGAGCTGTGTCTATTTACCATCTTTCGGGTACAGCGAGTCCCACATACCCGCCGGGGGGGTCCCTACTCCTCCACGGGTTGGCTTAGAACATTTCCCGGCGTAAAAAAGGCGTATGATCAGCTGTGGATGGATAAAGGACGATGATGATTGTCTTTTTTGGATTTTTGGCTTAGGTTAGGTTAGCCCCTCCCCCCTGGCAAACACTCGCTGTGTTAGATAATAAAAAAACTGTTAGAATTATCTTAGATTGATTCTTTGGGCCGAATAAAAAAATTCCGAGCCCACAACATTTTTGAAACCAGGTCACAGTCATCACGTAAACATGGTATAACCTCACCATCATAAAAATTCATATTATAGCACGTCTATTGGCCTCATTCTCAAGGAATGCAAGCATTAGACATTATTATAAAAGTAAATTTTACGCTTATTATGTACTTCAAAATTATGATACGATCCGTACCATAAAAATGTAAAGGAAACAATATTATCTTAAAAACAGGATACCATTATTAAGAAAATTTCCTCTGAAACAAATGAGGAGCCTCAATTAGTTTCTTATTAGGTTAATAATGCAAAATATTTATTGACGTGACAACGTCTTATAATTCGATGGAGCCGTCTGCAAGAACGAAAAAACATGACGTATGCGATGACGCATGCGGCGTTACCTCGCTCTGAGGCGTTCCATTTTCTTATGACGATGTCACGTTCAACTATCGTCAGTAAACCGACTTTACAGACAACCGATTTTTTTGTCGTGACAACGTCTTAATTCGATGGAGCCGGCTGCAAGAACGAAAAAAGATGACGTATGCGATGACGTATGCGGCATACCTCGCTCTGAGGCGTTCCATTTTTTAGTGACGTTGTCACGTTCAACTATCGTCAGTAAACCGACTTTACAGACAACCGTTTTTCTAATGTAACTGGTAGTTCTATAAGACAGAACTTCCAAATAAGCAATATACCTTTGATACGGTGTTTTTGGGTTTTGGACTAGAACAAAAACATGTTTTTCTTCGTCTCTTGAACCAAAACCGATCCAAACGCCTGAATCAAGGAGGAAGTGTCCTCCTATTTACAATTTACGATTGGGAGGGTCCGACGTCTTAATACGTTACAAAAATAAACGTACGATGTAAAATTGATTTTGGAAAAAGATACATATTAAGTTTTAAAATGTGATTTACTTTTTTTGTTGTATAAATGAGCAAGATGGTCGAAACTTATAAACTATAACTTATAACCTGGTTAGTGGTTACAGGTATTTTTGTTCTTCGCTTTTTTCTCACGTGGAAAAAATCAATAAAATATAAGCGAACTAAAGCTTATAACTATGATAATAGCATACATCGATTATTATAATTCATTATTAAAATATCATTCTCAAAAAATAAATAGCTGGCTTAACCTATATAAATAGGTGTATGTATAGCTTTATAAATAAAGAATAAAAAAAAAAAAATTAAACCTGAAATGTCAAAACACACATTAATTATTAAATTTAAATATTATTCTATCGTTATATAAAACCTTACAATTAATTTTATATACGGACTCAATGTGGGGATTTATCGGCGGATACCCAACGTGTTTGTAAAACACTGTCAGGTCTGCCAGCGAGCGAAATTATGATGCCGTTGTTAATTATTAATAATAATATTTTTTTAATAATATAGAATAGAATAGAAATAAAAATATGTTTTTTCAAATAATAATATCAACTTATTATTTTTAAAAATATATTTTTACCAATATTATAAAGAGGTAATGTTTTTAGGTTTAGGTGTAGGTGTGAGGTAATATAGCTAGACAGAGTGTTGGTCGGCCATTAACCAGGTAGGAAGATGATCTCTTTTTCTTTAATGCCGGGAAATGCTCTGAGGCATCCCGCGTGGGAGTGGGTCTCCCTACGCGTATATGTGGGACTCGCTGCGCCCGAAATCTGGTAAGTGGACGCAGCTCTACCCACTAAAACCCGCGGAGTGCCACCAATGCCGCCTTTGGCGAGCTAGTCAGTCCAGCAAGGGAACGACGCCACCTCCACAGAGGGGTTGTCCCGCACCATAGAACAACCCCTCCCAACGTCGGGAAAGTACAATGGGGTGAGGTTCCCATCCTCGCCCCTTTCCCCCTACTCTTTTGTCCCCTATTCTTACAATAGGGGTACAAAGAGCCCTCTCGGCTCAATTAGCTTCGCCCAAGGTGCTGGGCTCACCCTAGGCTACTGAGCCCCACCAAGGCCTGAACCATGGTGGGGGTCCGTGTTGGGTGCGGGTAGCAAGGGATCGGCCGTCTTGGCGTTCATTGAGGAAGGACCATGTTCCGCAGTGGACGGATAAAGGATGATGATGATGATGATGAGATAATCATATAGAAATAGCTCATCCGATTTAAAAAACATGCTTAACAAGAACAAGAAAATCTACGTTATCACTGAATGACATGGGCTGTAATAATTATGATTATCAGTCCGGATACGCCATTTAATCTAAAGCATCGTGAGAAGAGTTATTTATTAAGAGTAATCTCATAAATTATTAAGTAACTGTGTGATAAAATCTTTTAAGACGATCTTAATGTACTTTTAATAATCCTATTTATTTGAATCAAATGAAGTATTTTTAATTACCGTTACAATATAAGTCACCTAAGTTTATTTAATGGATACACCAACAAAGAACACACATTGTTAAAAGCTCAAATTGCACATGTAACAAGTTGATTATATCTAAATGCTGCCTTAATTATAGGTGTAATACAGCTTGCGCCTTTTATAAGTACTAAAAATATAAAGGAAATTAATTATGTTGTTAAAATGAAAGAATAAAATTTACAATAAAAAAAATCAATAACTTAACAAGTTGCTAGAAACAAATGAAAAAATCAAACATAAACGGAGAGTAACAATGGCTGAATCTAAAAAAGTTAAAAGTAAAGCAAAGTTGGTCGACAATTACTTCGATTTTGATTGCGTTTTTTTATATTTTTATTAATATAGTTCATTTGAAAATAGTTGATTTCACGATATATAAAAATATTAAAAAAGGGATGTTTATTATGTTTTTCACTTTTGTTTCGCGGAGCTGATACAACCAACTCCTCGTTGTTGGTTGTATCCAGTTGTCCTTCGTGAACAAAATATCCGAAATATCGAGCTCCGCGAAATTAAAAAACCATTTTAATATAAAATCAATTGAGGTAAGCAATTAATAGCGACTACAAGTTTATAATGGCTAGAAGTGTATCGATTTTGACTGGCTATTTTAATGTTTTATACGAGTACGCTTCCTCAGGATGTAGGGTAAAGGTGGGTAAGCTTACCAGATCCGGGGCACTACACCAAAGGCGGTACTGGTGGTACTCGCTTAGTAGATAGAGCTGCTTCCACTTACCATCTTTTTTTTAATGTCATAGGGAGACAACCGAGCAGTCGGAGCCTTATGGTGACTAGTGACGCCCATAGAAACCGCACAACCAAAACTTAAGCAGATGCGTTGCCCTCCTTTTCCCTATCCCCCCCAATGGGCCACCGGAAACTCACAAACCGCGCGAAAATTATAATTTTACCTATTTGGCAGTAAAATGGACTCCAAGGACGACATGACACTGTTAAGCCTAGACGTTTGACATCTGTGAGGGATCCCGTGACGGCGAATTTTTTTTTATGTGATCAGGGGGCAAACGAGCAGTCGGAGACTTATGGCGCCGACGCCCATACACATCCGCACAACCAATGCCACGCAGATGCGCTGCCCTCCTTTACCCTATCCCCCCGATGGGCCACCAAAAACTCACAAACCGCACGAAACGCGACAGCATAGCTTTCACTTGACCCCAGTCAAGCCGACCCAGATCGGTTGCAATGCAGCATGGCATACCTCTGACATTTTTTATAAATACATTTAAATTTTTTCAACGCGGGTGGACAAATCAGGTTTTTTCGTTATTACTTCAATAAGATTAAGTACGTCATTTCCTTCCTAATATACAAAATCAAAATTTAAATAACGAAGATTTATTGCAAAAAGTTATGAGACTTTTGATTGAGGATTTGTATAAGTCGAGCTTTTTATGAATTCTCTTAATCCTAATTGTTTTTGAGCTTTATTTCACTACGAAATAAATGTGAAACGGAAAGCTTATGAAAGTTTGTAGAAGGTTAGGTCATGCCATGTCTAAAATATTTGAATGTGCAAATATACCTACTGTCTGCACACTGCTGTAGCTACCATCACTTGTTGTTAACCCTCCAAAGCAGCATATGCAGTGAGAAAAATAAGACAGTTTACTGATGTAGATACAGCGCGAATAGTATATTTTAGCTACTTTCATAGCATTATGTCTTATGGCATACTTTTATGGGGAAATGCAGCCGACATAAACAACATTTTTGTGCTGCAGAAGCGGGCTATTCGTGCAATTTACAAGTTGCCTCCCTATTCATCTTTGAGAGAAAAATTTAAAGAAATAGGAATTCTGACTGTCACCTCTCAATACATCTTAGAAAATTTACTGTATGTCCGTAAAAACATAAATGAATTTTGTAAGAAAAGTGATATTCATAGTAGGAATACACGTAATAGACACAGGTTACATGCACCAATGATTAGACTTTCGAAAGTAAGCAATTCTTTTAAAGGCAACTGTATACGCTTTTACAATAGGATCCCAGAAAACGTTCAAAAGCTCTCCATAAAAAAATTCAAAAAAGTTGTTAAAGAACGTTTGTGTGGTAAAGCATATTATAAAGTAAAAGATTTCATGGAAGATACCACACCCTGGGAATAAGGCGTTCCTCCCGGGCATTTCAAGATAAGATGTTAAAATTGTTATTAATATATATTATTTGAAAAGATTAGTTCCACTGAGTTTGTTTCGCCGGTTCTTCTCAGTGGGCTTACCTTGGAACCGGTGGTAGATTCAATTGACGTTCAAAAAGATACTGTATTAGTACTATTTTGAATAAAAAAATTTGATTGATTGATTGATTGAAAGAAATCCACCAGACATCAGAATATGCAACAGTATGTACTTACTAGCACTGAATATACTTTAGTGTACATAAGATTTAGTAGATGTTTCCTTTTGATATCTTTTAAAACACAACCTGCACATCAGAACAACCTTCCAACTGCTTATAGTATCATACAAATCTGAAATGTTTTTTTTTTATGTTAGTTGGATAGGCAAACTGGCAAACGTACCACCTGATGGTAAGTGGTCGACGTCGCTCATGGACATAAACTAGTATAGCTGGAACGAGCCCAGGCAACTTATTTATGTATTGCCTATCCTGAGACATAAGATGTTAAGTCTCGGTGCCAGTAATTACACTGCCTGTCTTGCCCTTCTCTCCGAAACACAGCAAAGCTGTTTCACGGGAGAAATAAGCAAGATGGTGGTAACCCATGCAGCCGGGAGCGCGGCACAGCGCTTCCCTCCCACCGGTATGAAATGTATGAAAAATAAGATTCCATGGAGGCACTAATACTCCTTATTTCTTTTCTTCTAATAATAATAATATAAGTATTTATTTCGCACGCCTTTCAAATATTAAAAAAAAGAGAATAAAATAGTAAATACTTATAGTACCTATTCAAGAAGACGTGGTATATCGGGTTTTTTTTTGGCTGTCATTATTTATCTGTATACCGATGTGTGAATGTGAGTGTGAATAAAACTTATTATTATTATTATATCCTACAACTGTCTTCATACTTCATCCTTTCCTATTTTTTGTCTTCTGAGTCCAATCTGTACTGACAGTTTCGTGTACGTCATCAACCCAGCGGTTTATAAGTTTCCGTTTGGGCCTGTCCATGTGGTGACGCGGTTTGTCCATCTGTTGTCTGTGGTCCGGGCAGTGTGCCCTGACCACTTCCATTTTAATATTTCGTGTTGTACTGCGTCGATTATTTGAGTTTTTCTCCTTATGTGCAGGTTTCTAATACAAAGTTAAGACTAGTAGTGTTAATGGACTGACCTACAATCTTTCGGCTCGGAATAGGCTTGTGCTAGCTCAGAAAACTAATGATGATGAATTTTTTGCATAGGCGACGTTGACCACTTACCATAAGCCTGTTCATCTGCTAGTTCATCTGCTTCTGCTATTTTTTATTATATATATATATATACAAGTGACTACTTAGAGTATACATAATATTATATAGAGTGCTACTGCCACGCCGCTTCATTGTGCCGATCGTAAGCAGATGCCTTATATAGATATTTATCTATAGTAAAGCGCTATGAGAGTGACGTTCCATGCGTAATGCATTAAAAAATATCTACATTTTAAATTAGGACATTCATCATCATCATAATCATCAGCCTCTATCCATTTACTGCTAAACATAAGCTGCACCCCTCAATAAACGCCAAGACAAATGTTAAGGCTTTCTTTTATTTTGCTTCCAGGAATCATTCTTACAAATTGGCACTTCATATTTCACAATTTTAACATAAAAACAAATATGATGAAAAGCACTTGTTGTTTTAACCCTGATTGAACGTTTCCAAGACAATGCAAGACCATTTTGTTTGACCATCGTCTATGTTCATACTTGTGCTTACAGTTCATACTTAGTGACCCGCTCTATATAATATGCATAGGTACTCTAAGAGTGACTAGTTTTTGTTTTAATTATTGCTGTCATATTTTACAATCACTTTAACGTCATTTAAGAGAATTTAACAATGCTTTAAAAGACAAAGTAGGATTTTAATATTTTAAATGGCGTTGAGGCGGTAGCAAGTTCTAGTGGTTTGTAGAAAATGCATAATGTATTGGTTTTAGTTTTCAATAATATATTCATGTAGTGTTGCCAAATTAACGAGATTCCCAGATATCAGGAAAATTTGCTGGACACTAGAATTTTTGGATTCTATTGAAGAGGGGTATTTTTGAGGTCATTTAATGTTAAATATATTTTTAATTCCATAACAGAAAGATATCGCACAAACAGACAGACAGACATCTACAAATTTGGAAGTTAAGATCGAGTCAGCTACTTTTTTATTATGGGAATTTAGGAAGGATAAATAAATATATTGAACTTTTGGCCTTAAATTTTTTTTACCTTAATATAGAGAAATACTGGTGAGAGGGATGTCTTGCTGTCCAAAACCGCTCATTCAGTAGTGTTTCGGAGAGAAGAGCATGAGAGGCAGAGTAACTTCTGGCGTCTGGCACCGAGACTTACCATCTTACGTCTAAGTATAGTGTGCGATTGTCTTATGTTCACGTGTTACGCTGACTTAATCAAACTGCTAATCTGCCAGTATCTATTTATTTTAAATAATTTGAAAAAAAAGCTATGGCGTTTTCATTCTGTCATTAGATTTCATGGGACGATTCTTAATCGGGAAATTAATTTTCTGAGATAACAACCCACAAGTGATGTATGGGTTTGTACAATATTCTATTGGCTGATGATTTAGCATTTAAACATTATTGCTCTGCATAGACATGATAAATACTAATTTATTGCACTAACGTTATGTGTATGTTCAGTGAAAGATATAAAGTTAGAAACTGGTACAGTTGATGTTGTGTTATGGCGTGTTATGAACAGTTTTTGAAGGGTTTTCGTAAATATATTTCAACTTTGTAAAGAAACAACTTTTATTTGTAAAAAAATTATAAACTGTATTTGAGTAAATTATATTATTTAATAGCACTGTTATTTTTAATTTGAATTTGATATTAATTGATGATTAATTAGTGAATGTAATTATAGTTATCAGTTTTCTATTTTCTAACTTATGTAAAATAATGATTGTTAATAAGCATGTTGTGACCGAACTTAATTAGTTATTTGTGTCGCGATTTAATGATTTAATTGCTCTGTATTTGTTAATGTTATATTTGATCCCAAACTGTGTTTGGTCCTATTAAATATAAATAAACTGCTATAAAAATATACGTAAAACTTATTTCATTATGTCGCGTTTGGTGGGTGGTAGGACCCATGATGCGAACAGATTTAGATAGGGTTCGAAATAAGATGCTGTAGAGGTACCTTATTTTAAAGCCGAAATTTTTCTTCAGCTGACCCACGATCCGATAGCGTATTTGTACGGTAGGGAAAGACACTGGCCTGACTGGTGACTCCTGGCGAAGATGGCTGGACACGGGGAGATCTCCACCAGTATTCAATGCCGGTAACTCAGCCGGTCAGCTGTTTTGTTCTTCTTAGATTTAGATAGGTAACCAAATTTAGAAAATTCCTAGCGGAATTTAAGCCGTGTTTAATTTTCGAGGATAAGCCTCGAGATGGTCGAGGGGCTATCGGTGGCGAAGTCTCCAGACTCCCGTTGACAAGACCGGCAGTCAAAAACAATATCTCAGACTACATCCGATCCATCGTTCAAAAATCAACATCCCGTTCTCAGTTAAATGTCAAACTGACTTTATAATTAGTTAAGTTTTAATTTAGACATTTTGTTATTTTAGTTTAAAGATTAGATTAAATTATTAGATTAAGGATTATTAATTATAACAGGTAAATTGATTTTATTTAAGAGAGATATCTATTACAAAACAATTATCGGATTTCATAGCGACATCTATTGAACAAATTAGAAACACAACGTCAATAGGTCGATAAACAGCCAATCGTTAACGTCAGTCAAGGATAGATAGCGCTTATTTATTGATAGTATTAAGTTTAAAACTTATTTATCACTATATTATTTAATTATCAGCTTAAATTTAGGTAACGTGCAAGCGCAACGTTACAATTATAATGTGAAATTGAAAGTGAAATTCACGTAAACATTAGAAGACAATATGTCTCTCACTTGATCAACTGCAACACAACATCAACTAATAACTAGAGAAGGAAAACATCGTGAGGAAACCGGCTTGATAACAAAAGTCTTATGGCTAAGGTGAACTATGGGCTAATATTATTTTCTCCCCTGATTCGAAAGAAGTGACCAGAAAGAATTTTATGAATCCTTTCTGCTTTTTAGGCTGGTTTATGGGTAAGTATCGCTCTCCGTGCAGTGGCCGGTCCGTGCTAGATGCGAGTGGCGAGGGATCGGTCGTCTTGACGTTCTTTGAAGGCTTATGATCAGCAGTGGATAGATAGGGACTTTTTTTTTCTTTAACGGCGGGAAATGCTCTGTAGAATCCCTCGGGGGAGTGGGTCTCCCCACGCGATTATGTGGGACTCGCTGCGCCCGACAGCTGGTAAATGAACGCAGTTCTACCCACTAAAACCCAGCGAGTGCCACCAATGCCGCCTTTGGTGAAGTGCCCCGGATCTAGAAAACAAACAGGGCACCTCGACGGTTAGTCAGTCCCGCAAGGGACCGACACGACCTCCGCAGAGGGGTTGTCCCGCACCACAGAATAACCCCTCCCAACGTCAGGACAGTACAATGGGGTGAGGTTCCCATCCTCACCCCTTGCCCCCTGCTCTTCTGTCCCCTCTTCTTATAAGAGGGGTACAAAGAGCCCCCTCGGACCAATTAGCTTCGCCCAAGGTGCTGGGCTCACCCTAGGTTACTGAGCCCCACCGCAATGACAAGGCCTGAACCATGGTGGGGATGGATAGGGACTGATGATGATGAGTACGGTGGGTACGTATGAGAATAAGTTCCAAATCCATTGACTTCCAAATAGGGCAATCTGTAATGAAAAGGTGATGAAATTTATTGGGATTTGGACTTCTTCTTGAGACGAGAAACTTACAGTGTTTTGGAAATAAAGGCTCAGAAGATTATTGATAATGAAGCACAACGACCAGATGCACATGACGAGTCACTTAAATAAAATAAAAATAAAATAATAAAGCCTATAATATTTCTTACAAAACCTAGGTTTTTTTGTAAGTTATATTTAAAGGTGAGTGTTTTTCTTAGTTATTCTGCAAGAACTCTTCAGCAGGTAAAGGCCATATTAGTTCCGAGTGATCGCGTCATAGGCGACGTTGACTCATCATCACGACGGTTTGTAAGTCGTATAAATAATAATTGGATGTCAACAGCGTGTTATGCGAGCGTGTCGATGTGAATGGTTGATCATATTGTATTAAAACTAGCCAGCCGGTATTAATGACCGTCGGGTACAGTCTGTACGTTAACAACTTTTATTTGAGACATAAAATAATATTATTATGGTAGTAATTCCGTAAGCCATGCAGTCTTTACGATTAATAATCGTAGAGTCTACATCTCCCCAATTCAGTTCAAGCCTTGTCGTGGCGGTGGGGCTCAGTAGCCTAAGGTGAACCAAGCACTGTAGGAGAAGCCAATTTAACCGAGGGAGCTGCTCGTTGTCGCCCCTCTTATAAGAAGAGGGGACAAAAGAGCAAAAGCGACAAGGGGTGAGGATGGGAACCTCACCCCATTGCATTGTCGCGGCGTTGGGAGGGGTTGTTTTGTGGTGCTGGACAACCCCTCTGTGGAGGTAGCGTTGGTCCCTTGGAGGACTGACTAGCCGTCTAAGTGCCCTGTTGCTGAACAGTGAGTCGCACATACGCGTCTGGGGAGTCCTCTCTGCCCGCAGGCTGCCTAAGAGCATTTTCAGGCGCAAAATAAAAACAAAAGATACTGCATCCTATTGTGCGTATTATGTCGTTTTTATTGTGGTGAATGGTGGTGGTGCACGCATATGTAGTATGGGAATGGAGTGATGTTGCTATATGCGTGTAGCTATACCTATGCATATTTTAGTAAATAAAACTGAACTGCTTTGTGTTGACATCACATCTAAAATTTTAATACACGGAAAAAATCTACTTTGCTTTTAGCGAAAAGTACTTTAAAAAATTAAACGTTATTTGAAGAGGTTCAACCGGTGGAATCGTGTCGTGAAATTTGATAAAATTTCTCTTTTAATTTATTTAATACATTAGGTACTGGCTGTGCGAGTAGAAACTCGCGCTAAATTTGGATTAATAAAGTGTAATTAGTAACTTGGTTTACATTAAAAAATAGTATCTATTGTATCCGCAGCATCATCATCATCAACCTTTATCCATCCACTGGACACAGGCCTCCATTGATAAACGCCAAGACGGGCCATCCGCTTCCTACCAGTACACACGGAGATCGTTGCCGATCTATTTGGCAGTCGGTACACTCCGTCTTCCCGATGCGACCGTACAAAAAATATTAATAAAAATAATTTATTTTTATTTTTCGGTTCGGTAATTTAGAAGTTTTTTTTCTTATGTCATAATGTGAAATGTGAAAATGTCTTTAATGTGGGGAAATGCTCTGAGGCATCCTGCGGGGAGTGAGTCTCCCCAGGCCGGTATGTGGGACTCGCTGCACCCGAAAGCTGGTAAGTGGACGCAGCACTTCCCACTAAAACCCGGCGAGTGCCACCAATGCCGCCTTTGGTGAGGTGCCCCGCATCTGTTGAGCAAACACAGAGCACCTTGACGGCTAGTCAGTCCCTCAGGTGACCGACGCCACCTCCACAGAACAACTCCTCCCAACGTCGGGACAGTACAATGGGGTGAGGTTCCCGTCCTCGCCCCTTGCCCTCTGCTCTTTTGTCCCTTCTTCTTATAAGAGGTACAAAGAGCCCCAGATTCATTTGGCTTCGCCCAAAATGCCGGGCTCACCCTAGGCTACTGAGCCCCACCGCCACGACAGGGATTGAAACATGGTGTGAAATTTAGAAGTTTATCGCAAACATACGTTACATGAAAATATATTCAATATAAAAAAAAGGATGGTATGGTTTTACGAAACCAGGGTAAAAGTGAAACTTTTTTCACATTATAGACATTTAACAAAAATTTTTTGGAATAATATTCCATTACGGGTATAAAAATCGCTTTATCAATCTTAATTTATACTTGGAAAACTTGGCTGCCGACCGTCACGCGACATGCAACACACAGATGAAAAAGTTTGAGACGATGTAATAAAAGTTTCACTTTAAAAATAAAGATGTATAATTTATTTTATAGGTATAAATGGGTAAGTATGAATATAGATGTATATAATATTACACATGACGTATGTTCATGTACCTATAACAAGATCCCATTACTATTTTACTTTTCATAATACCGACATTCCCCCAGAAATACCGTTCAGTACCAAAATTGTGAAGAAGCCCGGTGCATGACGGATATAAAATATCCGGCAGGATCCGTATCCGGAAATCCGGAATTTCAATTTTGAAATGTCTGCTGCCGATCTTTTGTCGAATTTAATATTAAAATAATACTTTAAAGGAATTGTAAAGTGTCCGAAACGTTGAATATTTATCTGTCTGTGCTAGTCTGCATGGTACCACCATCGTGTAACAGCGTTCCTGTGTTTAAGAGGAAAGGGCAGGACAGACATTAAACGGTGTAATTACAGGCAAAGACTTATCATCGCACGTCTCAGGATAGACAAAGCTTGAGTTGCTTGGGCTGGTATCTTGGTGGTCCTGACCAACGCTGGCCTCTCAACATGGGGTGGTACGGCTGCTTATTCAACTAATATAAGAAAGCTTTTTTTATTATTAAGACATCGGTATATTGTCAAATCTTAAATTAATAATTATTCTGTGCGTGTGTGTGAACTCCTAATAGGCGTCTTGACCGATCTTGATAAAAAATCGGTTGTCTGTAAAGTCGGTTTACTGACGATAGTTGAACGTGACAACGTCATAAGAAAATGGAACGCCTCAGAGCGAGGTAACGCCGCGTGCGTCATGTTTTTTCGTTCGTGCAGCCGGCTCCATCGAAATAAAAGACGTTGTCACGTAAAAAAAATTGTGTGTGTTCAAGTGAATGTGGATTCGCTACAATATGTTTTGTACAGAACAACATCTGTTGGGACCTCTAGATTGTTATAAATGTCCAAATTGTTTAGAAAATGTTACAAATTCTTGTTCGATTTTGCATAATGTAAAAAATAGAATATTATTGTGATCGGCGAACAAGTCGCACAACCTACCAGGTAAAACATGGTAACAATCGAAGGACTCGAAAAAAATAATCTCGTACATAATGTAGATACGCTTTTACAATAGGATCCCTTTAGAAAACTTTCAGTAAATAATTTGAAAGTTGCCGAAGAATTTTTGTGTGGAAAAACATTATGAAGTGAATGAACATAATACACCTGGAATAAGAAATTCTCTTTCAGTCTGTTAGACCTATTGTAAGTTTGTAAAATATATTGGAAGAAATGGAATCACTGAACTGCTTTTGAGGGTTGGGCTAAATTGGGAAAGTCTGCAAGTATTATTTTATAAACGATGCAATTTTTAAACATCTTATTGCGTCTTGAGAGTAAAATGGACTCGAATACCGAGACACCAAACGGTGTGATGCTGTACGTACATATTTCCATTAATTTTGAATTCATACACAACAACAAAGATAGGATTCGAAACGAATACATCCGCCAGAACTAAGATTACCGATATCACGCAAAGAATAAGCTCGTTGAAGTGGCAGTGGGCTTGTCACACACTCAGGAGAACGGAGGGCCGATGGGGCAATAAGTTTCAAGAGTAGAGGCTACGTTTAGGTAGACGAAGTGTTGGTCGGCCATTGACCAGGTGGGAAGACGATCTCCGTGCGGTGGCCGGTCCGTGTTGGATGCGAGTGGTAGGGGATCGGCCGTCTTGGAGTTCATTGAGGGTCTATGTTCAGTTGTGGATGGATAGAGGCTGATGATAATGATGATACAACAACAGTCTGTAGGTGCTCCAATATAATATGTTTATTCTATTATAAGCATGTAATAATAATATCTATGGACGCTTTTACACCACGTCAATCTGGTCCCGTGGTAAGTTCTCGAAGGACTTGTGTTACGGGTGCCAGACAACGGAAATATATTTAATACTTTTATACTATACATGTATTTAAGATTTTATTATATAATACACATATTTAATACATAGCCATGATCCAGGAACACAGAAAACCTTCTTGTTCCCTGGCGGGATTCGAACGCGCTACCTCCGGCTTGAGCGCCCACGCGCTTTATTAAGCAACAAATAAGTAAGAAAGCATGTAAGTCCACATAAAGTAGGTATATAATACGGAAAAGAAACGAGACTATTTACGAATATAAAGAAAAATATCTACGATATGCTACAAAACTATTGTCTTGAATTATTGTCTCCATCTGTTCCTTAACTGTGGATTAGACTCGTATTTCAGATAACGCTCTTCTAGGATAGACAAGAATTGGAACAAAATCTAAGCAAAAAAATATTATATGTATCTAAAATAGGAATGAAAAAAGAAGAAATAATAATAGTACTTAATAAAATCAAACATTCGAATAAATGTTTCTTTCTTTCTTTCTTTAACAGCATATAAATACACTCGATTTGTGTGTACGTAATGTAGCTAATACAGAATACGTCAGTGATGGTAAGTGGTCGCTACCATTCTTTATAAATATTAAAAGGTAAAACTTATATAAAAACCCCTACGCGATAGCAAAAAATCTGTAGGCTAGAAACGTCTAAACCTGGATAGGAGGAGAGCCAGGGGGCAGCCCAACAGTAGAATATACAAGAGTCGGTAATAACGATGATGAAGTCTGAAGGACATAAATAATAATTATTATTAAATTACAGACTGTCCGTTCGCCCCCTCTTCTATAATAAAAAAAAGAAAAACATTACGGATTTGAATTATACTTGAATTATTTATGTTTACGATTTATCATTAAAACATCTAAATTAAGACAAATATGTAAGTGAAAGCCTACATAATTACGGCATTTAGGTTTAATTTTGAATATTATGATAGTATTATAGTCGAAATTTTACTTTCATTTACGAAAAAAAAATCATACCTCATTTTGCTCGTTATACATAATAATATTAAGTCAAGATTCTTGAGAATTAGGTCATTGTAAAACTTATCTTTTTTTTCTAGTATTGTAATATTGTTTTATGTGGTTTTATTCCACCTCTTCTCTTTCTCCTTCTACGCGTTACTCTCTTCTTATTCATATCATCTTTTAAAAATCTTCATCTAGGCTACAAGAGAAAAGGTAGACCAAGGCTTCTCTTTAAAAAAAAACTTCTAATAATATGGAGTTAAAATATGCTATATGTCATATCAACTTTTTCTCGGATTTCTAGTCTTAAATTGTTTAATAAGTTACTCAAAAATTGAAACAGTTATTGTCTAAACGTTATTTTTATTAAATGTATTTTTGAGAGAAAATCGTCATTAAAATATAGCTAAAACAGTTTTGATAAACTGTGGAGTTTATAACATAAATTGTCAATTTTACCTTTTTAATCAATCTCTTCATTTCAGAAAAACAAACTTTTGCTGTATTGCAATGGAACTCCAGCACAATATTTAAAATGAAATCATAAAACAAATAAGGTTTTCCGTCCAATATACATTCAGTTTCCACTTTGCCAATATTTCGTGATCGCGCATGCAAAACGCATAAAAATGCAGCCTCATGCTGGGCGGTTTATGAGCCACCGTCAGCTGCTTCCAATGGAACATCATCCCCTACCATGGGTCTCTCAGAGACAGAAAATATTAAAAATGTGGTAAATGCCATACTCTAAGTACAAAATATACTATAACACTTTTTACAAGACTATCACCACAATTTTAACCATGTAAAGTAATGTAAAAATGTCTTTATTCAATGTTGTACATAAAAGTAACTTATTCAACGTCACATTACTACCGGTTCCAAAACTAGTCCACTCAGAAGATCCGGTGAAATAAACTCAGTGAAACTTATCTTTTCAATGTCTTACAATATTATATGCAAAAATGGTAAAACTTTTTCTTCCGAGGAAGCAGTTCAAAATGCCTTCGCAGAACTGTCTATGTCCCCAGAGTCGTTAAGAAATAAATGAACTTCCAATAAGATGGCAGAAGTGTCGAGACAATGAAGGTAAATATTTTTGATTTCATAAGTAAAATTTGTGACAATTTATTTTTTTCAGTACAAAACAAAATTTCATCTTTAACCCTTCATATTATGTAAGTGTCGACCAAGTCAATTTAGGTTGATACTCACTTCAATATTAATATCGATTTCAAAGATATAAAATAAAAATAAATTCGAGAACCAGTAGTAAGTGTTGTTGTTTAATGCCTCATAAATGGTGAGTCTGATAAAATTAGTTAAACAAGCTGCTCGGTTAGAACGAGTGCAGCGGAGCTTCTAATTAGATGCTCCTGATTAATGTAACAACTTCTATAATTTTAGATACCTCAATAGAGTGGTCTTTTCGAAAGCATCAGATAGGTTTTTTTTATTTTATGTTACTTGTGTTGGATATGATATAAGATGTCAATTCTCTACCCTTCTCTCTAAAAAACAGCGAAATCGTTTCACGGAAGAAATAAGCTTGATGATAATGATAGTGCCCATGCAGAAGGGATCACGGCACAGTGAACCCTCCCACCGGTAATCTAAGTAGCTTAAGGTTGATCAGCAGTACTGACCGTAAGTGGCCCTAAGTATCAATATGTTGACCCAGTGACTGGCAGTAATTTAGCCAAAGCTAGAGTAACTAGATCTTAATGCTAATTATAATACTGACTGCCCTGAATAAAGCAACACAGCAAACACAAAAACAGTAAAGCAGTTTTTAGTAGTAAAACGGTTACAAAATTCCAAATTCAAAGAAGATCTTTTTCATGCTTTGAAAATTGCATATAGAAAAACATTTATTAAAATTTTATGAATAGCAAGCAACGGCTCAAGACATTTCGTATTGTAAAGAAATTAGTCATCTCGATGTTCAATAGAAAAAAGACTATATGTATAAAACATACCATATTATTATTGTAAGCTTACTTAGTATTAACCGTAAAAAAGCAACTCTGTATCCACTTTGGAAATCTAAATAAACAGCAAAAAGCTTTTGATAGGTGAACAAAATCAAAGAAGAGACAACGCTTAACGTTCACTTTGATCGGACCAACGTTCTGGAAACATTTACAAAGACTTGAACAATGAAATAAAGGAATCACAATCATTTGTTTCCGAACAAAAAATATGCTAGAAGCGTTCAGAATCAATATTGTTTACGGTTCAATTACTTAGCTTGAAATCCATTTGAGAAGTAGAGAATTGATTTGATTTTTTATCGGTTTCACCTGAAGGATCACTATCCTGTTTTTTTAAACTTGGTTCCCGATAAACGCTGGTTATGATTACATCGATTTAGAACTATTAGAAAGATAAAGATAATATTATAATATAGAAGAAAAGCAAAAGACTGGTATATCATCTCGCGTCAACGTGGGCAAAGTATGGATTTAGGGGTAGGGGTTAGGACTAATACCTGCAGTAGAATTCCACCACTGGACATCGCGTAAAAATTCCATATTTCAACCACACCAGCTTGATGTCCGGAAATCTACAACAACTCGATTTTGACTGCATTTCCTGTCTCGCACGACGGCTATATTATGTAATTAGCGGCCATCTACGGCGTTTCAGAACCGATACGACTTACCTTCAAGAAAAGAGCATACTATATTTGAATGGCCGGTAAAGCACCTGCTAATCCTCTGGTGTAGTGGGTGCCTGAGGATATCGCTTCTCACTTACCATCAGGTGAACCGACTGACCGTTTGCTCTCTCTTCTATAAAAAAGGGAAACTGATTCCATTGTTTAGTCACGGCTTAGTCGTGGGAACTAGGTTATTGGTAGTGACCAACATGAGCGAAGGAGTCCGGTCCTTGTTGAGAGAGAGATCAGTCAGACTGTATAATATAATGACGAAATAATATGTACTTACATCTTCGTAAAACACTTAAGCCATTGCATCCTAGTAGGACTAGCCCCTGCAAGTAGATTATCGTCTTATCTATTTAGAAGTCATCTTACGGTACTCTGCATAGGTTCTTCTAGCCGGTTGACTTCTAAATACGTTCTAAATAGTAGGTTGTCTATTTAAACTTGACACTCCATAACTATATTAGCTAATCCATCAGTTTTTCGGCGTAAGCTTGTTTTTGTCTTCATACTGCAGTTATTTTTTGTGTTATTTCGATTAGCTAACTAGCAAAAGAGTCAGCATGTGGTAAATGTCACGAGAACATATTTATACGTCTCCTTACTCTATACGGTCAGTGCAATGCAAAATCTTTATCCTGATTATACCTTATTCTTAAGTGATCACAATGTCTTTGATTGAAGCTGAAACTTGCACAGTCCTTTTACGATCTATCCAACTTCATCCTAGCATGATGTGGATAAGGATCGAATCACCAGCCATCCCCTGGTAACAACAATGTATGTTTCATTTCAACTAATTTTATAAAAGCAACTTTGTTGTTTACTAGCTCAGTATTTCGGTTGTTTACGATACCAATATTGTTGCTTTACTAAATAAGCTGTAAAATTGTTAACCTTGTTTCTCTATCGTTGCATTAAGGAAATGTGTAATGTTCATCATCATTACAAGCTTGTGTCCATCCATCCCTGGACTTTTATTAAGGTTTAAGTTAAGTTCAAATTGTTCTATTAGTTTAAGCTCAAAGTCAATATCAAATTGTCATATCATTCTGAATTTAAAATTATGTTACCGATACACTCGTGCCCTCTTATTAACCTTAATCTATTTGTCTGCTTTCGATTCCATTTCTCTTCTTATGACCGAATTAGACTGACTATCTCTGGCTGGGATAGATACCCGTAACCCTCATCTCTAATATCAGGCTCTACTCCTCTATCAATTAGTAACAAAGGAACATAACCGCCTCTTGTCGTTACAATTACATACAATCAACTTACCACAGTTTGCGTCTAACTTCAAACCTCAGCCTTTATTATGACAAAAGTAGGCCATAGGCCATAAGTAGACCATGATTTATGTTTGCTTTTTCACTAAATATTTTAATAATTCAGAAAATATCTCCATTTGAATTTAATATTTTATACCGAAGATTATTTTGTTTGTACATTATATGGAAGAGAGGCGCTGTGCTGCGCTCCCGTCTGCATGCATACCTCCATCCAGCTTCCAAACAGCTTTGTTGTATTTCACAAAGAAAGGAAAGACAAACTGGCTTGGGATCCCATTATTAAAATAATTAAATTAAAAACCAAGCATAATATACCACAGATTAGAGACTCGGTTAGCACTTTCTGCGTAGAGAGGACTAATTAAAATATAAATGTATCATAGGGTAGTTTCTGTTGTGATTAAAACGGATCATGATTTTTCAATGTTTTATTAATTTTGTACACACACAGATACAACCCGACATAAGAGAGACCGTAATGACTTTGTAACGTTAGGTCATCTGACACCTCAGTCCTCCTGAGACGATGGTTGCTGTAAAGTATTCGAAACATCAGGCATTTAAAAAACTTAATGAACAGCGATAAAGTCCGTAAAATTGTTTCTGGCTGGCCTATACAAGGTTGATAAAAGCGAGGGGCATTAAATTAAACCACGTATACTACACATGCTTACGGTTAATCCTAAACTATAAAAAAATAGTTTGAGAGCAATAAAAAAAAAGTTTTTCAAAGAACTTAAATACGTGAATAGTCAAAGGAAAACGTAAAAACTCTTTGTAAACCTTTGTAAAATGTTCTTCGAATCTAAAAGGCAACGTCGCACAGCACGTTGCGTCTCACCGTGTCGAATAAACCGGAGCGGCTTTAAAACTTTAAAAATATCCTGTGACTAAGCTATTGATTCTATTGGTCTAAGTTTTAGTGTGTAGCCTGAAAATGGTACATAGTATAGGTGGTTTAAATTAATGCCTCTCGCTTTTATCAACCTTGTATAAGAGAGGCCACAGTCATAATCAAGCTTGTATACTCCTGCAGGAGTATACTAGGCCAAACTAAAAGAACTAATGGTCCGACATGAAAGATTGTTTTAGTGTTAGATAGCCCATAGATCTAGGAAGGCTATAGGCCATTTAAATAACATCACGCTGTGACTAACAGGAGTGAAGTTACGTAAGTTAACGCGAGCGAAGCTGCCGGCAACAGCTACTAAAATATATAAGTGACGAATATCAAACAGTTCGTGGGATGACCCATCATAATAATATAATATTATGTTTTTGTGAGCGACGATTGTCTAGTGGCCGTGTCTATTCAATTGGGCCGAGGGGGTCCTTTGTACCCCTCTTATAAGAATAGGGGACAAAGGAGCAGGGGCCAAGGGGCGAGGATGGGAACCTCGACCCATCGTACTGTCCCGACGTTTGGAGGGGTTGTTCTGTGGTGCGGGACAACCCCTCTGTGGAGCCGGGGTGGGTCACTTGCGGGATTGACAAGCCGTCGAGGTGCCCTGTTTTTTTACTAGATCCGGTGCACCTCACCAAAGGCAGTATTGGGGGCACTCGCTGGGTTTTAGTGGGTAGAGCTGCGTCCACTTCCCAGCTGTCGGGCGCAGCGAGTCCCACATACCCGCGTGGGGAGACCCATTCCCCCGCGAGGTGCCTCAGAGCATTTCCCGGCGTTAAATAAAAATGTATGACGAGTGTAGATGCACGGGTCATGGACATCATAGAACAGTAAAAGAGGTAGAAGGGCGAAAAAGTCACAATTGTATGAAAACCGCTGTTGCCAGTCGCACACATCTCAATAAATACTTCGTATTTTCACTACATAAAAAAATCGTTGTTATTGGTTACAAACACTAAGCAAAAAGGTCATTTTAAAAATATACCTTATATTAATGTGCTAGGGTAGTTTCTACCACGTACTATGTCAATATGCTGATGTGTGAAACGTCTGCTAACGTCTATCACTACGTTTGAGTTGCCACACGTCATAATAAATTTTGCACTATTTCGTGCAAGGTTGTTTATCAGTACTAAAATTTAACCGCATTTATGATGAGTTATTTCAAACAATAGTTGTGCAATATTAAAACATTGGAAAATATTGGTCCCAAATAATTATTTATCCACGAACTAATGAGTTATCCATAATTCAATCAAATAAATAAGTTTTACATTGGTAATACAGTAGAGATGTGGTAGAATTCACTAAATTGTCGATATATTTTTTTTGCACAAATTAAATAGAATTTTAGTGTAATTACTACTTAGACACATGGCACCCATTTTCCGTAGAAGAAATAATATATTATAATTTTATATGGAATCTACGCAGCTTACGCGTCTCAGGGATTGAGAGGTAAGTGTAGTCATGAAAATTATAATTATAAGGAATTAATATTTAGCCTTAATTTTATATACAAGTATTGGTTTATATTATTTATTAATTATGGATTTAGGTGTAAAATAATTAGTACTTAAGTACATATTTAGTTTATAATTAGTTTTTAGCTTTCTGTTTCAGATGCAACAGGAGGTGACAGCACGCCAAAATGAATCTGTGATGAAAATGTTTGTTGTCAATAAAATTACGAATAAGTATTTTATACAATATTTTTATTTTAAGTCAACCTAGATTTGTTTTTATACATTAAAAAATCTACAATTTTTTCTACTTTTGTATTTGGATATATCATCGCTTCGTCTGACCGAGGCTTTAAACATAGGACCTGGCTGTATTATATTCCTTCCTTCCTAATACATTTTTTTGTAAATACATACATCATCATCATCATCATCATCATCAGCCTTTATCCGTCCACTTCTGAACATAAGCCTCCTTCAATGAACGCCAAGGCGGCCGATTCCTTGCCACTCTCATCCAACACGGATCGGCCACTGCTCTGAGTTCGTCTTCCCACCTGGTTAATGGCCGACTAACACTTCATCATCCTAAACGCGGCCTCCACTCTTGAACCTTATTGGCCCATCGGCCATCCGTTCTCCGTGTTTATGTATAATACATACAAGATCAACACAAATGTTTAAAAATAAAATTTACAAAGATTTGTGATTGGCGGGGATCGAAGGCACGACTTTCATCTTAGAGGCAGGATTGTTCCTAACTGGGCTATCGGGGCAGATATATCAAATAAATTTAAAAAAGAAAAATATTATACAGTAAAAATGTTTGGTTACCGGTGTACGGTGTTTTGTTAGTTTGATGTTCACCATTGGGAATGGAAGTAGCCCATGGGCAACTATGACATCATTTAACCAAATAAGATGACTTTTTATTGTCCTTGAAATAGAATGTATTTATTTAATAATTTTCGCTTATTCGTTTTTGCAATTGAAGTTTTTAATAAAAAGTTTAATCGAATATTCATGTACTTTTCGATTACACATTTGGTTAAATCAATGACATGGTTGCCAATGGGATACTCCCCCATTTGGTGACAATGAATGTCAGGAAACAATGGATAACCAATAAGATCTCGCATAGTTTTTGCTATTACAGCTTCTTTTTGACGTGACAACGTCTTACAATTCGATGGAGCCGGCTGCAAGAACGAAAAAACACGACGCATGCGGCGTTACCTAGCTCTAAGGCGTTCCATTTTCTTATGACGTTGTCACGTTCAACTATCGTCAGTAAACCGACTTTACAGACAACCGATCTTTTTAAATCCTATTGATTTATCCATCTGAGTCCGAATAACTCCTTCCACGCTTTTACAAATTTTAATTACACTATCTGATTGATAAAGAAGGCCACCCTTGTCTTTAACGATGATAAATTTGTGCTGATTATTTGGTGATGGTGATAGTAATGCCCCCACGCATGTGTCACAGTTCAGTTTTATTTCAACAGCAAAAGTTATCGATATCGATAAGTTCATTATGTTGCTCATCCCCACCATGGTTCAGGCCTTGTCGTGGCGGTGGGGCTCAGTAACCTAGGGTGAGCGGTGCACCTTGGGCGAAGCTAATTGGGCCGAGGGGGCTCTTTGTACCCCTCTTATAAGAGGGGACAGAAGAGCAGGGGGCAAGGGGTGAAGATGGGAACCTCACCCCATTGTACTGTCCCGACGTTGGAAGGGGTTGTTCTGTGGTGCGGGACAACCCCTCTGTGGAGGTGGCGTCGGTCCCTTGCGGGACTGACTAGCCGTCGAGGTGCCGTGTTCGTTTTCTAGATCCGGGGCACCTCACCAAGGGCGGCATTGGTGGCACTCGCCGGGTTTCAGTGGGTAGAGCTGCGTCCATTTACTAGCTGTCGGGCGCAGTGAGTCCCACATACCCGCGTGGGGAGACCCACTCCCCCGCGGGATGCCTCAGAGCATTTCCCGGCGTTAAAGAAAAATGTATGATGAGTGTAAGTAGATGCACGGGTCATGGACATGCATATGGTACCTATATACATCACTTAAATTAATTTCCGTTTCTAGTACATGTAACAGTTTGGCTGTACATCTAACTAAAACAATACTAATTTTATACTTTCAGATAATTCGATTGGGTTTATTTTTGATTGGGTGTTTTAAATAAGAGTCCATCGTGCAGTATTAACTTTATTAGCACACACCTCACTAAAATATTTTATTCAATAATATCGTGTACGATAGGTCCATTAAACATTTCCAGTGATTTTTTGAGAATATTAACACATTTGTCTATTCTCCAAATAGTAAATTTCACATGCGCTTGTGTTATTAAAATTTTCCAGTATTTTGCTGTCCAAATGGCGATTTATAATAGCGGCGCACATCAGATCTTGAGTTGCAAAATAAAGTGGTGCTTGGAGCTGATAAGAAATTATTTTCTGGTACGAATAATTCTGAAGAGATAAATTCATGCTTGCGTGATACTGTGGCCGTAGGGATATCAGTTGAGACTGTAGTATTTTAGGTTCAAAATATGCTTGTATATATTTGCGAACTAGCGATACTCTTGTATAAACTGTTTCAAGGATTTTCTTCACGTATTGCATGGTATGAGGTATGTTCCCTCGTAAGCTGCGCTCACAGGCCTCGACTTTCTCATGCCACTCCAAGTTTCTACACAAATTATCTAATATATTTGGGTCTTCTTTGGTTAGGAGCGAATACACGTGTTTTATTACCGCCATCTGTAGCTGCTCATTTGTTTCATAAATGCTTAGATTATGTTCGAAGTTTGCTAGAATTTCCGGCGGCGACCCACCAAGACAAAAAACTGTTCCCGTCAAACCTGTACATAATGAGAATAATTAACGAATAAAACATTAATATCAATTAAATACATTTTTGTCTATCCGTGTGACTTAATATTATCATGTATTAGAAGGAAATTTTTCATCACACACAATATTATCACATCACATTCAACAGAATAATACTAACTACCGTATTCGAGACTATCTTTCTTCGCATACAAACACATTTTTTTTATAGAAGTGGGGGCAAAACGACATCCACAGACACCTGCTACACCAGAGGATTAGCAGGTGCATTGTTGGCATTTCAGATATGAGTATGCTCTTTTCTTGAAGGTCCCTTAGTCGTATCGTTTCGGAAACACCATAGGTGGCAAATCATTCCTACCCAACCAGCAATTTTTTCTCAGAATGCGCCCCTTATAAGAGTGATAGACTTAAAGCGCTCTTATAATTGTTTTGAAACGTCATTACTCATAAATTAGTCTTAGACAAGCTTGTACCTACTTGGTCTTATTATCTAGACTAATATAATATGCATATAAGAGTATTTTATAATTCTCATATAAGCCTCGCTCTTACAACAACATTTACGATTTCTTGCGGCCTCATCTTCTAAGCTTATTTGATTTTATACTACACTAGCTAAATGCTATTCTAAGAGTGTCAGATTAATAAGAGCACACCATGAGATCACTGCAAGTACGTTCTTTCCGATCTTATTTAATACTATAATAAGATCGACAGCACTGATTTAGTAAGATATTAGAGTGAAATAAGATCGACATTCAACCCGACGCCAGGAGGCCGTGTGGTCGCAGACTGCACGGTTGGCGGGGGGCAACCCCCCACTTTTATAAACCAAAAGTGAGCCAAATGGGCTCACACTAATCCGATATAGCATTAGGGCCTTCGGGCCGATAGCATAGATATCCGAAAAAAAAAAGATCGACATGCGTACAATATAAAAGACAAATACAATATAAGGCGTTTTGATCTTAAATTGATTTTGGGAACACAATAAAATTGTAAGAGCAAGATTTGTCATTGCCAAATTTTTTATAAGTGAAAATCAGTGTGCTTTTAAATTGTAAAAAATAGTCATTGATTACAAGAACTGGAAAAACATACGAAAACTGGCGGCTTTTGGATAAAAAATCAGAAGAAGTATAAAGAAATAATAGATAAATCAAATGAAGCCAGTACAAGATGGTGACGAGAAAAATACTAGTGAGGGTTCTGCAGGTTCTGTGGGTTCTGCTTGCATACAAGACGTCAAGTTTGAAGACAGTGATTCAGTCTGTGAATTAAATGATAATAGTGAAAATGAATTTTCGACCGAAGACGAAACCAATCATGGGAACCCTGATGATTCAACATGGCCTTTAGTAGGTATTCAGAATGTTGATATAAGAGTAAACGATCTTACAGTAATCTATTAGTGCGCTTGAAAAATGCAGCTATAACAATGGCGACACTTTGAATACAAATAAAGAAATCAAATAATTAAAAGAGAATACGAAACACCATATTTGATTAAGCGCATCAATTTTGAAGCGTAAAACCAGGTCTACTTCACAGTAAATAATTATTCCCATTTGATTACTTAATATGAAACATAAACTTACACCAGAATATAATTAGTTACTAAATAAAATTCGTTTGCCTACTTAAAAATTGTTTTTATTAATATATTTTCACGCTGACAAAAGAACTCACAACAGAATATATGAAATACTGTATGATCTTACGAAAAATGAAAATAAGATTTTTTAGACTCACAAGCTTTAGACCAATATTATAATCCTATGTAGGCTTATAAGTTACTTACGTAAAAGCAATCTTAGCCTTAGGCGGCTTAAAATAGTTTTGGTAAAATTACTGTAAGTGCGAATCGCATTCAATTAGACCGATGTTAGAACGATGTAAAATAGGTATATACGAAAAAATAAAATATACGTTTATTATTTGTGCCCGAATGCAGGCTTTTACGATGATATAGAATCACTGTAAGAGCGAAAAAATTCAAGTCTTGAGAGTTTTATAAGCCTGTTTTTGCTGGTTGGGTAGGTATATATATATTTTTTTAATTTTTATTCAGTGTCAGAAGGATTTTGTTATTTTGTATCAATCTGCTAGGTAGGTACTATAATTATAATTTTCTCACCTCTTTCCTCTAAAATTGCCGCCATTTCAAGAGCCACACACACACCGCTTTCGTAACCTAGCAGATAAAACTTGTTTTTGATTTCTGCTTTTTGTGTCAAGATCTTAACGTATCTCATCGCAAGCTCAGCTATAGTCTCATCTGACTGGTCCAGCCCCGGCTGCAGCACTAGCGCTGGAATCTTTAGCCTCTCGCATATTTCGCGGAAGCGGGAGTGATGACCTTCGATCCCCGGGACAATAAAAAGATGTGTCTTGTTTGAATCAATATCGTCATCACGCTGAAAATTGAGTTTTTTAAATCTATTACAATCTACGCCGTGAACATTGCACGGTGGAACTTTAAATGCGTAAAATGTTGTTTCTTTTAATAAGTTGTAACGGAATGGTACCCGAGAGAAAGTAAAACGAGCAAAGGCAGACAACCTAAACGATGGGATATTATAATTAGTTAATTGTTGAAATTAGTTTAAAATATTGTTAAATTTACAGCTATATATAAAGGCTTATTTTATTTAAACTATACAATAAATATATTTAAGATTTTTATTATAATATATTACACATATTTAATATACATACATCCAAGACCCAGGAACACAGAAAATATTTTTTGTTCCCTAGCGGGATTCGAACCCGCAACCTCCAGCTTGAGCGCCAATGCGCTTACTGCTGAATCGAATCAAATCCAATAAAAAAAAAAATCAAAATAGTACTAATACAGTATCTTTTTGAACGTCAATTGATTGCACCGGTTCCAAGGTAAGCCCACTGAGAAGAACCAGTGAAAAAAACTCAGTGGAACTAATCTTTTAAAATAATATACATCTATAACAATTTTAACATCTTATCCTGAAATGCCTGGGAGGAACGCTTTATTCCCAGGGTGTGGTATCTTCCATGAAATATTTTACTTTATAATATCCTTTACCACACAAACGCTCTTTCGCAACTTTTTTGAATTTTTTATGGATAGCTTTTGAACGTTTTCTGGGATCCTATTGTAAAAGCCAGTTGCCTTTAAAGGAATTGCTTACTTTTGAAAGTCTAATCACTGGTACATCTAACCTGTATCAATTACATGTACCCCTACTATGAATATCATTTTTCTTACAAAATTCATTTATGTTTTTCCGGACATACAGTAAATTTTCTAAGATTTATTGAGAGGCGACAGTCAGAATTCTTATTTCTTTAAATTTTTCTCTCAAAGATGAATTGGGGGGCAAATTGTAAATTGCACGAATAGCCCGCTTCTGCAGCACAAAAATGTTGTTTATATCGGCAGCATTTCCCCATAAAATTATGCCATAAGACATAATGCTATGAAAGTAGCTAAAATATACTATTCGCGCTGTATCTTCATTAGTAAACTGTCTTATTTTTCTCACTGCATATGCTGCTGAACTGAGTCTATTCGCCAATTTAGCTATGTTGGAGTGCACCAATTCCAAGTTTTCACCGTCTAAGAGTACATCGGTTTGCAGTTGCCTAACATTTGGCAAGGAAAATTTGATACATTTAGTTTTTATACTATTTAAAAGCAAGTTATTAACGCTAAACCAATGTACCATCCTCGAAAGTGTGTTGTTTACCTCGTCATAATTAGTTTCTTGTCGTTTGATTTAAAAAATAAGTGAAGTATCATCAGCAAACAACACTACCTCTTGATTACCTTTAACTAGGTAAGGTAAATTTTAATATAAACTATAAAAAGAAATGGACCTAGAATGGACCCCTGTGGGACCCCCATCTCTGTTTTAGTCCCGAATGATCTTTTACCATTTATTTCGACCTTTTGTGTCTTGTTGTTAAGATAGGAATTCAAAAAATCTGGTGCCGTACCGTCTATCCCATAGTGGCGTAATTTCCTGATCAAGGTCTCATGCTGTACACAATCAAACGCCTTGGATAAGTCAGAAAACTCCCAAAGCATCACGTGATTCCTCCCAGGCCTCATAAATGTCAATTAAGTTAACGCCAGCGTCTGTTGTAGAGAGACCCTTTCTAAATCCGAATTATTTTTTGTGTAGTAACATATTCGTTTCAAAGTAATATAGTAACTGATTTAACATATTTTTTTTAAAAATTTTACTAATTGAGGGGAGTATTGATATTGGACAAAAGTTTATAACATCTGATGTACTGACAGATTTAAAAAGAGGCAAGATCATTAAGTCAGGAAAAACGCCACTATCAATACATTTATAAAAAAATATTGCTAGATGGGGTGCAATTACATCAACTATGAGCTTAGTGACTTTTACAGATATTCCCCATAAATCTGTGGTATTTTTATTGAATGTTTTTCAATACACTTTGACATACTGCTAAATGATTGATTTTGATTGTATGTCCGTTCTTGGTGAAGGTAATATAATTTGCGTCTACTATTGTGGATTCCTGCTGTTGCCCAATCATTAAAGCCCTTTTTATTTAGGGAACTGACTGTTTTAGATGTAAAAATGGCTTTAAAATGTGTATTAATTCATTTAAACAATTCACCAAAAGCTAAATGTGGACTTCTGTGATCTTTCAAATATGTAATATTGGCCATTATACTACTCCTAAATTTCTCAATACGTCTTACATTCAAAGGAACAAACACATTATTATTCTTACAATTTTTACTATAATATATATATTATATATTACTATAAACTTTTAAGGAATTCAGCTAATTGACCACAGTGATCAGAATTCAACTTGTTGATAATTTCTTTGTGTGCAGGAGTTAATTTACTAAAAATATTATTAATACATGTAGCTGTAGAACTACAAATTCTTGTTGGCTCTGAAAATAGATTAGTCAGATTATATTATTTTAACAATGAAATGAATCTAACCGTGCTGGAATTATTTTCTAGTAAATTAATATTAAAGTCACCACAAATTAGTATGGGCTTGTTAGATTCACATATTTTAATTAAAATTCTTCCATAATTTTCTCAAAAGAATCATAATATAATCCATTTGGAGGTCTGTATACACTTACAATAATAAGGCGCTCCATCTCTATACAGGCTATTTCAGTAGTACGCTCAGCAAAAAGGCCCACATTATCCTTACGTTCCTTCAATTTTATTTCATTTTTAATAATTATTAGTGAGCCGCCTCTTATGAGTTTTTCCCTACTGAATGAACTTGCCACCTGGTGCTCACTAAAGCTGAACATAATTTCATTTTTTTGACCAATGTTCGGTAATACACAGTATGTCTATATTGTAGTTTTTTAATCACAATTCAATTACTAAATCTTTGCCAAACATTCCTTGTAGATTTTGATGCACCATTTTTTTTTATCGCAGGGAAATGCTTTTTACGCATGTAGCCAGGATCTGGGGTAGATCCTGACCCTATGTAGGACTCGCACCTGGGAGTGCCCTACCCGTAAACTGCGAGCGCCAAGTTTTGATGCACCAGGTTAAATGAGTACATTTTTTTATTTAATTTCTTTACATTAATTTGTTCAATATTTTCATTTAATATATATTAGAGATTTCCTCTATTGTTGAGCCACACTTTCGTTTTTTTTTTCAATTCGTTGACAATTTTTGAGTTTATATTCTTAAACCATCTCAATTCCATCAATACTAAAAATCAATTCACAATGGAGTTGGAGGCAAATAATGATTTAGCTTTCTTTAGTTATCCGTAATCCCAATAACACCTTAAGCCACACAGTGTATAGGAAACATACCCATACGGATAGGTATTTAAACGGCGAATCACACCATCATCCAACACAGTTAGCTACCGTGGGTAAATCTTTGTTACAGATAGCACAAGGGATCTGTGACGAGCAACACCTGGGGACCGAACTTTAACATGTCAAGCAAGTACTGCGTGACAACAAGCTCCGGTACCGCGTCTCCGTCACAGTGAACGTGTGAAACCAGCCACCGTCGAGCGAGTACCTGCTGTGCTACCGTATATGAAAGGCGTCACTGACAAGATTGGCTTCATCCTAAAGCGAGCTTCTATAAAAAGTTATTTCAAGCCGCCAAAAAAGATAAGTCAATTTTTACCATCTGTCTAGTGTCATATACCCTTACAAGATTACAATTTAAAACTATTACAATTTAAAACTTTACCAGTAGCTCTCACACTAGGATAGGCTGTATTGTGAGGGCTATTACGATTACAAAACATATTTAACCTCGGTGTGACTGAACTTTAAAGTATTGTTATTTGAAGACATATAATATAACTGCAAAATAAGAAATATTTATTATATTGGGTAAAGTGAGAATAAACATAATATAAGTACATATACTAAATAAATTATATACATATACATATATATGCATAAGATAATATAAAGAAATTAATATAGTGACACCAGTAACTTTTCTGTATTTTCATAATCTAGGGATTTGAGGAAGTTTGTGACGATAATTTTGGATTTAGACGTTGTGCACTTTTTAATCTCAGTGGCGGAGCAGATTTTATTGTATAAATAAATGCCGGCAAAGGGGTTTAAGCATTTGGCGAAGGTTGAGTTTACAGCGACATTAGGTATTCTGAAAATGCGCCTCCTTAAACAATTTTTATAATCCGGTGAGTTAATGACACGTTTGGGTACAGTAATTGTGTTTTTAAGAATGTAAAGTTGTCGCACCGTCAGAATACCAATGTCTCTGTAAAGCTCAACTGTAGGGAATCTAAACGGTTTACGGTACATTGTTTTTAAGACCGCTCGTTGTGCTCTCTCAACACTGATGAGATTGGTTTTAGCGATACCTCCCCAAGATCCGATACAGTATGTTATTAGTGATTGACACAATGCCAGATATACAGCCTTAATCAGTTGAGTGTCTGCTGATCGACGTAATTGTCTCATAATATAAATGAGTTTACGAATCCTGTCCGACAGTTGAGCTACGTGTTCCTTGAAGCGCAGTCTTTGATCAATCAGTACACCCAAATACTTTACAATTTCTACTCTTTTTATGTGTTCTCCTGTTGAAGTGAGATCTATTTTATCAAGTATACTTGGAGAGCCAGCAGCAGATTTATGAAAACAAATATATTTGGTTTTGGTCGTGTTTAAAGTTAACAAATTATGTTCAAGCCTAGTTTATGCGACACATTTCTTGCTCTTCAACGGACTCCGTCTCTTCCCAATTACTACCATGAAAAATAATAGCCGTGTCATCTGCGTAACAGATAACATCGGCGTTCTTGAGAGGAAGTTCGTGAATATCGTCCATGTACAATATGAATAGGGTAGGCCCCAGTGTACTACCCTGGGGTATTCCAATATTGACGTTTCTTATAGATATATATATATATCTATATATATCTATATATATCTATTTTAACTGAGATCGCTCCTTAAGGTAACTCTCGAACCAATTTAGTGCGAGGCCGTTAATACCCTTATTAGCAAGCTTTTCTAGCAGTATCGGGATAGAGACTGTATCAAAAGCCTTAGCAAGGTCTAAAAATACACCAACACTAGCTCTATTTCTATCAAGATGTGTAACCACTGTTGATGTCAACTGCTCAACAGCATCCGCTGTGCTTTTATAGGGCCTAAAACCTAACTGACGAGAAGATATAATATCATTACTCTCAATTACTTAACTAACCGTTTGTTAACTATCTTTTCGAGATGCAGGAGTATACAAGCTTGATTGTGATTGCGGTTTCTCTTATATAGGCCAAACCAAAAGATCAATTAAAACTCGCGTTAAAGAACATATAGCTGACTTAAAATACCGTCGCTATACTAAGTCTGCAATCTATGAACATAGTCTAGACAAAGCCCGCCATGATATTAGATTTGATAAACCGCAGATGCTCGCAAAAGAACACCGATTCCAACCAAGGATAATCCGTGAGGCTATTGAAATTAAAAAACATCCTAATTTCAATAGAGAAGATGGCTGGCTCTTACCACTTGCTTGGGATCCCATTATTAATATTATCAAATCAAAATCCAAGCTTAATATATCACAGATTAAAGATACAGTTAGCACTTTCTGCGTAGATAGGACTAACCAAAATATTGATGTATCATAGGGTAGTTTTGAATAACTTTGTAACATTAGGACGTATGACACCTCAGTCCTCCCGTGACCATGGTTGCTGTAAAGTATCCGAAACGTCGGGCTTGTAAAAATCTTAATAAACCGCGATCCTATCTTAATAAATCCGTAAAAAATGTTTTTTTACCCGCGACGGAACGGAGACTGTATATGCGTTTGGGGTGAGAGACAGTTTGTGTGTGTAAACCTATTTTGCCGCTTATCTCCAAGAATACTTTTCCGATTTTGATGCGGTTTTCAGAGATGGGTTCGGATTAGATTGGTGCATATTATTAGATATATATTAAGTTGATAACTCACTAGAGGGCACTGCAGTAAACGTTTTTTGTACAATCCAATGTTGCCATTTTTCTCCAAAACTACTATTTTAATTTTGATACGAATTGCAATGATGGGTTTGGGTTTGATTGGTGCATGTTCTTAGATAGGTGTTACAATTACAACCCACCAGGGGGCGCTGCAGTAAACATTTGTTTTGATGCGGTTTTAATTCAGTGATGGGTTCTGGTTTGATCGGTGCATTTTCTTGTATTATGTGTTACGACGAAAACTCACCAGAGGGCGCTGAAGTAAATGTTTGTTTGTGGAAAACCAAAACTACTAGTCCGCTTTAGATGCTATTTTCGGTGATAGGTTCGGGTTTAATTGTGGTACGTGTTCTTAAATGTGTTACGGTGACGACTCACCAGGGGCGCTGCAGTAAACATTTATTTGTACAAACTAATGCTGCAATTTTTCTCCAAAAGTACTAGTGTGATTTTGATGTGGTTTTCAATTATGGGTTTGGATTAAATTGGTGCTTGTTATCAGATAGGTGTTACAATTACGACTTACCAGGGAGCGCTGCAGTAAATATTTGTTTTGATGCGGTTTTCATTTAGTGGTGGGTTCTGGTTTGATTGGTGGATATTCATATATTTTTTATGATGATGAAAATTCACCAGTAGGGCTAGCATGCGAGCACGACAAAATTGTGTCTACGCCTTTTCTCGTATTATTTCATATAAGTAATACGAGGTAAGGGTTACATACAATTATGTCGTGCGCGAATGCTAGCCCTACAGGGGGCGCTGCAGAAAACATAATATTTTGTATGTGCCACTACTACCGAGTCCGTTTTGGATGTGGTTTCCGGTTATAGGTTCGGTTTAAATTGTGTTGCATGTTCTTTAAAATGTGTTACGGTGACACCTCACTAGGGGGCTCTGCAGTAAACATTGTTTGTAAAAAACCAAAACTACTGGTCCGATTTGAATGCGGCTTTTAATAACGGTTGTAAATTTGTGGTTGATTAGTGAAGATTTATAAATAGGTGTTACGGTATCAACTCACTAGGTGACGCTACAGAAATATCTAGTCCGATTTTCATGCGGTATTCATTATAGGGTTTGTGGTTGATCAGTAAAGGTTCTTAAACAGATGATACGGTGGTAAATCACTTGAAAGCGCTGCAGTCATTAATATATTTAATTTTAGCTTCTACATATTTAATATTTATTAGTTTTATAGAGTAATAAAATATCTCTATAAAAAGTTTGAAATAAAAAGCAAAATTAAAAATTTTGAAAAAAACCCACGACGGTTAAAACACAATTGAAAATGATAAAATAATTAAAAAACCCCGACATTTAAACAACAGAGTATCAGTTTTCATAGCACTTCCCTACGCACCTATTTGGTTCTCGAAGACGTAGATGTGGCAATAACATATTATTCAAGTCCCTATGAACTTAATATAAAACCCAATATAATCTGTCGGGGGCTGCCATCACTATATAATAAAGCAAAATTACACATAAAAAACCCACGATGGTTAAAATGCAGGTAATTGAAAAAGAATAAAATAATTTTAAAAAAATCCTCGATTTAAAGAATTTATAATAATAATAATAATAATAATAATATCTATGGACTGGTCTGGTAATGAATCTGGTCCCGTGGTAAGTTCTCGAAGAACTTGTGCTACGGGTACCAGACAACGGAAATATATTTAATACTTTTATACTATACATATATTTAAGATTTTTATTATATAATACATATATTTAATACACATCCATGACCCAGGAACACAGAAACTATTTTTGTTCCCTGGCGGGATTCGAACCCGCAACCTCCGGCTTGAACGCCAACGCGCTTACCACTGAGCCACAGAGGTCGTCACTTTTATGCAACTAGAGATTCCTATTTCTCTCCAAAACTACCAGTCAAAATTTGATGCGGTTTCATCACTGTTTTAAATTTGAAGAAATATAAGTATAGCAATAAAATATCTCCAAATTATTCACGTTACTATAAAACTACAAATCTAGTCCATTCAATGGCAGCCCCCGACGGATCATATTGGGTTTTATATTAAGTTCATAGGGACTTGAATAATATGTTATTGCCACATCTACGTCTTCGAGAACCAAATAGGTGCGTAGGGAAGTTCTATGAAAACTGATACTCTGTTGTTTAAATGTCGGGGTTTTTTAATTATTTTAACATTTTTCAATTGTGTTTTAACCGTCGTGGGTTTTTTTCAAAATTTTTAATTATAATAAAAATATTCAATTAAAGAACACTGACATTAGTAACCTATTATATTATATATGTTATATATAATATATTATATTGACAACCTCTGTGGCTCAATGGTAAGCGCGCTGGCGCTCAACCCGGAGGTTGTGGGTTCGAATTCCGCCAAGGAACAATAATTTTTTCTGTGTTCTTGGGTGTATCTTTATATATATATTTCTTGTGTGCGTGTGTATGTCACTGAACTCCTCCTAGGCGGGTGGACCGATTTTGATGAAATTTTTTGTGTGAGTTCAAGGGGATTCGAGGATGGTTTAGATTCACAAAAAAATATTTTGTACAGGACAACGTCTGTCGGTGCCACTAGTTATATAGTAAAAATCTTAAATATATGTATAGTATAAAAGTATTAAATATATTTCCGTTGTCTGGCACCCGTAACACAAGTTCTTCGAGAACTTACCACGGGACCAGATTGACGTGGTGTAATAGCGTTCATAGATATTATTATTATATTGTTGCATACGTACTATTATCTTGTTATTTAAAGTCGGTAGATATACAACATCTGTCGTAGAAATAAGCTCATTCGTATCTGAATCCCGGAAATAAGAACTTATACCCTGACTCGCACCATAATCGTAATCCATACATTTTTTTTCTAATTCGTTAATTCTGAAAAATAAAAATGGAAATTAAAATCATACTAATCCATTCAAAACGAGAGTAAACAAAGAACAAAAGTACTATCATATTGAGAACCATTTTTATGATTTAATAATCAATATTTATTTAAAACAAAGTCGTATTAGTTACATCATTTATAACTCAAGAACAGTTACACAAATTTTATGATTTTTTTGTTTTCAGATTTGTATTCATCCGGAATCGGATAATATTGCAAAATCCATGTTGCATTGCACCCAAATTGGGCCGGCACGACCGCTATCCATCAATAGACCCGAATGCATGGCGCATACGGGTATCGTCTTGATTGGTCTTGACTCTCTAGAGAATTCCAGAATGTTCGCGGGGTATGAGGGGACGTAGGGGTCGCAGGACTCGTGTTAAGGGCCTGTAGACAAAGTGACATCGCTTTGTAGCCGAAATTCGTTATCGTCTTTGAGATAACGATAATAATTTTCTAGCCAATGATCAATCAAAGATCGTGACAGTGCAACGACAACAACTGTCAAGTGTCAACAAAGTTCGACAAGAATTGTCAAATCGGACCAAAAAATTAAAAGTAATATCTATGTAAATATACCTCATACACACTATAACTCATAAAACTAGTGAAAATGTTGCCCCCCATGGCCCACGCCCACGGATAACGAATCAATATCAATAATAAAATAACATAAGTTTGACATAAGTGTTCGATAACCAATTGACAGTATATGATTTTGTTACGAATTTTAACATTGTCTACCAACTTGCGATAACGATAACGAGTGACATAATTGACGACGGCTTATGTCAATCATATACATTTTATTCTTTTCGAACTTCGTTATCGTTTTTTTAATGTTACTTTGTCTAAGGCCTCTGATTTCTGACCTCGGCTCGCTCGGCTAACGAGTTCTTTTAAAAGGTTCACCGTTTATGGCCTGTCCTTGGTGTCTTCGGAGTCGGCTGAAGAAGGCAGAAGGCCGAAGTGTTCATGTGGGAGTCACACGTGGCCCATCAGGGAGCGGACGAGGATCCCTTTTCTTCCGCCTTTTCTCTCTTTGGTGAAACGCCATTCTCTTTCCCGTAAAGAGCCTTCCCCGGGCAGTTGAGTGGACCTCAGGCGTGCGGGTGCAGGTGACCAGTCTCGAGCAAGAACACCGGACCGAGAAGAGGGACGCTGGAGATAAGTGCCCCCTTATCTACCTCCCACAGGATACTAGAACTATAGCCGAACTCACGACCTGTCTTTAACTCTAAATTCTCTTTTCCAAATTTAACGAACCATATTTTAATAGTCAGATTTTTATTATTTAAAAATATTAAATTGAATAAACTTTTATGTAGTGTACAATTGCTTTATTTAAATCTCTATCTAGATACAACGTTACAAAGTGACAGCTATGCTGTTGCGTTTTGAGCGGTTTGTGAGTTTCCACTGGGAGGATAGGGAAAAGGAGGGCAAAGCATCTGCATAACTTTTGATTTGCGGATATCTATAGGCAACGGTGGTCACTATAAGGCTCCTAGTACTTGGTTGCCTCCTTATGACATAAAAAATCAAAAAATTTTGTTATTATTTTCAAAACAATGTGTTACTTACGATTTTATTGAAAGCATTTTTATATCTTCCAACTTCAAACATACGTCATATACATTGCGAAGGTACACTTGAATCGCTGCTAGCTGGGTATAGTCACCAATCCAGTCAACCAATTTGATATCCTGTGACTTTTCTGGTACAGTTTCTTTTTTTAGACCTGAAAGCAATATTTGGGAAAAAATCAAAAAAAGAATGCTTTCATAGTTTTTTCGTAAATTACACTTTCAGCCATAAATAAATATTAAAGAATCCCAAGTTTGTTAACGGTTTTGTAGGTACAACTTAAAGTTGTGAGAAGATTTCTGGAAAAGTTTCAACTTACTAACTTTAATATTTTAGCTGAGTATCTACATTTTATCTAGACAATTAAGTGATCGAATAATTACGTAGGTTAGGGCATTCGTAACTATAACAAATATAATACTAATTAACTTCATATTAAGTTGATAAATTTTAAAAAGAGATTGATTTATATAGAAATGGACGAAGAAAAAGCTATCAAGAGAATCACCTGCAACTTTCAACAGCTGTTCCAACAGCGATACCTTAGGTAAAGGATTGATTTGTACTATTATCGTAGACTGTTGTAAACATAAAGATCCCTCCAAGACATCCATTGCATTATTAATTGCCAAAGCGTTGCTATTATTTGACAAATCCGTATTTTGCATCTAAAATTCGGAAAAAAAACCTTTGAAGAATTTTAAAACAAAAAATCCATCTTAATGAATTTGATTGTTAATAGATTGAGATTTTTGTAGCTAAACCGAAGCAAATATATACTTTAAATTTAGCTGTATGCCTATGATGTATAGAAGATGTTTGTGTATAATAAAGTGTCAATATAAAGGTTCAAATAATGGTGTCGCTACAACAGCCAGAGGGAAAAGATCTCATAAATTTATGAATACACATTTAATTGGTTTAAAACTGCTAGGTTCATTCTAAAACCTTGTTGATACCAGCGCTATTGTAGATGGTTTTATTTACAGCTAAAGATGGACCCTTTTCCTACTACTATTTTTCTACTATATGAAATGTATTTACTGCATGCAGTGTTCTTTTTTTGCCTGTAAAGACTCAAATGTTGCTATGTACATGTGCAGTGTATATACATGGTCACATTAATAATTATATTGACATCATATACGTGGGTAACACTGAAAATGTTTAGAACTGGCCAGTTAGAAACATTGAAAATGAAATCTTTTTTTGAATTTCAATTTTAGAACTCTTTGGTAACCTAATGTAGTATATTGCATTCATTTGTCATTTGTTTTTGTGAATTGGCGGTAAATCTAAAACTCTTGTTACAAGTGAAAATGAACATATCGCGAGAAAATTTTCGGTTAATGATTTATTATGACTTTCGTTGTGGGCTTACTCAACAACACTGCCGTCCTAATTAAAAAGGGCATAACTAACATTTTGTAAATATTGAGAAAATAGAGATTAAAATATTTTTTTGTTTTTGTTGAAAAAAACATCCCTAAACAATGTTTTCCGAAATTCTGCGAATGGCAATACTTGCATTTATATAGTACATATACGACCATAGCAATTTTTTTTATTATTTTTAATCCATATTATTGATAACTAGCTTAATTCTTTTCATCCTAACATAAAAAATAAGTAAAAAACAATAATGTTACGTATAAAAGGCACATGCAAAGAAATGTGCCTTTTGAATGTAAAAATTTGAGGAAAAATTTATAATGTTACAATAAAAGAGCACTTTTATTCAATTGTGCCTTTTCACTGTATTATTATTAGTATATATTTACACAGTAAAATATTAGAAGTTCCTTCTCTGTGAATAAAATAACGTAATTACGAGAAAATCAAACGTTTATTTCAAAAAGTTTATAGAAATAAAATCATATCTTTAAAGAAAGGAAACATCAATTATGAATAGCAATAATAATGTACTAAATAATTAACATTTTAATGAAAATCACAAATTTAAATTGAATTTTTATTACTGAAAATGCTTTTAGCACAAAATCTCTTCAAATAAAAATCAGGTAACAAAACTAGTAAGAAATATTTATCAAAATAAAGAAAATAAGTTTCCACTTAGAATAATTACTCAATAGAAGGTCAGTCTTCATACAAGCGCTCTGTCAATAATGAAGCACTAAATCGATTATATGGTGAAGTTTTCCCGAATTTTATAACAACTTTACATAACCATGTATACTCAAGCTATATTATTATTTATTATGTATAATTGTTATATTACAAGAATATTTATTTATATGAAACGAAGAAAATATAACGGTAATTAGTAAAATATACATTTTTATATTTATTTTTTATTGGCTTGAAACAGTAGTAATGTAAAGTTGTTACGAGGGCGGCACTGAAAATTTCGGGAATCAAGGAAGTGACACAACATTACTATATTAAAATGTATTTATTGCTTTTTGAAGTATTCTCCGCGAAATTTGACACATTTTTCCATCCGATGGTACCAATCATTGAAGCAACTATTCCATTCGGAAGTTGGGGTCTCCAAAATGGCCGTTTTGTAGGCGTCCACAGCTTCTTCAGGCGATGAAAATCTCTGACCGCGCAATTTATTCATTATTTTAGGGAAAGTATAGAAATCATTAGGTTGGGGCTGTACGGCGGATGGTCTAATAATTCTATGTTTTCTTGCTCTAAAAACTCTTTTGTTCTGTGCGCGGTGTGAGAACTCGCATTGTCGTGATGGAGGATGATGCGACGGTTGCAGTTCTCTTTACGGAGTTCAGAAACGACCTGTGGCAAACAAATGCTAGAATACCATTTTGCATTAACCGTTCTTTGTCCCTCAAGAGGGATAGTCGCAACATGGCCGGTTTTGGAGACAAACGTGGCCACCATTTTTTTTGCAACACTCCGTGAACGAACAATTTTTGTTGGCTTTAACTCATTTTCGAACACCCAAACTCGTGACTGGTTTTTTGTTTCGGGTTCGTACGCGTATATCCAGGATGCGTCACCTGATACGATGTTGTATACAGCATTTGAGGATCCTGCGTGGAATCTTTCGAGAGTTCAGACGCACCAAGTAACGCGAGCCGCTTTTTGCTCTTCACAGAGCAAATGCGGTATCCATCGGGAAAACAACTTTTTTACACCTAATTGTTCATGCAAGATTATTTGTATTTGACTCATGCCAATGTCTAAAGTTGCTTAAATTTCGCGGTATGTCACATGTCAATCTTCCTCAATCAACTTACGCACAGCATCAACGTTTTCTTGGGTGACTGCAGTTTTTGGACGACCTTGACGGTGATCATCACTGAGCTTGACACGTCCACGTTGAAATTCAGCAAATCAGCGATAAATTGTGGTTTTGGATGGGGTTCATCACCAAATGCAGAAATTATCCGGTCAACACACTGTTTTTGTGTTAAACCACTTCGAAAGTCATAATAAATCATCCCTCTAGAATTTTCTCGACTCAATTCCATTTTCTCAACGACTAAACAAGTTTGACAAGACCTTGTGACAAGACCGAGAATCTTTTTTTAAATAAATAAATGGTATTTGATTGTTAAAACCAATGAGTTTTCAATTAAAAAGATTTTAATATGACAGGAACAGTGGATATATTCCATTCCCGATACTTTTAGTGCAGCCTATGTCTACATATTACTATTTAAAATTGTAACTTGTAATATAAACGCGAAAGTTTGTATGTATGGACGTATGTAATATGTTTGTTACTGTTTCACTGTTTGTATTTGATATCGTTAAATCACACAAACACATTAATTCTAGAACGTGTCACATACCTACGTAAATATCAGTAGCAACTGTTTTAAATTTAATCAGTGGGGGAAAATAATCAGTAAAAATATTTTCACAATCGGGCAACACTGAGCATTGAAAAAAAAAATGTTTTTATTTAAACCTAATTAATTACAAGATACTACGAAATATTGAAAGATTTCCTGTGAAAAGTGATGTTATTACATTTATTTTGTATGATGTTGTGATGTATCAGATGTATTGTGATATAACCAATCAAAAATGTCAGGCACAACTGAAGTAATCGCACGCATACCTAGCCCCCCGAACTTCATCTCTCTTCATAGATGTTAAGTAATAAAGGCATAACCGCCAGTGTGCCTATTTTTATATAAAAATTTAAGGCGTAGGGTAAATAGTAAAGACACAATCGCCAGTTGTGTCTTTTCTTCTACGTTTCTTGCAAAGGTGTTGGTATCAAAACTTAGCACAATTGCCACATAAGCCCTTTATATTTGATTTACGCCAATTATGTCTTTTCAATTAAATATTTTTAAACAAAAATCGTGAAATAGAAGACATACATCACAATGTGACCTTTTTCTTTACAAAAACTTAAAAAATTGTGCAGTTGTGCCCTTTAAGCTTATGCTAACTCTGTTTATTTTGTTTCTAAAAATACACAAAAAATTAGGCAGATAGGCCTTTTTTCCTGATTCCGAATATGTATATAACTCAATTTCGTGAAAAATGTTAGTTGTGCCCTTTTTAATTAACACGGCAGAACAAAGCTATGATAGGCTGCGATTAGCATTTTTAATAAAGCCTCATCTCGTGCCACTATTTACAATTGGTTTAACGAGTTTAAGCGTGGACGTAGCAATCTCAGTGATGATCCGCGTGAGGGACGTCCTTTAACAGCGACTACTAAAGATAACATCAGTGCTGTGCGACGCATGATAGAGGAAGATAAGAGAGTGACCTATCAGCAGATACGGGCAAGCCTAGGCATTGGTATGAGTCAAGTTCAAAAAATATTACACGGACATTTAGGCGTCAGGAAGCTTTGTACCAGATGGATTCCCCATACTTTAACCGACGACCAGAAACGCCTCCGCATGGACTGGTGTCGCCAAATGTTAGATAAGTTCAACGGCGGTAACTCAAATGATGTATTTGACATCATCACAGGTGATGAAAGCTGGATATATTGCTACGAACCCGAAACCAAAAGACAATCAGCTCAGTGGGTGTTTCCTTTCGAGGATCAGCCAACTAAGGTAAAGAAAGGAAGAAGTCAAGGGAAAAAGATGATTGCCTCATTCTTTGGTCGGAAAGGTCAGTTCGCAGTTGTGCTAGAAGATGGAAGGACAGTTACTGCAGACTCTTATGTCAATCGCTGTTTGTCTATTGTCTTGGAAAAAATTCGACAGCAGCGCCCTCGAAGCAGGATCCTCCTTCACCACGACAATGCGCGCACTCCGCAAAACGGACTGTTGAATATTTGACTATGGCAGGTAATGACGAGATAATGAGTCATCCGCCTTACAGTCCTGAACTATCGCCCTGCGACTTTCATTTATTCCCAAGAACTAAAGATAAAATTCGAGGTATTCGCTTTACGAGCCCTGAAGATGCGGTGAAAGCGTACGAAAATGCCATAGAAGAGACTCCTAAGGAAGAATGGGCCCACTGCTTTTCTCAGTGGTTCCATCGAATGCGACGATGTGTAGAAAGAAACGGAGATTACTTCGAAAAACAATAAAAGTATTGGCAACTTTCTACATTAAGCCGTTTTTCATTTTCTAAACATTTTTAGTGTTACCTAGGTATTATAATATAAGAAAATATTCAGGAAAGAAAGTACTGGCCAACATTAGCAGGCAAATTATTAGTCAAAGTTAACAAGCTTACCATGTCTATCTCGGGCAATTGAATTTTAGTTATCATCTGAACATCCGGGCTGGGGACTGTTTCTAGAGTTTGTGCATTGCTTACGTTGTGAGTACTTACTATTGCAAAATGCCTAAAAATAGTAAAATATTCCAATATTTTATGATCAGTCATGTCTCAAAAGCTTTTCGGGATACTTTTATATTTCATGTTGATCGGTTAAGTAGTTTTCACGTGAAAGCGTAACAAAGAAACTTACTTTCACATTTATAATATTAGTATAGATATATTATATTGAATCCATTTCGTTGGATTCTTCCATTTGTATGATTGATCGATTTTGATTAAGTTATTAACGTGTAAATTGTGTGATTAACTCGTCACTTCGTTACATCTTCACTAGAAGGATGATCGATTGGAATATTTTGTTGGAAGTTGGAACCAATAGTATGACTATCAAAACGTAGCCTTTGGCGTTTTTTGTGTCATCCCAGTAATAATTATATTATAAATGTAAAAGTAAAATGTAAAATTATACATATTAAAAAAATATTGAAAAACATGTTTAAATTCAATAATTCTTAAAGCATTTATGTAAATCTGCCAATAGATGGCGTGGTACATATGTATAATTATTTAAAGTTTACATAAAACTGCCAATAGATGGCGTGGTACATTTATATGTAATTATTAAACGTTTCCGTAAATTTACCAATAGATGGCGTTGTTTAGTAATTGCATCGCGCTATTGGTGACATGATGTTATTCGATAAGGTTTCAAACTTTTATAATAAACACACACAGCAAAAAGTGTCGTGCCAACTTTTCGTCTTATTTTTTTCCGTCTAGCCCCCTTTCGCAAAGCGCGATAAGGAACTACGTTCCAAAAAAAATACTTTTGCATACATACGTCAATTGAACACACGAGCGCTGGATAATTTTGGTGAATTTTTCTGCCATATCGTCTATATTTATAGATTTATTTGAAACAATTAACACAACACTTTCAAGGCCGCCATTTTCTTTACAGGTTTCAATAGTATCTAACTGATTACTTTTCTCCCAAATGTTCTCAGTTACTAGTTTTATTTCAACGCCATCTTCTTGCCATAAACTGAGAACAATATGCAAAAATATTTTACATAGAGACACTAATAATAATAATAACAATATGTTGGGACAACTCACACACGGACACCTGATCCCAAACTAGGCAGAGCCTGTTCTTATGGCAACCAGATACATACATATTATAGATAAATAAGTAAATTTCGCTTATAAAAATATGGAATTAAGCTACTTGTTCCGTGACCAGGTATTTAAGAGAAGCTGTGCCTCTGTCATTGTCGTGGCGTCCTTGTATACTCTAATAAGTTCAAGCAGTCGCCTCCAAGTGATTTTTTGTCTTTACGCTTACTGCTGTCAAATTTTTCACTTATGACTTCAGCCCACCGCCGAATGCATCTGACCATTGATATAAAAAACCATCCATTACCATCTTATCTCGCTGCGCCCGAAAAGCTGGTAAGTGGACGCAGCTCTACCCACTAAAACCCGGCGAGTGACACCAATGCCGCCTTTGGTGAGGTGCCCTGGATCTAATGAGCAAACAGGGTATCTCGACGGCTAGTCAGTCCCCCAATGGACCGACGCCACCTCCACAAAGGGGTTACAACCAGGAGGGGTTGTTCTGTGGTGTGGGACTTCGCCCATGGTGCAGCGTCTCACCCTAGGCTGCTGAGCCCCACCGCCATATCAAGGCCTGAATCATGGTGGGGATCCATGACCATTTAATAAAGATTACTTATTATTTATTATTTAAGGGTGGGGACACCAGCGAGGCCAGACAGGTGATCAGTCCTCATTACCGGGATCATTTCACCCAATTCCCCAGGCTCGCCCTGGGATTAGATGCGGGGACGGGTTACCAATTGCCCCTCTGGTGTCACCCCCTCAAACCTACGTGTTGATCTACAAAAACTACTTAGCTGACTTATAGTTAGGTATGCTAAATCTTCCTTCTTCAGCTCCCATCTTGCGTATGCAAATGCTGGGCATGCCGTTATGAAGTGCAGACTACTTTCTTCTTTCTCTTTGTACTTAGGGCATAGAGGGTCCTCTGTTAGATTAATTATTGACAAGTGTCTGTTGAGTGGGCAGTGTACCGTCAATATTCCTACAACTGTTCTGATGTTGTTCCTATTGAGTTTAAGACACTTTTTAATCTTCTTGCCGTCAAGCGTCGAGATGAAGAATTTCGACTGTCTGCAGCTCTTCATGTCATTCCATCTCTGGTTTGTTTATTTGTTTATCCTCAAGGTTATAACATTTTTTATTATTCTGTGTCTGTCTGGCAGTCTCGGCTCAGCGCCTATGAACGTCTCATCGGCATTTTCTCTCGCCAATCTATCTGCTTCTTCATTGCCTGCATTTCCCTCATGTCCGGGTACCCAGGCAATTTCTAACTCAGTCTGGTCTGCTAGATCTTGCAGGGTGTTTTTGCATTATTTGACCAGTGCTGAGGTAGTCTCCCTCTTACTAAGGGCCTTCAGTGCCGCTTGACTGTCACTGTATATGAATGCCTTCTCAATCCTATATGCGCTAATGATGTTTTTTTGGTGATTACAGAATTTTTGGCACGTTCTCGTATTGCGAATATCTCCGCCTGGAATACGCTGGAGTATCTGCCTAGATTAAACGATGCTTTCATTTCAGTTAGATGGCTGATATATACGCCGGCCCCTGACAGCTTTGTCGATTCCTTCCTGGATCCATCTGTCTAGCAGACCATCGTTGTTTTGGGGTGGTCGATATCAATGTTCCAGTTATCTCTCGAGCCTATGCTTATCCTGTATTTCTTGTCGAAGATTCTCACCTTCTTTATCAAATCATTGTTTGATATAATCATAGATAGATTTTCTTCGTACTGTTTTGCTATCTCGGCGTGACCTTTGTCATAGTGCCCTCCCTTCCATAACTTGTTGCTCTTAAGTTTGAACCATTGTTCAGTCGCTTTCTTCTTGATCGTTAGATCAACTGGGTTGAGGCCGAGTATCATCTCTAGAGCCGCCGTTCGTGTTGTTTTCATGGCACTCGATATCATGATGCTGGCTTTCTCTGTACTTTTGTAAGTTCTTTCCTGTTCGTTCCTAATTGTAATAGTACGATGGCCTTGTAGATCCAATGAACAATAAAGATTAGTTACTTTCGTTTATAATTTCTTAAATCTTACTAAGCTTTGCTAGAAGTTGGATTTTATCTAACATACTTCGGGTTTTAAATTTATTAAGTAGGTACAGCTTTTAAATGTGTTTACATGATATATTTCACCTTGTTTGCACGTGTATACATTTGGAAGTGTTGCTCAGTAGTAAAACTAATTTCTTTGCTCCTTGTTTCACAAGTCTTTCTGCGAATTTTAATGTCAACATCTCATTATCTGATGAAATAAGTTGCCACGAAGACGGTGAACAAGAAATTCTGAAAAAAAAGTAAACAAGATATAAAACTATTACTGATTTCTTACAAAACTTACAAATCTAATATTATAAACAGTTATAAAGAAGAAAGTTTGTATCTATATAATATTATAATATTATGGATGTTTATTACTCTTTCACCCGAAAACTACTAAATGGATTTAAATGAAACTTTACAATAATATAGCTATAGATACAACAGAATAACCATAGGCTATATTTTTTAAAGATTATGTAAATTGTCCAACATGTCTGTGCAGACAAAGTCGCGGGCACCAGCTAGTGAATAATAAAGAGGCCTGCAAGTAAACATTTTTTAATTAATTTTACCCAATCAGGTATTCTATACAATCTACAGAATACCCCGGGGTAATCTGTAGAATAGCCACAAAGTTCAGGCAAAGTATGAAGTTATTCAAAAACATTTTTTTTTTTTTTGCTATGCACCTGTATATTTTTATGTTTGATAGAGCTGTTAATTTGTGTATTTAAAATGTATATTTCTTTTATATCTACCTGGGTAGGACGTGTGATCCTAGGTTTTGGAGGTCGAGGAGAACGCGTCCACGGTTGTGATGGGCAGACTGCAGCTTGAACGCTCGAGAAGCGTCCTGGGGTGCGAAGGTGACTCTTGTCAGCGGTCTTACGTACCCACGTGCTATGCCTTCACACATCAGCGTTTTTATGTACTGAAACATTACATTTATAAATTATATCTAAAGAATTACGATCACAGAATAAAAAATATTTTTAGGGATGATGTGCGCTTGTGCCACGCTCTGGTCTGCTTGTTCCTCCCGTGAAACAGCTTTGCTTGTTTCGGAGAGAAGGGGGAGAAGAGGCGAGGCAGTATAATTACTGGCACCTAACATCTTATGTCCGATAGATGAGTTGCCTGGGCTGATTCTAGGTCAACTTGTTTAAGTTCATGGGCGACGCTAAGCACTTACCACCACGTGGCTCGCCCGTTTCTCTGTCCAAGTATGATTTTATATAAAAAAACCGCTGTTTACGATATTGTTCTTCAGAGCTTCTGCAATGCAGCCGCATCAGCATTATATTATAGCATATTGCATATCGTTTTTTATCTGCTGTCTCTTGCACTAACCGTTGTCATTACCTGGCTATCGATTAAAGGATTTTTAACAGCGATAAATGTTGGCATCCATGAAATGCATATTTAAATCATGTTATACGATACGTATTCATATAATATTTTAGTATCACAGACGTAGACGTAAGAGGTAGTGTCATGCTGCTTTTCAGCCGAATTGGGCCGGCACGGCCGGGGTGGTACCTCTCGCTCACATAACACCAGCGTCAAGTGACAGCTATGTTGTCGGGTTTCGTGCAGTTTATGAGTTCCCGGTGGCCCATTGACGGGATAGGGATAAGGAGGGCAACAAAACTGCAAAATCTCTGGTTGTGCAGATGTGTATGGGCATCGGTAGTCTAAAGATTTGACTGCTCTTGCCCCCTTTGCTATAAAAAAAACTTACTTTCGCATTTGCTAAATATTCAGGTTGAAAAACTGATAAGAAATCTACTGGAACATACGCCCTTGGCGTCGTTAAATGATTCAAGCCAAATTTATAATCTTCACAGGTATGGATGAGTGTCGTGTCGAATAAGGTTCCATTTAACGCGAGACATCTAAAGGAGAACTGCAATAAAAAATATTTATCATATAACTATACATTGTGAACGATAATGGCCTAGTGGGTATGGGCTCGGCCTCTTGATTGAGAAGTCCGCGTTCGATCCTGACCCCCTTGTGATGCCTAGAAATAAGTTTTTCTAAATTTATACGTACACCTGAACATGGGACCGTCGCTTACTTACCGGTGAAAGAAACGTCGTGAGGAAACCTGCACTTCAGATGAGATAAGTCGTTGAAGGTGTGTGAAGTTCACCCACCCGCATTGCACAGTGTATTATGAGACCCATGTTTCGGACGTCTGTGTTTTATTACAAAAACTGACACAAATAATCATTTAAAACATTAGAGTAGAACTCCCATGTGTCAAATGTGCTCAGTTACAGAAATATACCATTTTTAAATTTGCAAAAAAATTATCCGTTTTTAATTAAATTTTAATTAAAGTAAAAAAAATGTACGCTTAAAAGTAACATCAATAGACATTAATGACATAAGCAGGTGAAAAGTAACTTATCTGCTTCACCTTTCAGAGCTTTCACGAATTTCGCTATTATTATTATTATATTATAGAATATGTATACACAAAATTTGTAACCAGGTATATGTTGTTATTATATCCCATTACCTAATTTTTTATACCTATAGGTGGTCTTGGCGTTCTTTAAGGGAGGCCTCTGTTCAGCATTGGACGGATAGGAGCTGATGATGATGATGATGATAATAGATTTAATTTAAAGGTTCCTTGAAATTTAATAAAAAAATATAAAGTTTTGCTCTTACATTTTTAAGTTCATCACTAACACATGATATTATGATATTACAACCATTTCCTTTTGTGATCGACAGTAAAGTGTCTACAAAACTCGGGTTACGAGAGCATAGAATATGTTCACCTGAAACAAAAGTTTATGAATCAAAGGAGGTGTTTTGTCTTTTTTTATTTTATTTTTCTTTAACGCCGGGAAATGCTCTGAGGCATCCCGTAGTGGAGTGGGTCTCCCTACGCGGGTATGTGGGACTCGCTGCGCCCGACAGCTGGTAAATGGAACCAGCTCTACCCACTAAAACCCGGCGAGTGCCACCAATGCCGCCTTTGGTGAGGTGCCCCGGATCTAGTAAACAAACAGGGCACCTCGACGGCTAGTCAGTCTCGCAAGGGACCGACGCCACCTCCACAGAGGGGTTGTCCCGCACCACAGAACAACCCCTCCCAACCTCCGGACAGTACAATGGGGTGAGGTTCCCATCCTCGCCCCTTGCCCCCTGCTCTTTTGTCCCCTCTTCTTATAAGAGGGGTACAAAGAGCCCCCTCGGCCCAATTCGCTTCATCCAAGGTGCAGCGGCTCACCCTAGGTTACTGAGCCACACCGCCACGACAAGGCTTGAACCTTGGTGGGGAGTTTTATGTCTAGATGTGGCAACGATTACTATAAAGAAAATTGACTACTGGTAGGTCATTGACCATGTTAAAAGTAACAATGGGTGAAAAATAATACCTTTGAGTTGAGGGAACAATTTGCACAAGAAGTGTTTTTTTGAGGTACTTCTTACAGTTGTAAATATTTCACAACCTTTTGCCAATGCTATAGCGATTACGGCTTGACCGAGAGCCCCAGCTCCCCCTTCCACGAGTATGGTATGATTTGCACTCAATTGTGTCTTTACAAACTGTAAAAATAATTTTCCGTTTAATTTCGGATCATTACAACTGATAATTTTAATATTTAATAATCTAATCTTAATTTAGAATATAATCTCATAAAAAGGAATAATGCACTAACTAGTATATAGAAGGCCATGGAATAAGCGAGAGGAACCGTAGCAGCATCTTCCAAGCTCCAATGCGCAGGTACCGGCCACAGAAGTTCGGAGTTTGTGTTTATTTTCGAAGTTATTGATTCAGTTTTTACAATTCCCATTACTCTGCATCCACTAATAAAAGAAAAAATACCGGTCAAGTGCTAGTCGAACTCTCGCACAAAGGGTTCCGTACCATTACATAATATACAATATTAGACACTTTAACAAAAAATAAGGTTTATCTTTATGGAATTAAATGTTTTTACATATTATACTATTTCAGTTGATTGTATGAAAGGTAAATTGCGGTTTACGATTTATGACGTATAAAAAAACTACTTACTAGATCTTGTTCAAACCAATTTTCGGTGGAAGTTTGCATGGTAATGTACATCATATATATTTTTTTTAATTTTATCATTATCAATTTTAGAATTATATATATAAAATATATATAATATATTTTAGAAGTTACAGGGGGGGGACACATACATTTTTCCACTTTGGAAGTGTCTCTCGCGCAAACTATTCAGTTTAGAATAAAATGGTATTAGAAACCTCAATATTATTTTTGAAGACCTATCCATAAATACCCCACACGGATGGGTTTGATAAAAAAAAATTAGTTTTAGTTCTAAGTATGGGGACCCCCAAAATTTTTTGTTTATTTTTACTTTTGTGTCAAAATCTTAATGCGGTTCACAGAATACATCTACTTACCAAGTTTCAACTGTATAGCTCTTATAGTTTCGGAAGGAAGTGGCTGTGACATACAGACGGACAGACAGACATACAGACAGACATGACGAATTTATAAGTGTTCCGTTTTTTTCCATTTAGCTACGAAACCCTAAAAAACAATAACTTAATAAAATTTCATCAACAATGTCATTTTAGTGTCAATAGTAACGAATGTTTGTACCACATTTTTTAAAAGCACTACATCTTTCGTACGCCATAATACTCAAACGAATCTCATTAAGACACTGTTATATTAACGCCCTTTATTGTATTGCTAACATTCAAAACCATACGGACTTGAATCTGATCCTCAGGTTCTTGGATTCTAGCAATATTTGATTCTAGCAGGATTAATACCAATAAATAACTTTATTGGTATTAATCCTGCATTTTAGGCATTTTATATCTTAAATACTATCTGCCTAAGTATGATATTTTACCTCATTTAAAAAAGACATAATTTTATACCTATCCCAAAAATTTGTAAGTGTTCCTGCCCACTAATAATTAATCAATTTCATAATTAAAATAAATAGAACATACCTTTTTGTAATCCCACTAAAATCTATAACATTATTTTTCAAGTCTCTATTAATATTTGAATTTAGTCCTAGGAGCCTGTTTGCATAAACGGTATTTACCCCAGCATATTGAACCTTAAAATTATTATAAAAATTATCTCATTTGTATATTTCTCATTTTAAAATAATTTAAACAAATAATATATTACTTCAATATGTACACCAGCGCTGTTGCCTTGTGTAGTTTTTACCCAAAATAGAGAATTGGGATCGCCAGCGTTAACTATCTTCAACACTTCATCATTTCCTGAATCATTCTCTTTTTTTAATGATAAAGAAAACGTAGCTTTGGATATATCCTAAAACATAATACACAAGTTTTAATAGAACACATACAAAAGTTATTTATCGTTTATCATTCAAAATTCGCTTTAGAGGACGTATCCAATTTAAGCGAGTGGCGAGGGATCGGTCGCCTTGGTGTTCATTGAAGGAGGCCAATGTTGATTTTTTAAGATTATGACAGGAATCGGGAAAGCAAATAACCTTTCAGGAATTCAGTTATAAAGCAGTTTTAGTTATGTTTAACTATTGTGCTCTAATAATGAATGACTTTTGAGAATCTTTTGAGCTGTAGTACAGGTTCGGCGCGTGCTAGGCTTTTGGCCGTAGGTACGCATGAGGCCGGCTACTGGCTTCACGCGTACCCTTCGTCAAATACAGGAACTTTTCTTGAGCCTGACACGCTCCGAATCGCAACCTGTCTACGGCTTGGGGTTCCGGTCTGCGCTCCCCATAAATGTCCCTGTGGCAGTGATGTCGACAAGCTAGGACATCACGGACTGTCATGCCAAAAAAGTGCAGGCCGCTTCTCGAGACATGCTGCACTCAACGATATCATACGCCGGTCCCTTGCTACCGTCAACGTGCCAAGTCTACTTGAGCCGACTGGTATTGCAAGAGACGATGGCAAGAGACCGGACGGTATGAGTTTGATTCCATGGAAGATGGGCCGGGTGCTGGTGTGGGATGCAACCTGTTCAGACACGCTGGCCCCTTCCCATCTACATGGAACCAACAACAGAGCTGGTGCGGCTTGTGAAGCGGCTGAAAAAGCTAAAATTTGCAAATACAGGGGTCTAGGCTCCGAATATGATTTTGTCCCATTCGGCGTCGAGACCCTTGGTCCGTGGGGTCCTAGCGCTTTAAGGCTCTTTAAGGAAATAACAAAAAGATTAGTCGACATCACAGGAGACCGAAGAGCTGGCAGCTACCTCGGACAAAGAATAAGTCTAGCAATTCAAAGGGGGAACGCTGCCAGTATCTTCGGGACCTTGCCTAAAGGGACTCCTTTTTATTAATATACCTACTTAAGTTATTTTATTTTATTTTTTAAGGTTTTTAGTTTTAGGTTCTTTATAAAGTGTTAGTCCATTTATATTATTCCAGAAACTAATAAAATTTACTTTTATATAATGAATGTCAAATCCACTTATATTTGAATACAAGGAGACAAATCCTTATATATTCAGTGTTTAAATTTCGAAATATAATTTTTAATTCTTAATTTGGTTTAATTAGGCATTTTATGGTTTACTTACATTTTTTTTTAATATGTCAAGTCACTACTATAACAAGGATATTTCAAATCTAAGTGTATATTGCGTAATCTGTGAGTAAAAGTATAATATTATAATCAATTATAACTTAGATCCTTTACTTACCTATGAAATTGCTGTTCTGCAGTACTGGCCATTTCAAATCAATAATTTTTGTTTGGCTAAGAATTCTAATTTTAAATTACTTTTATTTTAAATACATGGAATTCTTTTTCCAAAAGTAGTCATTTGTTTATTGGTTAGTGTTACATTTTCATCGCATATCCACGTATTCATTATGACGAAAAATATTGACTTTTTCGTCATCATGGATACGTTAAAAATTCGAGTAATTATGGAATATGAGTACCGTCGTGGCAGCAACGCGGCACAAGCGGCACGCAACATCAACGACGTTTACGGAGCTAACACTACAAACCAACGCACCACCTGTTATTGATTTGCTCGCTTCTGTTCTGGAAATTTGGACCTGAAAAATGAACCTCGCGGTCGTCCGAAGACTTTGGTCGACAATGACGAATTAAAGACGATTGTGGAAGCTGATGATATACAATCTACGGCTGAATTAGCAGCAGCTTTCGACGTTAGCGTCAAAACAATATTGGTCCATTTGCGTCAAATTGGCAAGGTAAAAAAGCTTGACAAATGGGTGCCCCACGAACTCAATGATCGCCAGCGCAAAGTACGTGTCGAGACGTGCCTTGCACTGCTCAACAGACACACAAATGAAGGAATTTTGAACCAATTGTTACCTGCGATGAAAAATGGATTCTGTTTGATAACCGCAAGCGCTCAGCAAGTTGGTTGGATCCTGGTTCAGCACCTAAACAATGCCCTAAACGAAAACTTACCCCTAGAAAAGTGATAGTCACTGTTTCGTAGTCTGTACAAAATGCCTTTGAAAAAATTGTTGCCCCCGTCCAGCTGATTTCTGAAGGGCATCAATAAACTGCCACTGTGTTGGCAAAGATGCATTGATTGCATGGGTGATTACTTGATTATAATAAAAATAAAAAATACATAAAAAAAACGTTTAATTTTTTTCATACAATACGGCAATTTCATAGGTAAAGACCTAATATTAAAGTATTTTAGTAAGCGTCAAATTAACTCTACCGCTAGTTCACTGAGAAAAACCGGCGAAACAAACTCAGTAAGATTCATGGGATTCTGTAAGAATTGTACTGAAGTACTTAATTTTAGATAGACTAACACCCTGCATCGAAATATAAAGTTGCGAGGCACCGCGCGTGGTTTCCACGCAAAGTTATGTTTTATGTCTAGAAACTGTTATCTAGAAATAGCGTTTTTTTAAAAAACGAAGTGGTATAGTGGCATTTCGAATTAGGCCCGTAAAACAACGAAATGTTAGTAAATACTTACATCCTTATGAATAATGTTAGTTGTTTTAAGTAGTACTATACGTTCATCGTTAAGAATAGGTAGGTCTTGGAATTTAGGATTTTCCAAAATGACTCCCCCGCAACTGAAATGAAGTTCTTTAAATAGAAAATTTGTTTAGTGCCGGGGGTTAAATATATTCTTATATACTAAGCATGGGTCGTATCGCTTTTTCTGAGTATCGTATCTGAATCAGATACTGGTTTTCAATATCTGATTTCAAAACTATGTATTTTAATATCTAGATATTTTACGCACGATTTTGATTTCTATATATTCATAAATTTGATCCGATGCCCGCGTCAAAAACCATTATTGATATTTAACTGAAACTAAGCCTTATTCATATAACATTAAGATTTAAATTTATAACCCATAACAATATCATGTTTAAAAATCTGATATTGTGCGAGTAACAATATTGCGAATGTTGCCGTACCGCTCTAATAATCGCTCCCGCGGGTCGAGCGGCCAATGCGTATCGTATCGCATACTGCATAGATATAGATGCGTATGCGAGTATTCGATACATCGCAAATATCTAGATTTCGTAATGCATAGATATCTCGAACGAGTTAGTAAGCTATTTTTAGATATTGGACCAATATATAGTTTTCGTATCTATATGTAAACAATTTATATCGCCCAACTCTTAGCTAGCTTAGGCTAAGCAAACACACGTATCCAATATATATGTTAACACTTAGGCTAAGCTAAATACACGTTTTCGATGTATATGTTAACACTTAGGCTAAGCAAAATACATGTCACCAATGTATATGGTAACACTTATACTAAGCTAAATACACGTATTCAATGTATATCGTAACACTTAGGCTAAGCTAAATACACGTCTCCAATGGTAACACTTAGGCTGAGCTAAATACACGTACCCAATGTATATGCTAACACTAAGGCTAAGCTAAATACACGTTTCCAATGTATATGGTAATACTTAGGCTAAGAAAAATACACGTCTCCAATGTATATGGTAACACTTAGGCTAAGCTATTTTGTAAGCACTATCCAAAAGATCCCATACTGAAATCTCAAATGTGGATTAAAGTTCGTTTCGAGTTCTTTTTTATTTTAATTTTAGAAAATTTCATACAAACAATTAGTTCAGTGATTCTTAAAATAAAACTGATTATTTGAGACTTATAGAAAATAAATTTAATAAAGAGGATTATATTTATATTTAAGCTAATTTCAAATACATACACTGTTCTTGGAACTCCTTTTAGAACATATTGTGCGTTAATTAGTTCTACTCCATTATTATTGATAGTGTCATGGTGCTTGTTGATGTCAATAACCAGGGATCTGATCGATGTTAATTTTGAGACAGAGCTATGTTTCTGTCTTAGTATATTCAACTGAAGGATACCATCTATGAACGTGACCCAGTTTTCTTTCCATTCAATTTCAGCCTCCGTCAAAATTTCGTTGACACTGCGTATACTACGAAAATCATCCCTAGAATAAAAAATAGTATAATTAAAGTTACGATTGATAGTGAATCACAAGTAAATCAACTAGATGCTAACCAAGCTGACATAAGGACACTGAATGAAATAATCCCCAAATACTACAATAAATATTATCCACCAAATACTCATAGAGGTGGTGGATATGTTACGTCATTAAATGAGGACACGACGAATAGGGATGTTGACATTTTTCATAAATGCTTATAGATCATTTATAAATATCTTATAGAGGCCTAAATATTAATAACTTTTGCTTAAATATGTCTAATGCCTATAAAATCTTGCATTTTATAATGCATTTCGCTCCAAAACGCTAACACTTGTCACGTGACGTCATATGTTGTTAAACATCGTAAAAATGATAAAATTATTCTAGTTGTCGTTAATAAAAAATGACTTCTAAGTTTTATAATTGTTGTACGGTGCCTATGTGTGTGTACACCGTCAAAACGCCTGAAAATTAGTTTTTACAATATGTAGGTACTGCGTACGGAAAATGGTGTATAAAAGTACGTCAATATTCTTGCGCTTCCGCTAAATAGGAACAGGTAACGTCATTTCCGTTTATTATCACGTGACCTATTTTAAATTTTGTTACATTTTATTTATGAAATGTTAATTTAATCAAATAAAAATAAGGGAAAATATTGTATTTTTTCAGAATTCTATCATAGAAACTACCAATTAACATCAAAATTATATTTTTATATAAATACTGTCAAAATCCCTATTCTAGACCATACTAATATTAGTGTGTCAAAAAAGTTCTTGCAATCTATATAGATAAATAAAATTAGAGTGTCCGTTTGTAATATTAAAATAACCGCTTTTTGCTAAATGCATATTGATGTATACACGGTACGTATGCCAAAATAGCATTTTCACAATTTTTGTCTGTCTGTCTTTCTGTCTGTCTGTCTATTTGTTCCGGCTAATCTCGGCAACGGCTGGGCCGATTATGACGCGACTTTCACTGACAGATAGCTGATGTATTAATGGAGTAACTAAGGATAAAAAAATAATCATCATCAATCCGCGTACGGCCATAAACCTAAGTTAACGCGGGCGAAGCTGCGGGCATCAGCTAGTAACAAATAAAATCATATTATAAACTAAATAGTATAATGAGGTGTTAATTGAAAAGTCAATTAAAGAAGTTAAGAGTATCCATACTTTATTTATGTCTAATACAGACTACTTATAAAAAATGAACATAACGGTAAAACTACAATATCGCTTACTTTACATTATAATATGATATTATTACTATAAAGGAACATACAGTCATAATTTATATATAAAGGAACTTACACACTACATCTCCCCCCCCCCCAAAAAAAAAAAAAAGAAAAAAAAATACATACAGATTTTTTTACTACAAATCTACATACAAAAACAATTTTTCTTTTATTTAAAAAAAACGTTTTTTTTATTCAAAATAGTACCAATACAGTATCTTTTTGAACGTCAATTTACCACCGGTTCCAAGCCTAGCCCACTGAAAATAACCGGCGAAACAAACTCAGTGGAACTAATCTTTTCAAATAATAAGCATTCTATTACAACTTTAACATCCTGAAATGCCTGGGAGGAACGCCTTATTATTCCCAGGGTGTGGTATCTTCCATGAAAACTTTAACTTTATAATATCCTTTACCACACAAACGCTCTTTAGCAAATTTTTTGAATTTTTTATGGATAGCTTTTGAATGTTTCTGGAATCCTATTGTAAAAGTCAGTTGCCTTTAAAAGAATTGCTTACTTTTGATAGTCTAATCACTGGTACATCTAACCTGTGTCTATTACTTATATCCCTACTATGAATATCACTTTTCTTAAAAAAATCATTTGTTTTTCCTATTCATATATTATGTATACAGTAGATTTTCTAAGATTTATTGAGAGGCGACAATCAGAATTCCTATTTCTTTAATTTTTTATCTCAAAGATGAATTGGGGGGCAACTTGTAAATTGCACGAATAGCTTGTTTCTGCAGCACAAAAATGTTGTTAATATCGGCAGCATTTCCTCATAAAAGTAAGACATGATGCTATGATAGTAGCTAAAATATACTATTCGCGCCGTACCATCATCAGTAAACTGTCTTATTTTTCTCACTGCATATGCTGCTGAACTGCGTCTATTCGCCAATTTAGCTATGTGGGAGGGGTCCCCACATACTGCAGCTTAAAATCTAGAGTTATTCCTAGGAAAACTGTGGAGGCCACCAATTCCAAGTTTTCACTGTCTAAGAGTACATTGGTTTGCATTTGCGTAACATTTGGCAAGGAAAATTTTATACATTTAGTTTTTATACTATTTAAAAACAAGTTATTAACGCTAAACCAATATACCATCCTCGGTAGTGTGTTGTTCACCTCGTCATTATTAGTTTCTTGTCATTTGATTTGAAAAAATAAGTGAAGTATCATCAGAAAACAACACTACCTCTTGATTATCTTTAACTAATTAAGGTAAATCATTAATATAAACTAGAAAAAGAAATGGACCTAGAATGGACCCCTGTGGGACCCCCATCTCTATTTTAGTCCCGAATGATCTTTTAACATTTATTTCGACCTTTTGAGTCCTGTTGTTAAGATAGGAATTCAAAAGATCTAGTGCCGTACCGTCTATCCCATAGTGGCGTAATTTCCTGATCAATGTATCATGTTTTACACAATCAAACGCCTTGGATAAGTCACAGAAAACTCCCAAAGCATCACGTGACTCCTCCCAGGTCTCATAAATGTGGCCAATTAAGTTAATACCAGCGTCTGTTGTGGAGAGAACCTTTCTAAATCCGAATTGTTTTTTATGCAGTAACGTATTATTTTCAAAGTAAAATAGTAACTGATTTAACATATTTTTTTCAAAAATTTTACTGAAAGAGGGGAGTGTCGATATTGGACGGAAATAAATCGGTAGTATTTTTTTTACTTAATAACTGAAAAGTATTTATAATATCTTTTGGTCCTATTTCTTTAAACTTAAAGTTAGCTTTACATTCTTTGACATTTGCTTTAAGCAATGATTCAGCAATGGCAGGACATAAGATTAAATTTTTTGTAGTTGAAATTGGAATGTCAGCAAAGTATTTTTGAAATACTGTCGCAACTTCCTCGTCAGACTTAATTATTCTATTTTCAATATTTAGACTAAATTCAGAGCTACGACTACCGACTCTCCCAGTTTTATCTTTTATTATGTTCCAAGTTGTTATTATTTTATTGCTTAAGTTTATAATTTTTTCCTTAATATAAAGCGATTTAGCCGCAATGCAAACTTGTTTGAATGTTTTTGAATACATTTTGACATTAACTCATAAACACTACCATGGGTACTGTAGTACCCCACACGATGTTTAAGTTCCAATATTTTCAAAAATATTGCAACCACTCTTTTGCCGTTCAAGCTAATCTCTATTAGATAGTTCTCGCTTAATTAGGTTAGTATTGTATTTGAGTCGCGCAAGTACAGTCGCTAGTACGGGTCATCCGGGGTACTGCAGAACCCCATGGTAGTATTCCCCAAAGGATTTTCACATTTGAGTGTAATATGATACTTGATTTACTAGTAAGTTGTATTAGTTTATTACGTACAATTTACCTAATTTAGTATCTATGACTTGTATTTACTCATTTAAAAATACAAAATGTGTTTATATTACATATTTTTATGATTCTTATTCAAGTTTATTATTTTCTATTTTAGGTAAATCATTTTATTCAGTTGTCATGGCCACTCGGAGATGTAATCAACCTTTCAGGAGTGATGATGAAATAGCCGTGTTCTTAGAGAATGAAGACGATGACGAGCTGAACATTGATGATGCTTCAAACGATGAACCTGATGGAGTCATTCAGGATTTTCACCTTTTAGAAGAACCTAGCGTTAGTTTCCAAACTACCATTCTGTTATTGATATCTTCAACAATGCTGTGACAATGATAGTGACGAAGATAATGCTGAAGAGTATTCAGAGGTTTCCGATCAGTCAGAATCAAGTAGCAGGATTCCAATAAAGGTAATAGATTCGCCTTTGGATGTGTATGGTACAGGAAAGAATAATAGAGATTTAAATGATCAGGAATACTTCTAAATACGGTGGGTGTAAGCTCTTGGATCCTGTACACCATGTCCTCTATACCAGAAAAGAAACCGATTCAAAAGCGACGACAATTTCTAAAGGATTTAGCAATGCCCGTATAACACCACAAATGCAAGAAAGATTAAAATGGCCAAGATTGCCCCGGGATATCCGGAAAACCATAAATGGTATCCTGAAAATTGAAAATGTTAACACTGAACCGGTTCTTCAGAATACCAGACCTGGTCGCTGCTGCTTCTTTCCCCGCACAAAATACCGAAAATCGAAGACCGCGTGTTCCTCTTGCCGGCGTCATATTTGTGCAGACCATCTTATTAAAAATGCCAAATTTGTTGTAAAAAGTAAAATAAATTATTAAAATTTCTGTTTTTTGTAAGCTCTCTGACATATTAATTATAATAAATAAAACATTTTGATTATTAATTAAAATGGTGATTATTTTTTTGCTAAAATATCTATGGGGTACTCTGTGACCCCACGGTAGTATTAATCAAACTAAATTGAGGGTAGTGTTCTAGAGTTAAACATAAATAGGCTTTGTTCTATTTTTATGAACAATTATTTCTTTACCATCTTTTAAAATAGTTACATTTGGTCTATTATCTTCAACAACAACATATCGACCATCATATAATGTATTTAATCTAGTACCAGTTTTTTTCTTTAACATAAGTTCATCTCCGGGTTTGTACACAATATTGGATTAATTTTAATATCATATTTTATTTTACGTTTGATTTTTGAATTAATTAAATTATTTCTAGCATTATTTTGTGCTCTCTGTAATCTAAATTTCAATTCTAAAGAGTAATTTTCTTAATTATTTAACGGATCTACAGTTTTTGATAAACTTACCGCGTTTAAGGATTTATTAATTCCTTAAACGCGGTAAGCACCCGTAATAATATTAATATAAATATGAATAGTGATCGCGTTAGTTTAAAACAATATATTTTGATAAACTAGTTGGCTTTGACAGACTTGACTTGTTGTGTAACACAGTTGTGTTGTATGAGAAACACCAGTACTGTACCCATGAGCCCCATGAAGATGGCTGATTATATTTGTCTTTTTAGAAACTCACACTTTGAAGAATTCAGTTTTAAATTAGTACTTCTTAACCTTGAAAAAACGGAAACTAAATTAGCATTATGTTCATCAATATTTGTACCACAAATAACAAGATCATCTTGGTAAATTAAACATTTGTCAAAATTAAGACCGGACATTGCTACATTCTGTCATTGCTATATTGGACAGTCATTAATCTGCTAAAAGCTGACGGACTCATTTTTAATCCCATCGGCAAACGACACATTTGGTATTGTCCCTTATTAGTAGTAAAAGCTGTATATTTCCTTAAATCTTTCACAAGCTCACACTGAAAATTGCCTTGTGAAAGGTAGCAGTGACTATAGTTAAGTACATTGCACATGATAAAGAGTCTAGAATTTCATTTTAATATTAGGTAATAGAAACTTGTCATCACTATATAATACGCTCATTCAGTTGTCTATAATCTATTACGACACGTCATTTACGCTTACCAGATTGATCTACTTTTATCGGCACAAGAATCAACGAACTAGCCCAGTCATTGCTAGCCTTTCCAATAATATTATTTTTTTACATTTCTTCGATTTGCCTATGAACTTCATCTTTTTGAGTAAACGATATACGGTATTGCTTTCTGGAAACTGGAGCAACATTTTCTGTTAAAATTATTTTTTTGTTTATATTCATTCTCATTTATCGCCTGGTAAATAAAATACATCGGCAAATTTCACACATATTTTTTCAATAAAAAGTTTCTTTTCTTCGTTTAAATAATCAAGCTTTAACATCGAGAATAATGTTTTAATACGCTCAACAGATGTTTCAGAGTCGTAAAAATGACAATAATTATAATCATCTAACCGTTGAATATCGATATCCGATATAGTTAAAACAACCTCTTCGTCCGTTGTATTTAAAATACAAATTGGAATTTTTTCAATTTTGGGCGTACTTACAACACTCGCCATAAAAATACCGTCCTTTAATTGTTTAGGCAACACCACACAATCATAACTCACTTATTATGAACAGTTAAACAAAAACTCACATATAATGGAGGTCTCTGGCGTGAAGTAGTTGATAAACTTCCTTGGCGCTAACATTAGTGTTAGTGATCTGGGGCGTAGGAGACTTCCTGGTGTCACTGTAGACGTTTATAAAACCTTTCATGATGAGTGAACTTTCATTCATAACCTAAAATACATTATCAAAATCAATTTTTTTTTATTTAAAATAGTACTAATGCAGTATCTTTTTGAACGTCAATTGAATCTACCACCGGTTCCAAGGTAAGCCCACTGAGAAGAACCGGCGAAACAAACTCAGTGGAGCTAATCTTTTCAAATAATATATATTATATAACAATTTTAACATCTTATCTTGAAATGCCCGGGAGGAACGCCTTATTCCCAGGGTGTGGTATCTTCCATGAAATCTTTTACTTTATAATATGCTTTACCACACAAACGCTCTTTAACAACTTTTTTGAATTTTTTTATGGAGAGCTTTTGAACGTTTTCTGGGATCCTATTGTGAAAGCGTATACATTTGCCTTTAAAAGAATTGCTTACTTTCGAAAGTCTAATCATTGGTGCATGTAACCTGTGTCTATTACGTGTATTCCTACTATGAATATCACTTTTCTTACAAAATTCATTTATGTTTTTCCGGACATACAGTAAATTTTCTAAGATGTATTGATCGGCGACAGTCAGAATTCCTATTTCTTTAAATTTTTCTCTCAAAGATGAATAGGGAGGCAACTTGTAAATTGCACGAATAGCCTGCTTCTGCAGCACAAAAATGTTGTTTATGTCGGCCGCATTTCCCCATAAAAGTATGCCATAAGACATAATGCTATGAAAGTAGCTAAAATATACTATTCGCGCTGTATCTACATCAGTAAACTGTCTGATTTTTCTCACTGTATATTTTGCTGAACTGAGTCTATTCACCAATTTAGCTATGTGGGGACCCCACTGCAGCTTAAGATCTAGAGTTATTCCTAGGAAAACTGTGGAGTCCACCAATTCCAAGTTTTCACTGTCTAAGAGTACATTGGTGTGCAGTTGCTTAACATTTGGCAAGGAAAATTTTATGCATTTAGTTTTTTTACTATTAAAAAGCAAGTTATTAACGCTAAACCAATGTACCATTCTCGAAAGTGTGTTGTTTACCTCGTCATAATTAGTTTCTTGTCGTTGGGTTTTAAAAATAAGTGAAGTATCATGAGCAAACAACACTACCTCTTGACTGTCTTTAACTAGGTAAGGTAAATCGTTTACATAAACTAGAAAAAGAAATGGACCTAGAATGGACCCCTGTGGGACCCCCATCTCTATTTTAGTCCCGGATGATCTTTTACCATTTATCTCGACCTTTTGAGTCCTGTTTTTAAGATAGGAATTCAAAAGATCCAGTGCCGTACCGTCTATCCCATAGTGGCGTAATTTCCTGATCAAGGTCTCATGTTGTACACAATCAAACGCCTTGGATTATATTATTTAGTACACATACAATTATTTTAAAAATATATTTACTGATCTAGATATTAGAAATGAATATTTTTCAAAAATAAAAATAACAATTTTCTTAATATTGATAGTACAAATCAATATTTAGAACTTCTACTCACGAAGGTTGAGCAACCTTCGCGAGTAGTAGCTAATGGGCCAGAACTATACAATCAGTCTTCAGCTACTATACTCAAGTGCACCGAGAAACGAATGCAGTTCGATTGAAAAGAAAACCCTCATCATAAATGTAAGAGATTGCTACGTTCATCAATGGGTTCACTGACGAGAGAAGTCAAATACTTTAGAAGATTCTAATTCCTATCATAATGTTGGTTGTGCAGATATTAATTTTCGTCAAAGATTAATTATTTTACATACCTCAAATTGTCCAGTTCCTTTTTGTATAACAACACTGATCCGCAGTTGATGCTTCGCATGAAGCACTGGCTGAACGTATAAAAATAGATCACTAAACTGTACCGACATACTTTTTGGTTTCACGTTCAAACTCATCAGCAACGTATCCCAAACGGAGACTAGAGTTGCAGTATACGGATAAAGATTTTTTCCTAAAAAATATATTTGCTATGAGATATTATAATTATACACTAAAACAAGTTAAATGACGTGTATTAACTATAGGCCAGTTTCCATGTTGAGTACCTTGCCTAAGCTATTTGAGAACATCGCCTATGGTACCTAGTATTTATCCGATGTTGCGCACGATAATTATAGACCAACAGATTTTTACAAGCCCGACGTTTCGGATACTGTACAGCAAACATGATCACGGGACGACTGAGCTGACAGATGTCTTATCTCAGTCCTCCCGTGACCATGGGTGCTGTAAAGTATACTTATAGCTTAATAAACTGCGATGAAATCCGTTAAAATTGTTTCATTATAACAATTATTCAGTTATTAAACGTGACTAAAACATGAGCTGCTCACAATTTGCTCATAACACTTGCATATATCTACAGTAGCAAAAAATAACTTTTTTTATTTCTTCTTTTCTTCACCATTATCATCATCATCATCACTCGTATCCACTGCTGAACATAGGCCTCCTTCAATGAACGCCATGACGTTCTACTTTTAATTTTGACTAAACTCGACAGCATATTTATTGCATTCTTACACAAATAAAAATTCAATACCTCTAATAACATGTCCTCTTAAATAACTGTGTTCGTCATCGTATGTGGATATAATGTTTTGAGTTGCTGCTGCTGCTTTCTTATTTTCTCCGTCGTATAGAAACAAATTCCTACATAAAAATAAATAATAAATATATTATTGTGCCTGGCGCAAGAATATTCTTTCCCCAAAACTACCCTCGACTTGAGACACTTTCATATTCATAGTCATATTATGTTAGGAAGTTTTTTAATAAGGATGACTCTTCTTAAAATTACATGCCCAGATAATTTCTACGCTGGGACCTATGAGTAATTTAAGTCTTATGTGCTAGTTTTTTTGCGACGCGATACATCAATTAATACCCTAATGTTTTATTTAGCATGTCTTGTTTTGCTAACTGAGAAAGCTTTCGATTATATGGAGAGCTGGCCAGTTTTATCTTTGGCCAAATGAACATCAGGTCGATTGGTAATATAAATAATAATAAATACATGATGGTGCAAAAAACCAAAAAAAAGGGACATTATATCCCCAAAATCAATCAGGAGATTTTTTTAAGGGTATCTTCTCTGACATGGGCGCGTTGCGAACCCTCATTATAAATTTAGCCGCTTTTTTTCTTTAACGCCGGGAAATGCTCAGAAACATCCCGCGGTGGAGTGGGTCTCCCCACACGGGTATTTTGACTCGCTGCGCCCGAAATGTTGGTAAGTGGACGCAGTTCTACCCACTAAAACCCGGCGAGTGCCACCAATTATTATTTATATTGAATTGCGGGGTTGTCCCGCACAACAGAACAACCTCCCCCCTAATATCGGGACAGTGCAATGGGGTGAGGTTCCCGTCCTCACCCCTTGCCCCTGCTCTTTTTGTCCCCTCTCTTTATAAGAGGGTTATAAAGAACTCACTCGGCTCAATTAGCTTCGCCCACTAGGCTCTACTCTAGGCTACTGAGCTTCACCGCCACGTCAAGGCCTGAACCATAGTAGGGAAATTTAGCCGCTAAGACACTCATAAGCGATCACTATAAATATCCCTACGTGAAGTTAATTATTAAACAATAAACTTGTGCAATCATATGTGTGTAAACGTGTAAATGAATGCCTCAGATAAGTCAAATAGTATAAAAAATAAGTAAATAAAATTTCTTCAATCTAAAAATAATAATAAAACAAAATAAAATCAATGATAATTTTATCATACCATTTTTCATGATGAGCCCATTCGATTAAATGCGATAACATGGGAGTTGACGGCGACACAGGAAATTCCACTTTAGGGTACAGCGCCTTAACTTTGGGATTAAATCCTTCCATTGATAACCTGTTAAAATATTTAAAACTGTAGTACCTATATAATTCATATAATTTATTTTTTGTTTCTTTTTCACAAATTCACTACACACCATCGGGCCAGACTTTACAGTTGGTTTTGGAAATTTAGTATGCAACCCTACAAGGGTTACATACTAAGGGTCGGTTGCACGATATTATTGGTTGAAGTAAAAGTCAAAGTTAAATTTGACACTTATAATAACGGTGACTTTTACGGTTTAATTGGGTTGCACCGGCATAAAAAATCTGTACCTCTACCATGAGTTTTGTTACAAGCGTAAATGACGTACCTATATTAGTTACGTAAAACCCAACACGAATAGAAAACTAAGGTATGATATAGTTTTCTATTCGTGTTGCGTTTTACGTAACTACTATTATAGTTATGTCATTTACGCTTGTCACAAAACTCATGGTAGAGGTACTGATTGTTAAGGTTACCAGGGTTGCAGCATGTCTAATGAGGTCTAATTTCATCCTAATTCCATAAGGGAAATATTTTAAGATATGATAATACACACGTAATTAATGGTTTGACGTTTAAAACTTACTAGGCGCCGCCTTCAAATAATATTACGTAATAATGGTTATTCTGAAATTTCCAAATTTAACAAATATTTAAATTTTAATAAAATAAAAACTGTTTCGTATTTAATTTGTAATATAATAAATTAATAAAAATTTTAAATTTGACACTTGACGTTAACAATAGCTTTAACCGGCCGATTTTGAGCGGTTAAAGTTAGTGTTAAATTATGACGTATTTTGACCATAGTCAAATGTTGCAACGCATTTTTACACTAACCGATATTTTGACAGATCAGTTATTGTTAAAGTAAGATGGTGCAACAAATATATAACGCAAGGCGTAAAAAATATGAAGGATTAAAGAAAATATTGACCTTCCTACGGCCTCTATTAGGAAATTGGTATTATTAGGATGTCCACGTCGAGTCAATGGCAGAAGACGGCAGGAATGAGGTAGAGAGCGCTTGAGAATGGCTTGCAGCAGCCCATGAGGAGCTATTTCAATCAACACGGCGTCAGATGAAATCAGCTTAGATGTCTCTTCAAACAGGACTGGGTTCTGAAATAATAACAGTTCTTATTGTTTCAGTGGCCTTTGAAAATATATAAATTAAGATGTTTATAATATCTTTGATTATTTTGATAAAAAAAAATAAAAGGTTTCCGACGCACCACTGGAGTTTACGTCTTAAGAACGATTGTTTTTGAACAGGCTTATATAGTTTTTTTTTTAATGCCATAAGCAGGAAAACGAGCTGTCGGAGCCTTATAGTGACTACCGACGCCCATAGACATTCATCCGCACAACCAAAAGCTATGCTGATGCGTTGTTCTCGTTTATCGTAAAAAATCAATTCTTAAGAAGTAAACTCTAAATATAATATATTTTATATAGATCAACTGATTTTTTAAACAATAGATATTTACATTTTTGAAGTAGGTAAAACTTCTTACTACTTTTAAATTACAACGCTATCGTTGTGATTTAAAAGTCGATGAAACAAAAAAAACGACAGTAAAAAGAGACAGACACAAATTCATAAGATTTACTGTGGGAGAAAATGAGATAGGAAGCATTACCTATATATAGTGTTTCTTATGTTCGTGATTTTTTAAGGTTTACTTCTGCAACGTGTGAATTGCACACAATATGTGTTTTTTTAATATTTTAATCCTACTTATATTTTACGCGCTAAAGTTTGTGAGAATTTTTTATGGATGTATGTATGTTTGTTACTCTTTCATGCAAAAACTACTCAATGGATTTTAATGAAACTTCACAATAACATAGCTTAAAATAGGTAGAAGCTATAATGTGTCCCTGTACTGCCACGGGAATGGGAAGTACGTTGGTAAGAAACTAAGTAGCCCTAAGTCTATACTAATAATAACGCTAAAGATATTGTGTGTTTGCTACACACTAATCTCCGGACCTAGTAGTACCAACATTAGCGCGTTGGATGTGCTAAATGATTTTACAAAACCACTAATTTCATAGGAATTATTTCATATTATAGTGTGGGATAAACCATAGAATACCTTCTAGTATTTTTACCCGCGACGGAACGGAGACTGTATATGCGTTTGGGGTGAGAGGCAGTTTGTGTGTGTAAACCTATTTTGCCGCTTATCTCCAAGACTACTTGTCCGATTTTGATGCGGTTTTCAGAGATGGGTTCGGATTAGATTGGTGCATATTATTAGATAGATATTAAGTTGATAACTCACTAGAGGGCACTGCAGTAAACGTTTTTTGTACAATCCAATGTTGCCATTTTTCTCCAAAACTACTATTTTAATTTTGATACGAATTTAATGATGGGTTTGGGTTTGATTGGTGCATGTTCTTAGATAAGTGTTACAATTACAACCCACCAGGGGGCGCTGCAGTAAACATTTGTTTTGAGGCGGTTTTAATTCAGTGATGGGTTGTATTATGTGTTACGATGAAAACTCACCAGGGGGCGCTGAAGTAAATGTTTGTTTATGGAAAACCAAAACTACTAGTCCGTTTTAGATGCGATTTTCGGTGATAGGTTTGGATTTAATTGTGGTACGTGTTCTTAAATGTGTTACGGTGACGACTCACCAGGGGGCGCTGCAGTAAACATTTATTTGTACAAACTAATGCTGCAATTTTTCTCCAAAACTACTAGTCTGATTTTGATGCGGTTTTCAATTATGGGTTTGGATTTAATTGGTGCATGTTATCAGATAGGTGTTACAATTACGACTTACCAGGGGGCGCTGCTGTAAATATTTGTTTTGATGCGGTTTTCATTCAGTGGTGGGTTCTGGTTTGATTGATGAAAATTCACCAGTAGGGCTAGCATGCGCGCAAGACAAAATTTTGTCTACGCCTTTTCTCGTATTATTTCAGATAAGTAATTCGAGAAAAGGGGTACATACAATTTTGTCGTGCGCGTATGCTAGCCCTAGAGGGGGCGCTGCAGAAAACATAATATTTTGTTTGTGCAACTACTACTAAGTCCGTTTTGGATGTGGTTTCCGGTTATGGGTTCGGTTTAAATTGTGTTGCATGTTCTTAAAAATGTGTTACGGTGACACCTCACTAGGGGGCTCTGCAGTAAACATTGTTTTTACAAAACCAAAACTACTGGTCCGATTTGGATGCGGCTTTTAATAATGGGTTTGTGGTTGATTAGTGAAGATTTTTAAATAGGTGTTACGGTATCAACTCACTAGGTGACGCTGCAGTAATATCTAGTCCGATTTTAATGCGGTATTCATTATAGGGTTTGTGGTTGATTAGTAAAGGTTCTTAAACAAATGATACGGTGGTAAATCACTTGAAGGCGCTGCAGTCATTAATATATTTAATTTTAGCTTCTACATATTTAATATTAATTAGTTTTATAGAGCATACTCTATAAAAAGTTTGAAATAAAAAGCAAAATTAAAAATTTTGAAAAAACCCCACGACGGTTAAAACATAATTGAAAAATGATAAAATAATTAAAAAACCCCGACATTTAAACAACAGAGTATCAGTTTTCATAGCACTTCCCTACGCACCTATTTGGTTCTCGAAGACGTAGATGTGGCAATAACATATTATTCAAGTCCCTATGAACTTAATATAAAACCCAATATAATCCGTCGGGGGCTGCCATCACTATTTTAAACTTCAACATACATATAAAAAAGGAAAATTACACATAAAAAACCCAATTGAAAAAGAATAAAATAATTAAAAAATCCTCGATTTAAAGAATTTATGCAACTAGAGATAATAAACGTAAAAAACGTAAAAAAATGTTCCCATTTCTCTCCAAAACTACTAGTCAAATTTTGATGCGATTTCATCACTGTTTTAAATTTGAAGAAATATAAGTATAGCAATTAAATATCTTCACGTTACTATAAAACCATAAAATATATAGTCCATTCAATGGCAGCCCCCGACGGATTATATTGGGTTTTATATTAAGTTCATAGGGACTTGAATAATATGTTATTGCCACATCTACGTCTTCGAGAACCAAATAGGTGCGTAGGGAAGTGCTATGAAAACTGATACTCTGTTGTTTAAATGTCGGGGTTTTTTAATTATTTTATCATTTTTCAATTATGTTTTAAACGTCGTGGGGTTTTTTCAAAATTTTTAATTTTGCTTTTTATCAAATAATTAAATGAAAAAAATAAGACAATTATCTCATACCAATAAGTTATTAGTGTGATATTCGGCTGAGGAATATTTCGCTGACGGCTCGTTCCATTTGTCTTGAGGTACTGATGTTGAAAGCCAGCGAGCACTTCGAGGCTTCGGCGATGTAATGATCTTACTCAAATGGTTATACATGCTTGGACCTTAACATTACATAATGTCGATCAAGATACCCAGATTTTTACAGTTTCATTTGTACACTAAACACTATAGTACTATTTGATAGGCGACTGGTAATAATAATTTGCGATTTAATAATCTATCAGAAGGTAGAGTGAAGGTAGAGAGAGAAATAAATATTTATATTTAAATAGTGTTGCAATATTTATTGCGTTTTTTTTTTCTAAATGTATCATTTTTATAGTTTATTTTTGCTAATAGTCTAAGATCAAGCTACAAAATCTGTTCGTTCATCACGTGGTACTCGAACTCAAATTTACACATTAATTTTTAACAAGTTGCCGGTTTTCATTTTTTTAAACTGATGGATTGAACTTTTAAAATAACTTTAATTTGTAGCTGTGTTAAAGAACTCCAATTTCATGTAACCAACTTCAATTATCATTATATTATCATATTCAAAAATGAATGTAGAAAATTGAGTTTGACGTATACATTTTGCAGCCAGATCTCGTACTATATATAACTTTAGTGAAATATTTTGTTTGTTTGTTCAGATTGTGAATTGTTATTTAGTGCAATCTTTACTGCTTATTCTTAAATAAATAAACAGAAAACTGTAATAGTTACCAGCATCGGAGACGTAACGGGAATGATACGCAATGTTAGAGCAAGGCACTTCTTTGCAAAATAATCCTTGCCAGCTTAAGTTATCCACAAATTTGCTCACGACCTCTGCTGGCCCCGAAACGGTACTGGATTCAGAGGAGTTGTGACAAGCTACCTCTATTTCCGGTGGGCATAGTTTTAATACCTGAAAAATTAGTCGATTAAAAATTAAAGAGAATGGAATAATAATAATTAATGAGATTCATTGAAAAGTAAGTAAATGAGTGTATTATTGTAGTCAAAATATGAATTACTTTATATTTACATAATTGAAATTTATATGTTACATCCTATGCCATTTATCTGAATATTCAAACTGCGATTAAAAAGTTTAGCGCTCGCATTCTTGCCATACTAGGTACCAATATACTTTTACTGTAAAAACACTAAATAAACCAACGTACCTCTTTATATCCTAAACCAATTGCTGCCATAGAACCGCGTATTAATGGTGTCTGTATAGACACCAAACCACGACTGTACGCGCACAGTATAGTTTCCTCGGTTGTGAAACATCCATCTGCATACGCACAAGCGGTCTCACCTAAACTGTGGCCTAAAAAGAATTAGAATCTTTAAAATCTTCATTATAACTCTCATCAATTTTCTACTTCTCACCTAAACTGTGGCCTAAAATGAATTAGAATCTTTAAAATCTTCATAATAACTCTCATCAATTTTCTACTTCTCACCTAAACTGTGGCCTAAAATGAATTAGAATCTTTAAAATCTTCATTATAACTCTCATCAATTTTCTACTTCTCACCTAAACTGTGGCCTAAAATGAATTAGAATCTTTAAAATCTTCATTATAACTCTCATCAATTTTCTACTTCTCACCTAAACTGTGGCCTAAAATGAATTAGAATCTTTAAAATCTTCATTATAACTCTCATCAATTTTCTACTTCTCACCTAAACTGTGGCCTAAAATGAATTAGAATCTTTAAAATCTTCATTATAACTCTCATCAATTTTCTACTTCTCACCTAAACTGTGGCCTAAAATGAATTAGAATCTTTAAAATCTTCATTATAATTCTCATCAATTTTCTACTTCTCACCTAAACTGTGGCCTAAAATGAATTAGAATCTTTAAAATCTACATTATAACTCTCATCAATTTTCTACTTCATTCGGACAATTTATTTATAAAAGACCTGAATTACTCCTGGTCTTATTCAAGAGGACGTACTTGAAATTTTGGCGTCAATAACTTCAATATATTTCAGTAATTCCAAAACGAATGGATGATTAGGTAACTTTTGTAACAGAGAAAAAAAAAACAAACATACCTATTTTTAAAAAGAGATTCACATCTTATGGGCAAAAACTTTTTGACGAGTCTATACAATATGTTCTTAAAAATATTAGAAGGAATTTCCCCAATTATCGTTTTTAACGCAATAAAATAACACAAAAACATTTTGTCGTTTACGTCCTTTAGTTACAATCCCGCGCGCGTATGGAGAGCCTCACCCCGCTCATGACGCTCAACCCTCTGGCGCGTGTCCGGTGTTAGAATGATTGTTTAACAATCGTCGCCTTAAGCGGAGTGGCATAATAATATGTCCCCATCTCGGGAATTCGATTCTTTGGGATATTTTTGCCACTAAATTGTTCAAAACTATACATGAAACATTAATTAAAAACAAAGTAGATTCGCATAAACTTTTTTGCTGATTGTTTTTAAAACAAGAGAAGGTTAACTCGACACCTTTGTGTCTCGTACTGTTCGTATTTGATTGTCCATGTTGTGTACAACGTGTGTTATGTATGTCGATAAAAGCATTTCTCCGAACCAATTAATTTCATTACTAGCATTTTTTATTGGGTGGGTTTTGTTGTTTTTAATGAAGGACAGTGTCTGTTTGAAAGAGAGTAACTTTAAAAGAACGCCCTTAACCTGTGATTTGCACGGGCTCGTGTAATTCAGATACCTATATTTTATATAGGTAATATATTATAATAAAATTTATAAAAAAATATCAAATTTCGTAGAACATGTTCTTTATGACGACTAGATAGCTGTAGTCCTGCGAGGTTGCTGATATTTTTCAAATAATCCTGTATAGTTTACATTTGAGTATTATACCTATAATCATATCCGGGTGTATTTCCAGTTCACGGAGTACATCAGTAAGTCCAATTTGTATGGCAGTGATACCAACAAAAGAGTGCAGTATGTTGTCAAACATATTCTTATCCTCTGACGTAATTATATTCACGATGTTGAGGCCTTTGGGCTCAAGTACACGGTGACATCTACAATGTTTTAATAAATAAATTTATTCTTATAAATAAAATAGTAATAAAAAAAATAAAAAAGTGTGATTAAAAAGTAAAACATGCGCACGATGGATGGCGCGCAAAAATGTAACGATGTCATTCAATCACCTAATTTTACTTTTCATAATATTTATTTCATGCTTTATATGAAAATCGAACAAATATTTAAAAATTATACAAAAAAGTGCTATTAATGTTAGTTTCCATTAATTAAAAAAAAATACAATGCTGACATTTTTTTGAGGTTAATTTAGGATATAATTACTACAATATTATATAATTACTACAATAATATATATACTAAAATAATATATATAATTACCTTTCGATAGCAGCAGCAAATATCGGTATACGCATAAGTTCTTTCCCCATAGCAGGCCATTGCGAGCCCATCCCACTGTACACGAACCAGAGAGGGCGTTTACCTTGATCAAAATAGCAGGTAGCCTCACAGAGGCTCACAGTTTCATTCTTATCATTTGTATCTGAAATATAGATAAGTAAATTTAAAAAATGTGCACACGTGTAAAGTCCACAGAGTACATTAAATTCCTATCCAGAGACTTTGTTATATCGAAAGCTTTGGACGGACAGCTTTTGGATGATAAAATAAATAAAACGTATTTCAGAGGGATCACTCCAAAACATATACGTAAGTATAAAAATGCAGACCCGGCCACGCGTTGCAGTGGCTAAGGTTTTTTAAGGTATCATACTTGATAAACTAAATTCGAAAAAATTGTTTACGAATGACCATAACGTTTATAGCCGGTAACGTTGATTTTTACAACGTGATTGAGATTTCAACTTGAGCTCAAAATGTAGTTTTTTATGTTAGTTGGATAGGCGAACTGGCAAACGTGCCACCTGATGGCAAGGGTCGACGTCGCCCATGAACTCCCCGTGATCATTGCGATTGAACCATTGCCGAAATATATTGTTACAGTATATACTTCAAACTAAGGATAGTAATTAGAGTAAGTCACACTTACTGTGGTTATAATAAGAAAACGTTATTTTTTTAATGATTCATACCTTAACATAATAATTTTTTCTAAATTTAAAACTCGTAAATACATAAATAAACATTAATATATAATAATTATTGTAAAACATGCCTATATCTACGTTACTACCTAAATCTAATATATAATACACACGAACATAATATAACCTCCTCCTATTGTTTTCTAATGTTTACGCGAATTTCACTCATTATAATGAAACAATTTTTACGGATTTTATCGCGGTTTATTATCTTAATAAACCGCGATAAAATTTTACAAGCCTCCCGTGTCTATTTTGAGACATCCCGTGACCATGGTTGCTGTAAAGTATCCGAAACGTCGAGCTTGTAAAAAATCTTAATAACCCGCGATAAAAACCGTAAAAATTGTTTCATTATAACCTCCTCCTTTTTGAAGTCGTTTAAAAATTCTCGTGTCACAATGTTGGTTACCTTACTCCTCCGAAACGGCTCGACCGATTCTCATGAAATTTTGTGTGCATATCGGGTAGGTCTGAGAATAAGTCAACAATATTATTTTTTTTGTTAAGGGTGGTCCACCCCTCAAATTTTGAAAGTTAACGCGGACGAAGCTGCGGTCAACAACTAGTATAATCTATATTTTTGGAGAAACGTCAATATTAAAAAACAAAACTTTACGCGCTGTTTTCTCGAAACTGTCTCTGTGTCACTTACTGTGTTTATCACAAGCACGGCAGTACAATTGAGTATTCAAAGCAATGAATCTGACGACTTGCAATATTTTTAAGAACTGTTTGCAATGACAAAGTTTTTGCAGCAATATAAGCTAATAGAGTGTGATTAATACACGATAGCGTATAAAAAGTCTTTGGAGGCATTAGACTGAACTATGAAAAATTTTTGAACCAATCAAAACCATTGAGTGGAGCGATGATTTTGTTAGCAGGAGATCTTTAGTTCAATGATTCTACGGTAAACGCCAGCCGATGAACTCAACGCATGGTAAAAGTACACAATTTTGTGAAAAAACGTTAAGATAATAAGCAGGAATATTATGCATGTCGAATTGTAAAATGATCGAATGTACCAAGTAATAATATTTTCAATACAACTCATTGACATTGGTACTGGCAAAAACTCTTAACAAATGTTGACTAGCTGCACATTACATTTCCTGTCAATTTTGATTTGTTTACTGAAACCAAAACCGAGCTCAGTCAAAAGATGTTCCCTTACGTCGCTCAAAATCACAGTGATTTTTGGTCGAGCGAACGAGCTACATATAAGCTTTTTTTTTAACAACGGATCTGAGGCATCCCGTGGGGCAGTTCGGGCAGCGCCCGAAAGCTGGTAAGTGGACGCAGCTCTACCCACTAAAACCCGGCGAGTGCCACAAATGCCGCCTTTGGTGAGGTGCATTGGATCTAGTAAACAAAAAGGGCACCTCGACGGCTAGTCAGTCCTGCAAGGGACCGACTTCACCTCCATAGAGGGGATGTCCCGCACCACAGAACAACCCCTCCGAACGTTGGGACAGTAAAATGGGGTGAGGTTCCCGTCCTCACCCCTTGCCCCCTGCTCTTATGTCCCCTCTTCTTACAAGAGGGGTACAAAGAGCCCCCTTGGCCCAATTAGCTTCGCCCAAGGTGCAGCGGCTCACCCTAGGTTACTGAGCCCCACCGCCACGACAAGGCCTGAACCATGGTGGGGAGCTACATACAAGCTGCCAAAACACGGATGTAAATGAAATTAATTTTAAAATTTAAAATTAATTTGTCGGTGAATTAAGGAAATATACACAAGCAACTGATTACGAATAAATGATTACGCAAATAACCAAGATGATGACGTCATCAATTATCCACCAGAATTCCAAATTCACTGGATTTGCTCGGCAGCCACATAATCTTCATAACGTTGCAAAATATTAACCAACCGCGCCTTTGTGAAGGCGTGAATGAAAAGGTTGCAGAACAATGTCGTCGAAGCAAACATTCTAAACTTAAAATATTATAAGGGAGAAGATGTATAGCTACTACCATTAAAATTAAAACGATTGTAGTTTTCAGGTAGGTTTGTTTCCGCTAGAACCATTAACCATGTGCCCTGTTTGTTTATTAGGTCCGGGGCACCTCACCAAAGGCAGCATTGGTCGCACTCGCAGGGTTTTAGTGGGTAGAGCTGCGTCCACTTACCAGCTTTCGGCCGCAGCGAGTCCCACATACCCGTGTGGGGAGACCCGTTTAGAGGCGTTGAACCACGTTGGAAAACCTTCGGCTTTATTTATTTACGCTCCTGGTAATCGAAAGATATCGTGAATAAAATGAAAATATTTTTATAGCAAAGAAAGGGCAAACGCCTTTTGGTGACTATCGATGCCTATAGATACAACCAGATATTATGCAGATGAGTTGCCCTCCTTTCCCTATAATATACCACTGGAAACTCACTGCTGAAAAAACTGCACGAAACGCCCGTACGCTGGTATTATGTGAACGAGAGTTACCATCGCGGTTGTGCCGGCGCAATATGCCTGCAAAGCAGCATGGCTTTACCTGTTACGAATCACATTATTATCACAACGAATCATACTATTAAAGTTTTGCAGTGTAGGAGATAGAAAACTTTTTCCTAATTAATCTTTGTTTATGATTTAGTCATTCAATCGATTATTTTTTTACGTTTTTTTTTTCACACAACTGTTGACAGAATTGAAAATTATTTTTTTATGTGTTAAATAAATGGATTCGAGAAAGGCGTAGATTTAGATAATTCCTTCCACAACAAAATGTATTGTTCAGACAACGTCTGTCGGTTTCGCTAGCGCTAGATCTAATTCTTATGTTCGTGTTATGTCACTGAACTCTTCATAAGCTGGACTCTTTTTGATGATTTTTTATGTTCAAATAGATTTGGGAATGATTTGGATTCATTATTCGGTCCATTTCCAAATGTTTGTATAGGACAACGTCTGTCGGGTCTGCTATAAAAAAGTAATAATTACCAAGTATTATGAACCCTCGTCCCAAGTGCCCGGGTATCTTTGTCTCATGAATATTATGAAGTAAGGCATGTTCTTCAGGATCAATCGGCCGCGATTTTAAGTCGTCGAGTATTTTCCTCACGCCATTCTCCTGTCTTCCCGACAACACCACAATACGTGGAATATTGGTTTTGTATCGATTTATATCCTAAAAAAATAGCATTAAACTTACTTAAAAGCTGTTTCATTATTTTGATGGGTAGCAACCACTTGATTGGCCAAATAATGAATGAATAGTAAAAATAGAATTGAATCTCGCACTAAATTTCAAATCCATTTTTTTTAGAGTTTAAAATCACAAAATTCTGATAGATCCAGTCGAAATTTCAAGCACCAATCTTTAAAAAAAATTTTGGTCGATATCTTGGAAACCATGCAATGCATGTTGGCAATTTGGTCAAAAGTTATTAAGAACATTCAAATTTAAATTTATTATTTTTAAGAACATTATTGTAGAAAATAAGGTTTCACATCTTTTTTTCCTGTATTTTTTTGGAAACTTACATACTGCTTAAGTTTCTGGCCCATTTAATGAACCGGTTTTTCTATCTCGGCCGATATCACTTAAAATATTGGATTATTTAATAAAATGCATCTATATTTTTTTTTTTTAATCAGTTTATTTCCTAGTGTTGATTGGTAATCTCTGATTATACATACTCTTTTGATGTCAACTACGATCTGTTTGGTTTTTAAGTATGTATTATATTTTGAATTATTTTAAATTTCGAATGTCAGTTTTAGATATAAAAGATGAATTTTATTGTGTAATCTTTATATATATATATATTTCTTGTGTGCGTGTGTATGTCACTAAACTCCTCCTAGACGGCTGGACCGATTTTGATGAAATTTTTTGTGTGAGTTCAAGGGGATTCGAGGATGGTTTGGATTTTTTTTTTATGTTAGTTGGATAGGCAAACTGGCAAACGTGCCACCTGATGGTAAGTGGTCAACGTCGCCCATGAACATAAACTAGTTTACCTGGAACGAGCCCAGGCAACTTATTTATGTGTTGCCTATCCTGAGACATAAGATGTTAAGTCTCGGTGCCAGTAATTACACTGCCTGTCTTGCCCTTCTCTCCGAAACACAGCAAAGCTGTTTCACGGGAGAAACAAGCAAGATGGTGGTACCCATGCAGCCGGGAGCGCGGCACAGCGCTTCCCTCCCACCGGTAGCGATTCACAAAAAAAATATTTTGTACAGGACAACGTCTGTCGGTGCCACTAGTATTTTATATTTCTGTTAAAATCAATTGAAGAAGTAACACGTCTAGTTATCTGATATAATTTTTGTATTCTCTATAAATTTCATAATGATTAAGTTTTATCAAATATAAATTCAAAATGTTAATATTAAAATAAATAGTTTTTCTGATTTGTTGTGTCTGAGTTGGAAGGTAATCCCATTAGCCACATCTACCATTCAAGACCTACAGCTTTGGTTATAACTTTTTTTTGTAATGTCCATATTTTTTGAGTTCATTAGCCATAAATCGTAAGCGATAAGTTTTACAAAAAAGTTTACAGAAAATAAAATGCGAAATTTTATTTTCCACAATAATGGTTTGTTTGTGTCATGAGGAGACAACCGAGCAGACTGAGCCTTATGTTGACTACCGACGCCCATAGACATCCGCATCCGCCCAAAGTTATGCAGATGCGTTACCCTCGTTTTCCCTATCCCTCCCAATTGGCTACCGGAAACTCACAAACCGCACGAAACGCGGCAGCATAGTTGTCTCTTGACACCGTTGTTATGTGAGCGATAGGTTCCACTCTGGTCGTGCCGGCCCAATTCGGTTGCAAAGGAGCATGGCACTACCCCTTACTAAAAAGCTGGTATCATAAGGTTTTCTCCTAATATCGGCCAAAACTTTTTTAAAGATGGCAATTGAAGCTCCACCTCCACTTTTAACATTCCTTGATAAACGAATTATTAAAAAAAAATACAAACCCGTAATAGTACCCGTAAGGTAGTAAGTAATTGGTCCTTAGACAAAGACTGGCAATCAACTTTTCATATTTATAATATAAAATATGCTAGGATGTCACTCGGTATTAAGGTTTTATTTATAACGATGGTATTAATTATAACGATGTGTGACGCGGTGGGGCTCAGTAGCCTGGGGGAGCCCGGCACCTTGGATGCCGAGCTCACCTTAGGGTGAGCCGAGGGGGCTCTCTTTTGCCCCTCTTATAAGAAGAGGGAACAAAAGAGCAGGGGGCAAGGGGCGAGGATGGGAACCCCATTGTACTGTCCCGACGTTGGGAGTAGTTGTTCTGTGGTGCGGGACAACCCCTCTGTGGAGGTGGCGTCGGTCTCTTGGGGGACTGACTAGCCCTCGAGGTGCCCTGTTTGTTTACTAGATCCGGGGCACCTCACCAAAGGCGGCATTGGTGGCACTCGCCGGGTTTTAGTGGGTAGAGCTGCGTCCACTTACCATCTGTCGGGCGCAGCGAATCCCACATACCCGCGTGGGCAGAGCCACTTCCCCGCGGGATTCCTCAGAGCATTTCCCGGCGTTAAAGAATAAAAAAACCCGACCACTAAATTCGTATCCGTCACTTCAGTTTATACTATGTAAAATAAAGAATTAAAGGACCCTTTTGCCGCTTCACTTTAATTTCACTTTTATGCTTGGGCACGTATATTTTATATGCTTATTACGCATGTAGCCAGGATCTCGGGTAGATCCTGACCCTATGTGGGACTCGCACCTGGGAGTTCCCTACCCGTAAACTAAAACGACTGCGAGCGCCTTCAACCGCTTTTTGAGGGTCTCTGTATTCAACGGGATTATCTCGTTGGCAAACTCGGATATGCCGAGTTGCCGAGTCCGACATCGGCCAGGATTTCTATGTATGCACTAATAACGTTTTATAAACGCTTACCTTAGGCTTGTAATGTCCATGCAGCAGAATGTGGGCGCTAGCCCCGGTAACAGATAAGTTATTAACTGCAGCATAAGTGCAATCAAACTTTGTGTGTTCTTTTACTATTTTAATCCGCCCTTCCCTTAGTGCTGGTACATCCTCGCGAGGCGATTCGAAATGCAGATTGGCAGCTAGTTTTCCATGATGGTATCCCAGTAGTACCTTTATTTTAATTTATGAAATATTTTTAATATATTATAATTCTCAATTGTATTGAGACTGATAGTAATAGCCAGGAGAAGTGGAAATGTAAACAGTATAAAATTACAAATTTATGGGTTTGTTTTAAAGAATTATATTATCTCTACATTTCCTTCCATTATATTATGTTTTCTTAAAAAAAAAAAACAAATGACAGCGTCGCTATACAAATTTTTGTTTAAAGAACCAGCCAATGGCTACACAGACCACTTATTACGATATAAAAACATTTTACAAAAAATTAAAACTGACTTCAAAAATACTAAACTAAAAAGTAATAAAATAACAGTTTCTTTATTTTTTGTGCTTACAACTTATAATCAACTTAATATTCTACTAATGTACAAACTTTGCATTTACCACATCATTATAGTTACTTTTGGAGTCGGTGTCAGCCAAGGTAGGTAGGTAGGTAATGTACAGCAACAAATACGACACCGACTCCAAAAGTAACTATAATGACGTGGTAAACGCAAAGTTTGTACATTAGTAGAATATTAAGTTGATTATAATATGTTGTAAGTAACACTTAAGGACCTTGGCTTTTTGGGTTCGATCAAAAATCGTAAAACTCGCTTCATCGTCACTGCACGCTTCCATTGTGACATGGTAATGTGACATTTTGACGTCATAATGAAATTTTATAACATCATGATTCTAAGTTATAAGTTTACTCTTCTATTGGCAGTCCCTATGACTGCTAGTTTTAGAAGTGAAACTTATTTGTCAACGTATAACTTATAGCAATGTTTAAAAAATATCGTCACACTTTCCGATGCCATCTGGGAATACCACCTTACCATCTTTCGGGCGTAGCGAGTCCCACATACCCGCCTGGGGATGCCTCCTCCCCAGCGTTATACCTCAGAGCTTTTCCCACCGTAAAAGGAAAATAAAAGCGTAACGTTGCGCTTGCACGTTACCTAAATTTAAGCTGATAATTAAATAATATAATTATTGCACAAGCGGCTGGGGAGTTAGTATATCAGTCATTATCTGCCACTTCTGGGACACCGCCTTACCTCCCAGTAACATAAAAGGCTATCTGGGTACAGGGGGCCATCGATAGTCGTGGAATTCAAAATGAATTCATTATTAAACAAAAAAAATCAAGGTTTAAAAATCCAAGAAAAGAAAGGGTTGGATGAGTAGATTCATGCTGGGGAATAATATGGGAATGTTTCCCAGCAAGAGAGTGAGGGAGAAAAGAACGAGAGATCTGTGATATCGATTAAGTCAATCACTTCAACAAAGTCAGGTGCTCCTAGAAAAAGAAAGGAGAACTTGTACGTTCAGTGGTACGGTGAAATTGAAGCGAAGGCCAGTTTTAGATAAAGATGGTTTATATCAAAGTCAAAAGTGAAAGAGCCGTTGCCGCAACCAGATCAACTTTCAAAAGAGATTCACAAACAACCTATTACTAATCTACAATCTTTGAAAGTTTTGCAACAGTAGAAAGTGTTGCAGAAAAATAAGAAAATATGAAGGGTGACTTTATCGGCGTATTGCGTGTTACTAATAGGACATCTCCGGTCCGGACAACTATTAGGATATCGTAGAACTCGAAAATCAAAAATGCTTATTTACGTGGAGAACTTGCTAAACTTGGAAAAGTAAAATAGACCGTCTCTTGGCCTTGGATCATACTTTCTTGGTAAAATTCCACGAGTACCAGACCTCCACCGAAGGCATCACCGGTGTTGTCTGCATAACATTATTCATTCATTCATGGTAGTTTTTAAATACCATATTCTTTGAGAACAAGTATGTAGCTGTTGCTCTATATAAGCCATTACTAATAATACCTTTGTTATCGCAGATATTCCTGTTGCAGCTTTTGAATATCCAATATTTGACATCACACTTCCAACTAACAGTGGCTTACTTCTGGTTTTGCAGAACACTTCATCGATCGTTTCCAATTCCGATTTATCAGCTCCTGGTGTTGCTGAAACAATATTTTTTAAATTAGTTATAAAAAAGTTGAAACGGTACTGTTTGCCATAAGTGCCTACATATTAAATATCTATTATTTACATATATTACCATGGTTGCTGTAAAGTATCCTAAACGTCGGGCTTGTAAAAATCATAATAAACCGCGATAAAATCCGTAATTTTTTTTTATTATAATATATTATATTTTATTATTCTGATAAATTAATATTAGGTATTACCTATATATTATAGTAATATGAAATAAACGTTTTGTATGTTCGGAACATAAAGTCGATTTTCTATAATATATTTAATGAATAATAAATAATTTCTATAATATATTTAAAAAATAATTTTCTATAATAAAAAAAAGTAAACCATTACTATCTATCGTTTGCCTTTTCGTAGGTAGTTCATTGATAATTTTACTAAAAGAACCATTCGGACGGGAATCAATAAAATGTTTGAAGGTGGTTTGAACTGCTTTATCAAAGTTTTTGTGGTTTGCAGTTGCTGACTTGAACATAAACATCTAACGTAATCGTCTAGTTAGATTTAAGAAAGCTGTAGTAAACGACAACGGCACTAGCCCACCAAACGCTCACAAGTAGCTCACAAGCTTTTTACGAGTCAATTTTCGTTTGGAACAGAATTTGGCTGGCTCGCCAGAGTTCAGCTATTGCGATGAGCGCTTTCGATTATCGTGCATGATTCACTTTTCATCACAGGTTATAATTCGATTTAAAATTCCTTCACTATTGTGCCGGTTATTCACTTTTCTTTCTTTTTTTTCTTCACTATTGCAGTCTAAACGCGTTTGTCGGTTTGTTTCACTCTATTCATGAGATACCCACCTTTCAAGCTTTTTTACCTTCCCAAATTGCTTCAAGTGGATTGAAATTGTTTTCTTACTAGCACCGCAGCTTGCAGCTAACGTGGTTTGTGATAGATCCGCTTTTACAATAGCTTTTGATTCTGGACGGCCCAGTTTTGGAAGCCCGTGGACGGCATGAGGCCAAAGTTTGTCAACTTTTGTCCACGGGGCTTGTTCAGCAGGTTGAAATTCCCAGAACTAAAACGTTGAAACCAAGAAACGCATTTTTTTCTTCTGCAAAATCGCAGCCATCATAATCATCATCGGCCCCTTTCCGTCCACTGTTGAAAATAGGCTTCCCTCAGCGTCCGAACGAACGTCAAAACGACCGATCACTCGCCACTCGCATCCAACACGGACACTATACGGAGATCGTCTTGCCACCTGGTTAATGGCCAACCGACATACCGCGGCCATACACATCATTAATTCATCAAGCCGTTTCTGCAGCACTGGTGCCACTCAAGTTTTCCATTTTGTAAACTGAGTGACGCAAATATGAAAAACAAAAAAGGAAAAATCAAATTCAATCAAATCAAAATCAAATTAGGATTTTCGAAACGCAAACGCATGAGTAAATAGCTGTATACATTTGAATTTGGAATTCCTAAGCAAAAACGAAATATTTGAGATCAAAGTGGCCAATACGACAAAACATCAATTTCATAATATGTAAGGACCTTATAATAAGTTTATTTTTTGTTAAAAAAATGGTAAGAGGAAATAGAGATTGTATACTTTATTTTGAGTATATAATAATGAATTCTGTGTTGTTGTTTCAAGAAGTGAGATGTTGTATATTAAGTGTTTACCTTTTAATGTGAAGAAAGCTCTATAATATAATAGTAATGTATAAGGGCAGAGGTAAAATAAATCAACTAGCTTGTATTTCACTACAACTATATTATCACCTGTAATAACATTACAAAAGGTCTAATCACTCTACATGCATAATATTATGAACAAGGGATTTATAAAATAATATTGTACGCGTTTAATTCTGTGGTACAGATTACCCAAACTTATGATAAGCTTGAATCTTGATTCAAGCTTATCATAAGTTTGGGTCCCAATGCCAAATATTGTAAATATACTTTACTTGAATAAAGTGTTTAATACAGTTTTAATACATACTTACAGACTATTAATTATGCTCTAGATATGAAAATAGAAATCGGGGGTTTCGCTAGAAAAATTAAATTAATAGTATTACCTGAACCAACGGCTTCTACAAACTGAACAGCTTGGGGCGAAATGTTGATTTCCTTGTAAAATGTGTTTAAAAAATTTATAAAATCTTTAGGATTACGATATAAAGCATATTCAGGACCCAGTTCAAAATTAAAATCTGATGTGAATTCGCATTTTGCGTAAACTACTTCACCGTAAATCCTGAAATAATAATAATAATAATAATCATAGAGTCGAGCATAAGAAATACCTTTTTAAATAATAATAATAATAAGTTTTTATTCACACTCACATTCACACATCGGTATACAGATAAATAATGACAGACAAAAAATTAATAAAAAATAAAAACAAAATTATAAAGTAACAACTTACAATAAACCTAAATTGTAAACTAAACTGAATTATAAACATGAAAATTTAAAGCAATAAAAAAAAACAATAATAAACATATTAGGTACCTACCCACATAAATACAATAATAGTAAAAATAAGATACACATAAAGGAAAAAATAATAATAATAAGAACAAAAGCGGCAATCTGTATAGCGATGTATTGATGGGAGTACTGAAATGGATGACGCTCGGCATTTGTTGGAGAATCAATATTCTTCAACGCCGATTTTCAGCGTCACCCATAAGTGGAGAAGCGGGAAGCAGTTGAACAATATTTGAAATATATTAATAAAGCAATTAACAATAATACATACATATCAATAGTTGGTACACATAAAGATATATAATAATAAATATATAATTTTACTAATTATAAGACTGGCAACACAAAACTAATTTAAACACAATTCAAGTTATACCGGGAAGTGCGTTTTTTATTATTATTTATATTATATCTAAGCAGAGAATACCCAAAAATACGCATCACTATGTACCACGTCGTAGCTTGTAGGCACAAGGCATAATGAACCTTATTTTAAGTATAAAAGGGATATTTTCCAATAAGTTGCCCCGAAAAATAATGGGTAGGGCCGGCTACATCCTACACTTGCCAGTGGCGATAAGTGAAAGGTTGTGTTTCAAACCACTGGCAACACCAGCCGGATGTAACGCTGGTTACCTATCTAAGTTCAACAATTAAATTATTAAACGTCAGGTGGCGCCAAACGGATGTGTATTGTATTGTGATAATGTTGAATAATAATTAAAGTATTACATTAATAAATCTAAATGTATACGACTAATATAGTAATAATGATGCTATAATTAATAATGTATTTATAATGATTATTTATAACAATTTGAAGATATTTAAATAATAATTTCAGTTAATAAAAATTGTCTAAATGAAGGTTTACATTACTAAGCATAAATAAAAACATAAACCACATAATATTACGACTTGAAACAGCATACCTCAGAGCATCTTTAGCTTTTTGAAGGAAAAGCACATTAACAGCTTCAGACATGCAACATCCAGCAGCGTTCTTGTCGAATGATCTTGTTTTTTCGTCCTTACTCATGTTTATGTTTCTGTAACATATTAATTTTTCAACTGTTACTTATTTTGTTCTTGTTATATCTTATAAAAATATTATTTCTGCCACTGCCACTTCAACGAGCTTATTCTTCGCGGGACATTGGTAACGTTAGTTCTCTTTGAAACGAAGACATCCGCGTCTTCGTTTCAAATCCTATTTGCTAAAGAAACATTCAACATAGCACGCTCACTGCTGAAACTAGGCCTACTTAAATAAACGCAAAGAGGACCGACCCTTCGCCTCGCATCTAACACGGACCGGTCACTGCACGGAGATCGTGTTCCCACCTGATTAATATAAATAAATAAAATAAAAAAGCCTTTTATTTTCTAATAGGTAGTAAGTACAAAATATCGTTATTGAACGGGACGACCAGGTATTAAACGGGAATAACACGACTTGTCTCCTTTACAACGTTTATTTTTTCTTCATGACAATATATCTCATTGTAAGCTGTCGAAGTAGTGATACAATTAAAGCTCTGCAAGTTTCGCTTATATACAAATTTGGGCCATGTCTATCCCATTCTAGATCATGGCAAAAGCTATCAAGCTTTTCATTCGTCGTTTTATTTTTCTTAGCAGCTTAAGGCTATAAGATTGGGTATTGTCACTTCTAGGTGAAGTGACCCACTTCTAACTCTCGTTTCTTCCGAGTCTTTTTTTGCTCCATTTCTTTTTGTGTTCCCTTATGCTTTTTGGCTTGCCTGATTTGTTTTCTTTAACAATAAGACGGTCATACCTAAAAAAAAAACTACCTTTCCCTCCTTTCTCTCTTATTCTACTAGTTTTTGTAGATCCCACCTTTTTCTAAAATCAGTTTATAATTATAATTTTAATTAAATTAATTAAAAAAAATATAGTAATCTTCCTTTATGTATACTGTATTATTTTTTAGGATATCTTGTTTTTAAAATTTTTATTATTATTTTAAAATTTAAAAAAAAAAAGATTCCGACGAATTGATAACCTCCTCCTTTTTGAAGTCGGTTAATTAATAGCTTTTTACCATATATAGTAAAGGTTACTATGATAGGTCTTATTTTATTCTCCGTCTTCCTACCCATTCTTCTGACCAATTCTAGTTCGTTCTCGCTACATACAATTTTTATATCTCTTGTGATAATGTTTAATTTTTTTTTGTAAGTCTTCGTAGGACTTTTCATCTTTTTCTACCGCAAAGAATACTATGTTTCGAGATCTGATGCATTTTACAATTTCTGAAATTCTGAGGTCATGCTCTGATCCATTTTTTTGATATTTACAATTTCGTTTTGAATTATGTTGAATTTCTGATCAAAATTTTCGTTTATGCTCTTTGTAATTCTTGTTTCTTGTTTACCCAGTGATTCTTGGTGTCCTTTTTTATCTCCATTCGTAGTTCTTTTAGTATTTGTTCTGAGTTAGACATCGTGGCGCCCTCTGTTGATATCTCTTATAAATTAGTTGAATTTGCTACACTGCCCACTGTCAAGGTATACTCTACTTGACTCCAGATGTCACTAGTAGTTTACCTTAAATAAATGCAGTATTACAGCAGAGATGGCGCTGCTTGTTCGTAGGCCGGTCGACGAGGATGATTTGCACTTTTTGCTTGCGATGAAATATCATTGTTGACTTTTAATTTTATATCGGGACAGAAAAATAACGCCTCTGTCACTGTTTCATTTGATTTCACTCATAGATCCATTATTTATGTTTAACGCACAGTGCGTTTAGGTAATTTTCTTTTAGTCGAATGGTAGGAATAACCGACTCTTATTTAGTGTCTTTTTCACTGTTTGTTGTTATTTTCATTCACTGACTTCACTTGTCCGGTAATTTGTGACTATTATCTGACTGTAACACTAATTTTCACTAGGTACTTAAAAACCCGTAATTTGAATATTATGGATTAATAATATAAGAACGACAATGAATCCTGATTAATATATACCATATTAAAATCCAAATCCAGTAGTTTACTACATGAGCAAAACCTACAGCGCGCGTTTAGTGGAGCGTAAAATATTATTAACTGACGCTTAGCACGGAAAGTGTGGCCGCGCGGCGAGCGATTCGTATAGGAGCTTCACTTAAACACATTCTTCTCACCGACTTGTCTAATATCCACTGTTTCGAGCAATGTCTAGTGCAACGTTTTTTTTTCGAAGTAATTCGTTTAATAATATAACAAACCTTCCACAGATAATCGAAGACTGAGGATGTAAGCACACGAATGTGCCTCCAACAATAGCTGCTTCACAGTCTCCTCGTCTAAGAGCTGAGAATGCACACGCTAAAGCAGCTGAAGAACTGCAACATTCTTCTTCGATAGACAAAGAAGGACCTTTTAAGTTAAGCCAATAGGAGATACGATTTGCGAACATGGTTTTACTGCACCTGAAATTTTTAATAGAATTTATTTTTTATTTATTTATATTTGGGAAACAAACAATTATAATATTACTCATAGGTTAGAAATAATAAAAAAGTACAGAAATCAGTTAAGTTTCCACTAACAAGTAATACATATAAAACTATTATAAGCACAATATCAATATTTACTAAAATTTAAAACAATAATGAGAGGTTACACTTTTTTATTATATATTTCCATGATTTCACGTCTAAAATAATTAAATTTATCGTGCATTATGTCCAATTTATCACAATTTTCATTATATATTTGGCATGCACGACAAATAAATTCATTTTACTACCAAAAACAAAAATTTTCTTCTTACACTAATAGTCCTAGGGCATTTAAAATTGATATTACTCATAAGATATTTAGAGTCTACTAAATTATTAACAATTTTGAACAGAAACATTTGATCTCTTATTTGTCTACGCTCTGTTAGAGTAGTTAAATTAGAAATGATGTCAGAATAACCGGTTCTGAAATTAAGATGTTTTATAAATTTGTTTTGAATTTTTTCTATATTCTCTATGTGAACCTTATATTGAGGATTCCAGACTGTAGAGCAGTATTCCATGATAGATCTTACATAAGAATTAAAAAGAAGCATAAGAGTATCGCATTTTAAAAAATCTTTACTCACTCTCAAAATAAATCCAAGCGTTCGGTATGCCTTTGATATTATATGGTCAACATGCCGAGTAAATGTTAACTTCTGATCTATGTATACACCTAAATCTTTTACTTCAGAAACTCTGGTTAAAATATTTTTTTTTATCACATAACTAAATAGTACTGGATTCTTTTTTCTGGAGTAACTTATAATATGACATTTATTTATATTCAATTGTAAATAGTTTTCTTTACAGTAACCACATAAATTATTAAGATCACTTTGCAATAGCTCACAGTCCTGAGATGTTTTAACAATCCTAAACATTTTCATATCGTCTGCATAAAGTAATATGTTACTATTGATAATGCTGCAATATATGTCATTAATATAAATATTAAACAATAATGGTCCCAAGTGAGATCCTTGCGGTACACCCGATCTAACCGGTACAAACGATGAACAAAAGCCTTTAATGGCTACAGCCTGACTCCGATCTCGTAGGTAGGATTCTATCCAACGAAGCAAGTCACCGTGCACTCCTAAACTATTTAGTTTTTTTATTAATAGGGAGTAGCGAATTTTGTCAAAGGCTTTAGAGTAATCCGTGTAAATAACATCAACCTGGCCACCATTATCCATTGCCTTTGAAACATAATGAGTAAACTCACAAAGATTGGACTCTGTCGATCTACGATCAACAAAGCCATGCTGCTGATCAATAATAAGCGGCCTCAAAACAGGATATAATTGATCATACACAATTTTTTCAAACAACTTAGCTATTGTGTTAAGCTTAGAAATTGGTCTATAGTTTTGGATGTTATGTTTATCACCTGATTTATAAACGGGTACAACAAAAGATTGTTTCCATGCTTTCGGCATCTGTCCTCTACGAATCGAAAGTCGGAATAAAATAAACAAAGGCAGGGCCAAGCTTGCAAAGCATGATTTAAGAAATAAAGGCGGAATGCCGTCTGGTCCACTGCCTTTGTTGATATCTAAATTTTTTAAATAATTAGCGACAAGGCTTGGAGACAGGTTGATAGAGCCGACAGAAACCGACAAAGCATTATAGGTATCATTTCCAAACAATTCCCCAACGGAACGGTCTGACAGGCCTGAATCAAATGCCGATTGAAAATGATCATTAAATAGGCTACATATTTCAATCCCATCTGAGGTTTTAACGTTATTAAGGAACATATAATCAGGTATATCCGCCGCTGCCTTTTTAGATTTAACAAACGCCCAAAATCGTTTACTATTACGTCTAATATCGTTCTCGGCATTTTCAATATAGATATTATAGCATTCAGCTTGCACACGCTTTTGACGATCACGGAGGTAATCAAAGGTATCATAGTCACTATGTCTTTTATAGACCTTCCATTTTCTGTGATATTTTAGCTTTTCATTAATTACTTTGATAAGAGCCCTTGAGTACCATGGAGGATATCTAGTACCAATAGATTTCTTAGTTGGAATATATTTTTTTACTAATTTATTAATTACGTCATAAAAATTATTCAGCGCTCTATCCATCTCATCAATATCGAGAATATCATCCCAATCGATTTGGGACAGTTCCCGATTGATAGCATCATAATCAGCAGCTTTAAAAACTGGCACAAGTCGTGAAGGGGACCGCAAAGAAAGTGTATGTGTTACTAGAGCTTGGACTGACAAGGCTGGATGATATGCATCCTCTTTAACTAATGGCGTGCTACAATGACTGACCAGGCATTCTAATCCGCTGATAATAAGATCCAGTTGTTTGTCATGACAATTTGGAACAGTGTTATGTTGGCGAAAATTGGTAAACCTAAGAAAACAAAATATTAATTGAACTAAGGGATCACTGTCATTACTATTGGCAAGATTAATATCATTAGAATTAGGATAACTCCAACGTGCGCTACTGATGTTAAAATCACCCAGTATTAAATAGTAGTCATTGAGCCTGCTTACATATTTATCAGAAATGGTCTCAAAAAATCTATTGAGAGAATCATTTTGATATCGGCAATGGGGAAAGTAACAACATAATACGTGCAGTATACTTGAAGATGGCTGTTTATTAAGTGATAAGGATACTTCGATGACTTCGGCAGTTGCATTAGGAAACACAATTGGTGTAGATTCAATAACAATAAGATCGCGTTTTACAGCAACTAGTACACCTCCACCTAATTTATCTCCTCTCAACTCATAATTACGATCACATCTATATACCTTATACCGGTAATCGAACAATTCAGCATCGAATATGCCTGGAACAAGCCAAGTCTCACACAAGCAAATAATATCGTAATCATATAACATTAGATTTCTGAAAAATAAATTGGTTTTTGTTCGGAGACCACGAACATTTTGAAAATAAATGTGAAGGTTAGAATTAGCCATTGATAACGTCAATAAAATAAGTACATTTTGTAAAACAAACTGGGCTTGAACGGTTACTCCGACAGCACAAACAATGACAATTATTATAATAAATTAATATAGCAATAAGAGACCAATGTAAAAGAAATATACCTAGTTTTACAGCATGGTATAAATATATATATCGTATTATTTTATAAAATATGTACCCAAACATATAATCAGTTAAATTAAAAATAAAGTTACAGTGAAAAAACGAAACATTCATTATTATGATTATACAAGCATTAATAGTAACTGCTTTAATCAAAAGAACAATCCTTACTTTATCTTGTTTAAATCCACTGAGTTTGTGATATGTATTATAGGACTAGTGTCAGAACGTCGTACCATGATGGCGCAATTTTTAACCCAAGTATACATGTAGTTATGTTCTTTCGCTCTTATCTTAGCATGCTGTAGAAGAGATTTATTGGCGCTAGTTAAATGATCCTTGAAAAATATTTGCGCATTGTTATTATTAAAACCAAGATCTCTGGTATTCATTTTTGATTTTCTAGCCTTACTCAAAAAATCATCTTTTTTACAGCGTGCTAAAAAACGAAGGACAATGGGTTTAGGCTTTTTCAAATTATTTGCTTTGGGGGCCACTCGTGTAACGAAGTCCAAATCGCAATCGGTGTTCAGAGGAAAATCAATACGTTGAGATATATCCTTCATAAGAGCAATCAAATTTTCGCCTTTTCGTTCCGGGATACCATAAATTTCAACATTCGAGCGTCGTGACCACTGTTCGCGGCTATTGTTCGCTAACTCATATTTATGAAAATTATTTTTAAGATCATCAATATCCGTTTTTGTAGCCTTGAACGCCTTACATTCACATTCAATTGCCTCAATTTTTTTATGTAAACTTTCGTATTGATCATTCATAAAAGATAAACTCTGTTGAAAATCAGCAATTTCCTTTTTTATTGGTGCTAATTCAGCTGCTATGACATCTACAATAGTGGTTTTAATTTTGGACCAAAATCTATCAAATTCTGCTGAGACGATTTCACGCACTTGGTTATATGATACAGGGGCCTCAGTCGATAAATCAGAGGGCGACGCAGGCATACAAGTAGCGCCACCTCGTCTCAAAGTGACATTATCAGGACTTTGACGCGTAACACGATCATTAGATGCTCGCAATGGTGTGTTATCGTTGTTTAGCTCTCTTGGCTGAGTTAGTGTGCACTCCGGGCACAACCAGTTTTTTTTAGTATCAGCCAACGACCGTTTCTTCTTGTCAGATGGATATAGACAAGCTACATGATAATTGTTTTTACACTGACTGCATGCCCTCACACCACCTGTGGCTCCCTCTGCTACAGATTTGCAACATGCAAACTTCATTGTAAATTCAATCTAAAAATCTTAATATATAAAATTTTTAAATAAATAATTTAGCACTCGGGTGCCGGGGTTCGAACTCACGTCGCTTGTACAACGAGTGGATGCAATTACCACAGGGCTGAATTCCTCGTGACGTAACTATCGAAATTTTGCTACAGTATTTAATCAAATATTTACTTTCATAAAATATGTTAAATGGAGTGCGGCTAGTCTGCTTTTCCACACTTAACTTAAATGTTTCACAAATAATAAACTGTTTGAACTCAGGACACTGTGAAATAATCACAAATTACACGAAGCAGTTACAAAATAAAAACACTGAATTGACTTAAAGTCGTTTCGTTCACTTTTATCACTTCTGTTCAGAATTATGGATTTATATTAATAAACCAATAATAGGCGTAGATGATCATTAAATTTTAAATGAATTAATCACTTATTTTATACTTATTGTTAACAGTTACTATTTTATTTCAATTTTAAATACGGAACAATAATTAACTTGCCGCCATGCGGGCACAAACTATATAGAGAATACTATATAGAGAATATTTAGGTTTGGTTATTATTTTATAATGTCTACGCGAATTTCACACATTATAATGAAACATTTTTTACGGATTTTATCACGGTTTATTAAGATTTTTACATGCCCGATGTATCATAGTATAGTTTCGAATAACTGTGTAACATTTATGACATGTGTGTGACCATGGTCAATTTGTAAAAATCTTAATAAACCGCGATAAAATCCGTAACAATTGTTTCATTATAAGGGGTTTGGTGTTGAACAGATCTGTTTTATCCGATTAACTTTCATAATATTAATATAACTAGCTGTTACCCGCAGCTTTGCCCGCGTTATTTTATATTTACGGACTTATCCGGATCAATGATGATCATTTTTCTCCCTTTTTTTATATCTTTAAAGGGGATAAGGCTACGTTTTTAATGTATTAAGCTCCCAAGCGGCTTAATTTTTTCCGACTTTTACAATAATTATCCAACTATTTATCAATTTATACAGTCTTGGTGAATTATATACTATAACCTGCCTTAGGAATTACTCTATCTCATGTTGAAAACAGCATGAAAATCAATTTAGTTAGTTAGTCGTTTTTGAGTTAATCGCGTACAGACGGACGGACGCGAGGAAGGACTTTGTTTTCTATTATGTAATGATGATAAGGATTAAATACCGTATTAATGGAAATAGCTTTTACGTTACCGCTTTATAATTGCCAATTTTTAAAGTATTTAATTGGATATATTTGATATTGGATATATTGGTATTAAAATGGATAGGGATAGATTATAGTAAGTTATCTTTGATATAATTATAACATAATATGCTATCGAGGACTTTTCTGTAGGCATATTTAGAATAGCTGGTGCCCATGAATTTGTCTGCGCAGAATTGATTTTGGACAATTCACACAAAATCTATATATATATAAAAGGCACTGGTGATTGACTGATGTATCAATACACAGGCCAAACTCTTAATACTATAAACTTGAAATTTCGTACACTTATTCTCCTTATGTCATAGGCATCCACTAAGTTAAGTAGTAGAGAGTTTTTTAATTCAGCGTTTTCTATAATTCAATCCCTAAGAGGGTAAAATGAAAGTTTTAAATAAACGCCAAAATTTTTTGACTAATTAATCAACGTACAGGTTAGAAAATTGCAATTTCGCACACGTATTCTTGTTATGACGTAGGCGTCCACTAAGGAAGGATGTGAGAAAGGGGATCAAAGTTTGTATGCAACTTTGTTTTCCTTGGACATAACAGTTGCATGAAATTTTGTGTGAATTGAGTAAGGTAAAAATAATGAGTTACATATTTCAGCGTATTTTAAAATTCTACCTCTAATAGGATAAAATAAGGGAAGAAAATTGGATATAAACACACAGACGTTTACCCACGTGTGCAAGATTGTGCTCATTTCAAATTAACTTATTAACAGCCAGATCGAGCTGAGCCGATTTTTAATTAGAACTAAAGATATTTTGAAATCTCCAGACAAAAATAATGAATTATATGTACTTATAGATTTCAGTGTTTTCATAAATTCAACCCCAATAGCGTAAAATAGCAGAAGTTTTAAATAGACGTACAAGCTAAACCCTTAGGGCTTGAAAATTAGAATTTCGCACACGTAAATTTCTGTTATGACGTAGGTATCCACTAAGGAAGGATTTATCAAAATTCAACCCCAAAGGTGAAATAGGAGATAAAAGTTTGTATGATACCTTTAACACATAGGACATAATATATTTTGTATGAAATTTCGTATGAATTGAGTTAGAGAAAGAAATTTTCAAAATTCAAAGGGGATATAAGTTTATATGGAACTTTATGTTCCATTAAAAGAATCACAGATACATTTTTTTATTTAAACTCAAGCTTTTTAAGTATTTCGTTTTGTGTTTGCGCGTTTATATTTAGTCGTAAGGCTTAGGTTTCTCTCAAACGTATTTTTTTAACACACGTAAACATTAGAAAAAAATATGTATTTTTTTAAATTAATTGAAGTTGGATTAACATTTAATTTCAACTTAGCTGTTGTTGTTGGCGTTCATATAATCACATAGAGTTCCCACAGACTGACTGACACAGAGAATAATAATGAGGCTGATGGTGATCAGTTGTTGGATTCATTTATTTATTAGAGATGATTTAATCCTATTGAGATGATATATTCCTGCCCTATTATTAAAATAAACTATTTTTGTTTAGATTTTTTTTTTTTCATTTAGTCGTAGAGTTCATTTATTAATCTTTGGGAAAGTTATATAATTATATTTATTTTTCGTAAATGTATTATTAAGTGAGGCTCTTATTCACAGGCATGTAGTAATTTACCTAAAAGATGTAATATAATGCCTCACAGGATTAATTCCAATATAGCTAAGGCTGCTAGAATCCACGAATCTGAGAAGCAAACCTAATTCTATCAGGTTTTGGATGCTGAAACAATCTAATTAAGGGCGTTAATATAAATGTCTTAAAAATGCTCTATCCGTCACCTAGAACCAGCGAAAAGACTTGATCTATTTCTTAATCTACATAAACGCGAGCGAAGCCGCGGGTTAAAGCTAGTCCTTAATATTTTAGCTTCTCTTGAGTACTGAGAGAGTCTTCAACCAACACTTGACCAATATTAGAATTGTAAAATAAATCTCTAAGCAGAAATAAAGGCTAAAGGCAACCTTTGAAACTTTCTTTCCAATATATTATATTCAAAATAAATTAAGACTGGACCACAAACGAAACGACAACCCTTACACAACAACTTTTTTTTCCCCATCGCGATTTAAAATACTGTCAACGCCATCTACTTTATTTAATACGAATTTATTTAACAGGTAAGAACAGTTTGTAATCGATATAACATTATTTTGTTTTTTTTTTTTTCGGATGGATCTATGCTAATGGCCCGAAGGCCCTAATGCTTCATCGGATTAGTGTGAGCCCATTCGGCTCACTTTTGATTGGGGGGTTGCCCCCCGCCTACCGTGCAGTCTGCGACCACACGGCCTCCTGGCGTCGGTTGTGATTATTTTGAGTCATAATATACTGTCATAGTAAATATTCCATACTATTAGCGCCATCTAGTTGAAATACGCTAAGTTAGACACTGTTTGTGTAATGTTTTACTTTCCCGCGGGAATTCGGCACTTTTATGGGAATACATTGTTTGAATACAAGGGCAACATAAGCTATCAGCAAATGAAGTTCATAAGTTGTTGTATACAAAGCTGTTTAATTGCCTAATTACACTTTTTTAACTATCCCACGGGAAGTCTTTAATTTACCGGGATCAAAAGTATCCTATATTATGTTGACCAGGGGTATAAGCTACCACCATACAAAATTTCATTTAAATTAGTTCAGTTGTTTCGTAGATTAGCCATTACAAACAGACAGACAAACAGAAAAAAAAAAAAACAAATTAGTTCTATTTCATTTCTTACAACCCCCTGACTCGCAATTTAGCATTTTTTTTTCATTGTACGGAAATTAGACCTAGTACAGTTTTATTATATTATGTATAGATAGATATATATTAAAAGTTTATATTATAGTATATGTAATAAATACAATATATTTTTTTTTCGGATGGATCTATGTTAACGGCCCGAAGGCCCTAATGCTACATTGGATTAGTGTGAACCCATTTGGCTCATTTTGGTTTGTAAAAGTGTGGGGTTTCCCCCCGCCAACCGTATGGTCTGCGACCGCACGGCCTCTGAAATGCTCTGAGGCATCCCGCCTGGGGAGTGGGTCTCCCCAGGTGGGTATGTGGGACTCGCTGCGACCGACAGATGGTAAATGGACGCAGCTCTACCCACTAAAACCCGGCGAGTGCCACCAGTGCCGCCTTGGTGAAGTGCCCCGGATCTGTTAAGCTAACAGGGCACCTCGACGGCTAGTCAACCCCGCAAGGGACCGACGCCACCTCCACAGAGAGGTTGTCCCGCACCACAGAACAACCCCTCCCAACGTCGGGACAGTTGAGGTTCCCATCCTCACCCCTTGCCCCCTGCTCTTTTGTCCCCTCTTCTTATAAGAGGGGTACAAAGAGCCCCCTCGGCTCAATTGGCTTCGCCCAAGGTGCTGGGCTCACCTTAGGCTACTGAGTCCCACCGCCACAACAAGGCCTGAACCATGGTGGGGTATGTGAGCATAACATAATACTATGTCATTTATATATTAAGTATTTTATTTAAGCAATGTGTATGTGAGTGTGTATGTATGTATATGTATGTGCATATATGTATATAATATATTTATATTCCAACTTATAAAATAATTATATGATCGAATAAACCATTTTTTTTTGTCGCTGGGGAAATCCTAATGGATACCACCGGGCCCGGGGGGGCCTGGTGGTTATATGAGACACTCACCCTAACTAAAACCCTAGCGGTGTTCTCCTCGTCGTGCTGATCCGGCATGGGAAATGTAAAAACTGCCGCGCCGGCCGCGATGTGCTCATCAGCACTCTCCGCATGTAAGGCACCCCAAACACTGAGGGCGCCTTACAGCTCAGACCTTCTCACGCGCGCGGTGGATCCCCCGATCCGCCGCGCACAGGTCTCTTGTGACTGTGCGACAGTAAGTCGCCACCATGCCTCTCTCTCCGCCTTCAGGAGGTTCCCAGGACAACTATTCCTCCAACGCCATGGGAACTTCCTCAGCCAGGACCTCGAAGCGGTTGCCCGCGGTCGGGCAGGCAGACTGACCATAGGCCGGAGAGCCATCGTCAGCCCTGCTGTTTTTGGCGCCAGGACGCCTACCACGGCGTGGTGCGACGCACGCCCTGCCGCCCATTAAATGGGCGGCAGATCGACCCTCCGCGGAGCACACCGCGCACTTAGGGGCGGCTGCTGAGCACTCCCGAGCTTTGTGACCCTCAGCTCCGCAACGGAAGCATAGGTCCGTGCGGTCCGTTGCCGAGGAGCATTTTGCCGCCATGTGACCAAGCTCTTGGCAGCGGTAGCACCGGAGCGGGAGGATGTCTAACAGACGGAACTGCGCCGAGACCCAACCCACGAGTAGTCTACCGCCTGCCACGATGACCTTCGCCGCCTCCACGGGGCAGTGTATAATTGCCGCCCCGAGGCCAGAAGCGTTGCGACCTATCTCTCCAGACCGCACCTGATCCGGGGGGCAACCGCCCGCCGCCGCTATCGCCGCCATTACGTCTTCCTTCGTCGCGGAGTCGTCCAGACCCGAAACACGCGCGCTGACGCATTTGGTGGGCCTGGACACCCGGACGATGTCGTCGCCGCCGAACAACTCGCGAATTTTGGCGGCCAATGAGTCGGCCTTCTCCTTCTGGTCCGTGCCAGGCAGGACCAACATGCGGGCTCCGGTTGCCGCTATCTTCATGTGAAAACCCGGCTTGATACCAAGGTCCGGGAGGCGAATGTTTGATATCGCCTTACCCAGAACGTTGGCATACGTCATTCCCTTCTCGGCTGCGTCCGGCCGAAGTTGGAGCACCACAACAGAGCTGTTGGGTACTCTGAGCTTCGGCGGACCTTTTCTAGGTGGCTCCTCACCGCCGGGACTGGCGCCGCTGCCACTGCTGTCGCACGACGATCCGCCGCGAGTGGCAGGTGAAGCCTAGTCTCGGGCAGGAGGCGTGCGTCCAGGCCCTCCAGGCGGATATTCAGGCGCGCGCCCGACAACGCAACCGCCTCCCGAAACGCCTTCTCGACAATCTCCTCGAGATTGGGCGGTACGGGTGCAGCCAACGCTACGGGCGCGGGCGATGTCACTTCTATGGCGGACTGCCGGGAAGAGGCGAGCTCGCTCCGAAGAACCACCAGCTCTTGGCGCAAATCCGCCACCTCCACCGACAGCCGCTTATTTGCGGCCTCCAGCGCACGTGTTTCCGTAGATGACGTGCGATCTAGGAGTGCCACGGTTGCTCCTTGTATTACCTCCGTGGCGTTCTTAAGCGCACTCACCATTGTCCACTTAAGGTTCTTGCTTTTTAGGCGGACCCCCGTTATGGTCTCTAGGGCCCGGGTGATACTGGACCCTAGTGCGCTTGCCGTCTCAATGTCACCTATGTTTGGGGCTGCCTCTGATCCCGAGGACTCCGACAGACGGGGCGGAACCAGGCGGCGGGAGAGCGCAAGGACATCACGCTCTGCTTCCGCCTCCATGGCCTCGCGCTCCGCCGCAGCCAACTCCCTCTTGGCCTTGGCCAGACCAACATACTGACCGGTCGTTGGAGGCCGGCCCCTTCCACTCTTCGTAGATGGCGCCTTCGGTTGCGCCACCGCACCCCCTCTTGCCGCCGTCTCCTCCTCCGACGACGAGTGTCGCGCTCTTTTGCCACGGAGACCCGAGCCAGACGACACACTCCCGTCGCTCTGGCTCATCTCCTCCGTCACATCCGTCCATCCTGTCCTCTCATCGCTAGCATATTCGGTTGTCCTTCGTGGTTCGCCATGGTCGTTGTTGCGAGAGTCCGGGATAACCGAACCCTCGAAGCAGGTTGTGCCCCCCCTGTAGTACGTGGGGCAGACCTCTTGGTGCGGGATTCCCCCTTTCGGGGACCCGCCCGGGGACTATTTTCAATTCTGCTCTGATTCATTAAAAATGTCTGCTCATTAGGGTCGAGCGAAACCCATAATCACCTCGAAATAATGGTGCGCTAGGAACTGGAGACCCTCCAGCCATTCATCCCCTCGCCGCGCACCTGAGCTTATTTTGGGATTGGGGTAATTTTTGATGAGGTTTTCTTCCTCGCGGTCCCCATCTCAACGTGGGATGGCGACCACCACCCCCGGCACTATGTACCGGGGAGCAGCTTGGCCGGCAGTGGCCAGAACCAACTGCCGCCCGAGATCTGATTGGTCGCCCAAGGTGCTGGATTGTACCCCAGGCTTAAGCCCCACCGCCGCGACAAGGCTCAAATCCATGATGGGGTGATCGAATAAACCATACAGTATAATTTATTATGTGTTTATATCACGGTATTATTAATTTTTATTATTAGTATAGTATCATATAATATTATCTAAATTTTATATATTTATTTATGTTTTTTTTCTTCAGAATGCCGCCAAAATAAATAACTAATAAAATTAATGGTGGGCCTGAAAACCAGTGTTAGGACTATAGTCCTAACTTAAACTGAGGTCGCATTTGTGAGGCATGGTGCGAACATAATTTTATGTACATAATGTTTTTACCTTGCTAAATAATTTTAACAGGCCAGTTACATCTGTTGCATTTTTTATTATTTTTTGTTTACATTCTTTTTATTTTTTATGTACTTTTTTTGTATTTTTTTTGTATAATATTCAATTCATGCAAATAAAGTTGTTTATTATTATTATAATAAGTTAATAATATGAGATTTGTTGTTAACTAATTAATTAATTATTAATAGGACATTATCTAGAATTAAAATAACATTAAATAATATAACAAATACTTTAAAACTGACAAGAATTATGTTTGCATTATTATAATGAATTATTGTACACCATAGTGATGGTAAGATGTAAGGACTGTATATTCTAGTAAGACCTATAATTTGTTACTACATCTAACAATAAAGAATTTTGAATTTGAATTTGAATAATTTAAATTTTTGATCAAATTCTTTCTTTATCTGCAAGCCCTAATTTAACCAAATGTTTTTTTTACGTGATAGTCAATGTTTATGTTCTTCCGTATACATTTGTATACATTTGTATCCGTATCCTTATATTACAGATGAATAGACTGAAGAAGAAGTCTGATAGGCAACGGGAAGACGCGCCACAAGATGGTAGGTGGTCAACGTGGCCTAAACAAGTTCATAGTGGTCTTAAGGAAATAAATCTCAATCAAAAAAATATCCTGCTCTTCTTTACAAAACGCATTAACGTTGTCTTACGGAATAAATAGGTACAATGATGGTACAGGAGACAGATGTGTACAAATTTGGTTCGTGCCTTGTTGATTGCTTCTGTTACATTTGCAGAAATTAACTTACCCCATTATTCCTAAGCCAGTTGCCTCTAAGGAGTACAACACGTTCTTTTCCGTTTCCATGGTGGATGTACCAACATACACGCCAATTTTTTTCCCTGATATATTTTCTGGATTAACACCTGTATAATAAAAATATTATTACCATTTATTACATGATTCTTCAAAACCTGAAAACGGTAGTAAATTAGTAAAAAATAATACCATAATATCAAATTAAGTCTTTCTTTCTCCCTTGAAACAGCTTTACTGTGTTTCGGAGAGAAGGGGAGGATAATTGATTACGTGGGCAACACAATATACCTAAACGAGTTGTCTGGGGTAGTCACTTAAGGGATTTACTAAATAATTTTGGTCCGAATTGTGAGTCTAAACCATTCTCCAACAAGAATGATCCATCAATGACATGTAGGTATGTAGTGTATGTATGACACAAATATAGTAGGTACATTAAACGAAACTTAAATGAATTACCGTCAAATTCAGTTCCGCACAGGACCTCTACTAATAATAAATTATGTAGATATTATAATTAAACTTTTACGAGTTTTATCGCAGTTTATTAATTCCTTCTGTGACCATGATTGCTGTATTTGCATATTGCTGTAACATATTTAAAATATGTTACATATTTATTTCATTTCAACTTCGCGCGAGTGAAACTAGGCGGCTCATGACGTCACCCGGAACATTCTGGTCGCCCGGGGGACGATGGCGTGAGGTATCGGTGGCCCGCGCCTGACGGTCCGTTGTCTTTTCCACTCCGGATCAGCAAACCGTGTGCACGTGAATTAGCTAATTTGTAGTGGGGTCCTCGGCGTGGCGGTGACAGGAAGATTGAAGCTGACCGTGCCACGTGGCTCTGTTGACCACTCCTGGAGATCTGGCGGGGACCCCACTAGCGGGACCTCTACAGGGACCACTACTGGACCCACTAACCTGGCCCTCTAACCAGGCCTTCTACCCTGGGCCACTTCACTGTTCCAGACCATTGTTCCGGACCTCTCTGATCCTCGCATCGAGTCTCGGAAGCGCTGTTCCTCGGAACTAACCCGGAAACACCACGTTAAGTGACCCACATCACTAACTTAGTCAACTCCCCACCTATGCTAGAAATGTATAAGTAATTTTTTCGGACCCACACTTATACATACTTAAAATATATTTTTTTTCTAAATTTCTCAACCCCTTTAGTGTAATAGTCGGCAGTCGCCTAGACATATTTTTATTATATAATTTATAACTCTCTCTTGGAAATAAACACATATCAAGTAATCAACTCTTTTTATTCATCTCTCTTATATATATACACTTGAAACATAACAGCATGAGTAAAACGTCTATTGAGTCTTCCGCCAGTTCCAAGCTGAACTCACCGAAGAAGACCGAGTGAAACAATTGCGGTGGAACTTATTCTTTTTAAATATTATTATATAATGATTTTTTTTTCCTGCAACGTCCTATTCCAAATGTGTGGTGTTTTTTTTTTATCCCGCTGGGGAATGCTCTAATGCATGCCTCCGGGTCTGTGTGTTATGTGGGACTCTCTGCACCCGAAAAGATGGTAACGTTCACGTAGACCCTACCCGCTAAACCCCAATGTGTTCTCATCGTTGTCCGCCTGTCTGGCGCGGGAGATATGGATGTGTCCTCGGGGCATCCTTCTCCTCTTAAGGCACCCTGCCTTATAGCTAGCCGCCATGCTGTCCTGCGGTTAGGGGCAGCAGTGCGCTCCCTCTCCCGCTCTACCCCTCTTTCCACGACATCACGTCCTCACAGAAGGAGAGGATCACCTGTCATGTGCTCTTATTGAGGTCATCGATTGGATGACTGCAGGTAGCGCGAGATCCGTGCTTACCTTAGTGATGAGGGGCGCCCTTGTGTCTGTCCAAGCAGGGCATTCCACCAGGGTAACCTGTGGTATCTTCCATAAAATCTTTAACTGTGTTTCATTATAGTAAGTGGAATTCGCGTAAACATTAAAAATAAAATAAATGATGTATTTTACCTGCATCATATATGGCCTGATAGGCTTGCTCCAACATCTTCCGTGACGTGGGGTCCATATCACAACCCAGGTGGTAGTGCACTTTAAAGAACTGCGCATCGAAATGTTCAAGGTCTGGAATATTGCCCTTATATCGTGCGCGCTCGGGATGGTTACAATTCCAGTTCTCAGTTTTCGTCATAGGATTCACCTGTTACATTAAGTGGATATTATTACCTCATCATCATCTTCATCATCAGCCCCTATCCGTCTATTATTACCTCATTTAAATTAAATATTTTAAAACCAAAGCCCTTGTCATTACGTTTTTAATTATGTAGTAGGGATGGGATTTCTTACGTGAAACAGTGTTGCTGTGTTTCGAGAAGAAGAGCAGGACAGGCAACACGTGCATGAGTTGCTTAAGTTTCAGCCTCGTTTATGTTCATGGCGACGCTGACTACCTATCATCAAGTGGCGCGGCTGCTAGTTTCCATAACAACTAATATAAAAAAAACCGGCCAAGTGCTAGTCGGACTCGCGCACAAAGGGTTCCGTACCATTACATAATATACAACATTAGACACTTTAACAAAAATTAAGGTTTATGTTTATGGAATTAATTAATGTTTTTTATATATTTGAGTTGATTGCATAAAAGGTAAATTGCGGTTTACGATTTATGACGTATAAAAAAAACTACTTACTAGATCTTGTTCAAACCAATTTTCGGTGGAAGTTTGCATGGTAATGTACATCATATATTTTTTTTTTAGTTTTATTTTTCTCTTATTTTAGAAGTTAGAGGGGGGGACACACATTTTTCCACTTTGGAAGTGCCTCTCGCGCAAACTATTCAGTTTAGAATAAAATGGTATTAGAAACCTAAATATCATTTTTGAAGGCCTATCCAAAAATACCCCACACGAATGGGTTGGATGAAAAAAAAATGAGTTTTAGTTCTAAGTATTGGGACCCCCAAAATTTATTGCTTTTTTTTCTACTTTTGTGTCAAAATCTTAATGCGGTTAACAGAATACATCTACTTACCAAGTTTCAACATTATAGCTCTTATAGTTTCGGAAGAAAGTGGCTGTGACATACGGACGGACAGACAGACAGACAGACATGACGAATCTATAAGGGTTCCGTTTTTTGCCATTTGGCTACGAAACTCTAAAAAGATGTATGTATTACCTCTGAAATTCTTTTAGAACATAAATCTGTTTTATTTTCTCAGGTACAAATCACGGATTGAAGGGAAAACGCTTACCTTATCATATAGTATCTGTGATAACTCTTTAACATTATACGAGTTCGGGTAGAGTCCTGACATTCCTGAGATGATGATACTTTCTCTGGACAGCATTCTTTTATTCCCATTTGCATTTGGTTGAATATTTGTTACTGTCGGCATACTGGTAAAGCTATTTCTGTAATTACATAGTTTATTAAAAATAATAATTGTAATCATTAAATCGATGGTTCTATTAAATATATATTGTGTTATTATTTTTAACAAAGATTAAAAACAGTTACTGCTTTATAGCAGTTAGCAAATATATCGAATCAACCAATGTCCTCAAATTAATCTATTATTCAGTTAATTAAATTATCATTATACAACAATGGATGTTATGAACCAAATGTATCGAGTGGTACCGCACTACGGTCTTATTGACGCTCGCACGTCACTACGGAGGGGATCCGCGCGAGCGTCGCTGTAGCAGCTGTGCTCGGCCCCAGTCCGCCACGAATCGTTTTCTTGCATCGACGCCTTGTTGACGCTCGACGTGACGAACGATAATTGTAGTGTGATTCTCATTGTTCGCCAATTTTGAGCATAGTCGCGTGGATTGATTGATTTGAGTGTAATGGACTAGTATATGTATTGTTAATTGACTATATCGAACATTTAAGTGCCTAGGACAAGTTAATGTGAAAAGTGACGCCGTCATTTGCCGCCATCTTGTGAAGCTCCGGCACATCGTGTTCAACCGAGGCTGTCTCAGATAAGTATAAATCAATTAGCATTAATTATCCGATTGGCCAATTAGGGGTTAGTGTTAATTAGATTTATATTTGAGGCATCGACACACCGGAGAAGGTTCAAGACGTCGTTTAGGTAACTGAACAGTTTTAGAGCTCCGTGAAATCGCGGACCTGTTCTACCCTATTTGAATTCCGGATAATTATATATATCGCTTCCACTGCATTTCCTGCTAATCCGGATATGGTAATGAACAAATTTTTGGTAGCATAGCGTGGCTAAATATTTTCTGGTAGCACAAAGCCTGGTTAAAACATATCGTTGAAGCACAGAGCGGCTTATATACTCTTATATACCGCTTATATACTGACTATATACGCTTATATACTGACTATATACGCTTATATACTGCCTATATAGCTTATATCCATATGTAAAAAACTTATATACTTGCTTAGCGCTTTGCTTTTAACGCTTGTTCGAGTCTTGATATTTTGTTGAAGCGTATACGAGACGTGTTCGCGTATTGAATTGTATTGAAGTATATTGTTTTTATCATAAATATTCTAACATTAAGTTGAAGGCAAGGAAGGCTCGCTTCTTTGTTAAATTCATTGAGTTATTGTTTATATTAGATGTGCGGTCAGACGCAAATTTGTCAAGTACGGTTAGGATAAAAAGTTTGTTTTTATTTTATAATCTATTTAAGATATTCGTTTACTGATTTATTGTTATAAGCCTTTATTATTGCTTTGTACTTGTGTTCGAATTGATAACAGCTGTTGCGCTATTTGAAGGATAGCCTTATTATTATTATTGCTTGTACTTGTGTTTGAATTGATAACAGCTGTTGCGCTATTTGAAGGATAGCCTTATTATTATTGTTGCTTGTTTCGCGATTTGGTTGTAAGCTTATCTTTTGAAGATGGCGCCCGCTGCGTTTACTATTGTTCGTGAATCCTATGCCGGGATTACGTCACAGCTGAGATGGTTCGCTTCCGCAGCCGCTTTAACCCAAAGACAGGATCGCACCGAATCATTGTTGGACAGGCATGAGGGGTGCCCTATGCGACTTCAGGAGGGGGAGACGCTTTACAGGCGCTTCATCTTAAATATTGTTGAAGTGCCCCTTGAGTCGTTCCCGAAGGAACGACGGGACCAAGTCCACGAGGACTACGACCAGATTATGGACCTGGCCGACGCCATCGCCCAGAGCGCGTGGGAGATCTTAGCCTCGCGCCGGAGTACCGCCCCGTGAAGACTCCCGTGGGCCTTTTGACTAAGCTGCCGTACTTGGACCTTCCACGTTTTGATGGTCGATTAGACACGTGGATGGGGTTCATCGGCCTTTTTGAGAGCCTCGTAGACTCGAGGGAAGATTTAGGCCCCTCCCAAAAGCTGGCCTATCTGCTCTCCGTGCTTGATGGTGAGGCCTTGTGCAGCACCTCCCAATATGCGACGGGAGCTATGGAGTCGCGCGGTCGTTGCTCTCCAAGCGCTACCATAATCAGCGCTGGTTGGCGGATGCCCATATCGACCAGATTATGGACCTCCCGGTCGTGAGCAACGCCGCCCAGTTGAGGACCGAACTGCTCAACCCCCTGTTGATAGCCACTAACGCGCTCAACCGCTTGGACCTGCCGGTCGCCCAGTGGTCTTATCTTCTGGTGCGTATTGTGCTGAAGCGGTTGCCGGTGTCTTTGAGGGCACGGTTTGAACAGGAGCATGGTAGGGATGAGGCATCTTCTCTCCCTACCTTTGATCAGCTCCTGGCGTTCCTCGAGGACGAGTGTCGCATGGGTGACGTTATGGTCGCCGATGCGCCGGTTGAGCCATCAGGGCCCACGCCCTCTAACCAACAACGCGCCGCCCAAATCTCTCAAAGCGAAGAGCGGGTCCTCGCTTTGCTGTCGCGCAGGCAGCGCGACCGGACTGCCGTTTCTACAAATCCCGGGGGCACCGAACGGCACAGTGCCCAGACTTCGCAGCGATGCATGTGGCCTCTCGTAGGCGGATTGCACGGTCCCGAGGCTGGTGCTTTGCCTGCCTCGGGGACCACTACCTACGCGCGTGCCCCGACACGCGACCGTGTCCGAATTGTGGAGGGTAACATTTGCCATTGCTGTGCGCTAACGCGAATGGCCGCCGCGACCACGCAGGGTCGCCCTCGGGCGGGTATGTGAGGGGACGTCGAGTTGAGACTCGCAGATTGAAGTCTGACTCACCCCCCTCACGCCGCGCAGTTTATGCTGCCGTCAGCCGCTGACATGTTCCGGCGCGCAGCGGTATGGCGGGCGGGTACGGAAGCGGGCCCCGGGTCCAATCCCGCACCTCTGTGTCCCGCTCCCCCCCCCCCCCCTTGTCCCCATGTGACCATTCAAGGTCACCTCCAGTCGTGATCCACGACTACCGTGGATCAAGTACGTCGCCATTGCCGTACCCCCTCTGGCGGAACGTCCCCGTTTGGAGTCATGCAACCCTCGGTATGGACGTTCTCGGCGCTACCAACCACCGTCTATGGCTCGTAGCAGTCGTCATCGAGCGGAGGAGGAGTTCAAACCCCTCCCCCAATTTGACGTGTCGTCCCGGGACAGCGGCCGTCGATCGTCGCCGCGGCAACATTAGAATGTTGGCGTCTGCCCCCGCTATGCACTGCCCCCCTTTGAGACCGTCCTCTTACCCACGGCCAGTCAGGGTCTGGGGACGGACGGGCCCCTCAGTTGTAGTCCGAGCTATCTTGGACACAGGCTTACAAGGGTGCATAGCCTCGTCTTGGTTGGTGGGGCAGACTGGCCTAAATATAAAACAGTACTTTGATGTGATAAGGGGTGTTGGGAACGCCCCTGTGGCTACTGTTGAGGGCCGCGTTTGGTTTGAATTCTCCCCTAAAAACTCTCCACATCCGACGTTGGGGTCGTCGGCTATTGTGATGGAGAATATTTTGGGCAGCCACCCGCAAGTACGGTTGTCTGCGGATGCGGTAAAATTGACCGCGGATTTGAACTTGGCTGACCCTAAGTTTGACTTACCTGGCACGGTCGATTTATTGCTTGGTGCCGACGTTTTGGAAAAAATATTACTTGGGAGAAATCGAGTTTTGCAGCCAGGTGGCTTAGTGGCCCTCCGGACCATATTTGGGTTTGCATTGATGGGGCCTGTATTGAAGACTCCCCCCCCCCTGCCGAACTTGGAACGGCCTTAATGGTGGGCTCCGCCCTCTCTGACGCTGTGCAGAGATTTTGGGAAGTGGAGGAGCCACCACAAGCTCCCCGCTCTGATCCGGAACATGAGGAGTGTGAACAGTTCTACCAGAACCACACTACCTACCTCCGTTCTGGCCGGATCATGACAAGACTGCCATTTCACGCAGTACGGCCGCCTCTTGGCTTCTCGCGACCTATTGCTGGGAAGCGTTTGTTGGCGATGGAGCGCCGCATGAGCAGGGACCCCTTACTCAAGTAGAAGTATATTGACTTCATGCGGAAGTATGAGAATTTGGGACACATGTCTGTGTTAAAATTTGTGTGTCTTTGTTTGCCTGTCCACCAAGGCGGTACATTTGGAACTCGTCTCAGCCCTCTCGACAGAGGCCTTTGTTGCCACGTTAGACAGATTTGTGTCACGACGAGGACTACCGTCCTTGATTCGTTCGGATTGCGGCACCAACTTCAAAGGCACAAGTAATTATTTAAAAGAGATATGTGATTTTTTGTCGTCTAATGAGACTGAAATTGCGTCTAGACTAGCTAGTCGCCGAATAACTTGGAAGTTCAGTCCTGCATCATGTCCCCACTGGGGAGGTATATTTGAAAGCGTGGTAAAGGTTGCTAAGACACATTTGCGACGAGTAATTGGCGAGTCCGTATTGACATTTGAAGAGCTCGCAACTGTGTTTTGCAAAATTGAAGCCGTTTTGAATTCACGCCCGTTGTGCCCGATCTCTTCAGACCCTAATGACTTGGAAGCCCTTACGCCGGGCCATTTTTTGATTGGACAGCCACTCAACGCCCTGCCGGAATACCCCTTTGTTGATGTGAGACCCAATCGTCTCTCTCGGTTTGAATTGGTCCAACAACTCATTCAGAGCTTTTGGAAACGTTGGAATTTGGAATATTTGCATATTCTCCAGCAGCGCGTTAAGTGGACTGATAAGACTGATCCACCTCGTGTTGGCGACCTCGTTCTGGTTAAGGATGTTAACTCACCGCCACTGTGTTAGCGCAGGGGGCGCATTCTCAACCTAGTCTTTGGGACAGATGGTGTACCCCGTTTTGCTGAGGTTCAAGTGGACGGTTCGGTCTTGAAGAGAGCGGTATTAACCTTATCACGACTACCAGTTAATTAGCGGCCAGGTAGGCCTGGCCGAGGTGAGTAGATGTTATGAACCAAATGTATCGAGTGGTACCGCACTACGGTCTTATTGACGCTCGCACGTCACTACGGAGGGGATCCGCGCGAGCGTCGCTGTAGCAGCTGTGCTCGGCCCCAGTCCACCACGAATCGTTTTTGTAACAAAATTTGCTCGAACTTTCGTCTCAATTGTAAATGAAAAAAAATGTTAAAATAATTCTCTCAAAAATTTTTCGCTTCGTAGAGCCTTTCTTATATACATACTTAATAAGATCATGCCATAAAAGTTTAAAAATATTTGTACTTTGCTTAAAATAATTTTTGTACTTGAAGACATGACTTGACTTTTTCAGTTTTTCTGTCTTGTGTCTTATGTCCGTATATTGGGCACAGCTGCAGTTTACATGTAGCAGTGCCTAAACCGGGGAGGAAGTTATAAATAGGTACATAACATTTATAAATTATTATGTAATTAAATAATGCACGCAAGTCTTAAATTTTTAAGTTTCAATTTGTAGTTGTTTTCGACATTTCTATTGGTATTTAATTTTAGTGTTATCATTTTAGTCATTTAAATTCTATCTTTATATATATATTTCTTGTGTGCGTGTGTATGTCACTGAACTCCTCCTAGACGGCTGGACTGATTTTGATGATTTTTTGTGAGTTCAAGGGGATTCGAGGATGGTTTAGATTCACAAAAAAAACGTACAGGACAACGTCTGTCGGTGCAATTAGTTATTTATATAATTATTGTACTGCTATGAGTGAAAACTAAAATATTTTTTTTAATAAAAAAGGATTCACTTGTTACATCTAGGCATAATTACATTGTAAAACAATAATTCTAATACCGGACATGCGCCAGAGGGGACTGAGCGTCCTGAGCGGCTAGCAAGGCTAAGGTTGTTATTTTATTGCGTTATGGACAATAATTGGAGAAATTCCTTCTATTATTTTAAAGAATATAATATATGGAAATGGAATGGAATCTACGAAGAAAGTTAAAAGGATTAAACCGTTCCCGTTTGCCCATTAAAAAGAGGTAATATTTTTTTAATATTTTTTCTCTGTTACAAAAGTTACCTAATCTTGTTTTTAAAACTAGCAAAATAAGGTTTTTATCCTGAATTATTAGATCACCAAGTTATGTTTTTATTCGTTTTGGAAGTACTGAAATAAATTGAAATTATTGACGCCAAAATTTCCAATGCGTTATCTTAAAAAATACTTTTAAGGAAACTGTTCTAGCCGCTTTACTATAATAACCGACAAGGTGTGCTTATTTTGATCGGGCTAGGCCCACCACTCGTTCCCACCGCTGCTACTCCTGTATAGCCAGGATCGACAGCGGTAACCACATAATGACCCTTTGCTACGATCTCAGGGACTCCGAGGGATACGTTAAAACTGCTTTAGGACCCGCAACGAATTTATTCAGAAGAATTCAGGAGGAGTAGAAAAAAATCTAGTTTCCCTCCCCGGTTAAAGCGGGAGACAATTCAAGAATGCAATGACTAACAAAAGTCAAGAAAAGACAGCAGCCAGGGGAAGCCCAGCTGCAATGCACCACGGAGAAATTTTTATGTCTATAAATATCTGCATAGTATGATGCCTATGTATAACTATATATAAGTTAGTGAGTATCATGGATAAAATAATAATTGTTTGAAAGTGGGTTTGTATTTTTAACTCAACTAATATCTACAAAGCGAAGTAATATACTAGTGTATACTAACTATGGGCTATTTATGTATATTAACTATGAGTTATTTTGATATCAACATGAATTAAAAATTAAATAATAATAATATAAAATAAATAATAATTAAATAATATAAAATATAATTTTATAAAAATATTACCTGTATGTAACCAAATCAGTCGCACAACAATCTAGGCCACTAACTAAGCTCCATTATATTTGACTATTATATAAGAATAGGTATTTCGTAAATATTCATGCCGATGTTTAATTCATTTTTTAAATTAAATTAAATACCGACTGATATTTTATATAAATTACCAGGGTGATAGGTGGATTTAGTTCTAAATTACATTGCTAAGGTTACTCAATTGTTAGTGAGACTACACGCAGTGTAGGGTTCTGTATCATGTGTTTAAACATTACAAGAGTGTGGTAAGTTGAAATAATCACATAAAAATGAGCTGTAGCGGCGTGTGTTTAGTACTCGAACGAGGGAAACGCTCAAAACGATATTTTGCCGTACCACGTAAAAACTACGTGATATCACGTATACGTGACGTACAGCTTGCCTATTGGTTATTTTTGTTCCTACCCCTCTATTCACAATTTATGTAACGAAGAGAGAATATAGCGCTCTTACGCCAAGCGCACGCAGTTTTTTATTTTGCTAATTTCCCAATTAATCTAGGCTGTTAGTAGTTAAAAATTTATAACCATATTATATGTAGTATAAGAAACCAGAAGGGAAATACGTTTAAAAATAACAACAATTTATTCGTATTAGTCAAAGAATAACAATCTCAGAGTTCGCTGATAACATTTAGATGTAAATGTGTGGGCACACGCATGTGCATGCATAATGCACCTCCTTACCCACACTGCTCGTGCATTCACATACCTAAGTGGTAAGCAGCTGTTTATTCGGGCCTTGTAAAAAATGTAACTCTAAACACAATTCATTAATTCATCCTAATAACAATCATACTTTAAGTGTTGGCGCTAAACCATTAACTGTGGCGTCCGTGTCGTCGGAAGCGAGCGCAGGCGACGCACCTATGTATTCCCACACGGCCAGTTGCGATCGAAGCGATAAGAGCCAACTCTTTCAAGTAAGCAATTTTCACGCCAGCACGCACACAGATAAATACACGAACTGCATAAATGTGCAACCGGTTTTGCTATCCACTGCATTAGTCGAGATTCCCATTAGGAACAATAAATATCATATCGCATGCGCTTTACTCGACAGTGGTAGCCAAAGCAGTTTTATAACTCATTCGTTTTGCAAAAAATTAAATCTTCCGCTAGTACAGTCCACTAAAGAGATACGTAGGTAATCTTGTTTCATATTTGTCACATTTGTGTGAACTACAAGTTAAATCACGCTTAAATTCCTACTCGATGTGACTTCAATGTTTCGTTTTAACGTCTATTCCCATAACCATAATTTAAAAAAAAGATATTTTCTGTATAAATAGAATGGTGTATATATACATATCAAAAACCCAAAAAAATATATTAAAAAATTATAAACTTCCCCTAATTTATTTTATGGGTGTGTCACCTACAGGTGACACTGGGCGTTGTATACTGTAAAGTTATGACTGAACGACACTCGACTTTTCTTATGCTTTCTCCAAGAAAACGCCAGTTTTTACTAAGTAAAACTACTTTACTAGTGGCACTGAAAATTTCGGGAATCAAGGAAGTGACACAACATTACTATTTAAAAATGTATTTATTGCTTTTCGAAGTATTCTCCGCGAAATTTGACAGATTTTTTCATACGATGGAACCAATCATTGAAGCAACTATTCCATTCGGAAGTTGGGGTCTCCAAAATGGCCGTTTTGTAGGCGTCCACAGCTTCTTCAGGCGATGAAAATCTCTGACCACGCAATTTATTCTTTATTTTAGGGAAAGTGTAGAAATCATTAGGGCTTAGGTCGGGGCTGTACGGCGGATGGTCTAATAATTCTATGTTTTCTTGCTCTAAAAACTCTTTTGTTCTGTGCGCGGTGTGAGAACTCGCATTGTCGTGATGGAGGATGATGAGGCGGTTGCAGTTCTCTTTACGGAGTTCAGAAACGACCTGTGGCAAACAAATGCTAGCATACCATTCTGCATTAACCGTTCTTTGTCCCTCAAGAGGAATAGTCGCAACATGGCTGGTTTTGGAGACAAACGTGGCCACCATTGTTTTTGCAACACTCCGTGAACGAACAATTTTTGTTGGCTTTAACTCATTTTCGAACACCCAAACTCGTGACTGGTTTTTTGTTTCGGGTTCGTACGCATATATCCAGGATTCGTCACCTGATACGATGTTGTATACAGCATTTGAGGATCCTGCGTGGAATCTTTCGAGAGTTCTAACGCATCAAGAAACGCGAGCCGCTTTTTGCTCTTCACAGAGCAAATGCGGTATCCATCGGGAAAACAACTTTTTTACACCTAATTGTTTATGCAAGATTATTTGTATTTGACTCATGCCAATGTCTAAAGTTACCTGAATTTCGCGGTATGTCACATGTCGATCTTTCTCAATCAGCTTAAGCACAGCATCAACGTTTTCTTTGGTGACTGCAGTTTTTGTACGACCTTGACGGGGATCATCACTGAGCCTGACACATCCACGTTGAAATTCAGCAAACCAGCAATAAATTGTGGTTTTGGATGGGGCTTCATCACCAAATGCATAAATCATCCGGTCAACACACTGTTTTTGTGTTAAACCACTTCGAAAGTCATAATAAATCATCGCTCTAGAATATTCTCGAGTCAATTCCATTTTCTCAACGACTAAACAAGTTTGACAAAACCTTGTGACAAGACCCGAGAATCTTTTTTTAAATAATTAAATGGTATTCGATTTTTAAAACCAAGGAGTTTTCAATTAAAAATATTTTAATATGAAAGGAACAGTGGAAATATTCTATTCCCGATACTTTTAGTGCAGCCTATGTTTAACCTCCTCCTTTTTGAAGTCGTTTAAAAAATAAAAAATCAAGTGGCTACTGCAAAGATGTTGAATAATATGTACCGGTTAAACACTTACAGTACTCCTGCATACATATCTGCATCAAATGACAATGATTGTTATCTATGGCATCAAAGAATGGCTCATTTAAATTTTGAAGATTTAAATTAACTTACAGAATATGCAGGAATTAAGTTAGATAATAAAGAAAAGGTATTATGTATATCATGTCAAGAAGGAAAACAAACAAGAAAACCTTTTCCTTCTAAAGGATCTAGAGCACAAGAAAAGCTAGAGGTCATTCACTCGGATGTTTGTGGGCCTATGGAGCGTCTAGCGGAGCGTATGAATAGAACCCTCTTAGAACGAGCAAGATGCTACTGAATGCTCAGTTACAAAAAGAGTATTGGGCAGAGGCTATTTCGACTGCTGCTTACAACACAAATAGATACATCTGGGCGTTTTTCAAAAAAGATGTACATTGCGAATTTTAGGGTGTCCCCTGAATTTAGTTATTTTTTATAATTTTTTAGTGCACCATACTCAAATAAAGTAAATATGAATTTAATTATTACATGTTTAAGTTATAAAATTACCTAAAATATGCAACCCAATTATCATTGTTGTTAAAATATCATAAAATTGACATAAAAAAAAGTGTAAAATATTCATGTCCCACCTGCATGTTTGGAACTTTCAAGTCTCAGATAAGATTAGATAAATTAAATGGAATCACTGTTTTAGGTTTAGTAGACGTATGTTGAACTCATAAATACAATTTCGAGCTTTTTATTTCGAGTTTGGGCTTTAATAGGTCAAAATACTATATTTATTGCTGTCCCAAGAATATGACAGAACCGGAATTCCGGCATACGTCACGATATTTTTTCAATACTTCAACGCAATATTACTACCAAATATTGTTGTTTTTCATTTCTGGCAACATTTATCTTGTCTGTGGTATAACCGCCATTTTGAAACAAACCTCAGTGTCAACAAAATCTGTGACTAAAGTGGGCGCGTTTTGGTGGTGCCGAATTGGAGTTCCAGATAGTCACAGGATTTTATGAGGTATGTAGCAATTTTTCAAGTTATTTGCGGTAACACAATCACATTTTTGTTTATAATTAATTGTAAAACAAGTCGGTATAAGTCATAAAATTGATGTAACAACTTTAATTATTGTTAGAAGCTTTGTGGTATGAATTCGTCACATCGGGATCGTCACGTATTGTATAGCCGGAATAATTTTGTGACGCACTGGAACTATTAGGCTGGGGTTACATTTGACATGGGAATAAAATAAATTATCCTAACATAAAAAATGTTAGATTGCATATTTAGATGTTTACAATTATCGCTAATCTTCAGAACGGATGAACCAATTTGCATGAAATCCTTACTAATAATATAAATGCGAAAGTAACTCTCTGTCTGTCTGTCTATCACGCTTTCGCGCCAAAACCGATGTAAATTAAATTTGTTACAGTAATAGTCTAGAACCTTTTTTTTCTTTTACGCCGGGAAATGCGCTGAAGCATCCCGCGGGGGAGTGGGTCTCCCCAGGCGGGTATGTGGGACTCGCTATACCCGAAAGGTGGCAAGGAGGACCCACTAAAACCCGGCGAGTACCACCAATGCCGCCTTTGGTGTGGTGCCCCGGATCTGTTAAGCAAACAGGGCACCTCGACGGCTAGTCAGTTCCTCACGGGATCGACGCCACCTCCACAGAGGGGTTGTCCCGCACCACAGAATAACCCCTCCCAAACGTCGGGACAATGGGGTGAAGTTCCCATCCTCACCTGCTCTTTTGTCCTCTCTTCTTATAATAGGGTTACAAAGAGCAGCTCCCTCGTTTCAATTTGCTTCGCCCAAGGTGCTGGGTTCTCCTCAGGCTACTGTCCCCCACCGCCACGACAAGGCTTGACAAGACTACGGTGGGGAGATAGTCTGGAACCTGAGTGAGGACATAGGCTACTTTTTTTGCGAATACAAATGCTGCCGAAAGCCAATTTTCCATGCAGATGAAGTCGCGGACACAGCTAGTTTAAAATATACAAGTACGAATTTCAGAAAATACTCTCCTAGTGCGCCCTTACACTTCCTAAGGAACCTACATGCCAAATTTGAGCTTAAGACTAGTAGTTTTGACTATGCGTTGTTTGTCAGTTATTCAGTCACTCAGTAACGCAAGAGTATATATATATATATATATATATATAATTAAGTATATAATGTATATTATGATATAATGGGTATGATAAGTATGTATATATGTAAGTATATATAGTATGTAAGTAAATATTTTATATATAATTTCAGTAAACATGGCCCTCACGGCAGCAGAAAGAGCTAAGCGCTACCGAGAGAAACTAAAACAAAACCCCGAAAAATTTTAAGAGCAGCGGAAGAAGCAATTAGAACGTCTTAAGAAGAGTCGAAAACCTATTAATGAGTTGACAGAAGAAGATAAAAAGGGAAAAAGGAAACAATGGAGGGAAGAAAAGAAAAAACAGAAAGAAAAAAAAACGAAAAAAGAAAACGAAATTCATAAAGCTACCCCAATTTATTCGAAGACCCAAAACAGTGCAATAAAAATTCGTTACAAAAAAATATGTAGGAGTTACAGAGGAGCTTTAGAAAATATTCGCAAACTAAAATTAAAAAATGAAGCAATTCGCAAGAAACATTACCGTGAAAAGTTAGCTCATGAGTCAAAAGTTGGTGAACTGCAAAAAATAATAGATAAACTTATTGCGAGGCAAGAAATTTTAGAAATGTCACTACGCGAAACTTACGGCACTGCTCAATCTTTACCCGAAAAAAGGCTGCTTAAATCTGTTGCGGTTAACCAAGTGGTCAAAAGTAATAAATCAGTCTCAACGATTGCTACGTGCTTGGGGCTAAAAGGCCGCATTAGACAAAATAAGAAAAATATTTTGATAAACAAGAAAATTCAAGAAGAAATAAAGCAATTTTATTTAAGAGATGACATAAGCCGAAACACAGCTGGAAAACGAGAAACAAAAACTAGAGGAAAGAAGAAGATGCAGATCAGATATTTAACTGACACATTACAGAATATATACGAAACTTATAAAAAAGAAGGGGGAACACACAGCTTTACAACTTTATTTCGCTATAAGCCTTATTACGTTTTGTCACCCACGGCCAAAAATAGAGATACTTGTATGTGCGTTAAGCATAGTAACATGGAGTATCTTTTTATTGCTCTTAAAAACAAAAATGTTATAGACTATAAAAACCTCGAAGATACTATTAATAAGTCGGTTTGTGACAAAAACTTGTATGCTTGCATGTATGAACAATGTGTAAATTGTAACAAACAAATCCTACAATACAAAGAGGAAAAAAATGAAGACGAAATTACATGGCTTAGATGGGATAGAGTTAATCATACATACCAAAAGTCGGAAAAAAGTATTACTACTAAGAAAACGGTGAAAAAAGTACAGAAAGGAAAAGTTCGAGATCTAGTGACAGAATTTAAAGCTGAGTTTTCAAAATTTAAGAGACACTACTACAACTGGAAAGAGCAGCAGCGGCAATACCAAATTTGCATAAAAAATCTGAACATTAAAGAAATTGCCATTTTAATCGACTTTTCCGAGAATTACGACTGCAAACTGGGGGCTGAGATCCAATCGGCGCATTTTGGAGCATCAAAAAATAGTATAACACTTCATTGTGGTATGATTTATTGGATCGGTAAGTCGCAATCGTTTGTAACGATATCTGATAATACATGTCACGAACCCAATGCCATCTGGGCACATCTCTTACCCATATTACAGTTTGTAAGGCAATCAGACCCAACAATTGAAATTATACTTTTTTTTTCTGACGGCCCCTACATCCCAATATAGGCAGAAAAAGAACTTTTTCCTCATTAACTTATTTACAACAAAATTGAAATTGAAATATATTACCTGGTCATTTTCGGAAAGTGGACATGGTATGGGAGTCGCAGATGGCATTGGAGGTGCAGTTAAAAGACAATTAGATAGACGTGTGGCTTATGGGCATGATGTGACTGATGCCGATGATGCGTATCAACATTTATCAACCAGCATGAAATCTGTTAAATGTTTCAAAGTCTCTGATAGTGATATCGAAAATTTGAACAAAATAATTCCAAAAGATCTTAAAGCTGTCCCACAAACCATGAAAATACACCAGATCATATCAGTCGATGCCGGTCAAATTATGCATCGGCAATTGAGTTGCTTCTGTGGTGATAAACGCGGGCTTTGCACTTGTTTGAATCCCGAAACTCATTCATTCTATACTAATCAGAGTCAACGTGTTAGTCGAACTGTCTCTGTTACAACCAATTTCCAGGATGGTCATGATGCTCCAATGTTTTCGGAAATCAATCAAAACGCTGCTTTTAATATTGAAAACGATCAGAGTAACCCTGACGTTCAAACAGTCTCGATCATTGATCTCGAAAATGTGCCTCGATATGGAACTGGTAGAGGAATCACTACCGTTACTGATATGGCACCCTGTAGTAAAACCAACCAAAGTGACCTTAATAAATTGTTGACCTCACTGTTTCGCACAGCCAAAATGCAAACCAGACTGATTCCGATATGGGAATCAACTTTAAGGTGACTGATGTTCTGAATTTAGAGAATTTTGAAAATGTAATAGAATATCCTCAACCAGGGTTTGATTTAGTTTTAGATACCGTAGAATGCTTGACAAAATATGACACCGTAGGCTGTTTGACAGAAGAAAAAGAGAATGAAAATAGGATTAAAAGAAAGAATAGTATATTGGAGTCAGATAATGGTCCGTCAAAGAAAAAGCTAAAAGTAATTTTGCCAATAAAAGAAGAAAAATACAGGGAAAGGTCACTAAAAACTATAATTAACAGAAACTTTACATGCCATATATGTAAACTGCGTAAACTCTATGTGATCATAGACATGACAAAGTGCATTGCTTGTAAAAACTGGGTATGCAGATCATGCTGCAACCAACCAGACATTGACTATATTTGCGACAGATGTTTCGAAGACTGATTAGAATAGCAATGACCAAAACCTAATTTCAATAATGAATATTTTTTCTTTATTTTTTCTTACAATTTATACTCAGTAGATTATAAATTAGAATAACAACTGAATAATTTCCTTTGCATTTTAATTTAATTTAAATTACTTGGTCGAGAGGGCAATTGCTATTTGGAATAGAAATAGATAAGTACCTACTTACCTATTTAAAAATGAGTAAAACTAATAAAATATAAAACGTGAAAAGAATGTTCTAAATAATATGTCAGCAAAAGGTACACCTTACTTTAGGATTTGAGTATTAACCTATTTTTATTACTTTTGACATTTTTATTCTATCATACTATAACAGACCAAATATTACTTCGTGTAAACTTAGCTTAATTTTTTCTAGTTAGTCACCTAGAATTCCAGATAGTCACTGTCTCATATTTTTACCAAGCAATAAACTTATGCTATTTAAGAAATATTTATTTATTTGATAATATTTATATATTTGGTGTTGACCCTGAATTTGTTGTTTATAATTATTTGTAATCTCGTTGAATTTCATTTTAAGCATTAGGTAGAAATGTAATGTTTTAATGGTCAAAAGTTCCATTGTGACGATCTCGAAATTAAAATGATTGCTAAGTGATTATTATTGTGATTTATCTATTTTTAAATGTTTTTGTTAAGAAATTTAAAGGTTTATTATATAAATAATAAAACAAATTATAATTACAACCCATATTTTGCATTTTATTTACATTTTTCCTTTGTAACGAACCGGAAGACGTTCCTGTGAACCCTTGCATAAAAATAAATATTGCCACATAATTTTGCAAAATACCGATATATATTTTTTTATTTTTACTTTCGAAGAGTATATTTTATCAAATGAGAAAATAATTAACAGCAAAATTTATATAACACAAAAATCTATTCCGGTTCGTTAGATCTAACACGAGTGCTAGAATTTTCAACACCTGAAGAGCAGTGGAATGGTAGAAAGCCAGATATTACTCATTTGAAAGTCTTCGGCTGTGAAGCCACACGACACGACAGCTCCGTGAGTGTAACAGCCTACATAACTTTATCTATAGTAATACAAAAACCCAAATTTGTGCGCTAAGGACGGGGCATCAGAGCTTCGGGACGTCTCGACCAATCACAGAACACAATTCGCTTACACTTTCTATTTTTAGATTTATTACCCTGTTAATACCGTGTAAACACGATTGAGTACCAATCGTGTTTTATTGTTTAGACTTTTGTATTTTGTTCAAACATTTGTCCGTCGGCTGTCGTTCAGTTGAAAAATATTGTTGAACTAAGATGCACGCGTGTCCTTTATTAAGTATTAAATTTAAAAAGCTCATGTTTTTAGTAGTAGTTCATTCATCTTTTTAGTTTAATAATTATTGCAACGCGTGTGAATTGTTTATGAGCTATGACGCCACCATTGTCACAGAGAAGGTGGACACACCATGGACACCATTTCTGAGATCAGTAGAATAACGAGAATATCGGATATCGAATTATATATATATAATAAGTGAGACTTTAAATAAAATATTTATACATTTAAATTACAACGAAAACTATGTAATTCAAAGTAAAATATTAGTGTTCATCAAATATAGTAATATCATTGTTATGTAGGCCTCTTACACAATGATATTATCAAAGAGTATATAAGGGTATTACATGGCTCAAACCCGAGAAACACCCTATGTTCAAAGAAATTTTTCATATAAAAAATATATGTTATATTTAAAATCGTAATAAATAAATTGTATTGTTTAATTTTTTTGTGAATTTATCTCAATTTTGAAAAATAATTGCAGTAAATAGGCTTTTTTTATTTAAATTGTATTTTCTCTCCGTAACGGCATAATATTCGGGCTTGAATTTCACACTGAAAAAATTGTAATGAGGTATATAACACTTTGTATTGTTTTTAATTTACTTTTATATTTTTAAATAATAAATAAAAACACGAAACTTCACTATAACTGCGCGGAAGCACCCCCGTAATGACCATGATGCACACTAGGGACGCGATAAATTAGTGTCTCGACGACTCTAGTGACGAGTGGGCTGTACGTGCCTAATTTTTTACGTATAAATTTGAAAATCTAGTAATTTTTAATGATTCTTCAATTAAACAATATTGTAAATAGTACAAATATAAATACTACGTAGAAACTAAGTTTGTAAATATATATTTAAGGTAGTTTGTAAGTTTGTTTTGTTTTGAACTTATAGAGTAAGCCCGACTATGCCTAAATATAAAAACAAAAGTAAAGTGAAGCGTGGCCGAGATCTATAAAATTATTGGTGAGTAATTTACGTATCTACATAGCTTCGCTATCCTATATGCCAGTTTTTGTTTTATCGCTTTTAGCTCTTGAGATCTTGAGAATTATTTTCAACAAAATTCTTCATACATCATCATCATCAGCAGCATTTATACGTCCACTGCCGAACATAGGCTATATATTATATATTACTATAATATAATAGGTATTTCATATTCTTCATTCATCATCATCATCATCAATATTTATCCGTCCATTGCCGAAAATAGACTATAATATATTATACTAGCTGTTGGACGCAGCTTCGCCCACGTTAACTCACTTAACTCCTATTAGTCACAGCGTAATGTTATATAGCCTATAGCCTTCCTCGATAAATAGGCTATCTAACACTAATATAATTTTCATATCGGACCAGTCGTTCCTGAGATTAGCGCGTTCAAACAAACAAACAAACTCTTCAACTTTATAATATTAGTATAGATATTATAATATATTATATTTCATATTATGCTTCATTCATCATCATCATCATCATCATCATCAATATTTATCCGTCCACTGCCGAACATAGACTATATATTATATACATATAACTATATTATACAGTGAAGGTAAACTCTTTATTACGTCGTTCGTTATAACGAAAACTTTATATAACGTAGAAATTAGTTAAATTTGTTTCGTTTACCACAAAACCCATACCCTGTTTATAACGCAACAGCCATTCTCTATTACGAAGAAATATTTTATATTTAGACGTCAACAATATATTTAATAGTGTAATTTTTTTGGTAATTAGCTTACAAAACTAAACTTTTGAGGTGCCGAAATCCCTAAGAAAGATATCTGAGGTTATAAACAGCCGTCTCGCTTTTGTGATTGTTAATTGCCTTAGCACGTGTTCCATTATTCTTAGATTACATTGTCTGTAGGAATTTTTTGTCTCAGTTTTAGTAACTCAGACTAAAATTACACCATCGCCACCTATCATGTATATATTAGTCGTCATAATGAGGAAGACTTATAGTTACAAAAATATAAAATTGTGGGAAATGTATCATAACTTCCTCATTTATGGAGATAATTGAAGAAAAACAACCAAAAGGCTTTATTAAAAGTTTAGTGCTATTTTTAAAACATAAATTAAAAAAATGGAAACTCCCTTATTGTGTACGATAGCATAAGAAATGAAAATTGTATTTCACGGACATGATAGTACTTTCAACTGATGAATTAAAATTCTAAGTTATAAGTTTTCATTTCTATCGGCATCTATAACACGACTGTGTAATATCAAAATCAGTACCGGCTCCTACTTTAGTTGTTATATTTTCAGGCAATTAAGAAACCAGAAAAACCAGTTACAAAATCAGGAACTTCAGCCTTTAACAGATACTAACGCAATACAATCTCCTGCAACATGCGATCTATCTAGTATGACAGTTGATGAAAATGAAAACTAAATTGTGTACATAGTTTCTATTTAAATTGCATTTTGCCGGAACTTTTGGATCCGCGGCACAGTCGCAATATGGAAATTAGAAATCCAGCATATATTTTAGAGGCAATACAAAACAAGGAAGACCGGAAGAAGACAAATAGCCGACAAAAGGAAGATGAAAATATCGGCGCTCAAAGCAATTCACCATCAATACCAACACCAGTCCCCTAATTAATGACCAATCAAACTATTTGCACTATGCAAGTGCACTGCTAACACCACAGAAATTTAAATAATAAGATTTGAATTGTCTTATTATTTAGATTTCTGTGACTAACGCCAATACTAGACCAAACGACGTTTTCAAATTATTCAAACGTAGCAACAACACCAACGTCAACAAATGACCAACCGACCTGTTCTCGTTATTTAGATTTTAATGACTTTTAAAATACATATTATGTACCTACCTACTTATATTAAATATTATTCAATAAACAATGTTTAATTATTGAACAGAAATTACATGAATGATAAGAATAATATAATAAAATAATTCTGAAATTATATGAATGTTAAAAACCAGGTCCTCAACCACGTCATCATCCTTATTTAGATGAATGTTGCACCCCGTCCTTAATTCGATGAATGTTGAAAACCAGTTCATCATCATTATATCATCATTAAATAAAGATAAAGTAGGTAACTCGTACCTATATGATTTATATCTATAAATAAAGGAACAAAATTTCTTGTCTCTCAGAGAGCGAATAAAACATAGGTAAACACAATGACAACACTACGACGCTTCTGTTGTCTTGCATAATCTTCAGTTCCTTCGAATGTGTATGATGTTAATACGTACGCATGTTGATAGATGGCGCTAAACTGTGGCTAAACTAACAAATACTTGCACAAAGACCAAATCGTCAAGGTCATTGAGCAATGTAGTCCCCTTAATATTGTTATGAACCAATGTATCGAGCCGCGCTCGTGCCACGGCAGCGCGTGAGCGCCACTCCTGTAGGGAGCGCCCGCGCCTCGGGCAGTACCGCCAGTTCTCCGCGAGACCTCTCAACGGCATGTCGTCGCCCGTTTTGTCGCCGCTATTGACGTGACGAACGATAATTGCCACGTGATTCTCTTTGTTCGCCAATTTTGGGCATAGTCACGTGGATTGATTGATTTGAGTGTAATGGACTAATATAAATATTGTGTATTGAGACAATTAAGTGCCTAAAGCAAGTTAAAGTGAAATAATTGAGAGCCGCCATCTTGTGAAGCTCCGCTGCACGTCGTGTCCGATAGAAGTTGTCTCAGATAAGTATATAGATCAATTAGCATTAATTATCCGATTGGCCAATTAGGGGTTAGTGTTAATTAGATTTATATTTGAGGCATCGACACACCGGAGAAGTCTCAAGACGTCGCTTAGGTAATTGAACAGTTTTATATAGCTCCGTGATAACCGCGGACAGTTCTACCCCATTAGAATTCCGGATAATTATATATATCGGCAGCTCCACCGGCGCGCGACCACCGCAGACCGCTAAACAAGATGCTGCCATTGTGAAAGCGATCCATTTAGGAGTATACGGATTACTGCTACTCAATATAGCGTAAGTAGACTTTCAAAAGAAACATAGGGAGTAAAAAAAATCGCTTTTACAGCAATCTTTCAACAGAAAAATGTTCACAAATAAGTTTTAACTTCAATTAACCCACGATTTTATTGTAATGACTACATTATTAGGCAATAAAAAATATTGACCACTAGCTTTTGCCCGTGTTTGCGCTTCTCTCTCGTTAAAGTAGATTAAGAAATACATGAAGACTTCATGTATTTCTTAGTTCGCTGTTCCTTGGTAAAAGATAGAGTATTTCTATAACACTTATATTTTCGCCCTTCAAAAATAAACTTATCTTAATAATAGGCCATGAAATCACAATTAAAATATGTCTAATAAGTAAATAAATCCAGCAACTAAGTGTATAAAGTAATGTATTTATTATTCATTATAGAATATATTATAATATTTAGAGAAACATAAACCTTACTATTGCCACTTGATGGTAAGTGGTAGACGTCGCCCATATCAACATAAATTCGTTTACCTGGAACTAGCCCAGGCAACTCCAAAGGCGATCCGTCCGTCCGTGTTGGATGGATCCGAGTGGCAAGGGATCATTCGTCATGAGGTTCATAGAAGGAGGGTTATGTTCAGAAGAGGAGGGATAGAGTCTGATGGTTATTATGATGAAATACTAATAATTAACTCTGGCTCACGCGAATTTCACTCATTATAATGAAACAATTTATTATGATTTTTACAAGCCCGACGTTTCGGATACTTTACAGCAACCACGGGAGTCCTCCCGTGTCCTTGCTGTAAAGTATCCGAAACTTCGGTCTTGTAAAAATCTTAATAAACCGCGATGAAATCCGTAAAAATTGTTTCATTATAACTCTGGGTCAATTTATCTAAATTAAACTAAGTGTATTATTGTCTTTGTATCTTTTTATTTTTATGACGTTAAGGGTTTGGCCATCGTAAATCATAGGATTTAAGGAATTTGTGAAAGCATGATTGTGTGTAGATGTTTTGACCGTTGGGTTGTATAATTACAAACTTTGGAATTTGTATTGTAAATGTCTGGGAACGTTGCGAGTTGGTTGTTTTGCCGTATGAGTGTCATAAATGTATTGTTTTATAGTATGACCGAGCAGGGTGAGAGATCCAAATATAAATAAAGCTTATAATAAAGCTTGTTTTTAAAGATAATCAAATGTTCACTGTTGTTTCAGGTATCAACCGACACAATAAGGCGTCGTTAAAAAGCCGTTGGCCTCAAGACTGGCAAAAGAAATGTCTTCTACTGACACCTGTTTTAATACCTGTGTTAGCTTGATAAATTAAATATTATATTATGTTTACTGATAGTTTTACTTATAATGTTTATGTGAATTTCACTCTCCTTATAACGAAAAACCTTTTACGGATCCGTAAAAGTTGTTATAATAATATAATATAAAATTTATTTATAATATAAATTGTTTTATACCAAAATAAAGAGTTTTTACTTTTTTGTGTCTATCTAACAACCTACCCTACTTTAACCTACCCTACATTGCTTTAGGGTTTAGCAAATCTATGAAATATAAAGTTTTGGCTCAATCTTTCAAGTTGAGCCGTCGCATACACATCTTATCTTATATAATATTATTATTATTAATTAAATGGGCAGATATTAATTATACCTTTATCATTTCTAGTGACATAAACATACCACATAATATGTAACAAGCCTAATCGTTTACCTAATGTGTAATAAATTATACAGACACACAAAACTTCACCTTCACAAGTATTGCATTAAAATTATTGAAATTATATAAAATAATACCTTATAATAATTAAATTGTATATACCCAAACTACACTAATATAGTAGTGCCAAAAGATATTATTATAGTTCAATACACTATATACATATATAGGACTACTTCATTAAGAGACAGAAAATTTACTTAAAACTAAAAGATGACGTCAAAGTTTATCGCGCGATATAGCTGTAAACTTAATAGCATAGTAATTTTAAATTCATTCATACACAACAGCGCCTGTTGACCAATGCCCACGGCTCGACTTTGTACCGCCGACCCCGTAAGTGAGACGAAATAACAAAAATATACTGCACCCCCTCGCACGCTTCGCTGCGTTCTACTTTTAATAGTACAAAGTCCAAAGTGAGGAACTCGGGCTGCTGTCGTGTGTACATGTGCCAAAAGAAAAATCTAAAAAATGGGACTCGAAGGCAAATAAGATGATTTTTATTGGCTATAATGAACATACTAAAGGGCTTTTCGATCCAAGGACAAGAAAAGTGTTAATTAGCAGAGATGTGATCTTCATTGAGAATTCAGTTAAAGAGACTATATGTTACTGCCATTATCAGAGTTGGTCACAGAACCCAAGACCAATGATGAGATTAAATCAGGAAATAAAGATAGTGAATTGCAATCTGAAAGTAGTGATGAATCTTTTCATTCAGATGAAGGATCAATGTATGTACCAGACCAAACAATTGATCTGACAGAACTAACACGAAATGTAACAACAAGATCTAAACTAAGAATGGCTAAAATGCAAGGTAATACTTATACATGTGTTAGTGAAGTTTCAGAGCCAGAGGATCTGCCAGAAAGTTACTCCGCAGCAATATCTTCACATAATGTCAATGCTAAAAAGTGGAAACAGTCAATTCAAGATGAGTTAAAAGTACATGAACAAAATAAAACTTGGAATCTCGTCGAAAAACCGGAAGGAGTACCATTAATTGATTGTAAATGGATGTTTAGAATAAAAGATGATGTGGACAAAAACAAGGGATTGATTATACTGAAGTCTACTCTCCTACGGTGAGATATGATTCTTTAAGAGTTTTACTTTCAGAATCTGTCCAACATGAGTTCAAATTTGTCCAATTTGATGTAAAGACTGCATTCTAATATGGGGATGTAAAAGAAGATATTTATATGAGGCCACCAGAAGGTTTGGAGGTCCAATCAAAGTTGGTATGTAAACTTAATCGATCACTTTACGGTTTAAAACAAGCACCAAGGTGCTGGAATCAAAAGTTTGATTATTTACTAAAGAAATTTGGATTTACTAATAGTCATGCAGATAAATGTGTTTACATTGGAAGTGTTAACAACAACAAAATTTACCTGTTATTATATTTTGATGATGGGCTTCTAATGTGTAAATCAGAATACTCACTAAACAAAGTATTGAATGATTTGAAACAAAATTTTGAAATTAAACAGTGTGAACCGAAGTACTTTATAGGAAATAGAAAGATTTGAAAATTGTATTTTTATTCACCAATCAAAATATTATATTGAACGGTTATTATGTAAATTTAATATGCAAGATGCAAACTGTAACAATGTTCCAGTTGACCCTCACACTACTCTGGAGAAAGCAACTGAAGCCCCAGACAAAATTATTCACTACAGAGAGGCTGTGAGCTTACTCATGCACTTGGCTGTGGTAAGCCGGCCAGATATCATGTTTGGAGTCAGTCTGGTAAGTAGATACCTAAACTGTTATGACCAGAGCCATTGGAATGTTATCAAGACGTTACGTTACGTAACGATTAGTGGTAAATAATTTATTCTTCGGCAAGTAAAAAACATCTGACAATTTTACGCATAATATGTTGTGATGTCGTTTCTTTGCTACTTAAATCATCAAAATTTATAAGTTTCAATAATAAAAATAATAATAATACTTTTTATTTGCAAAGCCCACAATTAATAAACAGCTTAAAATATAAAACAACTAGCTGTTGCCCGCAGCTTCGCCCGCGTTTACTTAGATTTACAGCCGTTTGGATTGATGATGATTATTTTTATGGCCAAAGTTACGCCTTATAACATCAGCTATCTGCCAGTGAAAGTCTCGTCAAAATCGGCTTAGCCGTTTTATAGATTAACCGGAACAAACAGACAGACAAAATTGTTTTTTTAATGTAAGTACCGTATATTATTTCATAGCTTTTACACGCGACTTCGTCCGCATGTAAGTATTATTTTAAATCTTTTATTCTTTTTCAAATAATATGGTTGCAATTTAGAAACTATTATAATTAAAAGAATACTATTAACTTCCACTGTAAGACCCGATAGTACGTTTTATGTAAAATATATTTATTTAATTTAGAATTACGTTTTTATTATATTTAAATAACTTAAATTACGGATTTTATCGCCGTTTATTAAGATTTTTACATGCCCGACGCTTAAGATACTTTAAAGCAACCATTGTCATGGGAGGATTGAGGTGTCAGACGTCCTAACGTTACAAAGTTATTCGAAATTACCCTATGATACATCAATATTTTAATTCAAATTAGTAGGTACCTACTATGTACCAACAAAAAAAAAACTACGAAAAAGAAATATTATATTTTTTATTCATATATTTTATTATTATATATAAGTATTCCTTTTTTATAATATCATGAATTCTATTAATAAATCATTTTGGATAAATTACTAATATACGGAACTTACAGTACTTATTCATTAAAAACGCGTGCTATACAAAGGTGCGATCCTCATCAGGATCCGCATCTTGTAATAGATAGCGTGATCTACATTTTGTGTTAACGCCATCTATTGACATGTCTAAAAAACTTCTTGTTACACTTATACATCTTATGCCTTGGGTCTCAAACTATCTCCATATCGAATTTCACTCAAATCAGTTCAGTTGTTTAACAAATACATAGTCCCGGAGTTTTAGCTGCACAACTCCCGTTCTCGTGGTATTTTCAGGATAAGAACTATTTTAACTTATACGTTAAGTTCCAAAGTATCTTCATATCAAATTTCACCCAAATCTGTTCAGTGGTTTAGAAGATAGACAGTCCCGGGGTTTTACCCGCAAAGTTCCAGTTCCCGTGAGATTTTCAGGATAACAAATATTTAATGTCCTACGTTAGATTACAAAGCATCTTCATATCAAATTTTAGATCAGGATCAGAATGTTCCGACTCAGAGGAAGAACACAACACCGACCAAAATAAAAAATACTAAGAAAAATACACAAAAGTTTAAGAACAAGTACAAAATTTTATTATATATTATTATATACAAAATTAGTATTAATAGTTAAATTACACTAGTACTTAAAGCTTGCACTAAGTTTGAAAACATGGAACTCAAATAACTGAATATAATCTAATAGTCCATGTACGAGTCCGCTATGTGATGCCGATCGGATCAATTACACCACAATTAATGTACTAAAGCAATTACAATATACTTCTATATCAGTAAACAAAAAAAGTGTTTCAATAAAGTGCGCTCCTATCAATTAAATAAATATCAAAGGGACGACTGGCTTCTCGTAACCATGGTTGCTGTAAAGTATCCGAAACGTCATGCTTGTAAAAATCTTAATAAACCGCGATAAAAACCGTAAAAATTGTTTTATTATAATGAGTGATATTTGCGTAAAAATTGGAAAACAATATGTAATATCTTCAAACAATATAAGTTTAAAGGATTATAGATAATTATTTAAAGCTAAAGTGAGAATATACTAATATAATGTACAAAGAACCTAATACTAAAAACCTTAAAAAATGTATTAATAAAAACTAATATGTATTATATTAAAAGGAGTCTCTTTATGCAAGGTTCCAAAGATACTGGCTGCGTTCCCCCTTTGAATTGCTGGGCTAATTCTTTGTCTGATTTAATGTAATAAAAAAAAATGTTAGAAAAAGGATAGTCCGTCACCGAATTTGAAGCGCCACTATTTTGGGTAATAAAAACGTCCTCTTTATCTATAGTTGACCGGCACATCAAGAAAATTTACAAAAAACTGTTGAACTTTGAAGAATTTAAAATTTCGCGACCGTACTTTCGGATAGCACCAAGAAAGATGTATCAATGGAGATATGAAATAAGTATTATTACTTATTTAATAACTAGATCCACATGAATATGATTTATTACTGCCCCGAATATATAAAATTACACAATTTATATTTACTTACATACTCATACATACTTACTCTCCTATATCACATCTATTTATACAACAATAGGTTTATTGTTAGTCGAAAAAGCCCAGTGACGTCAGCAAAAGGGCCTGTCAGGTTTACCGTTTTGATTTTAGTGAAGACCTTTTTGGTAACTTTATTCTTCAGGATAGTCAAAAACGTAAAATAATAAGGTTTACATGGAATTCATTACGACACTGTACAAAATAAGTAATAAGTTCAACTATTTTTGTCTATAAAAATTGATAAATTTATATTTGCATTGAGAAATTCCGTATCCATTCATTTCTGAAATCGGCCAGATATATCTGTGGATTACAGACAAGCGACGTCCGCAGAGAGTCATGGCCATCAAGGTCGCTTATACGTATCGCACGACCTCATACGGTGCTGCGTGCGTACTGGCAGGCTCAGCGCCGTGGGACCTGGTCGCAAGGGCCCTGGCGCATACATGGAGGAGACGAGGAGAAGAGGAGGAGGAGGAGACCTCCGAAGAAGAGGAGTCCTGCCGGAGCCGCCTGCGAAGGCGAGTGCTCCGTCAGTGGAAGGAGAGGTTGGGGAGCCTACTGCGGTACGGCCTTCTTATCACCTTCCATCTTATTATTATTATTTAAGGGTGGGGACACCAGCGAGGCCAGACGGGTGATCAGTCCTCATTACCGGGACCATTTCACCCAAATCGTTACCTTCCATCTTACGCAGATCTTAACGGGGCATGGCTGCTTCGGAAGGTATCTGTGGAAGGTAGCAGGAGCGGAGGACTCACCAGAGTGTCATCACTGCGGCAGTGAACACACTGCTGACCACACCCTGGCGGAGTACCCAACTTCGGCGGAGGCAAGAGCGCCCTCACCGCTGAGGTTGGCGGGAACTTGTCGCTCCCTGCGGTTATCAGAGCAATGACCGTCAGTGAAAACGCATGGCAGGTGGTCCTCTCCTTCCGTGAAGACGTAATGTCGCAAAAGGAGGAGGAGGAGTGGGAGAGGGAGTCCACTGGCGCCTCTTCCCGCTGGATGACATACCGTTGTGACCAGGTGCGGCCGTCCAAAGCTCCCTCACCGAGTCACCCAGACGACGAGGAGAACACCGTTGGGGTTTAGTAGGTAGAGTCTGCGTCCACCTTACCATCTTTTCGGGCGCAGGGTCCTAGATAACCAGACTCGGTGGTATGCCTAGCATTTCCCACGCATTCCCCAGCGAAACCAAAAAAAATAATTAAACAGAGAATTATTATGTCTATTATATGCGAAGATACCGTAAACATATTTTATACAAGTACTTGAACCCTGAACCTCGAATAATTCAATAATTAAGTAAACAGCAGATTCGGCATTGCTATTTTGAATTTCATTTGAAATTATAACAATTAATTACCCGGTGGGATGGAAGCGCTGTGCCGCGCTCCCGGCTGCATGGGTACCACCATCTTGCTTGTTTCTCCCGTGAAACAGCTTTGCTGTATTTCGGAGAGAAGGGCAAGCCAGGCAGTGTAATTACTGGCACCGAGACTGAGTTGCCTGGGCTCGTTCCAGGTAAACGTTTATGTTCATGGGCGACGTCGACCACTTAGTATCAGGTGACACGTTTGCCAGTTTGCCTATCCAACTAACATAAAAAAAAAATAGAATGACTGTTTGAATTTTTACTCCTACACAAATATTTAAAAAAATATAATTAGATTTGTCAGTGCTTACACATCCCTATATTTAATCTGAATTCAAACAATAGCAAATTTTATAAATAATGTAATAATGCGACCTTACTAGACCAGGGTCGATAATTTTTGAAACCAAAAAAAATTACAGTAGGATGAAAACCATTAGAAAAGGAGGGGAATATGATCAAAATGAAAGAAAAAATGAATTACGGTCGATCTGAGGGCGGGAAAGTGGAAGGGGAGGGGGGTAAAGGTAAAAAAACGGTTTATCTCGATTTCCGGCAAAACTACAAGTCCTACGGAAAAAAGGTAAATGGCAAAGTTGTAGGTAATAAAAAGATCTACAACTTTTGCATATGCAATTTTTTCACATAACCTCAAAATTTTGGTGAAAAATTCAAATAACCAAGTTTTTGGTTTTTTATTTATATCTTTTTCAAAAATTATTATTTTTTACGAAATTTGGTGAAAACTTATCTTATTATGTCCCAAATACACTGTAAATTATTTGATTTAATATATTTATTTTTTCGCCTTATTTTAACTTAATATAAAATAGCACCCTAATTTTCAATCGAAAATTCTGACGTCAAAATATCAGCTTTTTTTTAAAAAAAAATGTGATTTCTGTTCTTTGAAATCTCTTCTTTCCGATGGTGTAAAAAAAGGATATATAACTATAGTAAATGATCTTAGAAAATGCAATAAAAAAACAAGGTGCTTATATATATATATATATATATATATATATATATATATATATATATATATATATATATATATATTATGTAGGTATGTTCACCGACTTCTTCGTCAATTGTGGACCGATTTTCAAAATTCTTTTTTTATTCAAAAGAGTGCACTTTCGAGGTGGTCCCATGATAAGGAAACCAGGAACTGATGATGGCATCCCAGAGAAATCGAGGGGAACTTTCGAAAATCGTAGCAGTAACTAGTGCGTTTAATATTTTTTTAATGAAGTATTTTAAAGCACTACAATTTCATGAAGGTCTAGAGTTGATCTGATGATGGAGCTGAAAGACAGTCGAGGGAACTCCTTAACGATTTACAGCAGTAACCTTGTGTTTGGGCTTGATTAATTTGTATTGATGAGAACTTTACACCTAGATAAATTGTTACTATCATTAGGGGTCTGATGATGACGACGAAGGACAGTTAAAGGAACTTCTCAGCGGTTTACAGTAGCTACCTTGTGTTTGAACTTAATACATTTATACTGACGAGAACTTTGCACCCATATGGGTTATAAGTGTCATTACAGGTCTGATGATGAAGACCATAGACAGTCGAGGGAACTCCTCAACAGTTTATAGTAGCTACCTTGTGTGTAGACACAATTCATTTATGTTGACGAGTACCTTGCACACTTATGGGTTATAAGTCTCATTAAAGGTCTGATGATAGAGTATAGACAGTGGAAATACGTTTAACAGTTATATCCATATTTCAGACAAATAAAATCGGTTATCGAATTTCGGAATCACTAAAAATTAAGAAATAAAAAAATTTTAAACAAAAATTAAAACGTTTTATTTTTTACTTTTTGAAGTCGCTTCAATTTTTGTTTAAAATTTTTCTTTTATTGAGGTTTAACTTTTTACATGCCCCACGGTATCGGTCACGGGGGGACGTAGATGTCAGACAGACTAACCTAACGATACAAAGTTATTATCTATCTACGTTTCTGTATAATATTTTGATGTAAGTATGTATCTTACAAAAGCGAGTCACCGGGACTGGCGAGGTAGCTGACGTCGGGACGCGGCGTCTTGTGAAAACGCTATTTTTGGATACATTTGAATAAAAAAAATATTGACTAGAGATTTTTAAAAAATTGCATTTAGAGAACATGCAAATTTTTTGACGTGACAACGTCTTAAATTAGGTTGCGGCTGGGAGTCACTTATGAAAAAGTGTAACGCTCGGTAACGTTACGATGAGTCACCGAAACGATGTCACGTAAAATCTTCGCCCGTAAAACCGACTTTACAGGCAACCATTTTTTTTTTTATTCTTTCCTACTAGAGATTAGAGATTTAAAAAAAAATGCATGTTCTCTGTAGTATTGAAAATTAAGTATTCCATAAATTATGTGCAAACTTATATAATATTTTGTAAGTAAAATATTAGTTTTAGTTTTTATTTTAGGCCTTAGAATAATTACATTATAGAAGGACAGTCTTCATACAAGCGCTCTATCAAAAATGAAGCACTAAATCGATTCACATACGCTCAGCGACACGCACACATATACACATGTAATGTTGTCAATGGAGATGAAGTTTTTCCAAAAACAAGGAATGATTCGGCCGCTGATAATAATTTGTTATAGCAATAATAATTAATACATAAGTAGCTATATGTGTTAAAGTATGGGTATGATTATGTAAAATTGTTATATTACGAGAATCTTTATTTATATAATAATAATAGTAAATAATTTGTCTTCAGGCACTATATAACCCATAGATATATACCTTACAGACATATACATATATTATATTACATTAGTGTTAGTATAAATAAAACCTTAAAATTATGTTAGTATTTTCGTGCATTCCGGTGGAATAGTTCCGCGGAAGCGACGGAACACCACATCCTGAGGCCAGAAGTCTTCTTGTAAAACTTCCTGCAGGTAGCAGGTCGGTACTCGCACCACAAACGCCTTGAAATAGACGTTGCGAGACTCCAGCTCCTGTACCCTCGGACAGTACTGCAACCTCCGGCGCACGTATTCCGCGATGTTCTTCGCCTTTGTGGCGTAATAAAGGCGGGAGATATACACCGGCTCGACGGCCCGTACGAGCACGTTGGGCTCCAGTGGGGCTTTGCCACAGCGATTCTGGTTGGTTCTGGAATGGCGCCTCTTCACCACCTCAAAACCGTCTTCATCCCGACGTGGCGCCTGCGCAGCAGTCGCGGGCAGTGGGGCCGGGCACGGAGCGCGCGCGGCACGTGCAGGTGCCGCATATATGTCGCAGATATTGACGTCATACATTAATTTTATTGTGATAAAGTGTATATTTTATTATTTTACATAATATGGAAACGCCAAGCGAGAAGTTTGAATGAGGTTGGATACTGATTGACGGGTGACGTTCGTTTTATAAAAAGAATGATGACATAACATAATATAATAAGATGGCGAATGGATAATCGGACGATGTAATTGGGATTGCCTGGCGGTGTCACTCCGTAGCAAACTCATTGCGCTTCCAGGATATTGTGAATCTAAAGTTAATTGACTTAAATGATTGTTGTTTACATGAAATTATAATTCAGTTTCATATAATAGTGTTCTTGCTTCATCCTAGTGATGCCGACCATCCTGATGACGCCCCGTTATCCTATTCAAAACGCATTTCACTTCTGTTATGCGATATAGGTGTATATATAATGTTATTGTGGTTTCTTATACCATTTTTTACTGAATAGTTTGCGCGAGACTGTAACTCTAACTGTAACCCTGTAACTTCTAAAATAAGAGAATAATAAAACTGAAAAATATGATGTACATTAATTACCATGCAAACTTCCACCGAAAATTGTTTTGAACGAGATCTCGTAAGTAGTTTTTTTTTAATACGTCATAAATCGTAAGCCGCAATTTACCTTTCATTCAATCAACTCAAATATAAATAAACATAAACCATATATGCGCCTGGATCTAATAAACAAACAGGGCACCTCGACGGCTAGTCAGTCCCGCAAGGGACCGACGCCACCACGACAGAGGGGTTGTCCCGCACCACAGAACAACCCCTCCCAACGTCGGGACAGTAGAATGGGGTGAGTACATTATGGATAGATTACAAGCACCACGCTTTTTTACAATAAGAAATATCATTTATTTATTTTGTTAACCCATTTAATTCTTCTTTTAAAAATTATTTTCAAATTTTTGTTCGGTTTGCTATTAAAGCGTGTTTTTTAGTTTTTTTTTTAAACTATAATTTATTTTCTTGCAATCAATTTCAAGGTTCTAGTGGTAGTTATGCACGAGATGCACGTGCACAAGATGAATGTAGATGCGTTCTGTGATATTTTTGTGTAAAAATTACCTCCTAAATAATTATCTCATAACTATCGAATTAATTAGTAGTAGTATGTGTCCCCACCATGGTTCAGCCTTTGTCGTGGGGGTGGGGCTCAGTAACCTAGGGTGAGCCGCTGCACCTTGGGCTAAGCGAATTGGGCCGAGGGGGCTCTTTGTACCCCTCTTATAAGAAGAGGGGACAAAAGAGCAGGGGCAAGGGGCGAGGATGGGAACCTCACCCCATTGTACTGTCCCGACGTTGGGAAAGGTTGTTCTGAGGTGCGGGACAACCCCTCGGTGGAGGTGGCGTCGATCCCTAGCGGGACTGACTAGCCGTCGAGGTGCCCTGTTTGTTTTCTAGATTGCCGACTTTGGTGAGGTGCCCCGGGCATTGGTGGCACTCGTCGGGTTTTAGTAGGTAGATCTGCGTCCACTTACCAGCTGTCGGGCGCAGCGAGTCCCACATACCCGCTTGGGGAGACCCACTCCCCCGCGGGATGCGTCTGAGCATTTCCCGGCGTTAAAGAAAAAAAAGTTGTATTATGTAAAAAACATAAGGACAACATCAACGGTAAGGTAATGACATCACTCTTTACACAAAAAATATCACAGGTAACTGGATATAATAACATAATATTTAATAGAAATAATGAACATTAGAATAAATCAATAAACGTATACATCGTTGTATATATACGTATATATAGCTAGGTATAGATTTTAGTTCCATATCCAACAACTAGATGGCGCTACTTACGACTTACATATATTTGATTCGAGTTTCCAGTCTATCTCTAGTTATTCAATAGTAGTCTTTGTTGTTAGTACCTCAATTTTACAGGCATAGTTGGGTGTGACGCCGACAAAATCAAAACATTCCTACCGCCCGGCCGTCTTACCCTCATTTTTACAAAGTCAGTAGTAGAAATAGCAGCAACAGCATCATGGAGTTATATGCAGATGTATAAACGACCAATATTTTTCAACGGTATGACGATTTCCCGCAGCTGGGCGAATCCTAGTTTTGGCGTTAGTTGAAAAAGGCTTACCTACTTTACACTAGGGCTGCCATCTTGTGCTTTTCTTAGTCACTGTTTGCATTGCTACTTTAAGAGCAGTTAAAACAATTTCAATGCCCTCTATGGTATATTATGAAAAGCAATAGCATTGCTCTAACTGACAGTTATTTAAAACAGATCTCACTGTCCACATTTTGGTTAAAAGGGTCACTTATCGGCAATTTGCAAAACTTTTAGGTTTAACTTTGAGATAATTGTAGAAAAGAACCTTAATATTATACTTATATAAAAAAGTTTTGATATTGTTTTGGAAAATCGTCTAAATACCCATTTGAAAAATAAGAAAAACTTTGCTGTCACTTTATTACCAGATAAAATAAAACCCTGATGAAATCGTAAAATACTTTCATATTCTCTCTTATAATGATAGTAAGACGTAGTGCCATGCTGCTTTGCAGGCGAATTGGGCCGGCACGACCGGAGTGGTACCTCTCGCTCACATAATACCAGCGTAAAGTGACAGCTATTGTGTCACGTTTCGTGCGGTTCATGAGTTTCCGGTGGCCCATTGGGGGATAGGGAAAAGGAGGGCAGCGCATCTGCGTGGCCTTAGTTGTGCGGATGTGTATGGGCGTCGACACCCGTAAGGCTCTGACTAATCGTTTGCCCCCTGATGACATAAAAATAGGGATTCAGTTGTATAATATCTATACTAATATTATAAAGCTAAAGAGTTTGTTTCTTTGTTTGATCGCGCTAATCTCAGGAACTACTGATCCGATTTGAAAAAGTTTTTCAGTGTTAGATAGCCCATTTATCGAGAAAGGCTATAGGCTATATAACATCTCGCTGTGACTTATAGGAGTTGAGTAACGCGGGCGAAGCTGCAGGCAACAGCTAGTATGTAGATAAAACATCAGCTTATTTTAGCGGTAGATTTGTATATGACCGTGAAACTAAAAGTCATGAAATGTGAAAAATGAACATCTGAAGAGTTCTCAGAGTGGAGACAAAAGAAGCGCGCACTCAGTGGTAAATGCGCAAACTTGAGTCTTTTTGGGTTAAAATGGACTTGATTTAGTTGGCCTCGTTTCGAGGTTTCAGTTAACAAACTTTTGACTTTAGAAACATGTTTTCTCCGACACATTTAGTTACAGAGTACTCTTTGTATATGTTAGAGTATAGTCCTTTTAAATATAAATTGATAATATAAAGAACGTGTCTTCTGTACGTGTGTTTATTCCCCACTCATATACTACTGGACAGATTTGGATGAAACTGTGTGTGTTTTAGTTCTAAATGGTTAGAAAATACAATGAAACTCGGTAGATATCGTGATAAACGCGTTGTCGCATAAAAGCAGATTTGGTGAAAAAATCAATATCAATCAATCAATCAAACCCTTATATGTCCCACTGCTGGGCACGGATCTCTTTCTCGAAATCAGATGAGGAGGGTTTTGGGCCATAGTTCACCGATGCGCCCAATGCGGGTTGGTGAACTTCACACACCTTCAAAGACTTTTAATCTCATCGAGCATGCAGGTTTCCTCACGATGTTTCCTTCACCGGTGAGAAAGCGATGGTCTCATGTTCAGGTGCACGTACAAATTTGGAAAACCCATTTCTATGCATCACAGGGGGGGAGGTCAGGATCAAAGCCGGACTTCTCGGCTCTCACTCAAGAGGCCGAGCACATACCCCTAGGCCATCGTCGCTCACAAAATAATTTGCATTTTTAAAACTCTTCCATGCAGCAGTTGACACGAATAAGCTATTCATAATTTTGCAATCAAAAAGGTTTTTTAATTACTGACACCTTTTGTCTCAAGATCTATTACGAGATAATATATTATAAGCTTCTAGACTTATTAATGATTCTACGTGATATTTGTCGAAAATGGTTACGGTTGCCAATTAATGCCACAGTACCACTAATATTAGCAGGTATTTTACTCAAACTAGATGGAATGCGTGCTCTATTTAGTGACTAAAAAGTTTTCAATAGCAGAGATCTGCCATCTTGGCACTTCTGGTACTAATGTATATTTTTTACGCCGGAAAATGCTCTGAGGCATGCCGCGGGGGAGCGGGTCACCCCAGGCGGGTATGTGGGTGAAAGGTGGTGAGGTGGACACAGCTCTACCCTACTAAAACCCGGATCTGTTGAGCAAACAGGGCACCTGAACGGCTTGTCAGTTCCTCAAAGGACCGACACCACCTCCACGGAGGGGATGTCCCGCACCACAGAACAACCCTTCCCAACGTCGGGACAGTACAATGAGGTGAGGTTCCCAATCTCGCCCTTTGTCCCCCCTGCTCAAAGAGCAGCTCCCTCGGATCAATTTGCTTTGCCCAAGGTGCTGGGCTCATCCTAGACTACTGAGCCCCAACGCCACGACAAGGCCTGAACCATGGTAGGGTAGTACTAATGTAAGGATGATGACAACGATGATTCAGAAACTGGCTGAAAAGAGCCAAGAAATGACATTGTCATCTTGTTGTCAGCTTATTTAAATATTCTATACTCACGGCACACTCCGCAAATGTGAAACATGTAACTGAACTGAACCGACCAGAATAATAAAAACCCTCGCCATATTGCGGAAAATTTCGGAACTAATTTCTGTATAGACTATATTATGTGTTGACGTAAAAAGATACGGGGGCGACACCAATGCAGGGATTATATATTTCTGGTCAGGCAGGTTGATAACGGAAAATGAATTACGGCATGATAGCGTAATGCCGTTTGCCGTCATGGCATTGGAGACGATTTTACTACAAGGTGTGCTAGTAGATAGAGATGTTTTACATAAAAACAATAATTTCGAAATAGACAAGCAAAGAAAAGTGTAACACTAACATAAGAACATAAGTTTCATTATTTACGCTGTTTAATAAAAAATTGTTCAATGCTTGACAGTATCACTTATAAATCTTTCCTCAAGTTTTTTGATCTAATTACAAAACAGTAACGAACCCCAGTAAAAAGTGCAAACGTTAATTACAAACGGTGACACCACGTTAACTATGAACTTTAGTTGAGCTGCGAAACCACTGTGTCTATGAACTTCACTTACAACAAAATATGGTGACTCAAATACGGTAAAACCGTAACTTTACTAAAACAATTATGACACTATGAACTTTCATAAACAATATCACTTTTATTATTAATTTAACATAAACTCTGTAATAACTACAGCGGACTGTATGTAGATTTAAACTTTACATAAAGGTTAAAATTATTATCTAATGAAACAATTATTTACTGACTTTATGTTGGTTTGTTAAGATTCCGTTTCCGTTTTAAATACTCAACAGCAACGATACTTCTCGTTTAATTAATGAAATTATCATTAACATTAATCACAGTTTTAATATTATGAGCTTCAAATTTGTCTTCAACGCTCGCTAATATACGATCATCAAGTAGACTATCTGAATGAGACTGATAACTGAGTCTCGTGAACAAGACATTAATTAGTAGACAATGACCAAATGATGCTTGAAAAAAAAATCATGGTAAATATAGCTTTAAACAATTTTAATAGTGAAAATAACATTGTTGGTTGAAAATATTAAATATATATATAAAGTCTTGTGTAACGATATTTTAGTATACTATCAAACATAATATCCTCAATTGGACAAATTACCTATCTAGAGAGTAGAGACTATCAGATTGTATATGGTCTCAAGATAGACATTTCACATCCAATTAATAATCTCGTCAAAATCCAAGTCTTGATATAAGCCCTTAGTATTGGAACCGGGTTTACTTAAGTAAATACAGCAATATCACGGACAACTTAGTTCTGCAAATGCAAACGTATTAAGAGACACTGAAAATCTAAGTCTTTTTGTAGGAAAGATCGTGTGGCTAATGCTTTGGGAGTAATTTAAACTCAAATATTTATTTAGTAGGTAAAAAATTTGTAACACATGAAATATGGAATAATAAAAGTTAATAAAATGTTTTATTAAAAAAAGAACTCTTTATAACTTATAAAATGATACAATGTCTTATAAAATGATACGATGTCTTATAAAATGATACAATGTCTTATAAAATGATACGATGTCTTATAAAATGATACAATGTCTTATAAAATGATACAATGTCTTATAAAATGATACAAACTCAGGGATCGCTTTTTAGTCAAAATAAAGTATGAAATATGTCTTATTGGAATACTACATGATGAGGAAAAGACGTTCTATTCAAGGTTTATATAAATAATTTATTTTATAGCTATGAATTCCACATGTGACTGACACAGGATTTGAAATCAATCACCAGAGGCGGCAGAACCAGTTCCTTTATAGAAAGCACTCAGTCTTTTTTAGAAGATTTTTTTTTTTTTTTTTTATAGAAGAGGGGGCAAACGGATAGTCGGTTCACCTGATGGTAAGTGAACCCGCTACACCAGTGGATTAGCAGGTGCGTTGCCGGCCTTTCAGCTATGAGTATGCTCTTTTCTTGAAGGTCCCTAAGTCGTATAGGTTCGGAAACACCATAGGAGGCAGCTGATTCCATATATTAGTCGTGCGAGGCAGGAAATGCCGTAAAAATCGAGTTGTTGTGGATTTCCGGACATCGAGATGGTGAGGGTGAAATTTGGAGTTTTTCCGCGATGTCCGGTGGTGGAATTCTGCTGCAGGTATTAGTCCAAACAATTCCTCAGAGCACTCCCCGTGGTAGATGCGGTAGAAGATGCAGAGCGATCCGACATCTCTACGCAGCGCCAAAGGATCAAGCCGATTGGAGATAACATTGTCGTCGACGATTCCAGCCGCCCGGAGTTGAATTCGGTCAAATAGAAGGAGCTGATACTGGGGCGCTCCAGCCCAGAGGTGAGAGCAGTATTCCATGTGAGGCCGGATCTGCGCCTTGTATAATTGAAGGCGGTGTGAAGGCATGAAATACTGCTTCGCCCTATTGAGCACGCCGAGTTTCTTCGAGGCTAGTTTAGCCTTTCCTTCCAAATGACCACGAAACTGCATATCTCTCGATACATCGACGCCAAGTATCCGAATGCTGGCTGAGGTGGTTAGGGAAGTGCCTTCGAAATGTAGAGGAACGACGAAGGGTGATTTCTTAGCGGTAAACGCGCAAACTTGTGTCTTGTTGGGGTTAAATTGGACTAGGTTAAGTCGCCCCCATTCCGAGACTCTGGCCAGCAAAGACTCGATTTCAGACACCAGTTTGTTCCGACACTCATCGACTTATTCCCGAGAAATATTAGGGCGGCCAGTGTATAAAGCATCTCCAGTGCTATCATCCGCATAGCAATGAATGCCGCTGGTTTTCCAGCATATCATTGATATGCAGAAGAAACAGGGTTGGAGATAGTACACAACATTGGGGAACACCAGCATTTACAGACTTGAGGTCCGAGCATGCACCGTCGACAACGACCTTAATGCTCCTATCTGCCAAAAAACTGGTGATCCACCTACATAATTTCTCGGGAAGCCCATAAGATGGTAGCTTTGCAAGAAGTGCTTTATGCCACACCCGATCAAAGGCCTTCTCTATGTCCAAACTAACCGCCAGCGCCTCCCCCTTGCTCTCAATTGCCTCCGCCCATCGTTGCGTTAGGAATATTAGAAGATCACCAGCTGAGCGATTTCGTTGAAAGCCATATTGGCGATCGCTAATTAGCTGGTGCTCCTCCAAAAATCGCCGGAGCTGACAGTTGATTTTGGATTCCATAATCTTTGAGAACAAGGTAGTTATAGCTATTGGTCTGTAGTTGGACGGGTCTGAGCGGTCCCCTTTCTTAGGGATCGGGTGTACCAAAGCTGTCTTCCACGAGCATGGGACGACGCCTAATGAGTAAGAGTGCCGGAAAAGACGCGTAAGGACGGGTGTCAACTCAGGAGCACAAGTTCGTAGCACTAACGGAGGGATGCCGTCAGGCCCACTCGACTTATGGATGTCCAGCGAAAAGAGTGCTTTGCGTACGGAGCTCTGTCGGAAATTTATTTTCGGCATTGAAGTATCACACCAAGGGATCGTCGGTGGTATTTTTCCCTGGTCATCCAAAGTCGAGTTGGAAGCAAAAAGAGTGCCTAGAAGATCGACCTTCTCCTTCGCAGTGTGGGCCAACGAGTCATTCCTCATGTGCAGAGATGGTAGGGATGGCTTACAAAAATTCCCTTGAACAGCCTTGGCAAGAGACCAGAATGCACGAGTCCCCGAAGGAAGTCGAACCAATCTCTCGCCAATTCTGTTCACGTACTCCGCTTTTGCCTCAGCAATAGCTCTTTTGAAGGACCTGGAGGCAAAGTTATACTCCTTCTTCAATGCGCTGGTCTTTTCATCCTGGGACATCAATGCTTTGGCCTAGGCTCGGTAGCTTAACCGTTTATGGCGTGCAGCCATCTTACAGGTTTCACCAAGCCAGGGCTTGGATTTGCCGCCTATAGGCACTGCAGAGCTTGGAATGAAAAGCTCCATGGCTTGCAGCACTACATCGGCAACAGAATCGGCAACGATGCCTGGATCATCCAGCGAGAAGCAAATTTGCCCCCATGGGTAGGATGCAAAGAAGGACCGCATCCCGTCCCAATCAGCTGACCTATAGTGCCAAACGCGGCGGCAGCCAGCAAAACGACCCATGATGGGCTTGCGACAGGTACAGAACTCCGGATCAGACAGTGGTCCGATGAGCTAAGTGGAGCGTCCACGGAGACCACGTAATTGTCCGGGTGAGAGGTCAGCAGAAGGTCCAACAGGGAAGGCGTATGATCTTCCACATCAGGGATACGAGTTGGTGATGCCACCAATTGTGTCAGATCATATGCTGAGGCAAAGTCGTAAACAGATCTTCCCGCATGATCGGTTGTACGAGAGCCGAGCCACTCGGTGTGATGGGCGTTGAAATCACCAAGAATCACGATCTCTGCGGATGGGATCTGTTGTAGCACGGAATCTGTAGCCATTTGAATGTGCTCCACAAGTCGGTTGGTTTCGTCATTACCGCTATGGGACCTATATAGGCAGGCATAGACGCGGGGATGGTCGTCGCTGTCAATGCGCAACCAGAGGATGGAGAGGTCCCTACCTTCAAGACTGCCAAGGCGACGAGAGCAGACATCATCTCTGACGTACGCGCAAACTCCAGCCCGCGGTACAAAAAAGTTTTCTAATTTGTACCCCGGACAAGAGAGATAAGAAGTATCAGCCGGAGAGGATATCTGAGTCTCGGTAAAAAAGAGCAAGGCCGGCTTCGCCGTCTGGAGGTGGTAATGGACGGCGTCAAGATTGGTATGAAGTCCCCTAATGTTACAGAAATCCACGGTCATAGTGGTAGGGGACTTCTGCCGACGGCTCCGTTTACCCCGGGCAGTTTTTGTGTTGAGCACAGATTCGCCCCCCCCAGAATACGCGGGGCTGCCCAGGTCTCCGGGTTCAAGTACCTGTCCTGAGCCCGGAGGCCTAGAGAGGGATTCTCCGGTGCTTGCGCGACCGGTACCCTCCTGCTGGGGTAGTCTTTGAGTATTCTGTGCTGTCATGTGTGTGTGTGTGGGGGGGGGGGGGGTGTGGGCCACCGGATCTCTCACAAACCGAACGAAACACGACGACATTAGCCGCCATTTGACGTCGATGTTATGTGAAAGCGAAGTACTTACACAGACGCGCCGGCCCATTCAGCTGCAAAGCAGCATGGCGCTACTTCGTAAACAAAGATTTTCCCCAACTAGTAAGTGTCATGCTGCTTTGCAGCCGAATTGGCCGTCACGACTGGGGTGGTACCTCTCGATCACATAACACTGTCAACTGTGCGTCAAGTGACAGCTATGCTGTCGCGTTTCGTGCGGTTTGTGAGTATTAATTAGTAATAGACAAAAAGAGGGCAATGCATCTGTATAACTTTTGGTAATGCGGACGTGTATGGGCGTCGGTTGTCACCACAGGTTGTCACCATAAGGTTCCGACTGCTCGGTTGCCTCCTTATGACATAAAAAAACTACCCTGATTTTAGATAAACAAACATTTTTATCGCATTTCCGCTAACGTTCGGAACGTTGACGGAAATCCAAAGAAAAATGTTTTGAAAAAATAAATTAGAAAATGAACCATAGAATACATGAAACCCACAAAAGAAAACCAATTTAAACAAATTGAAATTGTGCTTATTTTGAAAAAAATTGTGTCTATTCCCCATCTGGATATAAAAAACCCGTTCTAGCATCTCGAGAAGTTCTCCCGCCTCAGCACTAATTAGCTAAAGTTCCTGGCATATATCTCGTTGTGTACGCTCTGGCGTAATTACGTATTTTGTAGCATCATGTTGAAATGAGTTAGAACTAATGAGAAATATGACTTGAGGGGAACAATTTAAGTAGCTAGTGCAAGTTTAAACGATCTATGTTTTAATGAAACAGCATGTGTAGTTGATATTGAAGATGAAAATCCTGATTCAGATTATTAGGAAGGTGGGACCTGGATGGGACGACGGACTCTGTATTAAATATGTGTATTATATAATAAAAATCTTAAATACATGTATAGTGTAAAAGGTATTAAATATATTTCCGTTGTCTGGCACCCGTAACACAAGTTCTTCGAGAACTTACCACGGGACGAGATTGACGTGGTGTGAAAGCGTCCATAGATATTATTATTATTATTATATTATTATTATTATTACATCGAAAGAGGCCAATATCAAGCAGTGAATAAGAATACAGCTATTTAAATGATGAAGATAATGATTCTTAGTTAAGGCTGAAAATAAAATACTACCTTGCTAATATAACGCATGAAAATAAAGTGGATACACTTTTATTTACGCTGGCATCCCGCGGGGGAGGAGGGGCTCCTCAGGCAGGTATGTGGAACTCGCTGCACCCGAATGGTGGTAAGGTGGACGCAGCTAAATTCCGGCGAGTGCCACTGATGCCGCCTTTGGTGAGGTGCCCCGGATCTGTTAATTAACAGGGCATCTCCACGGCTAGTCAGTCCCTCAAGGGACCGTTCCCACCACCACGGAGGTGTTGTTCCGCCACCTAGAACAATCACTCCCAATGTCGGAAGAGTGCAATAGGGTGAGTTTCCCATCCTCGTCCATTGTCCCGTCCTACTCTTTTGTCCCCTCTTCTTATAAGAGGGGTACAAAGAGCAGCCTCCTCGGTTCGCTTGGCTTTGCCCAAGATGCCGGGTTCACCATAGGCTACTGAGCTACACCGCCACGTCAAGGCTTCAACCGGGGTGCAGAAAAAATGGATGCACCACCTTAACGAAGGAATATTGTATGACTCATATGTATCATCATCATCATCATCATCAGCCTCTATCCGTCCACTGCTGAACATAGACCTTCCTCAATGAACGCCAAGACGGCCGATCCCTTGCTACTCGCATCCAACATGGACCGGCCACCGTACGAAGATCGTCTTCCCACCTGGTTAATGGCCGACCAACACTTCGTCTACCTAAACGTGGCCTCCACTCTAGAACCTTATTGCCCCTTCGGCCATCCGTTCTCCTGAGTGTATAACCAGCTCCACTTCAACGAGCTTATTCTTCACGTGATATCGGTGACTTTAGTTCTCTGGCGGATGTCTTCGTTTCGGATCCTATCTGCCAAAGAAACACCCAACATAGCATGCTCCATAGCATGTTGAGCTACGGCAAAAATTTGTCATAAAATATTAGTATAGTATAGTATAGTATAGTATGTATACTATGCATACAGACACCCTAAGTGGGACTCGAACTTGCAACCCTTGTCTGTTATATTATATACAGAATGCAGTCACTTGGCCGCTATACAAAGCATCTCTCAGGATAGATTATTGGTTGATGATGATTACAATAATTAGAATAAGAACTAAGATGACAACTAAATCATGATGATAATGATGTTGATCATATATTTTAGCACGATCAAATTAACTATAAAGCCGTATAAATTATTCATAACAAAATATCGGATCAAATTAGAATGAAACTTTTTTGTGGAGTGGTTAAGATACGAATCACGTAACGTGCCCGCTTCCCTTGATTTGAAAATATAAAGAAAGACGGAATGCTGAATATTTGGCATTTTTACTCAATTTTCACTTCACTCAATTGAATCATTGAGAGTTATTGGAGTATGACATTTTTGAGCTTAAATATTTTAAAAATATTTTACAAAATGTATTTCATATTCTAGTTGATGATGAAGAATTGCTATATTATATAATATTCAGACCGATTTCTAGTTTTTTTTTTCCAAATGAGTTGATTCGGGTGCTAATGCTGCGTGTACTCTTAAGTAACTGCCATTTCTGTGTTGGTTGTGTATTTAAGCTAGGGATATGTTTTGATTATGATTTAGCGAAAATTTGAATTTTTAGTAGTATCTAATGATGTTATTAGTTAGAGTAATGTGTTATATTTTTTTTTTTTTTTTTTTGTTTTCGCTGGGGAATGCGTTTATGCATTCCACCGGGTCCGTGGGGACCCGGGGTTATGTGGGACTCTCTGCGCCCGAGAAGATGGTACGGCCGAAGGTGGACGCAGACTCTACCCACTAAACCCCAGCGGTGTTCTCCTCGTCGTCTGGGTGACCCGGCGCGAGAGCTGTGGACGTCCGCACCGGGCCACAACGGTGTGCCATCTGGCACTCTCCTCTGGAGGCAGGGGGGGCGACATCCCCTCCTCCAACTCCACTTAAGGCACCCGGAACACAAAGGGTGCCTTATAGCCCGGACCTTAGCGTGCGCGGCGGATCCCCCGATAGGCCGCGCACAGGTCCCTCACGGCGATGTGACTGCTTGTCGCCGCCGTGCTCTCCTGCGGGAAGAGGCGCCAGTGCGCTCTCTCTCCCGCTCCGCCTCCTCCTTCTGCGACATCACTACCTCGCAGAAGGAGAGGACCACCTACCATGTGCTCTCACTGACAGTCATCGCTCGGATGACGGCAGGGAGCGACAGGTCCGCGCCCACTTCAGTAATAAGTGGCGCCCTTTCTTCTGCCCAAGCTGGGCACTCCGCCAGGGTGTGGTCTGCAGTGTCTTCACTGCTGCCACAGTGATGACACCCTGGCGAGTCCTCCGCTCCTGCCACCTTCCACAGATACCTTCCGAAGCAGCCGTGCCCCGTTAGGATCTGCGCAAGGTGGAAGGTGATTATGCCGTGCCGTCGGTCAACCCACTGCTCCAGGATTGGACCGACGGCCGACACCGTGCGATGACCTGCACTCGGCTCATCCAGTCGCTCCTTCCACTTACGGAGCACTCGCCTTCTCACGCGCCTCCGCCAGCTCTCCTCGTCTCCCTCGGCCTCGTCACCATTCGAGACCTCCTCCTCGGCTTCCCCTCTCCTCCTCCGCCAGGAGTGCGCCAGGGCACCTGCCACCAGGTCCCATGGTGCAGAGCCCGCCAGTACGCACGCAGCCTCGTATGAGGTAGTGCGGTACGCACGGACGGCCCTGATTGCCATAGCTCTCTGCGGACGTCGCAAGAGAGCCACGTTTTCTCCCGTTAAAGCGCCCGCCCATATCGGCGCGCCGTACAGCCCCATGGACTGCAAGACGCCCGCATATAGGCGCCGGCAACCAGCGCTTGGCCCACCCACGTTGGGGAGAAGACGACTTAGCGCCCGCGCTGCTCCGAGCAACTTTTGCACTAGGCGCCGGAAATGCTCTTTGAAGTTCCATCTGCTGTCGAGATTGAGGCCCAAGTACCTCATATTCGCCTCGACAGAGATGGAAGTTCCTCCCACCATTAAGCTAGGTCCGGGTGGAGGGGCTCGCCGTGGCCCGTGAAAGCATATAGCCTCACTCTTCTCCAGGGCCACTTCGAGCCCGAGACGTCGGATCCTAGCGACTCCGGCAACCGCACGTATGCGGGCCTCCGAAAAGGTACGTCCACGCGCGGTGACGACAGCGTCAGCGTAACACGTAACGCCTACACCCGTCAAATTCGCACCGCGGAGGACCCGATGTCCCACAGGAGTGGGCCCAGGACAAAGCCCTGTGGAACACCGCACTCCACTCTCCTCCTCACCCAGCCGCCAGCCGTGGGATACACGACGCAATGTGTTATATTCTGAGTACACGCAGCCCTCGCAATTTTTTTTTGTTATAGGTAGGTTTTTTTTTTGACCGATTTCTAGTAGCAAAAAGTATAAAACATTAATTTTACCTTAGAATAAGTAGCAAATTTTTATTTATATCATAGGAGGGCAAACGACCAGTCGAAACCTTTAGGCGACTGTCGACGCCTATACACATCAACGCAACCAGAGATTATGCAGATGCGTTACCTTCTTTTTTTCTATCCTCCCCCTCCCCATTGGCCACCGGAAATTCACAAGTCGCATAAAACACGACAGCATAGCTGTCACCTGGCGCCGGTATTATGTGAGCGAGAGGTATGATAGGAATTCGGCTACAAAGCAGCATGGCACTACCTCTTACTAAATACTATACTTTTATTATGTAGCACCATTGTAGCACAGTTTTCACACGAAAAATTTTGAATTAATATGCCAACTATCTATATCATAATTGATCTACCCCAAAGTTAAATCTTAAAATCAAAAAATATTAAAAAAAAAACCTTTAAGATACCACAAGGCTCTGTTCTTTTACCGTTTTTGTTGGGCATTCACAAAAACAACCTTCAGTTCAATTAAAATGTACTCGTGTCCCAAACTTGAACCTCCTTATCAGGATCATTAAAAATAAGAGCCATTTGTAGATAAAAAGAGGCTTTTATCTCGTAAAGAGCGTCATCCTCTCACAAATCAAGTTTGGGCCGTGTACCGAATTAAAAATACAATTAAACTTTGTTAATCACGGAGAAGTCGCGCCGGAACCATTTCTTTGCCCGCTTGGCTGTACTCACAGGGTGGTTTTGTAACTTTTATGTGTATTTTTTTTCTTTAACGCCGGAAAATGCTCTGCGCCATCCCGTGGGGGAGTGGGTCTTCCCACGCGGGTATGTGGGACTCGCTGCGCCCGACAGTTGGTAAGTGGACGCAGCTCTACCCACTAAAACCCGGCGATTGCCACCAGTGCCGCCTTTGGTGAGGTGCCCCGATATAATAAACAAAGGGCACTTCGACGGCTAGTCATTCCCACAAGGTACCGACGCCACCTCCACAGAGGGGTTGTCCCCCACCACAGAACAACCCCTCCCAACGTGGAGGTTTATGTTGGATAGGCAAACTGGCAAACGTACCTACCACTTAATGGTATGTGGTCAACGTCGCCCATGAACATAAACTAGTATACCTGGAACGAGCCCAGGCAACTCATTTATGTGTTGCCTATCCTGAGACATAAGATGTTAAGTCTCGGTGCCAGTAATTACACTGCCTGTCTTGTCCTTCTCTCCGAAACACAGCAAAGCTGTTTCACGAGAGAAACAAGCAAGATGGTGGTACCCATGCAGCCGGGAGCGCGGCACAGCGCTTCCCTCCCACCGGTAGTTGCAAGTTGCAAGTATTAGGGCTAGTCCAAATCTAATTGGAGAGTTATCATTTCAAAATACTGATATTATACTATTTTTTTGCTGGACTTTATTAAAGATTAAGTCACATCGTTCCCATCAGAATTAATTTATAGTATTTTATTATTTTTTATACCATAGGAGGGCAAACGAGCAGTCGAAGCCTTTTGGCCACTATCAACTCCCATACGCATACCCACAATGAGAGATTATGCAGATGCGCTGCCCTCCTTTTCCCTATCCCTCTAATGGGCCTCCGGAAATTTACAAACCGCACAAAACGCGATAGCATAGCTGTCACTTGACGCTGGTATTATGTGAGCGAGAGTTATGCCGGCCCAATTTGGCTGCAAAGCAGCATGACATTGCCTCCTACAAAGTAATTCTTCTTAGTATTTAATATATATGGTAATTGGTAGCGATTCCAATCAAAGATAGTGTATCTGAGATCAGGTAATCTAATTAAATATTATAGTTTCCTGTACATATCTAAATCTTTGATGGCTTCTGCCCAAATAAATATTTGTTTCACAATTTCAAAAAGGATTTTACACAAGAGATGAAGCTACCTATTGTTTACGTGAAAAATTTATGTATGAAATTTTCTGAGTCTTGGTTTAAGTTAACAGTTCAGAAGTATCTAACTGTTGCATAAAAATGCATTCAAGAAAACCACAATTGAACGCAAAAGGTACCTAAATGCTTATAATAAAAACTACATTATTTCTTCTTTCTGTCCTCTTGAAGATCTGATTTTCTTATAGAAATCCTTTCAATTATTTTTTTTCACATTAAGACTTTTCATTTTCAAAATATCTCTTGTCTGCGTCTTCGATTTCAAGCCAGTGCGCGTAAAGCATCAGAAGTTTGATGTCAATGAAGAAGTTTGCAATCATGCCGTATATAATTAACTATTATCATTATTAAATAATAATAATATCTATGGACACTTTTTATAGCATACATACATATATAATTTTATACTATACATATATTTAAGATTTTTATTATATAACACACATATTAAATACTCATCCATGACCCAGGAACACAGAAAACTTTTTTATTCCCTGGCGGGAATCGAACCCGCAACCTACGGCTTGAGCGCCAACGCTCTAACCACTGAGCCACAGAGGTCGTCAAACCCTTAAAACAAAATAACTTTGAATTTTTTTTACCGGGATTCAAGATAAAATGGAATTTCATTGATTTTATGTACCTACAAATAGTTATTTACAAAATATTTACAATTAAAAATCAAATATAACTCAGCAAATAACGACCTGTTTTTTTTCAAAATAGTCCCAGATTATAAAATGCCTCTTCTTGGCATCACCACTTCACTTATTATTCACAACATTATTTTATTATCATAAAAGTTCATAACACTAATATTAGTCACTATAACTTAAATAAGTAAATTAGCTAGCTCTTTGATTCTTAAGTCTGCATGTTTACACCCTGTTTGTTTCTTCCGTGAAACCGCTATTATTTGTAAAGAAGGGCAGAACGTCTCAGTATAGGCAACACATTAGTTCCACTGAGTTTGTTTCGCCGATTCTTCTCAGTGGGCTGGCCTTGGAACCGGTGGTAGAGTCAATTGACGTTCAAAAAGATACTGTATTAGTACTATTTTGAATAAAAAAAATTTTGATTTTGACATGAATGACTTACCTTTTTTTCCTTTAGCGCCGGGAAATGCTCTTAGGCATCCCGCGGGGGAGGAGGGACATTCTAGGCCAGTATGTGGGACTCACTGCGCCCGAAAGATAGTAAGGTCGCAGTTCTATCCACTAAAACCCGCCGAGTGCCATCAATGTCTCCTTTGGTGAGGTGCCCCGGATTCGTTAAGCAACAGGGCACCTAAGACGGTTAATCAGTCCCCTAAGGGACCGACACCTCCTCCACAGAAGAGTTGTCCCGCACCCCAGGACTACACCTCCCAACCCTATTTTCATAGGAGATGTACAAAGACCAGCTCCCTTGGCTCAATTTGCTTCGTCCCAGGTACTGGGCCAACCCTAGGCTACTGAGCCCCACCGCCACGACAAGGCTTGAACCATGGTAGGTATGAACGACTTACCTGATCTAGTCTCACGTGTCATTAACTTGCTTATGTTCATGGGTGACGCTGACCACTTACCATCATGTGGCTCGCCTGCCCATTTGACTATTTAACTACATAAAAAAACCCCCCACGCTTTCGTTAGTCAAGTCAGTATAAAATAAAACCAACCCGTGAAGTGCGGCTACCATATTTTCGCTGCCATTCTATTTACTTATCGAATTCGTTCAGATGTTCCACTTGGGAGGAATTAGCAGCATCATAATTCAGGATGAACTCTTATCGACTCCACCGATAGAACCGTTTAAGTATTATTATTCAATTCGCCTCCTCTGGGTAACATCTTCTGCGTGTTGTGTGAGATTTAATGTTTGCCTGTGAATTGATTAATTATTGATTGCTGTTCGTGTACTTATCGTTCTAATTAATACAATCGTCATCATCATTATCATCAACCATCAAAATATTTATTTCTTCATAAAAACCTTGATCATAAAGGAATTTAAAAAAAAACATACAGACGAATTGAGAACCTCCTCTTTTTTTTTGAAGTCGGTTAAAAACTTGGTGACATTTGTATGTCTGAAAACTTTGACCTCACTGAGGTCCCGACGACGGGAATATAAAAACCTAAGCCACGATAAAGTAAAAACTAATTTGATTGCAAACATAAAAATGACAAAATTATATCAAGATATAAAATACTGGCTGGTGCTCACGACTTCGTCTGCGCAGGATAAGATTTTAGTTTTTTTTATAAAAAGTATCCTATGTTACTTCTACTATCTCCGAAAATATGTGTACAAAGTTTCATGATGATCGGTTAAGTAGTTTTCGCGTAAAAGCGTAACAAACATCCACGCTACCTACCTACTAGTAATATTATAAAAAGTACTAGTGTACTAGTAAGGATATTTGTGCTTTCGCAAAATCAGACGTACAATTTCTCAAAAGCCTCAAGTCTTATCCGATCTAGAATAATTAGAATTTTCTTTATGAAAATAAAACGTTTTCCCTCAGTACGTAGCAACAAATAGGCCCTTATTAAAGAATTAGAAAGTATAATGAACTGACGCAGACATTACGGAGGGTTAATACAAAAATTTCACGTATGAACCATCTCGTTTTCCTTTTGTATGAAAATGGCGGGAATGAAATTAACAAAAAACGAGCTTTTTATGTTTTCTACCGTAAATATAAAGCGAGTTTATTATGGAACTTAAGCTTAGCACCTTTTTTCTTTACAGGATTTTACATTATTTGGAAAGTTTTATTTAATAATAAATATTAACTAATCAATTAAATGAATACATTTTTTGGCGTTCTTTGAGGGAGGCCTATGTTCAGCAGGGGATAGATAGGGGCTGATGATGATGATGAATCAATTAAAAATCATATTACGGTAACCGACCCTTTTGATAGAAATAATTTTATGAAATTTGTAAAAATACATTGTTATGCATATCCCGGTGTAGACTTTTCATCGTACAAAATACTATCTACACTTGATTCGCACTCACTACGACTGTGTGTAGTATTTAGTAAACTGACCAAGCAGTTGGGATTGAAGATAATATACTTGAATGATAAAATGATAAGTATACTTAACGTAAATCATAATCCGTAGGAACAGCGTGTATGTATGTTTGTATATACAACTTTAAACACATTCATGATCCGGGTACATACATTAATATTCATTAAACAAATTTGAACTTTTCAGAATTCAAACACGCGATCCCCGTGTGAATTGACGCGTCTTTACCATCGCCTCACACATTTCACGCCATTATTATTTTGTATAATGCTGGATGTGGTTTTACGCACATGAAAACTATAAATGTATTTAAGTTTACTTTGTGTGTATGAGTATATTAAAATCGCCGGATATAATTCTTAACTACCTAAGATATTATCATAGAAATTCCCATATTATAATTCCCTTTCTGAGAAACCCTCCTTAATTTTCTGCCTATCGAGAAAAGTAAATTGCCAAAAAATTTGCATCAAAAGCAGCATGTCCTGAAAATCCCATTTAAAAGGTTCAAATTTACTTCACATCATATCATCTTGATCCTTCCCCACCATGGTTCAGACCTGGTCTTGGCGGTGGGGCTCAATAACCTAAGGTGAACGGTGCACCTTGGGCGAAGCTAATTGGGCCGAGGGGGCTCTTTGTACCCCTCTTATAAGAAGAGGGGACAGAAGAGCAGGGGGCAAGGGGTGAGGATGGGAACCTCACCCCATTGTACTGTCCCGACGTTGGCAGGGGTTGTTCTGTGGTGCGGGACAACCCCTCTGTGCAGGTGGCGTCGGTCCCTTGCGGGACTGACTAGCCGTCGAGGTGCCCTGTTTGTTTTCTAGATCCGGGGCACCTCGCCAAAGGCGGCATTGGTGGCACTCGCCGGGTTTTAGTGGGTAGAGCTGCGTCCATTTACCAGCTGTCGGGCGCAGCGAGTCCCACATACCCGCGTGGGGAGACCCACTCCCCCGCGGGATGCCTCAGAGCATTTCCCGGCGTAAAAGAAAAAAAAAATCTTGATCCTTAAATCGATGCAAATAAATTAACACAACAACCAAATATATTTATTTTGCTGATATCCAAATATCTCACGGAATCTTCCAAAAAGGCTCATTTAATATCCCACCAATTTGATGCCTCGCAGCCTAAACATTTACTTCAATATACCCCTAAATGTATTTTGACATTGTTTTGAAATGGTTTCCCGAGGTACAATCATATTACAAGTTATTAAATTATAGGATCTTAATGAGACGAGGAAATCATTATTGCCTGTCGTATTTCGTTGGTTCGAGCACCTTCTAGCACTAGCAGAGGCCACTTTCTAAATTATTATTCTAGCAATGGATGTAAAAAAGTTGGATATGATGTTTCGTATATCATTATAATTAAATCATCCCCAGTCTGTACCCTACCATGGTTCAGGCCTTGACGTGGCGGTGGGGCTCAGTAGCCTAGGGTGAGCCCAGCACCTTGGGTGAAGCTAATTGAGCCGAGGAGGCTCTTTGTATCCCTTATAAGAAGAGGAGACAAAAGAGCAGGGGGCAAGGGGCGAGGATAGGAACCTTGCCCCATTGTACTGTCCCGATGTTGGGAGGGGTCGTTCTGTGGTGAGTTTCTCGGAGGACCCGTCGAGGTGCCCTGTTTGCTCATTAGATCCGGAGCACCTCACCAAAGGCGGCACTGGTGGCACTCGCCGGGTTTTAGTGGGTAGAGCTGCGTCCACTTACCAGCTTTCGGGCGCAGCGAGTCCCACAACCCGAGTGGGAAGACCCACTCCCCCGCGGGATGCCTCAAAGTATTTCCCGGCGTTAAAGAAAAAAAAATCCCCAGTCCGTGAAACCGTTTTGCTGGACGTAGGACAGAATAGAGCAGGAAAGGCATCAATAGTTATTTGCTTGAATAATTTCTAAGTTATTCTCTCAGTACCCAATGTATGTTGCACGTCGCAGGCTTCCATTTTAATGTTATAAAAACCTCCAAGACTCTCTCCCCTCCAGCTCATCACATCTAAGTATTGATCCTGGAAACAAAAGGGACAACATCATACATAAATATCCCTTCCATCCAATCGAAGTTTCTCAAAGAATCATTAAATGGAGATCTTTTCGCAAGTTTTAAAGGTGTTCCGTGTTGGTCTAACTTGGATCGAACTTGGATACCTTTTTGTTAGTCGTTATAACAGTGATTTATACAACGAGTCTTATTTGGAAAAACGTTTTGGAAAATATGAACATTGCTATAGATTTTTTTAGACGTGACACCTCCTTTTGAGAATCTATATCTTTTGCGACTAAATCTATTTATTTTCACATTTTGATCAATTCCATGGTAGGATATGGTGCAATTTCCCCACCAAGGTTCAAGCCTTGCCGTGGCGCAGGTGGGCTTCAGTAGCTAAAGGTAAAAAAGCAAATTGGACCGAGGGGTCTGCTCTTTGTACCCCTCTTATAAGAAAAGGGGACAAAAGAGTAAGGGGGACAAGGGGCGAGGATGCTAACCTAACCCCATTCCACTGTCCCGACGTTGGGTTGGGTTTCGGTTCCTTGAGGGACTGACTAGCCGTCGAGGTGCCTTGTTAGCTCGATAGATCCGGAGCACCTCACCAAAAACGGCAATGGTGGCGCTTGCCGGGTTTTAGTGGGTAGAGCTGCGTCCACTTTACTATCTTTCGGGCGCAGCAGGTCCAACATACCCGCATGGTGAGTCCCCAATCCCCCGTGGGATGCCTGAGAACATTTTACGGCGTTAAAAAAAAAACAAAAAATCACAACAAACAACAAAGCAAAAAAAATCTTTTGTGGTTGATTGATGTTCAAAAATATATTCTGTTGATATTACATATTTTTGAATAAAAAATTTCGATTTTGATTTTTGATTTGTGTTCGTTGGCAACGTGGTCATCGTCCATTGGCTAGCACGTTTAAAATTTGCCTATTCAACTAATATAAAAAATTAAGCAAAATTACAAAGAAGTTGGCAATGAGAAATTGGAACTAAACCTAGCCTCTCATATAAATAATCTGCTTCAGTGCTAGCAGTGACTCGAAATAAATTCAGTCTCCAACAACTAACGAATTTAGTTGAATAAACTCAATTAACCTTTTAAAAGGTGATTCCACTGGACTGGACTGGAGGTGTCTCGACTAACTTATTCTCCACAGACTCGTGTGTACTAGTAACACTGGCTGTTCTATGCACTTTCATATAGCGTTCATTCATTATAAACCTTTTCTCTAAATAAATAGCGTACATTAAGTTTCAGAAATAGAAAGAATTTTACAAATGGACCTGATAGTTCTGTACATTAGCGTATTCAAACAAACTCTTCAGCTTAGTGTTTAATCTTTAGATGATTAAATAGATCACCATGAAAATTGTCTTCATCATAATTTATTAATTGTCTTCATCTTCATGTCTGTACGAAAATATTTAAATAAATATCTTATTTAAATATTTTCGTACATTTGGGATCTTTTCGAGATCAGCTAGTTGAACCTATAACTGAGACAAATTGTTCAATTACGCAAGTCCAACTTCGAGAAAGCGGTGAATCGTCGAGCCGGAGCAGCGTTTAGGAAGCTCAAAAAATCTTCCCGTCCCAAATATCAGTGTTTGAAGACAAACGTCATCAATCAGTGTGCGCTGCCAGTGATGACATATGGATCCGAAACGTGGTCACTCACTAAAGGCCTTCCAGAAAGCTTGAGCTCACCCAAAGAGCAATGAAGAGGGCTATGTTTGGAGTTTTCCCGCGTGATAGAATTAGAAATAAGGAAATCCACAGGTGAACCAGAGGCATCGACATAGACCAAAGAATTTTGCAATTTAAGTGGCAATGAAAAATTAGGGCACATTGCTCGCAGAACCGATGGCTATTGGGGTCAAATAGTTCTGAAGTGGCGACCACGCACTGGAAAGCGCAGTGTTGGTAGGCCTTTCACAAAGTAGACTGATGACCTGGTAAAGGTCGTAGGAATCTGCTGGGTGCGGGCGGGCCGGGACCAGGCCTTGTGGAGGTACTTGGGGGAAACTTATGTCCAGGAGGGGATTTCTTGAGGTAGAGGAGGTAATGAGTTGAACCACATAAGTTTTTACATTATCTTTGTCTAGCCATATCATCTTATTCCAGTTAAAATATAAAGTGATGATGATAGTAAAAACATTCTGCATTTTCCGAGGTGCTCGTTTTCACGCGGCTGAACCTCCCGCAGCTGTTACTCATTATCACGGACACACGCGCACATAATTCTGTAATATCTCCCTTAACGTTTTTTACTATTTAACTGATTACAAAAATAATTTAAAATAAAATTACATAAAAACAACATTTTGTGAGCGACGATGGCCCAGTGGATATGGGTTCCGCCTCTTGAGTCAGAGCCGAGAGGTCCGGGTTCGATCTTGAACCCCTCCCCCTGTGATGCCTAGAAATGGGTTTATCTTAATTTCTACGTACGAACATGAGACCATCGCTGCTCGCCGGTGACGGAAACATCGTGAGGGAACCTGCATGACCGATGAGATTAAAAAGTCTTTGAAGGCGTGTGAAGTTCACCAACCCGTATTGGGCCAACGCATCGGTGAGCTATGGCCCAACACCCTCCTTGCCTGATTTCGAGGACCCGTGCCCAACAGTGGGACATATTTAGGGTTGATATTATTAATATTATACTTTCATTCAAAGAACAATGGCAAGATTATACCTGAGTGTTTTTGGAAGTGTCCAAAAATGTTACATATATTTACAAAAAAATAATCATTTATCTGTCTGTCTGTCTGTCATCAGGCTGTATCTCACGAACCGTGATAATTAGACAGTTAAAATTTTCAGAGATGATGTATTTGTTGCCGCTATAAAAAAAAATCGCTATAAAAAAGAATCAAATTAATATTTAAGGGGGTCTCATTTAACAAACGGGATATTTTGCCGTTTTTTTACTCGATATTAATAACGGCAACAAGTAGACGCTTGAAATATTCACAGATATAATATTATGAACTAAAAAAAAAAAATATAATAAAAGATTTTTTTATGAAAGTGTCGAATGTTATTTAAGTAATGGTACGGACCCCTTTATGCGTGAGTCTGACAAGCACTTGGCCAGTTTTTTTTCATAAAGTTCTATGGTAAAATTTCTAAGTAAAAACTATATGATATTATGCTTACGCGAATTTCACTCATTATAATATGGAAAGGTTGCGGTGACAGATGTGCCAACTCAGTCCTCCCGTGACCATGGTTGCTGCAAAGTATCCGAAACGTCTGGCTTGTAAAAATCTTAATAAACCGTGATAAAATCTGTAAAATTATTATATATTTTATTAAGCTAGTCCATAATTACTATGCTTTTAGATAATTTTAGTAAAAAAAATCTCCAATTTTATTATAGTTTCGTATAATTATTATTTTGCATTACGTGTACTTTTTAGAAAGGACTTTTGTCCGCACTTATAAAATCTTTGTAAAATAGTATTTTGTTTCTATTTGTACTCTTTATTTCAAAAACGCATTTTCCTTAAAGATTAAAATGATTTTCCTCCTTCTTCTATACATTTTTTCGCTTAGAAATAATCTAAGCCTCAAATAAGCATCCCTGTCAATCTCCTTAGTCGCCATTTTGTTTTCCGTTAACGCTTATTATACCATGGGCCTTGTACATTGCATTTTGGAACATCCCCATTATGTCAAATTAAATGACAACAGCTGTGAAGAAAAGATGGCGTCTGATTAAATACGTCACTTGCGTTAATAGGATGGGAAGGGGGGGGGGGGGCAGTATTAAAGATTGTATTTATAAAGGACAATTATTATCTTTTGCATAGAATTATTTTGATTAAAATGATGATATTTTTCAGCTCTCGCGAATTGCCAAGCGTGGTAGTTAGGTTGGTTTTCTTAACCACCAAGTTGGGTTTAATAAATAACTAATTTTAGTACTTATACATTCACTATAATATCTAGTCTGCTAACGTTCTATCACTTAACCGACGCCAGGAGGCCGTGTGGTCGCAGACTGCACGGTAGGCGGGGGGCAACCCCCCACTTTATAAATCAAAAGTGAGCCGAATGGGCTCACACTTCACACTAATCCGATGAAGCATTAGGGCCTTCGGGCCATTAGCATAGATCCCTCCGAAAAAAAAAAAAAAACGTTCTATCTTATCATATTTTTTTCTTAGGAAGGACGGAACTACAAAATTAACTAAAGGGGAAACTTTTTTTAGTACATTTGATACACAGTTACCCAGACCAGAGTAATGATGGACACTTCAGACTAAGAAATTATAACCCCTCCCCCCTCATAGGTTCTCCTCAATCCTCCTTCATATGGTCCTAGCATATAACACAGTTAAAAGAGTCAAGCCAAGAGCCGTCTTGGCGCTTATTGTAAGAGGCCTATATGTAGCTGCGGACGGATGGAGGCTGATGATGATGATGAAAACAGCTAACGTAACACAGGTGCATTATAAAACTAATCAGACTAAGATGATACCAGAACTAACGTTGCAACTAAATAGATCCAATTGTGATGGTAATTCTGGCAGCCTCAAGTAATGATGGAGATAGCTTTAATTAAAACATATTCTGTCTCCAGGGTGTGAATGTCTCATTTAATTTGAGGACAGGAAGTGCATGAGTGATACCGCCACAGAGCGTCTTATGACAGAGACATCTAATGCACCTACCTTGAACTTCTCCAAAAATTGCATAGCTTAATTGAACTCACAAGAAAATCAAGTTCACTATGTATTTTTTATTTTCAAAATAAAGTTATGTAAGGACTAAATTAATTAACTACAAACACTTACATATTATTAGTTAATTTAATATAGTTTTTATACATTAAAGTGTTAGAAATCCTCTGAAATTACGTATCGTAAAATCATAATATAATATTAATCCTCTGAATTAATAGTATATTATGTAAACAAACAAAAAACATAGTAAATTAATATATAGTAAATTCCAAAGCAGCCGTGCCCCGTCAAGGTCTGCACCAGGTGGTAACTACTTAGCCTGTCTTAAACAATACAGTTAATATAGGTGTTGCTAAAGATATCCCGGTGTGTCGCTCTGAGTACTAAATGCACTTCTCTTAATTTATATTCCATTCATATCTTTGCACTTGATACTACTGGATGAAGTATTTATCATCATTAAGGAAATTTGAATATGGTGGCAAGCTTTATCATAACTCCCATCGACCACTAACCATTAAGTTTGTAAAGACTTAATGGACCTTAATCCGGGTTCAATTCCAAACCCGGTCCTTACAGTTCAAAAGTTAACCGTTTGCCGTTTAACCATCGTAGTTTTTGGCAATAATGAGTAAATGTGTAATTTAAACTTATGCTATACATTATTAAAATATAAATTACACACATTAAAAATGACGTACTTTATAATCAGTTTTTTATTAGAGCAAATCAAATATAATTGATGGATTCCATATTTTTGGTACATGAAATTATGTTAGTGTTAAATATCTAATATCTATGTAATAATTAATTTATCTGAAATTAAAACAAAATTATTTTCTTCGTTATTATACCATATCGTGTAACAACAGTTATCCATCAATTTTTATAAACGAAACTTCCCAATCAGTATCAGTAATACTTTTTATTAATATTTAATAGTTTAAATAATGTTATCCCGTAAAAAGATGTGTAGTGCTATTATGAAACATGAATTTCCATTAAATAGCATCGTTACAATCAATCAGTTATAAAAAATATTACATCCATTCTTTACAAATATATTATAAAAAAAATCATCTTTGTCTTTTTTCTGCTCTATAATCACTAATGATCATCACCACACGCCTGTGAACATAAATGACAATCGTATTGGTCTGTCTCGCGATACTATTTATTATCTCTACGAGATAGCTTTGCCCTCGGTCATTTTAACATGCACTACGCATGCTACGAGATTTCGCACCATGCGCTACGAGCCCCACGAGATTATTGTAATGTCTATAAGCTGGCTACGAGAATATTGTAATGTACTGCACAAGCTCTACGAGATTATCGTAACGTTACTAGATAGTTATTTTTACCACGCTTTTATATTAGCTTGGGTTGTATCTATGTATCTATGTATGTAATGGAATCTTTGAACATGATTTTGACCCACTTCTAACGACCAGATTTTGTTCAAACTTTGTAGATTTATCGAGGACCGATGACAATACAATAATTTGATAAAATTATTCCAATATCCTGATAAGGATAATCAGGATAGCACATGCTAGGAAGGCGTAAGGCGCGCAAGTTACCTACATCACTTGTGTTGTTTTTAGTCTCTCACTCATTTCTAAAGTGATTGTTAATAGTTGAGTACTTTAAATTAATAAAATCTTTAATTAAAAAAATCAACACCAAAAAGTAAAAAAATAAATTATAGTTTAAAAAAACTAAAAAAAACATGCTTTAATAGCAAACCCAACAAAAAAATTGAAAATAATTTTTAATAGATGAATTAAATGGGTTAACAAAATTACTTATTGTAAAAAACCGTGGTGCTTGTAACTAAGTTTTTATATTAACTTCACTTTTTAGAACTTTTTAAAATAACGATGAAATATTTTTAATAATGAATATTGAGCACCTCACGCTTTTTTACAATAAGTGATTTTGTTAACCCATTTAATTCATCTATTAAAAATTATTTTCAATTTTTTTGTTAGGTTTGCTATTAAAGCGTGTTTTTTAGTTTTCTTAAACTATAATTTTTTTAAGATATTAAATTATATTATATTAATTAGCAATTATCCCGCGAAACACGCAGTCTTTACAGCAAATGTGTGAGTGCACGCATATGCATGCATATAGCACCGCCCTCCTTTCCCACACTGCATATGCGTACACTCGCATGCACGATTACTAATCGTGGAGTCTACATTCTACTGCTACATCTATTGCTAATTAAATTATAATTTAATCTTATATAATGAATTTCCGCAAAGTAACACCTGATTCTATTAACTATATATTTTTTTTGTTAGATAGTTTTTCTTACTCTTATGTATCTTCTTCTTGACCATCTTTAAAAAATTGTTAACTTTATAAATTTTGACACGATTTGCAATATACATTATAGGGCTCTTTCTGCTCTACATTGATTCTTCTACGTGCGTTACGGGTGCTACAAGAATAGTAAGTAAGAAAAGATAAAAAGTTTTGGATTCTATGGCTAATAGGCTCAAATTCTGATTAAATTATGAGGCTAATAGGATCAAATGGAAGATCGAGGTTTTATTTACGTATAATATTGCTACAATTATTACTTAAAAAAATATGAACCATAAAAAGTTCAGGAATTATTCTCATATGCATCTATTGAAATATTGAATATTCTTAATATTGAAAATTTAGAAATATAATATTAACTTTACAGTCGTAAGGGAAATATTTGCAAATTTTGATTTGTTTTAGAACTCCCTAGACGAAATTATTGTGTTATTCAAAATCAAAAAAAAAATCAAAAATCACCTTGAAAGTATTTTAGATCGTAAAGTTTAAGTTACAGTGACTTTATCGCTGAGACTGAAAAGGCCAACTTAAACTTAAAGTTCAAACTACCATTATCACATCATATTCAAGAGATTAGCATCATCATCAACCCATATCCATGTTCTCCAGATGAGCCTCGTTCAATGAACTTCAAGACAGCTGATCTCAACCACTCACATCCAACTTTAAACGGCCAATATCAAGAAACTATATCAAAATGTTTTTAAGTATTGAAAATTCGCAGCACATATACATGATCTGGAGAAATTATTCATAAATGACGTTGTCATTGTGATGTCAGATGTGAATAATTTGGGCACTGACATGGATACTTTGTGTTCTGGGACGGTTCGAAAATATTACATGTCATTGAATTCTTTGAATTATATTGATAGGGTCCTTTAACTCCCTCACCATGGCCTTGTCGTGGCGGTAGGGCTCAGTAGCTTAGAGTGAGCCTAGCATCTTGGGCGAAGCGAATTAAGCCGAGGGGGCACTTTGTACCCCTCTTATAAGAAGAGTGGTCGAGGGGCGAGGACGGGAATCTCACCCCATTGTACTGTCCCGACGTTGTTCTGTGGTGCGGTACAACCCCTCTGTGGAGGTGGCATCGGTCCCCTGGGGGACTGACTAGCCGTTGAGGTGCCCTGTATGCACAATAGATCCGGGGCACCTCACCAAATGCGGCATTGGTGGCACTCACCGGGTTTTAGTGGGTAGAGCTGCGTCCACTTACCAGCTTTCGGGTGCAGCGAGTCCCACATACCCGCCTGGGGAGACCCACTCCCCCGCGGGATTCCTCAGGGCATATCCCGGCGTTAAAAAAAGGTCTTTAAACGCATTACCGACAGAATGTAATTGCATAACAGCATGTTCTTTTTACCCTCGTGGTTTGGCCTGTAAAAGTTCTCTTAGTATTGTTAATAATAATAATATCAACTGTTATGTTATGTCCCACTGCTAGGCACAGGTCTCCTCCTCGAAATGAAGCGAGGAAGATGTTGGGCCATAGTTTACCAATGCGCTGGCCCAATGCGGGTTGGTGAACTTCACACACCTTTAAAGACTTTTAATCTCATCAGGTATGCAGGTTTCCTCACGATGTTTCCTTTACCGAGCAAGCGATAGTCTCATGTTCAGGGGCACGTAAACTTTAGGAAAACCCATTGCTAGGCAGGTGGTTTAGGATCGAAGCCGGACCTCTTGGCTGTCACTGTAGAGGCAGAGCCCATACCCACTAGACCATCATGACTCACTAACACTTTAAAAATAAAGTTTTTTTTTCTTCTCTTTTTTTATGTTAGTTGGATAGGCAAACTGGCAAACGTGCCACCTGATGGTAAGTGGTCGACGTCGCCCATGAACATAAACTAGTTTACCTGGAACGTGCCCAGGCGACTCATTTATGTGTTGCCTATCCTGAGACATAAGATGTTAAGTCTCGGTGCCAGTAATTACACTGCCTGTCTTGCCCTTCTCTCCGAAACACAGCGAAGCTGTTTCACGAGAGAAACAAGCAAGATGGTGGTACCCATGCAGCCGGGAGCGCGGCACAGCGCTTCCCTCCCACCGGTAAGTTTGTTTATTTATTAAAATATTAAGTAAAGTAGTAGTATGTACATAAAAGTAGGCTTTTACAAAAAGCTAAGTTAATTCATAAAATTCGTCAAGCTTTTGATTATCTACATAATATTATTGCTTATTCTTTCAATAATCTGTGCTTACAAAGAAGTCATTGAAAATTGACTAATGTCACCTCTGTATCTGTGTACTCTATCCTCTGTCGATGTATGACGGGCGTCCGTGAACTGCATTATAGGTGCACCGGTTCTACCCCCACCACTCTCCACCGCTCCCCACCACTTCTACTCGCCACTCGGCGTTAACGAGGTCCATTCGGGCCCACTCGCTCGTGCGACACCGAACATTATGCCATTGACACACCGCATAGTTACACCTAAGAATATTCACGAATACATTCTATGCGGAATTTTTGTATTTAAAAAATGTTTATTATTACGATCATTTGAATTTGTTGCGCCTTTTTTTTGCCTGAGCGATTCGCACCATTTTTTGTTAGTGTGCTATATATACACCTATAGTATATATATACCTATAGTATATATATACCTATAGTATATATATACCTATAGTTCTAAATGAACTTTGAAAAAATAAGTGAAGCAGAGGTCGCGAGTACCAATCCCATCGTAAGACCGTTTTTATGATAAATGTAATAATTTTCACAAAATTATTTTGAGTAATAACTGTTGGATTCAAGTAGCGAAGGATCAGCCGTCTTAATGTTCATTGAGAGTTAATTGACAAATTGATAAGCATGATCAACTTAAGGCTTTTTACAACCCACATTATAAAAGTTAAATATAGCTAGGTTTTAATTTATATCCAAGACTCAAAACCTCTTTATAATTTTAATATTTTCATTGAACGATAAATACTTGATCAAAACTACGTTGTTAGCGGTTTTGTATATTAGCGAAGTTCCATAAAGGTTTCGTGTAATTAAAGCGATGGGGTCAGTAATTGATGAGGTTATTAAGTGTAGGGTAAAACCGGGATAGATGCCCCACTTTTTGAATTAGCCTCATAATTTTAAAAATATTAATTTTATACGAATATTTTTTATTAATATAGCTAGTTTAATCCTTTATGTTGAATTTCTTCTATTATTCTTTTACCTATTATATACAGATTTTGCATAAATTAACTTTTCGCGGGACATGTTTTTTTGAGGATAGATGCCTACCTATATGGATAGTTGCCCCACCATGAAGATACCGAGAAGGATAGATGCCCTTTATACCGTGTTAACGAAAAACAAAAACCAAATGCTAGATAGTTCTCATCGAGAACCTCAACTGGAATAGAGGGAAGAGAGTTATGTGTTTTGTATGAAAACAAATTCAGCCAAATTAGTGCTGCGACGCTGCGCTGCGCCGTTCTGCGTTCTGATTAGCCGACTGATGACCATTGATGGATAATTGGACGTACATACAGATCACTGGTTGGCTGAATTGCTATTACGTCAGTGACTAATCACTGACAAGTTTCGAAATTTTATGGCTTACATTACTACTCCATCCGGTTATAATTTTCTTTTTCACACAAGTCAGCGAGGTTGTCATTGTCATTTTCATCAGAAGAATTATTTTTTTGTCTTGTTCTTTATTTGTGGTTTTTTTCTTTATTATCTTAAGTCCATTGCTTGTTCTTTTGTTTTTGTGGCATAGTTCTGCTACAATCATTAAAAAGCCCAAATATAAATATAGGTACATATTATACCTATACTTAAAAAATATAACAGGTACTGAAAATGTTTTAAAAATATACACCTACTGCGTATATGTAAGTATGGAGGGATAGATGCCCCTAAGGGCACCTATACCTCGAAAAATCAGGGCAACTATCCTTTTTGATAGGGATAGATGCCCACGTATTTTTTAAATAAATTATATACAAAATAGCATCTATTTACACTTAGACGCAGACTCAATGAACCAATATATTAGCTTAATACGAAATAGCACTAAATTTATTATTAATTAAAAAGTTATACAACGCGAAATAGTAACCTTTAAATCTTTGACGTGTTTTTGAACTTCGCCGCAGATATAATTACACACACGAGCTAAATGCGTTCTTTTTCGTGGGTTGTCCGTGGGTAACTTAGGTACGTGGTGACGGCTCCTGCTTATGCGATTATTTTTTAATTGCGAGTTCGGGAAGTTGGGTTTTCAGGATATGAGGCATCTATCCCGCTGCGGCATCTATCCCGGTTTTACCCTATTGAAGTTATTTTATTAGTGACTCTCATTTAGAGGTCAATGTTTATTAATACCACGACATTTTTGTTTGATTTTTTATGTTATTTGGATAAACTGGCAGACGTGCTACCTGATAGTAAGTGTACGACGTCACCTATGATTATAAACGGGTTTACACCATGGTTCAAGTCTTGTCGTGACGGTGGGGCTCAGTAGCCTAAGGTGTACCCAGCACCTTGGGCGAAGCAAATTGAGCCGAAGGAGCTGCTCTTTGTACCCCTCTCTCATAAGAAGAGGGGGAAGAGGGTGGTACGAGAGGGCTGAGTAAAACAATGCAATCCGTAAGAGTTATTTCATTTAATGAGTAAAATTTGCGTACTGTTTCTTATCGCGAGAGAATGTTTTTATATTTTTGTGTGCTAATTTATCTTTTTAATTACCTTCAAGGACTCAAAGCGGCCTTGATTTCTGTATGAGAGTCTGGTTTGTGTTAGAGAAATCGGACAGGACGCGACATGACCTAGCACAAATGTACAATGTTGATATTACCACAATATTACTTTATATTACTAACAATTGACATGATTTTTGGTAATTTAAATTACATTTTGTAATAATTTAAATTAAAAGGAATTCTCGTCTGGTTTTCTAAGGATCATGATAAAAGAGTTCTAGATTCAAGTCTGTTTTCAAGGGAAACAGACCCCTTCAAATAACTTAACCCCTTTAAATAAATTTTACTAAAATTTATCATCTTAAAATTTTAGGCCCTTAAATGGATATATAAACCAACATAGATAATTTTGAGAAGAATTTCGATAAGCGTATAAAGAAAAATCCGACCCGTAATATATTTTTACATGAGAGAGTGTAAAAGGTTTGTTTTAAACTTAGTATCCTGAATTGTAGAATATAAACACGCATCACGCATGCGTTCCAAGTTGTGAACGCATGGTCCAGTAGTGGCTGGTGAGCGGAACCGGTCGCCCGCCAGCCGCCCAGCCGCCCGCCCAGCCGCGTAGTTTGTTTGTGAGTGAACTGTGAGTACAAGTGTATGTGATTGTCACGGTGAGTACAAAAATATTTGAATATTTTATGATTATGAATGGATTTAGATACGACATACACAATGTAAAAATTGTCAGATGTATTGTCAAATTTTAAGTATCGTAAAGTTTATTAAAATTATATTAAAATTCTTGTTGATATATAAGATAATAATATAATAATATAACAAAACTTTAAAATAATGGTAAGGTTGATTGTTTTTTATGTTTAATTATTATTATATTAAAATAGTAAGATTTTTATCATCTTTATTGTTATAATGAAACACTTTTTTACGGATTTTATCGCGGTTTATTAAGATTTTTACAAGATTTTTTACATAAAATCCGTAAAAAAGTGTTTCATTATAATGAGTGAAATTCGCGTAAACATTAGAAAACAATATTTATTGTTCCTGCTAATTATTATTGATATTATTGATAATTATTATTATCTAAAGAAAATTAAGATTTATATAGAAAAAATAACTTATTATAACTTCGCATATTATTAGATTAGATGTTAAAATTGTTATATATTATATATATTATTTGAAAAGATTAGTTCCACTGAGTTTGTTTCGCCGGTTCTTCTCAGTGGACTTACCTTGGAACCGGTGGTAGATTCAATTGACGTTCAAAAAGATACTGTATTGGTACTATTTTGAATAAAAAAAATGATTTTGATTTGATTTTGATTTTAATGTAAATTTAAAGTAAATATTTATATAATACAGGTTTACAAAAGTGAAAGAGGAAAAGTTGGAAAAATTTAAAAAGGCTTGGCATAATAAATTCAGGTTTGTTTTCTATTTTTTTTTTTTTTATTTTTATAAAATACAAAAAATTTCAATAGGATACGTATATCTATCATGAACTCATTTATAATTATGATTACGTTAAATTAACTTTAATCATATTGTCTCGATTAAAAAATTTACAACATAAATCATATTGTCTCAATAAAAAATTAACAATCTGTATTCTCGGAATTTAATTCTCCTTAATTTATTTATCCGTTTGTTTTGAGAATCGTTTATTTTTTTCGATAGGCTTGAAGAACATTTATTTTAAATGTTTGTATTGTATTGTATGTTACATTTGTTCGATAGGCAGACGAGCCACATGATGATGAGTGGTCAGCGTCGCCCATGAACATACGTTAACCTGAGACTAGCCCAGGTAACTCATCTATGTGTTGCCTATCCTGAGACATAAGATGTTAAGTCTCGGTGCCAGTAATTACACTGCCTGTCTTGCCCTTCTTCAAAAAGCAGGGTGGTGGTATCGAAGCAGATGGGAGCGCGGCCCTTCCACCGGTAAATACAGCTAGTAACATTAAGTTAAAAGATAAATGGTATGTCATACGGAGAGAAGAATTTTACGTTGCTTGTGTAAATATAAATTTCATCATCATCATCAGCCTCTCGCCCGTCCGCTGTTGACCTTAGATCTCTCTCTTTTACCAATCTTCTCTGTATCTTGCCCGTCTTATCAAAATTTTGCCTAAAATATGAATATGTATAGAATGTTACAAGAAAAAATATATATTTAGGAAGGTCATGGGTGGAGTGTGTGAAAGATGATATGATTAAGAAGTGAGAAATAGATATGATGAGAGATGGAGTGGAATGAGGAATACTGCACCATGATCAAATAATGGTACAAGTTTTGATAACTGTGATGATTTATAATTATATCACTTAAGAGCAATTTCAAAATAAACTTTTCACGACGATAATAAGTGGTTTGTTGGATGCAAAAGATATTTTCAAATCTGACAGGTAATTCCGCAGACATAAGAGGACTTATATTAAGGTACGGACAGACGTTCTCAAAAATAGTATGGTCATAAGATTATATTAAGCAAACTCATAAATTTGCATGGTCAAAGCCTGTTCAGACGCGCTCGGAGCAAGCTCCTTTCTACCGGTACCTCAAGTAGTTCGCTCAAAAATGAAAATAAAAATAAGCATGCTTATTTTGAGAGCTTCATTTTCATTAGCAGCGTGTGTGTCACAACATTGATACTAATATCAATGTTGTGACACACACGCTACTAATGAGCTCTTCCTCAATAAAAGCATGCTTTTGTGCTACTAATGAGCACGTCTATTCGTACGTTAAATGTACTATTTTTTATTTTTTTTATAGCAATAATAATAAAATAAAAAAATAAAAAAATATAATAATGTATTTTAATTCTAATGCGCGTGTGTATGTGAATGAACTTCTCCTAAACACCTGGACTGATTTGATACATTTTTTTGAGGGTGTTCAAGTGGATTCGAAATTGGTACATTATATTCACAAGTCGGTTCCCTACAAAATAGTTGTGTAAGGGACAAACGTCTGTTGAGTCCCCTAGTTTATATTTTAATCATATAAATACTTATGATAGCTAATTTTCCTATTACCCTAGTCCGTATGTCATGAAATATCTGACAGCATTTGCACTCAGGTAACAGGTTGAGCCCCCACCATGCTTCAGGCATTGACGTGGCGGTGGGGCTTAGTAGTCTAGGGTGAGCCCAGCTTTGGGTGAAGCTAATTAAGCCGAGGGGGCTCTTTATACCCCTCTTATAAGAAGAGGGGACAAAAGAGCAGGAGGCAAGGGGCAACCTCACCCTATTGTACTATCCCGACGTTGGGAGGGGTTGTTCTGTGGTGCGGGACGACCCCTCTGTGAAGGTGGCGCCGGTCCCTTGCGGAACTGACTAGCCTTCGAGGTGCCCTGTTATCTTAACAGATCCGGGGCACCTCACCAAAGGCGGCACTGGTGGCACTCGCCGGGTTTTAGTGGGTAGAGCTGCGTCCACTTACCATCTTTTGGGCGCAGCGAGTCCCACATACCCGCCTGGGGAGATCCACTCCCCAGGCGGGATGCCTCAGAGCATTTCCCGGCGTTAAAAAGGTAACAGGTTGAACACTCAGTGTAGTGTTATAGAAGTGGTTATTAAATTAACAGCTTTTAGCTTTTGCTGTGTAAAAATCCTGAGAGTAATAAAATTAATAAGAGAATATACTAAGAGGTAAGATCTACGTTAGACATTTTCAACTAGCGGAAATAAATTTCATATTAGTTTTAGTTAGTACGTTATAAGTTATTAGTGTTATGTTCTTTGGGTGGGCAAACTTGCAGGCGAGCTCGTAGCATGACCACTTGCCCACTTGCGCCTACCATGAACTTTAAAGAGTTAACCTGGAACTAGCCCAGGAAACTCATTTATACGTTGCCTATACTACGGCGTAAGATGGCAAATCTCGGTGCCATTAATTAACTGGCCTGCCTTTCTTTCTTTCACAGCGAAGCTTTTTCACGTAAGAAAAAGGTAAGATTATTCATGATGACACTCTCGCAGGTACCTATTAGGATATATGTATTATGCAAGTTTCATAACATGAAAAATATTCGTTAGATTCTGCAAAAATGGAGTTTCCTAGAATTCAGGGCATCTTAAGGATTTCAGACAAAGACGTGGGGACTGTTTAGTAGGAGTCCCTTTACAAAGAGTAATCTGACCTTCGCCGGGGCCAGCCTGTCGCTGAAACGGTCCTGTAACATGCAGATTTTAGTTTAGGTTATGACACTCCCAGGTGCATGCCCACTTAGGGTCAGTATCTACCCAAAGATCGTGGCTACATCCATACAGAATTTCTTGAAGATCCAATGAAACTATTACCAGGTTATATAGCTAAGGAAATAGTAGAAATAAGGTGAAATAAATTTAGACAAGCCCTTGGTGGATTCCTTAAATATAGCTATTTCAATATTAAGTTGTCGTTGCTACCTAGGTATAAATTCAGATGTCCTGGACTTACGTGCAATGGGTAACATTTGGAAAAAGTAGCGGAAAATAAATATAATATATTTGAGAACGTTTGGGAACATTAATGGTCGTTTATGCTTATGCTGTAACAATACCCGAGCAAAACCCAGATATATTATTTACAAGCTGTATCCGGCAAACATTGTCCTATTTTTCCTTTTTTTTTTCTTTTTTTTCTTTAACGCCGGGAAATGCTCTGAAGCTAAGATCAAGTATCAATAGATTTGACAAGCTAATAATAATACCGTATTGGAACGAGATAACAACATACGAAAAATCCAAGAGTGACAGAGACATAGACACTTTCTTTTGTCTTTGTCAGAATATCACCCTTTGTTTGTTGGGCACAACAAGGATGTGCCCAACAAAAAATTATCGACTAAATTTGAATGCCATACAAACATTCTCACTCGCGAACAGTTTGTCAAATATGCCGCCATTTTGTACTACTTTTTAATTTGGTCGGCTTATGTAGGTATGGTGATACCAGTTTTGTTATAAGCAGATTACCCAAGAATGTGGTATTATTTAAAAAGGGTGACTGGAATTTTCGAAATAAACACAATAAAAACAAATATGTTTATTGCTATCCTTAAAGGCTGTTACTATAGATCATACATATTAAGACGTATATAGCCTTCTTTTTTGTTATTATTTATGTTTTTAGCGGTTTGTTATTAGTCATTACATAATATTTTCGATAATCCGGAAAAATGCAGCTGTCTAAAATTACAATAAATGTTTGGTTAGGGCTAATGCTTATAGTTATCTATCAACCTTTACCAGTTTTTTATTATTTTTAATTCACTTGTTTCAAGAAAATAAGTAGACTTGTTATTATGAATGTGGTATCCCTGTAAAATATGCCTGTCCCTTTCGGGTATACGCGAATGTCAATTCAATATTATACTTATTCCTAGCTCTGAGGCATCCCGCGGGGGAGTGGGTCTCCCCACGCGTATGTGTGACTCGCTGCGCCCGACAGCTGGTAAATGGACGCAGCTCTACCCACTAAAACACGGCGAGTGCCACCAATGCCGCCTTTGGTGAGGTGCCCTGGATCTAGAAAACAAACAGGGCACCTCGACGGCTAGTCAGTCCCGCAAGGGACCGACGCCACCTCCACAGAGGGGTTGTCCCGCACCACAGAACAACCCATCCCAACGTCGGGACAGTACAATAGGGTGAGGTTCCCATCCTCACCCCTTGCCTCCTGCTCTTCTGTCCCCTCTTCTTATAAGAGGGGTACAAAGAGCCCCCTCGGCCCAATTAGCTTCGCCTAAGGTGCACCGCTCACCCTAGGTTACTGAGCCCCACCGCCACGACAAGGCCTGAACCATGGTGGGGGGCAAACGCTGTCCAGCCCTTACCCAAAATATTTAACATCATTATCGTTATAACACAGACCTTGTCCTGAGGATAACCAACACAACAAAAAAAGAGTTATCTAAATCAGTGCCGGGTTTCTGAATTATATGGTATACTAGCTGTTGCCCGCAGCTTCGCCCGCGTTAACTTTGATTTACAGCCGTACACGGATTGATGATGATTATTTTTATAGCCTAAGTTACTCCCTATAACATCAGCTATCTTCCAGTGAAAGTCCTGTCAAAATCGGCCCAGCCGTTTCAAAGATTAGCCGGAATAAACAGACAGACAAACTGATAAAAAATGTAAAAAAGGCTATTTTGGTATATGTCCCGTGTATACATCCATATGCATTAAATAAAAAGTGTTTTTTTTTTATATTACAAACATACACTCCAATTTCATTTATCTGTATAGATATAGATGTATAGATGTAATGGATTAAAATGACTAAGTCTGATTTTTTAACAAACTATTGCTGAGTATGTTTCTCGCACATTCCTGATATTGACAGAGTGAGATGGGTATCAACGGATATCGAGCATAATATAACCGGATAGAGTTGTAATGTGAGCCATTAAATTTCGAAACTGGTCAGTGATTTGTCACTGACGTAATATATTTAAATTCAACCAACCAGTGATCTGGTCTGAACAGATCTGAACGTCCCATCGGCCAATCATCCATCAATGACCACCAGTTGGCGGAATTCGTTTTCATACAAAACACATAACATTACCTCTATTCCGGTTATAATATGATCAATGTAAACGGACAACTTCAATGATGATTACGCGATTTGCGATTGTAGACTACGTTTACGACTACTTTCGGGCGCAGCGAGTCCCACATACTCATAGCATTTCCCGGCGTAAAGAAAAAAAATCGGTTGTCTGTAAAGTTTACTGACGATAGTTGAACGTGACAACGTCATAAGAAAATGGAACGCCTCAAAGCGAGGTAACGCCGCATGCGTCATCTTTTTCGTTCGTGCAGCCGGCTCCATCGAATTATAAGACGTTATCACGTCAAATAAAGTACTTTATTAAAACTACCCGTTCATACTCAAGACCTCAACAATATTTCGTTTAAAATCGACTTCAAACTTTATAAATCCCTGGCATAAACATCAGAATATCAAGTGGGTTTAAAAAAAACATCTGCTAAATGTAAGTATCAAAAAGATTGAGGCATGTTAAGACTATGAATAGGAAAGGAGTTTAGTCTGATTTTGGTAGATAAATGTTGTTTGTCTCCAAGTTATAATATTTTGAAGAGGCTTTGTATTATTAAGGATGTGATAAGTTTTATTCTACAAGGTCATAAAATACTCATTCTTAAGTAGTTTTGATTTTACTGTTTCTTTATGTTATTTGGGTGGACAAACTAAAGGTTCACATAGCGGTATGTGGACAGAGTCGCCTTTAAACAACGAGTTCACCCGAGGCTAGTTTTTTTTAGCGGACGAAAATTAGTACGTTGATAAAAGATGTTTCTCTGTGTCATTAATTACACTGTCTGTCATTCCATTTTTCTAGAACACAACAAACCAGTGCCATGAATAAAGGGCCATCCCACCAGGGATGTATACAAAAATCGTGAAACGTAGATTGTACCTATCTCAATGTGAGATGCATTCTCAAGGCAAAGAAGTAAGATGAGAATAATTTAATTAAGTTTGCGCGACCTCTGTGGCTCAGTGGTAAGCGCGTTGGCGCTCAAGCCGGAGGTTGCGGGTTCGAATCCCGCCTGGGAACAAACAATATTTTCTGTGTTCCTGGGTCATGGATGTGTATTAAATATGTGTATTATATAATAAAAATCTTAAATATATGTATGGTATAAAAGTAATTAATATATTTCCGTTGTCTAGTACCCAAAACACAGGTTCTTCGAGAACTTACCACGGGGCCAGATTGGCGTGGTGTTAAAGCGTCCATAGATATTATTATTATATATTTAAGATTTATGTAAGTTTACATTGAAATTTACTTACATCATGCTCGGGAATTGTAGAGCCCGGGTTTGGTACAATAAAGCATAGTTCCGGGTGAACTCGTTTCTAGTCATAGGTGAAGTTGACTACTTATCAAAATATAATCTTTACCTTCCTCTATTTCACCCAACCATAGAATGGTGATAAAATGCTGCTTTAAAAACATGTGGTCACTAAAATGCCGCTTTTCAATTCCTTTGCTATTTATCTTAATTAACAATTATATTGGCAATAAATAAGGTAATAATTACTGATTACCGGGTGTGAGGCTGTATACATTTCATTACCGGCCTTGGATGTTTGTTGTGGGTTTAATTATTATTTTTGATCATCATTTATTAAAATATTAATTTTTGGCGGCTCATTACATTTTGTTACACGTGCTTATTAATTATTATGTATGTGGCTTTTATCATTATCAAATTGTATCTGTTGCTGAATGTCAAGATGACGATTCTTGACACTTTTTTTTTTTTTTTTTTTTTTTTCGCCGGGAGATGCTCTTAGGCATCCCGCTGGGGAGGGGGATTCCCCTGGCGGGTATGTGGGACTCGCTGCGACCGAGAGATGGTAAGGTGGACGCAGCTCTACCCACTAAAACCCGGCGGTGTTCTCCTCGTCATGCGGGAACTATGGTCGTCCGCACCAGCGACGGTGTGCCTGGAGGCACTCTCCTCTGGAGGCAGGGTGGTGGCGTCCCCTCCTCCTACTCCACTTAAGGCACCCTGAACACATAAGGGTGCCTTATAACCCGGACCTAACGCGCGCGCGGTGGATCCCCCGATCCACAGCGCAAAGTCCTCTCACGGCGGTACGACCTCCTGTCGCCGCCGCGCTCTCCTGCGGGAAGAGTCGCCAGTGCGCTCCCTCTCCCGCTCCGCCTCCTCCTTCTGCGGCATCACTACCTCGCAGAAGGAGAGAACCGCCTGCCATGCTCTCTCACTGCCGGTCATCGCTCGGATGACCGCAGGGAGCGACAGGTCTGCGCCGACCTCAACAATGAGGGACGCCCGTGCCTCCGCCCAAGCTGGGCACTCCGCCAGGGTGTGGTCTGCAGTGTCTTCACTGCCGCTACAGTGATGACACCCTGGCAAGTCCTCCGCCCCTGCCACCTTCCACAGATACCTTCAGAAGCAGCCGTGCCCCGTCAGGATCTGCGCAAGGTGGAAGGATTCTTGACACTTGCATCAAATTAGATCGTGGAGGTCGCCATCTCATCTATTAGTTGACAAAATTTGCTGACTTGAAGGCCGACTGATAAATAAGTAGACATGCCACATAAACTAGGTATGCATGTGTGTGCTTAGATCTACTACTATCAACTAGGTGTGCTTAGATCTCGTTTGTACATCCACTTGAGGCTACAGATGACATCTTTCTTAAGATATAATAAAAATAAATACTGTCCTTTACGCGACAACGGCAAAGCCAAAAGGAAGGCTAGGTAGCAGACGTATGTATGTTTTATTCATGTATGTTCCATAGTAGCGCCTAAACTATTTATCCGATTTTAATGAAAGAGGTGCAATCGATTCGTTGTCCCGGTACCATGAGATACATTTGAACCGAATTTGAAACGAAGGGTTATTTATTTACTTTTGTTTGTTGATTGAATGTTATTATAATTTCTACGCGAATCTCACTCATTTACACCACTTTTACTTACTTATGGCGGTTTATTAATATTTTTACATGCCTGACGTTTCGGATACGGACGAAAATCTAGGGCATGTAAAAATCTTAAGACGCGATAAAATACGTAAATTATATGTTTCACTATAATAGTTTTTAAGTGTTTTTTTTTGAATGATCGTTCTGTTTAGGAGAGATGGGGAAGAAGGCGAAAGGTACAGCGAGCGGGTTGATAATGATGGTGCCATCATTGATGTGCATCAATCGATGTTTATTTTGTAGTAACGATGTGACCTTGAAGTCGTAGAACATTTACAAGGACAAGTTATTGAAAAGTAAAATCAATTTATGTTTTCTTATGATAGAATAGGATTTAACGACCTTAAAGGTCAAAGGACAAACGTATTGTATTCTTCAAAGAAGATATAACGATTGTTGGCTATTTACACATGTATGTACCATTCATATATCATTTCATGCATAGGAGACCGATGAATCTCTAAATCTTCTAAATTATAGATCTCACAATTTTTTAAGCTTTTGGACAGTCAAACTAGATAAACCCCTTTATGGTAAATCAGTCAGTCATTTTTATGATACCTACATTTAAATCATTCGGGACTTGCTCAGACAAATTATTCATGCTTTGCTCATCCTGAGAAGATAGCTCATGAATGTGGATGGAAGCTGCCTGTAATTACACTGCCTGTATTGCCCTCTTTTCGAAACAGCAATGCTGTTTGACAGGAGACAAAAGCCGAATACTATTACATGATATTTCTCATATAGTCATTTTGATGACATATTCTAAATCAACTTAAGCCTTGCTCCACATTTACAAATCAACATGACAATTATTTTAATGATCGTCATTTGAACTAGAGTGCAAATTGAAAGGATTAACGTGGCAGGCAGCTCATAGATCATAGATGTTATGGTATGAATTATTGATTTCAATTATAACGTGGAAATAATTTTGTGCTAACCTAGTTTGGATGTATCACTGTCAGGTTGAGTTTTTAATTTGAATATATTTTATCAAAAATAAAAACCTTTCTTATGGAGTTCATACCTAACATTCATCTTTTTTTTTGCGCTGGGAAATGCTCTTAAGCATGCCACGTGGGAGGGTACTCCCCAGGCGAGTATGTGGGACTCGCTGCACCCGAAAGGTGGTACCCACTGAAACCCGGTGAGTGCCGACGCCAACCCCACAGAGGGGTTGTCCCATACCATGGAACAACCCCTCCCAACGTCGGGATAGTGCAATGGGGTGAGGAATCCAACCTCTCCCCTTGTCCCCGAGCTCTTTTGTCCCCGTGCTCTTTTGTCCCCGTGCAGCTGCCACCTATGGTGTTTCCGAACCGATGCGACTTATGGACCTTCAAGAAAAGAGCATATTAATATCTGAAAGGCAATGAACCTGTTAACTCTCTGGTGTTGATGTATGACGATGTCTTTGATCACTTCCCACCAGGTGAGCCGATGGTTTGCCTTCCCTCCTATAAAATATGTGCGCATTAAATTGTCAAATATAATTTCCTTGAGTTTTGCAAAGTAACGCTTGTATTATTTAACATCTTTAGATAATTCATTTAGCAAGTCACTGCCAAGTCACCTAAAAGCTCTAAAGCCAAGCATCAATTTCTATTGATTTTTCTTCGTGATTGTACTTCACGCCCAACACCAACCAGAGCAGCCCAACAATAAAAATAAACATTTAGTCAATTATTAACATTAACCAGCTATGAGCACCGGGAGTGAATCACTAGGATCCACACCCCTTGACAGGGATTAAATCTAACAATTTAACGATGACAAAATAAGAGGAGCCTAGAACCACCTACTTGAGCGCGCGTGAACACCATCCACCGCGCAAACACTTTACCAGCATCAAGTGTTAAGTATAGGGATTCCGCCCACTGAGTTTCTTGCCGGTTCTTCTCAGGATAGGGCTAAGGTTCGAACCGGTGGTAACATGTCACTCTCCCTCCATCATCTCTGCAGTGTGTTGGAACAACTCGAAATAATAAAACATAAAAATAATAAATCGATTGCATATTTGAATGACCAAACCGATTTAACGAATTCTATAATACGGTTATTCGGTGGGGGTAGTGGGGGAACCAGCTAATATAAGGCGGGTGTTTGGGCCTGCACGTCACTTAACGATTGCTAATCGTAGAGTCTACATCCTGAGGATGACTCGGTGTCGGGGCGAAACGTGCGTAGATTGTGTGGTGGTGGTCTTTAACTGTGGTTGTGGTGCATGTGGGGTGGTGGTGCATGCGAGTGTACGCATATGCAGTGTGGGAAAGGAGGGCGGTGCTATATGCATGCATATGCGTGCACTCACACATCTGCAGTAAAGACTGCGTGTTTTGCGGGATTATTGCTAATTAAATTATAATTTAATCTTATATAATGGATTTCCGCAAAGTAACGCCTGATTCTATTAACTTAGTTGTAAGTTTGTTTCGAATTCATCATAATTTTCAGCCCGATCAAAAAAGTCGATGAAAACTGTTTAAAATGCAATTATTTACCATATTGTGTTTCTTTTATTTCGCGAAGCTCGATATTTCGGGGCTCTTTGTATCCCTCTTATAAGAAGAGAGGACAAAAGATCAAGGGGCAAGGGGCAAGGACAGGAACCTCACACATTGTACTGCCCGACGTTGGGAGCGGTTATTCTGTGGTGCGGGACAAACCCTCTGTGGAGGTGGTGTCGGTCCCCTGAGGGACTGACTAGCCGTCGAGGTGCCCTGTTTGCTCAACAGATCCGCGGTACCTCACCAAAGGCGGCATTGGTTCTCCCCACCACTCTACCCACAGCTCTACCAACCTATAGAGCTGCGTCCACTTACCAGCTTTCGGGCGCACCGAGTCCCACACACCCGTCTGAGGACACCCACTCCCCCGCGGGATGCCTCAGAGCATTTCCCGGCATTAAAGAAAAAAAAAGTGTCATAATTTTAAGTGTGACAATAATGGCCGTTATTGAGTTTCTGACCGAAGTGATCGAAGTCGACTATCGTAATTTCTGCATCAATCTAGGTAGGTACTGCTGGACGTAGGCCTCACTTTCTGCACTACAAGACGCACTGGCAAATAAACGAGCTGAACGAACTGAACTGAACCTTCCGTCGTTCAAAATACGTTTACGCTAGAAAGTTAGACTTAATAAATTATAAATTGAGTATTATTACTTACACTTAAAATTTTGTAACAAATGATTCTTTTTAAACATAATTGGTAAAGCCGAAGTGTTGTTTGTTTGAACACGCCTATCTCTTAAACTACCGGTGGAATTCGAAAGAATCTGATCGCATTTTTGTTAGCTCAATATAGGTTTTCAATTTTGGTAAAAAGATTTCTTTCTAATTTTGGGCGAATGAAATCGCGGAGAGTAGATTATCTAATGTTATTAATATTTTCATTCACTTATAAAACTACTTAAAAACTCTACAGTGGCAAGATTCTAGAAAGTCTAGCTCTTAAGTCTGAATTAAAAAAATATCGGCTTATGAATTTTCTACACAACTGTACTTCAGATTCTCCAAACAAATTAATTATGTACTTATCTTTCCAATCTTCTCAGTTTAATTAAATAGTTAATTTTAATCAAGTTATTTCACGGGTAAAATAAGCCTTTATTTATTTGTGGCTAAGCCCGCCCTCGTTGAATTGAAAATTTATTATTTTATGATGCGATCCAAGTTTTTTGAATATATTTTGAAATTAACGAGGTATTTCTCAATGGTGCTTAAATACTGATTAAGACTTTATTTGACGTAAACTAGTGGAACGAACAAAGGCGATGGCTAAACGACTGCCCTTAACATGTATAGATATTGCATATTCACTCCTAACATTTAAAAATTCATTCATGAATTATTTCATATACAATATACTTATAGAACTTTCAAGAACTTATTTAATAAATAAAAGTATATCAATTGTTATCCTTATTTTTTCCAAGACAACATGTAGTGCTGCAAGCATTTCCAAACAAAGTAATCGAGATTGACGATTCTTTTCGATAAAACTTAATAATCGAACAAAACAAATTGCTGAAAATATAATATCGAGAACGTAGGTATTACCTAATTAATAAACGACTTTGTCATTACAATCTATTAATACTTTTCAGTCGAATTGTGAGTTAATTGAACAATATAATAAAAAAAACAGTGTGTGTGCGTCTGTATTAATGTATGCAAGTATAAAGTTAAACTTTTTCATGATATTATATTAGTTATTGAAGTATTATGGCGATACATTCAGGATGGCCATGGCTATTCAGGATGGTCCACGAGTCTACGGCGATGAGCAGTAGGTGTAAAAAATAATGTATACTACATGTGGGATAAAAAAGCAAATATGATGAGAGTCGTGATTACGACAAGACTCGTGTGGTTATTGCAACTCCAAAAACGGCTCGTAGTGACATCGACCATCGTTTTTCTATGAATGCCGCCCCATAAACCATACAGACAGAATGTCGCAATCACGACTGTCAGATTATTTGCTATTTATTCCAATTGTAGCATAAATAAGTATGAATGAATTTAAATAAGTCCATTATACTATTATTTGTTATCATTCAAATATTTCTCCTCAATTTAAAATTGAATATTTTTGACACTTTGATTATTTAATCGATTCAATCGATTCTCTTATACTCCCGAGTTCAGTCATTCATCTCTATGAGCATGCAATAAGCCAAATAAACGTCAACATCAAACGTCATCTGTCTGTTTACTGCTGCAAAGAGTATGTACCTACTCCGTGTACTGATGTTTATTAGTAGCGCAAAATAAATTGTTTTTGATTTTTGGTAATGACTAATGACTTTCATTTGGATTTTTGACTAAACCTTTGTGCTCGCTTATCATATTGACCCCTCGCTAGGTTTACTGACATTTTTAAAGCCTTTAAAATTGATTTATCAACCAACCAAATCTTAACGCCTTATTAAGAATTCACAGCAAAATCATAAGATTTAAGTTTTACATACTTATTGCATAGACATTTCTGTTTTTTATTTTTGAGATTGTAATAAAACTAAAAGTTCCTGAAATATTTTTGATACGTAAAGCTGATACTAGATTATTTTGCAATATTAAAAGCTAGGTCTTGTCTTTATACATGGTAAGGGCAGACGCCCATACTTCAATTTGGCCATGTCATTTAACTTAAATGTGAAACTTATCTGGCAAACTAATTTTTAAATCCCGTTTATATTTATACTAATCTAAAGCTTTAAATTTCCGAGACTTGCGATGTGACGTTTGCTCTATCTCACTCTCTCTCTCGATCTTTCTCACTCGCTTGCTCCCTACTCTCACTCCATGGCTATGTGCTTCATGCTATGTTCGCCCTTTCTTACTCTCTTTCAATCGGTATCAAATCTACGTCTTCTTAGACAAAAACGTTGCACATTTACGTGACATATCATCCGTAAAAATTTTACCCTCATGCGCGCAAACAAGTTTCACTTCAAAAATAATTTATTTAAGTTTTATCATCATCAAGTTAGGTAGAATTTTATTCTCTACCATGGTTCAGGCCTTGTCGTGGCGGTGGAGCTCAGTAGCCTAGGGTGAGACCAGCACCTTGGGCGAAGCGAATTGAGTCGATGGGGCTCTTTAACTCTATAAAAGGGGTACCTCTTATAAGAAGAGGGGACAAAAAAGCAGGGGGCAAGGGGCGAGGACGGAAACCTCACCTCATTGTACAGTCCCGACGTTGGGAGGGGTTATTCTGTGGTGCGGGACAATTACCCCTGTGTGGAGGTGGCCCCTGCTGGACTGACTAGCTGTCGAGGTGCCCTGTTTGTTCAACAGATCCGGGGCACCTCACCAAAGGCGGCATTGGTGGCACTCGCCGGGCTTTACTGCGTCCACTTACCAGCTTTCGGGCGCAGCGAGTCCCACATACCCGCCTGGGGAGACCCACTCCCCCGCGGGATGCCTCAGAGCATTTCCCGGTGTTAAAGAAAAAAAAGGTAGAATTTCATTAATACAATGATTAGTATTTATTAATATAATTTTAAAAAAAAAACCCACTTTTTTCTACATACCGTCTTCGTTTATCGAATAAGACAATGATGAAAATAATAACGAAGTAGATGATATCCAGCGTAAAGGACTATAGTCCTAATATAGGATTACTTGTAATAGTATAATTAATTAAATTAAGAGGGCATAGATTTCGAGATATGACTATTCCTAGCCTGTATATTTGGGGATTACGAGGACATGGGTTAGAGGACCCATAACTCATCTCCTTAATCAACCCTGACTTAGCAAGTAGTTTAAGCGATAGGCTGGCTGTAGCACTCAGCTTAAGTTAGAGGTGCTAGTAAAAGGTAGTGCCATGCTTTGCAGCCGAATTGGGGTGGCAAGATTGGAGTGGTATCTCTGGCTCACATAATACCGGTATCAAGTGACAGCTATGCTGTCGCATTTCGTGTGGTTTGTGAGTTTCCGGTGGCCCATTGGGGGGATACAGAAAAGGAGGGTAATGCATCTGCATAATCTCTGGTTGTGAGGATGTGATTGGGCGTCGATATTCGCCAAAAGGCTTCAACTTCTCGTTTGCCCTCGTATACTATAAAAAAGCTTTGCCTTTCGCATGGATTTACAGTCGTACTGTCGCTAAAGCCTATTTCACGCAGTAATAATACCGAGTGTATTTGGAACGCTTGCGAAAAACGAAGAGGTTATAGTGATATAACCTCTTCGTTTTCATAGTGACTATAGAGGTGATAAGTGTTGGCATAGCCTGACATGATACAAGTGAAAAAAACGCGTTTCTTTTTTTTTGTTGCCTTTTTTTGTACAGGAGAAAGATCCGGTGAAGGCCTTGTCAACTCAAAGGTAGTTTATCCTGATACATAAATAAATCTCGGTGCCAGAACCGGTACTATTTTTACTTTAGTAGGCATGCGGTCAGACGAGACACTTGAGGCTCGGTGCCAGTACACTACCTGGCATGACCTTCTTTCCCAAATACAGCATCGATGTTTGACGAAGGTAACAGGCATAATGGCGATACCCAGACGGGCACACATCACAAGCGCATTCTTGTCAATAAAGTATGCTCCGGAAAGAATGGAATTACAGGTAGTGTATTTTCTGGCATCGACACTTGTGTGTCGACACAAGTGCCTTTTCACACGTTCCGGTTAACGGGTAGCCAGCGCCGGGTATCCGGCGAAGTGTAATCAAATTACGTCGGTACGTGTGAAAGCTGCCATACACGGCTATACACTTCGCTACCGGATACCCGGCGCCGGCTACCAGGCAACCGGCTTGTGTGAAAATGCACTTAGCATTCTACTTCTCGGGATTGGAAACGCATAAAATTAAATGAGTGAGCCCTTGGTTAATAAAATTTTATTATATAAGATAATTAATTAAAGACTAAAAGGTTATAAAAACATAAAATATAAATATATATAAAAAAACATCTCGTCTCGAGAATACATTCATAGACCGAAATAGACGGTCCGCAAAATAAAAATTAACAATATCGCAAATATCCAGTTTTAAATAGTTTTAATATTAAAAATTATTGCGGTATAATAAAGCATGTTATTAAGTATCGATGGAATGCAAAGTGTACAATAAGGCATTTAATTTAGCCCGATAATGCGGGAGATCTTAGCTCGGGGTCCGCTTGATCCCTTTTTACTGCGCTAGCGTTAAAGTAAGCCGCTCCATGTGAGAGCATTAATGTACAGTCGCGGGGGACAGTGATTTGGGACGTTTATTAATTATTTTGAATGATGGGGTTGAAGAGAGAGAGTAGTGAAGTTATACATGGTAGATTTTTGAGACGCTTACGTGTCAGTAAGGGCAGGTTAACCTTAACGTTTTCCTGTAATTATAATTACTTTAATTTTAATTGTTCCTAGGAGACCATCCATAACTTTTCCAAATATTTTGAACTGCATTCACAGATTTTTAAGAAAATGTACGGCCAGCGAAAAAATGCAAAAAAAAAAAAGACTTATTCGATCCTAATTCGTGTGGGGATCAAAAGATTCTATGTGACCATTAATTAAGGTATGGGTACTAGAAATATCGGAAATAGCCAAAAACATTTTCCATACATTTTGTACTCAATAACGATAGATCAACTTATATATGTTTTATTATAATGAATGATTTAGAATGAGTTTTCTAGTTTAAATAATATATTTAAATAGTAGGGAATTTATAAGTTACGAATGGGCACTCACAGACGTTATCCTGTATTTTTTTTTGTGAAACTAAACTATTTTCGAATCCACTTGAACACACAAAAAAAATCATCAAAATCGGTCCAGCCGCTTAGGAGGAGTTCAGTGACATACACAAGTACAGTAGAATTATATATAAAAAGATAATATATGTAATTTTAAGTTATCAGAAATAAGTTAACAGTTTTTTTACCTTATTTAGTAAATGAGCTATTACAATTTTACATAAATTATATTACGTATATTTTTTTATAATTTTCACGCGGATTTTATTTACAAAAATGACCAATTTTCTACTGACTTTATTGTATAAGCACTTCTGACACCTCAGTCATCTAGTGACCTTGGTTGTTGAAAAGTATCCAAAACGTCGGAAATTTAAATCTTAATAAGCCGTGCAACTAAATCGTGCTTACAAATAAACGTAACTTATATTTTATAAATAAAAAAAAATACACGTGTCACGTTGTTTGTCCGCTATTAACTCCGCAACTACTGAACCAATTTTAATCAAATTTTGCACACAGTCTGTAGTTTGATCCAACTTGAGAGATAGGATAGTTATATCTCAATTTATAATCGCAATTTTTTATTTATATATTTTTTTTATCTATGGACGCTTTTTTACAACACGTTAATCTGGTCCCGCGGTAAGTTCTCGAAGAACTTGTGTTACGGGTACCAGAAAAGGAAAATATATTTAATACTTTTATATTAAACATATATTTAAGATTTTTATTATATAATACACATATTTAATACACATCCATGACCGAACACAGAAAACTTTTTTTTTTGTTCCCTTGCGGGATTCGAACCCGCAACCTCCAGCTTGAGCGCCAACGCGCTAGCCACAGAGGTCGTCTGTGGCTCAGTGGTCAGCGCGTTTATTAATATCTAGCTGTTGCCTGCAGCTTCGCCCGCGTTATTCAACTCCTATATGTCACATCGTGATGTTATATAGTCTATAGCCTTCCTCGATAAATGGGGTATCTAACACTGAAAGAATTTTTCAAATCGGACCAGTAGTTCCTGAGATTAGCGCGTTCAAACAAACAAACAAACTCTTCAGCTTTATAATATTAGTATAGATTATAAATTTATATCTTATCCATACCAACGCGTGGCTAGTCTGCTAGTATTTTTATAAATAAATATTGCGTACTTGTATTTCAGTATTTTACTGTAAGCTTCACCAAAATGACACTTGAATACATTCTCTCTTTACGATAGAGAGCAACATAAAAAAGTAATATACATTTTTCGTACAATTTTATGAAAGACACGCCTAGAAAATGTGAATCGACGAAAACGAAAAACAGCAAATAACAGATTTAAGAATGGAAAAATTTTACGATACTCTATTTCTCAGCCATTTTATATTAAAATACTCTAAGCCATAAAAACTTACGTGCACGAGACGAAGGGCATTTTATTTTGAATTTATATTAGATGTAAGCAGGTTTTATACGATTCCCAAACTGCCAATTGTGAAAACCATATTTACAGAAAAATTGCTGTTGCTCACAAAATTGCTTGTATTTTTGTCAGTAAATATGTTTAGAAACGAATGCTGTTTTATCGTTTTAAGTTTTATGTACTGTGTAAAAGCAAAGTCAAATGTACACAACACAAAAAAAAACTTAACAAGACTAACATTATAACTTATAATATAACTAGCAGACCCGGCCACGTTGCTGTGGCTAAGATATACGTTAAAATATATTGTAGTAAACTATTCAATACAGTAAAATTATTATTTATTAATAAAAAATTGCGATTATAAATTGAGATGTCTATCATATCTCTCAAGTTGAATCAAACTACACACTTTGTGCAAAATTTTGTTAAAATCAGTTCAGTAGTTGAGGAGTTAATAGCGGACAAACAACGTGACACGTAATTTTTATAAAGATATAAGTAAATGCAAATCTGAGCTTGTTTGTTTGTTACAATGTCATACCTAAACCATGAAAATTTCAACGGGGAAAATGTAACTTCTTTCAAACAATTTAATTGTTTAAAAAAAAATACATTTTCCCCGTATTCGTATGTGAACAACTACGCAAGTGAAAACGCGGGGGCTTTATTAATAAAATGTTATATGAATAGTAATAGTTGTAATATCTTCTATTAAATTTTCTACTACTCCAAATTTATGGATAAAGCATTTGACAGAAAAAATTACTACTTTGAGATACTTATAAACTAGCACTTTACCGCGCGCCTGTACCCTAAAAGATAACCTTAGCTCAATTTCTAGGAAATAACGAGCTCCTAATGCATTAGAACAGTTAAGTGAGGCCCTAATTGAGGAAACTTACCTACTTAAAGACTGGTGTATAAAAAGCAACTTTATCGTATTAAGTACGGAAAGGACATGAATCGATGGGACGACGATATCTGTGCGGTGCTCCTGGTTGGATGCGGATGGCGCGGATCGGCATCGGTGCAGCAGCGGACGGAAAAAGGTCGACAATGATTATGTTTAGTTATTCATTAATGTGAGAGTTAAGAATCATAGGAGACTGGTGTAGCGGTTACGGGGCATAGGCTAGCACAGGATCTGCTTTGCAAGTATTCTACATATTATTGTTGTTTTAGTTAAATTATTACAACATATTATTATATATTTGTTTTACTACATGTTGTTATACTACATACACAACATACTACTACTACATATTGTTTTTTTTAGTTTTTACTTTTGATATTTCTATTTTTTAAGTAGGCACTTAACAAGTACAATATTGGAAATTATTTAAAACGGGATTATCTACGAATGTCTCGTGAACAAGACATTCGTAGATAATGTCGAAATATGGAGCTCCGCGAAATAAAAGTGAAAAACATGGTAAATATCCCGTTTTAGATAATTTTAGTAATGAAAGCTTCTTGTTGCGGAGCGAAAAATATTTCAAAAAAATTTGGGACCAGTGAAGAGGGAAGATGGCAGCTGGAGAATACGGAAGAACCGAGAGTTTGAAGATATAGTGTCCGAGCCCAACAAAATCTCGTATCGGAGGCCAAGATCCACTTCGTGTCGTTGAGCCAGCGGAGTAAGTAAGTAATGAAAATAGCTATGTTAACTTAAAATCATATATACAATATTGGATTCTTGGTGTAAAACATTTATTCTGTTGGCGCGCCATGGTAATAAAATGGCATGACGCTATTTCTTTATTTTATCCCGATATTCTGGGACATTACTGCCTCGCAGAAGGAGACCTGCCTGCAGACCCGGAACCTTCAAAAAGCAGCTGAAGGCACTCGGTGAATTAGTGGGGTAGTGCATTCCCAAGTGGGAATCCCCTTATACGTCCAGGAGCCTTGCCAGAGGTAAATTGATCTGTGTCATCAAAAAATCACCCAATCAGTATTATATACTTTTATTAATTATTGTTTTTAATATTACCTTAGATGCTTCACGTCCTGTTATAACACTTTATTTTAATTAAACTTTTCCTATTATTATTATTATGGATAATTTTCGGAAATATTAATTATTTATTACAAATACTATGATCATTTAATGTAGGAATTGAATAACCTATTCGAAACCAACCTAGCTTCACGTGGATAATGGTTTTATTTTAAAACCCATAGAATTTGAAAGAGCTCGGGTGCCTTTCTTGGAAAGGATGGAAAAAACGGGATTACAGGAAAATCGGAGCGACATATTTGACAAGTCTTTTGAAGAAAATACATTCTTGATAATTTGGGGACCCGAAAAAAAAAACAAATGTTTGTTGCAGCATTTTTTGAAGTGAAACTTCTTTGATGAAACGTCACGAAAATGTGAAACGTTTTTGCCCATGAAGAGGGAGAGAGTGATTGAGACCGATTGAGAGAGAGAGAAAGTGAGAAAGGGCGTTGTTTATGTTCTAGCCGTCTGATGGTAAGGGTAACGTCACCTATAAACAAGTTTAACCGGAATTACTATACTGAATAAAATATGAATGCTTTACCTATCATGAGATGAAGAAATCCCTGGGCTAGTAATTGCTATTCTGCTGGTTTTGCCCAACCACAGCATAGTTGTTTCAGAGAATACGCTGTCTTTACACCAGTAAATAGATTTTTTCCGGAAACAGGTTCTAAAGGTAATTTACAATACTGTCAACAAAATGCTTTTCAAAGAGATTGGATTCAATCACAGTTATTATATAGGGTCCCAAGTCTAAAACATTTGATGGAAAAAGAAACGCCAAACACAATATTTTACTTTCTTTAGTTTCGCATCATAAAGGAATTTCGTTTCCTTTGCAAGATCAATCACATATTTGTCCGTCTGTCTCACTTTCAACCGTGTAACGGGACAAAGCTAAGATATTTCGTACGAAATGATGTTACATTATACGAAATATGTCACATGTGAAATTTATTTCTGTACTTTTATTTTTTATATAACCTGGCTATTTTTGCAACTTGATTAACCGTATCTGGATTGACGATGATTATTTTATTACTTAGAGTGTTAATTATTATATTGGCAGTGTTAACGCATACTATTAAAATCTGATGAGTAATTATGCAAATAGTTAATCTGTATTGTTGATAAATCCAAATCTAAACTCACAATTACCTCTTCATAATCTTGGTTTATGAAAAAAGAAACTGGCATATTATGGCAACCATTTTTTTTAATTCTTTATTTATTTAGGGGCATTTGTCTCCAAGGACATGAGAGCCCCAACGTTCTCTAAACTTAATTACTTACAATTAACATTACAAATTACAACAGGCCCAAGAGGTTGAGAATCATTGATACAAACCTATAACATCTACAATAAACTTTGCTGCGTCAGATATTGGTTCTGCTAAAATACTTAAGAAAGCCCCTTGATCGTATTTGTTTATGTTAAATTTTTGCATCAAAGCTTCCCTTCCCCTTTGATATTTTCCACATTCTGCAAGAATGTGCTGCACATCATCTACCCTATCACATACATCACAATTTGGGGAGTCTACCTTTTACATTAGAACCCTTAGTTAGAGGACTACGTACAAAATAAATAAATGAACAATTACACCGCGTTAGCTTAGTTCCATAATAAGGTAATCTACCACGGTACAGACTACGGACATACTTACCGCTTACTCCGCTGGTTCAATGACCTGAAGTGGATCTTGGCCTGTTATACGAGATGGCGTCCTCTCTTGTACAATCTCCTCCCAGTTTACAGCGCCCAGGGTGCGTAGGTCTTTCATCACTTCGTCCTTCTGCGGTATTTGGGTCGGCCAACCGCTCAGTAGCCGCAGGAATGTCCCTCGTAGGCTCTTCTCTCCGCCCTGTCAGCTCACATTCTCTCAAGATGTCCAAGGCACCGGAGTCTAGTCTAGTCACTAACGGATTTAAATTCTCCTATAATGTTATAACCGGTGGGAGGGAAGCGCTGTGCCGCGCTCCCGGCTGCATGGGTACCACCATCTTGCTTGTTTCTCCCGTGAAACAGCTTTGCTGTGTTTCGGAGAGAAGGGCAAGACAGGCAGTGTAATTACTGGTACCGAGACTTAACATCTTATGTCTCAGGATAGGCAACACATAAATGAGTTACCCGGGCTCGTTCCAGGTAAACTGGTTTATGTTCATGGGCGACGTAGACCACTTACCATCAGGTGGCGCGTTAGCCAGTTTGCCTATCCAAGTAACATAAAAAAAAAAAAATGTTGGGCAGACACCATATCATCAAGTTCCGTAGAAAAACCAAACAAAAATAGTACGCTATTCAGCTGCCATCTTCCGTCTTCACTGGCCCCAGAATTTTTCGAAATATTTTTCACTCGGCAACACGAAACTTGTTCACTTCTCTCAGTGAAGACATACGTTACACAAATAATTCTTTACCATAATATCCTGGGTATTAAGTAGTACTTAGTAGTAGCGGAATCGATGTTTCTGCGAAAAGTATAAACTTAAGCTTAATTAAAATGTTCTACTAGCAAACTAACTTAACTATCAATACCTTTAAATAATTAGATAATTGTTTTGTTTGAGAGTTGACAACCCTAAAATTTGCATACGCAATAAAACTATCGACTTTATAATTTATGCTCTAGGGCTGTACCGGTGTGAATATTATATGAATTATTTATTAATCTGTGAAAACTTAGGGTTTTATGTCCTTATATTACAGCAGTAGTATCATTTTAGGACCGATACGGTGGGTACCACAAAGTAGTTGTATGTTTTCCAAATAATAAATAAAATTAAAAAGTATTATAATATAAGTACCTATAGAAAGTAAATGAAGACCTGCTGGTTTACTCTTGATACTCGATCCTATTGAAATTTAGGATTGGTATCGAGAACTTGTCAATCGGTACTCTTATACGCCACACTAGCGCACGATTTGACTCGATCACAGTGGAATTTTATATAAATAATTGAAATTGGTATTTCTCAATACATTTTTTGCGCTCTTGACAATATTTTGACGTTGAACTTTGTTGTCGATACCTCGTGTCGATAGTCGTGTGCGGGGCACACGAGCTATGCTCTAAAAATACTTTGTTAATTTAGAGAAGGACTGAAATTTTATTTATATATTAAAATTAGACAGAGAACTATAGATCCTAAATATTAATCCAAAAAGTATGTAAATAATCTCTACATGTATTAACAATATCAATTAGAATTGTTTGTTATACAATGAATTAGTCATTTCAGGTCTTTGTTAAAAAAGGCTAATCGTATGTGACAACCTTGATCCAATAATACAATTCAAATAAGTGCAAGATATATACAGGCCGCGTATTTGTTTAGGGTAGCGTGGGACGAATGGAAATTGTGCGGACGGTTGGTGGTAGCCTCGTTTTGTGTTTGAGCGTTTATAAAACAGCCTGTATATAAACACCTTTTAGAACACTACAAAATTGGAATAGTGTTTATTGGAACAATCTGTATATATAATATTTCTGTAAAATTAAATACTGTACATAAATTGATGTTTTAGGAGCAACCTGTATAGTATAATATATTATTATAAAGTAAAAAGAAAACTGTATAAATAAATTGGAATAGTATTTAAAAGCAAAGTGAGTGACAATGGTCTAGTAGGTAAAGACTCGCCCTCGAAGCTGAGAGGTTCAAGGGTTCGAGCCACACTGTTAATCTAGAACCCAGACTTTAACTGAAATAAAACCCCTTCTTAGGAGTTGATCGCTTGTTACGAACAAAACATCGTGAGGAAACCTACGTGTCCGATAAAAAGTGTATACTTTGAAGAAACTTAAAAATTCTGTCGTGATTTTATACAAGAATATATCCAAATATTTATTAGTGCATTTTAAGAACATCCTTAGCAGTATAATTCAAACCTGCGATCGAAGAAGTAGCATGCCTAATATAGTCAAATTTAAAATTTAAATATTTTAACTTCCATAATCCACCTGAAACATCTCAAGATGTTTTTTTTTACGGAATATTTAAAAGTAACATCATATGTATTAGTGAAAGTATGCTGGTCCCTTTTTATATGCATCGCATTAAAAGATTAGTTCCACTGAGTTTGTTTTGCCGGTTCATCACAGTGGGCTTGCCTTGTAACCGGTGGTAGATACAATTGACGTTCAAAAAGATACTTTATTGGTACTATTTTGAATAAAAATTGTTTGATTTTGATTTGATGAAAAAAGAAAATTTAAACAAACAGTGTTTTTGTGTATACATTTTTTTACCGACCTTACTTGAATTTTTAGAAGTCTTTCTTGCATTGCAATCTAAATGTCTATAGACTTTGGTGATCACTTACTATCAGTGGAACTGCCTGTTCCAACTCTCTATAGAAATAACTACTCAATATTTACATCAACACTATTCAATATGTATTTTGCAGTCAAGAACGTTTACACATGAATCACGAATACCTAAAGTTTTTAGTTAACTAGTCAACGTTATCGGCGTACTTGTTGTTAACTGAAACGTATTATCTTTTACAGGGTCTCTAATTATTTCAAGAGTCCAGGCAAAGCCACGGCCTCAAATATACTCGGTTTCACTTTGACCAATTTCTTACATACTCTTTCCCTCGCTCAAAGATGTATCGTGAAATGTATTTGAAAGTCTTGAAACTCTAATATTTCTGAATAACTTTTAGGTTGAAATGTAATTTTTACGTACATAATATTTATTTTGACTATTTACGACTTGTTAATTATATTTTACATAAACAGCCAACAGCAATTTGCGTATCATTTAGAAAATATTTTGTTTATATTATGTAGAAAAACCTTTGTTTATTGATTTCGTAAAGGATCTCAGGTCTTTGAAGACTTATATACGGCACAAGTTTTTACTAATGCCCAATTTTCTACTTTTTTTTCTTTTACGCCGGGAATGGTCCCCGCGGGGAGTGGGTCTCCCCACGTGGGTATGTGGAACTCGCTGCGCCCGAAAGCTGGTAAGTGGACGCAGCTAAAACCCGGTGAGTGCCACTAATGCCGCCTTTGATGAGGTGCCCTGGATCTGATGAGCAAACAGGGCACCTCGACGGCTAGTTAGTCCCCCAAGGGCCGGACGCCACCTCCACCGAGGGGTTTTCCCGCACAACAGAACAACCTCTCCCAACGTCGGGACAGTACAATGGGGTGAAGATCCCGTCCTCGCCCCTCGCCCCCTGTCTTTTGTCCCCTCTTCTTATAAGAGGGGTACAAAGAGCCTCCTCGGCTCAATTAGCTTCGCCCAAGGTGCTAGGCTCATCCTACTGAGCCCCACCGCCACGTCAAGGGCTGAACCAATCGCCATCCTATCAAGGTCGATCTAATAAATAATATCGTACCTACTACACAATATAGTAAGTAATGGATGTGTATTTTGATTAACTCTTTAACGGTACTTATTATATCGAACATGGTTCTGTTAGGTTTTTAACAAGAGAGGGGTTTAAGGGACATCATTAGGTACAACAATTGAGGGATAAACATCATTCCCCTCCACCTTCACCTCCCCGTTCACGAAATGGTGCAGCTGATTCTCGAATGTTCGATCAGACATTTCCATTTTCTTCAATTGACTCCTTACCAGGAATAGTAAGTAGATATTGAGGCCTGGAAAAAGCAAGACAAACGTAAGACCTTATAATTAAAATTATGATATTACTTAGATAGGAAAACTAGTAGGCGAGCCATGTAATGGTTAATAATCAATATCACCCATGAACATAAACGATTATATCTGGGACTCCCCCTTCACTTCCTCAAGTCTGACCTCCTTCCTCAAGACTGGTCGTGACCGCCTCCATCCATGACTTGGTTCTCACGATATTACAACAGCATTTCCTATCTCCGGCCACCCGGAGAGCATCATAGACGGTGGTATTGAGAGTGGCACGGATCATATCAGATCAACGCATCGGGTAGTGGTCACGTGGCCTTTTTCCTTCCATTTTGCCAGAGACTACAAGTTTTTCGAAATTGTCTTTTCTGGCAATATTTGGGACTAATCTAAGATGATAAGTCTCGGTACCAATAATCACATTGCCTGTTCTGCTTTTTTCCTTTTTTTTCGGAATGATCTATGCTAACGGACCGAAGGCCCTAATGCTACATCGGATTAGCATGAACCGATTTGGCTCACTTTTGGTTTGTTAAAACGGGGGGTTGCTCCCCGCCAACCGTGTAATCTGCGACCACACGGCCTCCTGGCATCGGGTTGCTTATTCCGAAACACCACAAAAGTATTTCACGAATGCAATAAGCAGGATGGTGGTAAAAGCGCTTCGCTGGTCTGGGTTCGAAGCCTTACTTCTAAATCTCTAAATAATAACGTTTTAGAATTTTCCGGTTTATCTGACTTTGCCAACATCTGAATCTCACCTATGGAGGATAGTGGTATAGAAATTCCATATCTGATAAATATTTAGGTTTGAACTTTGCCAATTCATTAAGTCTGAACCATCGAGCATATAACCGGAATAAATAGGTAATGCTGCGTTTTGTATGAAATAAATTCTGCCAAATTTATGCTGCGGCGCTGCGCGCCCAGATTGGCCGACTGATGGCCATTGGTGGATGATTGGCCGAGAGGACGTACACGATCGATCGACGATCACGGTTTGGTTGAATTGCTATCACATCAGTGACAAATCACTGATCAGTTTCTGATTTTTATGGCTCACATACTCTATCCTGCTATATGCTCGATGATTTGAATATACAAACAGTATAACAGTATCCTCACCTGATTTTGGGAACCGTCGCCAATTAGTGTCTCGCTTATGCAAATCTTTAAAATAGTACTTACATAGGCCAACGATAAACATCGGTATGAGGTTTGACCCCCTGCCGTTACTGGCGATGGTGACCAAGATCTGCAACAGGATGGTGGCCAAAGTCGTCGACAGAACATAGTAGTAAAATGATTTTAGACATAACTTATTTTTCTGTAACAAAAACAAATTCATTATGATTAAATATTGTTATTGAAAACTTCGTGAAACCTGCAAGCCCGATCTGTCTTTGAAGGTGTGTGAGGTTCACCATTCTACATTAGGTTTTTATTTTACGCCAGGTAAGGCTCTTAGGCATCCTGCGGGGGATGGGGGACTCCCCAGGCGGATATGTGTGACTCGCAGCTCTACCCACTAAAACCCGACGATTGCCACCAATGCCGCCTTTGGTGAGGTGCCCCGGATCTGGTGAGCAACAGGGCACCTAGATAGCTAGTCAGTCCCCTAAGGGATCGACGCCACCTCCACAGAGGCATTTTCCCGCACCACAGAACAATCTAACGTCGGGACAGTGCAATGGAGTGAAGTTCCCATCCTCGCCCCTTGTCTCCCCTGATCTTTCGTCCCCTCTAAAAGAGGGGTACAAAAAATAGCTCACTTGATTCAATTAGCTTCGCACAAGATGCTGGTTTCACCTAAGGCTACTCTGAGCCTCACCGCCACGGCAAGGCTTGAACCATGGTGGGGCTTTTTCCCGTTTCGCCTGTGGCGACTCACTTAAGTTTACTTTTGGTTTGGTTTCTTCTTTATCTTACTATAAAGAGCTTCTAATCAGTAGCGGATTTACCAGAAGGCTGAACAGGTTGAAGCTTAGGGGCAGATTTTTGGGGACGGAAAAATCTGCAAAATGTTTACAGTGTATCTATAAGATGACTGTATAATTATCCGCCAGTGCCACACAACTTCAAAATTCAAGGTTAAAAAAGGTCAGCAAAATCCATACAGCGTACACCTTAAAAATGTATATTCCACCTTTTTTACTATAGAATTTGGAAGTTTCAAAAAGGTCAGCAAAACGTTACATAATAAATTCAGAGGCGGCAAAAATTGAGCATACAGGCGGAAAATCTGTAAATGAACCACTGCTTCTAATCACAAGCAAGACAACAATGATGAGCTTCTAGTGAGAAGGAAAAACTAAGAAGGATGAGAGTTTGTACTAAGAAGAATGTAGAGCTTCTAATGATAAGGGTAGCTTACCATATGAGCCCCGTAGACCAGCACACCGTTGAAAATGATATCCGCGATGTAGATGGCAATAGACACCTCATCCCCAACTATGGATACCGACCCGTGGTACATCAGTGGCAGCCCATAGCCATATTGTACCGAGTGACTGTACAGAGCCACCATAAGGACTGAGAAGACCTGAAATTTAACAGAAAAGTAGTGGTATGTTCTACCAGAACATATTACCACCAGGTGGGTTAGCCAAGATATAATTCTACAATCGTAAACGCTGGTAGAAAACGTTATCTATCGATGTAAAATATCGTTTCCATCCATTATTAGTTGTCTACTAGCGTTTACGATTATAGAATAGCATCTTGGCTAACCCACCTGGTATATATTAATGAGTGGTCGAATTTTTTGTCCAAATTAGATCGGAATTGACCTTTATTGTTTTTAAAAGCTTTTATTTAACTTGCAAAGTTTATATGTTCGTGTCAAATCTGGCAAGTGATATTTTTATTTTTTCAATTTCATGATTCAACTTTTAACGGTTTTTAATTAAAATGATTATTATGATATTAAAAAAAATAAAACGACGTACTTTTGGAACCCAATTGTACAATTTTCCAGTCGGGTTGTTTTCAATAATTACAAGTTTTTGTAGATTTTTCCATAGCACATATTTTAAGTTCAAACTTTAGATACAATGAAGTTCAACATTCAAAGAGGTTTCCGCTTTGCACTGATAACAGATTACGAACTGTTTTATATCTTGTCATTTATTTAAAACAATTTACATTTTAATGCAGAGAACGTTAGTAATAAAATAATGCGTACGTCCCAGTGTAACATCCAACCAGGTAGGTTATCTATCTTTGTTAGTTTGTATGTAGGATCTAAACTCCGAAACTAGTCATTCGATTAAAAAAATCTTTCACTAGTACGATGCTCCGTTATCTTTGAGTAACAGGTTATTAAAGTAATCACAATTAGTCCGAGTACAGTTATAATCTAAGTTAAAGTGGGCGTGGGCGATTTCAGCTTTAGTTTCATTCGATTAAGTTATTATAAGAATAGCACTGGGTGACTGGACGCATTACAATTGAACCACTATGTAATTGGAAGAAGGGAATAAACGCCACTTTTTGACGTATAAAATGACATTTCTATGCAAAATCACTATTAACGATTGACGTCAACCCGGGGAGTATGTCGACGCCTATCGTGCCTGTTCGGACCTCGTCAGGACGATGACGGGGCGACGGCGAGCGTCCTTCGAGCCGGGTCAATGTTTAGGCCTCGAAGGGGGTCACAATATTGAAGAGCGTGGACAGTATATAATTATTTATTTGAAAGAGAATATCAAAATGCCCGTATGTTCCGCAACAGCCGATGGCAGTCGAACTCATCTCTCACCACTCCTCCCGCGCGCTGTCCCCGCCGTTGCCCCGCCGTTGCCCCGTCGTCGTCCTGAGTCCTGACGAGGTCCGAACAGGCACGATAGGCGCTGACAACTTCTTTACGTTTCGTAGGGTTTAGATAGCTATAGAGGCGAAGAAGTTTAATCCTTAAGATGGTGCTATCATAATTTGAAACCATTTTTTTTTTCATTTCTGGCCACGGTAGAATATGATTCGCTTTTAGTATTTAGATTTATTTAAATAATGTTTACTTACAATATTCAAATATCCAAAAGTAAGTATCCCCTGCCGTAGTGGCAGGCAGAAGCAGCACCTGCCGAACTCTGGTAGCTCACAGAACATGGCGCGTGTCTCGCTCGGACGTCGGGTGTGGACTGATGCTCTGATCCTCACATATCGTTATTGTGGACAGGATGCGATTGTGTGTTTATGTGAAAATATATTAGTGGCAAATCGAATAGTGAAATATTATTAGTTTTGAATCAACTTTGTAACCGAACAAGTTCAGCTATAATATGAATTTGACAAACTAAACATAAAATGGAATTTTTAAAGAACTTAACCGAAAAGGTCCAAAAGTGGGTAAAAAATGATAATATTTAGAGTGAAAGTGAATCTTTGTACCATTTTTAATAAGTTTTTATTATTTTCATCCATTTCATCCATATTGTACTCATATGGTTTTTTTTATGTTAGTTGGATAGGCAAACTGGCAAACGTGCCACCTCATGGTAAGTGGTCGACGTCGTCCATGAACATAAACCAGTTTACCTGAAACGAGCCCAGGCTACTCATTTATGTGTTGCCTATCCTGAGACATAAGATGTTAAGTCTCGGCGCCAGTAATTCCACTGCCTGTATTGCCCTTCTCTCCGAAACACAGCAAAGCTGTTTCACGGGAGTAACAAGCAAGATGGTGGTACGAACCCATGCAGCCGGGAGCGCGGCACAGCGCTTCCCTCCCACCTACTACACAAATAATTGTTATTAATATGATATACTCCCGTGTAACAAAAATAACTGGATAGTCACCCAGGCTTGTCGACTGAGGACAGGCTTAGAACCCCACCATGGTTCGGGCCTTGGCGTATCGATGGGACTCATTAGCCTAGGGTGAGTCTGTGGGGGCGTCTGTGGCGTCGGTCCCTTGGGGGACTGACTAACGGTCGAGGTGTCCTGTTTGTTTATAAGATCCGGGACACCTCACCAAGGCGGCATTGGTGGCACTCGCCGGATTTTAGTGGGTAGAGCTGCGTCCTTATCAGCTTTCGGGCGTGGGGAGACCCACCACCCCGCGGGATGCCTCAGAGCATTTTCCGGCGTTAAAGAAAAAAAAGGACATAAATATTTGCTGGGTTAATCCCGAGTGAGCTATAATGCCCGTGAACTTGAAAGAAAGAAAGAAACATTAATTCGACACAAACATTGTAGCAGATCATTGTCTAGCAGATCACAAATAAATTGGAATTATGTTCGCATGCGGCTGAGTTCCATATTTCCTGACACTTTTTACAAATAGCTCTGGCGTCTTTACCTTGTGGCTCGCCTATCCAAGTATCATTGTTAATCCATTTAATTCTTGTATTAAAAATTATTTTCAAATTTTTGTTCAATGTCCTATTAAAGCGTGTTTTTTAGTTTACTATATTTCTTTATTTTCTAACAAACATCACATTTGCAAGGAATGTACTGAGAGAGGCTACAGTCAAGATGGTAATTTATTTAAACTTTTCTCTTAATGATACCGAATGATTGCACTATAATTACTGGCACAGAGAATGACTGTCGTACATTTTAGCAGAGGCAACCCAGGAATGTAAGCGACGCTGACAATTCACCATCAGACGACTCGTCTGTAGTTTGCCTATCAATCTTATACAGAAATGCACCTTTTCCTTTCTCTATAACTATTTACTTGTAAAGATTTACAAGCAGATACATTCTAACAACAAATCTCATACATAACTAATATACTTTGTCTGTCTGCAGCAAAACATTGCACAAACAAAAGAAATAAAACGTTTAGTAGATTGTTATCGTCTAAAACCTTAAAACAATACCAAGGAGTGCCATTAGGTAATTCTCCGAGAATTTGTTTTTTAAATGCATCAACTCGCCCATTACCCGGTCCTAAAAGGGAGGAAATCGCCCGGGTAATAAAGTTTGTAGCACCTTCCCGGTTGTTTGCGATCCCACCCATTAGTTGCCTACTTGGCCGTGTTTGTGTTAATTTGAGAAAATAAAGGCTTCAGTTGATGTGCGAGTAAATTTTTTTAAAAGTATTTTATCACAAGTTTTAAGAGGTAGTGCCATGCTGTTTTACAGCCAAATTGAGCTGCCACAACCGGGGTGGTACCCCTTATTATCTTGCTTACATGATAGCGGCGTAAAAGTGACAGTTATGTTGTCGCGTTTCATACGGTTTGTGAGTTTTTTGACTTTTCGTTTCTTTGACTGCTCGTTTGCCTCAATTCTCCTGTAGCACGGGAGGATTGAGGTGTCTGACCTCCTAATGTCACCTCGCCTCGTCCTATAAGCATTGTTGCTGTAAAGTATTCGTAAGTGCATAAAATCCATTTTTATAATAATAAATTATTACTAGCTTTTGCTTAAGGAGTTCTACAAAAACGCTGATCGCTGCGGCTAAATCGCTTAACGCTACTAAATGTACGTCCGCTAAGACTCTTAGTTGTTTTTTCTTATGCAATTTGTACGTAGCAATTTATTAGAGTTTGTATTTAGTAGAGTTTACTCGGCGAAGAGCTTATTAACATGTTGATTAAAAAGAAGCATTGTTTCCCCAAGGATTTTTGGGCCTTTGGAGATAACGACCGATCCTTAGATCGCAGGTGGGATCCTAACTTATGTAAGGTCAAAATCGTACTTTATATCCCGATTGCATCTTTTTTCATAGCGTAGGAGGGCAAAGGAGCAGTCGAAGCTTTAGAGCACCGACCAGAGATTATGCAGATGTATTGCCCTCCTTTTCCCTATCACCCCAATGGGCCACCGGAAACTCGTAAACCGCACGAAACGCGACTGCATACACTGTCACTTGACGCCGGTGTTATGTGAGCGAGAGGTCCCCGGTCGTGCCGACCCGAGTCGGCTGCATAGCAGCATGGCACTACCCTCTTGCTTGTTTCTCCCGTCAAACAGTTTTACTGTGCTTTGGTGAGAAGGACAGGACAGGCAGTGACTGGCACCGAGACTTAACATCTTATGTCTCAGGAAAAGCAAGATATACCCGGCGAAAGCAACCAGTGTCGCCTTTGGTGAGGTGCCCGGATCTGTTAAGCTATCAGGGCACATCGAAGGCTAGTCAGGCCCGCAAGGGACCGACTGCACAGGGGGGTTGTCCCGCACCACAGAACAACCCCTCCCAATGTCGGAACAGTACAATGGGGTGAGGTTCCCATCCTCGCCTCTTGTCCCCTGATCTTTTGTCCCCTCTTCTTATAAAAGGGGTACAAAGAGCCTCCTCGTATCAATTAGCTTCGCCCAAGGTGCTGGGCTCACCCTAGGCTACTGAACCCCACCGCCACGACAAGGCCTGAACCATGGTGGGGATGAATGAGTTACCTGGGCTAGTTCTAGGTAAACTAGTTTATGTTCATGGGCGACGTCAACCACTTACCTACCATCAGGTGGCACGTCCGCCAGTTTTCCTATCCAACTATCAAATAAAAAAAGTCTTCATAGTTTTTCAAATCTATTAAATGTGACATAAAAACGGTAAGTTTCAATAGTAGTCATCTATAAATGATTAAAAACTGAATAATTTAACATTTCCATGACTATCATTCTATTCTTATAAAAACATATTAAATTTGAAGTCATGAAGGAAGTCATATTGAAAGTGATATTAATCTTAATGGGTTCTTACGCTAAACTAACAATATAAACGTATATGGCGTCTCATACAAAGTTAACAGCTTTTCGTATATTTCTAATTACTACGTCTGGGCAGGCGTCAAGATAAATTAACATTTAAAATAACAATTAAAAAAACCTAATTAGTGTTCTACTTCTTCTTTTTTTTCTGTTTCTTCTTCTTCTTTTTTTTCGTTATACTAATTAGGTAGTTAATATCGATTATTTTGTATCTTTGCCTAATCTATATTATTACTTTTTTATTTTTGGTTGTTATTATTGGCTTAATTTTTATCTATTTGTTGTTTGTGTTAGAATATTAGTATATATTATCTGTGTTGATTTAAATTTGGTTCGTGCACACAGGAGAAAAACCTAAAAAGTGCATTTCCTGCCTGTGCTGGTTGCCTGGAAGAAATCGCTCTAAAGCGATAAGGCCGCCAATTGTACTTATTTACTTTTTCTTTATTATTGTGTAAATGAATATGTATGTGTGCAATAAAGTTTATTATTATTATTATTATAAATCATAAACAAGACTAGGGACGTACCTTACTTAATATCTTACCCGTAGAAGGGATGCGCCGTGCCGCGATCTTGGCTGCATGGGTCGTACTATTTTTCTTGTTTCTTTCGTGAAACAGCTTTGTTCTGTTTCGGAGAGAAGGGTAATATATACAGTGTAATTACTGGCATAAAGACTTCAAATCCTATGTCTCAGGATAGGCAACACATAAATGAGTGCCTGGGATAGTTCTAGGTAAACTAGTCTACCAGTGTGCCTATCCATCCTACTAATATTATAAATGCGAAAGTTTGTAAGAATGTATGGATGTTTTTTACTCTTTCACGCAAAAACTACTGAATGGATTTTAATGAAACTTTACAATAACATAGCTTATACGTCAGAATAACATATAGGCTTGTCGCGTGTGGTGCGTGGTAGGACCCACGATGCGACCCGATTTAGATAGGGTTCCAAATAAGATGCTGTAGAGGTACCTTATTTTAAAGCCGAAATTTTTCTTCAGCTTACCCACGATCCGGTAGCGTATTTGTACGGTAGGGAAGGACACTGGCCTGACTGGTGACTCCTGGCGAAGATGGCTGGACACGGGGAGATCTCCACCGGTATTCAATGTCGGTAATTCAGCTGTTGTTTCGGCCGGTAATCCAGACGGCTGTTGTGTTCTTCTTAGGTTTAGTTAGGTAGCCAAATAAGTAAATTCCCAGCGGAATGTTTTTCTTAGATTTAGATAGGTAGCCAGATTTTGTAAATTCTCAGCGGAATTTAAGCCGTGTTTAATTTTCGATGATTAGCCTCGAGATGCCAAGGGGCCATCGGCGGCGACGTCCCCCAGACTCCCTTTGACAAGACCGGCAGTCAAAAACCACAGACTACATCCGATCCATTGTTCAAAAATCAACATCCGTTCACAGTTAATTGTCAACTGACTTTATAATTAGTTAAGTTTTAATTTAGGCATTTTGTTATTTTAGTTTAAAGATTAGATTAAATTATTAGATTTAGGATTATCAATTATAACAGGTAAATTGATTTTATTTAAGAGAGATACAAAACAATTATCGGATTTCATAGCGACATCTATTGAGCAAATTAGAAACACGACGTCAATCGGTCGATAAACAGTCAATCGTTAACGTCAGTCAATGATAGATGGCGCTTATTTATTGGTATTATTAAGTTTAAAACTTATTTATCACTACATTATTTAACTATCACCTTAAATTTAAGTAACGTGCAAGTGCAACGTTACAGGCTATAAATTATTCCTGTACTCCCACGAGAGTGGGAAGTATGCGGGTGAAACCATGGGGAGCTGCTAGTTTAACATTTAAAACAAAAATCGATAAGTGTCTAACAAATATTAAGTCGATATTATCATCATCGTTGACTTTTTTCTATCCACTTCTGGACATGGGCCCCTTTCAATAAACTCCAAGATGGCCGCTCCCCATCCTACCACGAAAATTGTCATCCTATCTAATTGCAGGTCTTTACCCTCCGTTATTGTGCCAGATATAAAGTGTATTTTATTTATCTTCACAAGAACGTATTCTATTTTGAGAATATCGTAGGAAGGAAAAACGATTTCATAAATCCCTCTTAAAAATAAATGTTCTTATTCGAGGATATTATTTTGTAGGTAAGTCAATAATAAAATTGGAATCATGTCTGTTTATATAAGTTTTTAGCCCACGACTCAATAATGGGTGCTATAAGTTTGACCACTTTTTTTTCTTTTACGCTGGAAAACGCTCTGAGTCATCCCGCCGGGAAACGGTTCTCCCCAGGCGGGTATGTGGGACTCGCTGCGCCCTAAATGTGGTAAGGTGGACACAGCTCTACCCACTAAACCTGGCGAGTACCATCAATGCCGCCTTTACTGAGGTGCCGCGGATCTGTTAAGCAAACAGGGTACCTCGACGGCTAGTCAATGCCTTAAGAGTCTGTCCCTTAAGGCATTGAACAACCCCTCCCAACGTCGGGACAGTACAATGGGGTGAGTTTCCCATCCTCGCCCCTATTTTTCGCCTGCACTTTTGTGCCCTCCTCTTTTATGAGGGGTACAAAGAGCAGCCTCCTCGGTTCACTGGATTTCGCCCTAGCCACAACGCAGCACGGTTTACCTTAGGCTACTGAATGCCACCACCACCACAAGATTTGAACCGTGGTGGGGAAGTTTGCTGCTATTTGTATGTTTGTGACACCGTAGTTTTATAACGAATGGGTCCTATTTGGATGCGACTTTTTATTTGAAAGCTTGTTTTTTAGCGGAGAGCTTGTTTTATCAAAATAGATTCATTCAAGTTTATCAACTTTATTGCTATTGCCTTGGCATTTTCGAAGTGAAAACTTCTTTATATGAGATATTATTAGATATCAGATATCATCAGATCATATTTTTAGATGAGATACAATTTCTGGCTTCGTGACACCGTTACCACCGTTATGAGACGCTATTTGACGTTTATATGACGTTTGATTTATTATGCAATATTTGTTTATATAACTAATCGTTAAAAACACTGAAATGTCAATGTCATGCGGCCATTTTGTGCGCCGTTTAAATTGTATAGGTTGTCATAATCTTTACAGTCTGTATTATAGGTATTTAAATTTAATTGTTTTGTTTTCAGGTCTATCGGCAGTCCCTGTGACTGGTTGGGTTTTTAAAAGAAGCAATAAGAAGCCTTTAATGGTTTATTGAAATAACTTGTTGCCATATGAACAATAAAAGCATTTTACAAAAAATTAAAACCGACTTCAAAAATACTAAACTAAAAAGTAATAAAATAACAGTTTCTTTAATGTTTGTGCTTACAACATATAATCAACTTAATCTTCTACTAATGTACAAACTTTGCGTTTACCACGTCATTATAGTTACTTTTGGAGTCGGTGTCAGCCAAGGTAGGTAGGTAGGTAATGTACAGCAACAAATACGAATCCGCTAAAAAACAAGCTTTCAAATAAAAAGTCGCATCCAAATAGGACCCATTCGTTATAAAACTACGGTGTCACAAACATACAAATAGCAGCAAACTTCCCCACCACGGTTCAAATCTTGTGGTGGTGGTGGCATTCAGTAGCCTAAGGTAAACCGTGCTGCGTTGTGGCTAGGGCGAAATCCAGTGAACCGAGGAGGCTGCTCTTTGTACCCCTCATAAAAGAGGAGGGCACAAAAGTGCAGGCGAAAAATAGGGGCGAGGATGGGAAACTCACCCCATTGTACTGTCCCGACGTTGGGAGGGGTTGTTCAATGCCTTAAGGGACAGACTCTTAAGGCATTGACTAGCCGTCGAGGTACCCTGTTTGCTTAACAGATCCGCGGCACCTCAGTAAAGGCGGCATTGATGGTACTCGCCAGGTTTAGTGGGTAGAGCTGTGTCCACCTTACCACATTTAGGGCGCAGCGAGTCCCACATACCCGCCTGGGGAGAACCGTTTCCCGGCGGGATGACTCAGAGCGTTTTCCAGCGTAAAAGAAAAAAAAGTGGTCAAACTTATAGCACCCATTATTGAGTCGTGGGCTAAAAACTTATATAAACAGACATGATTCCAATTTTATTATTGACTTACCTACAAAATAATATCCTCGAATAAGAACATTTATTTTTAAGAGGGATTTATGAAATCGTTTTTCCTTCCTACGATATTCTCAAAATAGAATACGTTCTTGTGAAGATAAATAAAATACACTTTATATCTGGCACAATAACGGAGGGTAAAGACCTGCAATTAGATAGGATGACAATTTTCGTGGTAGGATGGGGAGCGGCCATCTTGGAGTTTATTGAAAGGGGCCCATGTCCAGAAGTGGATAGAAAAAAGTCAACGATGATGATAATATCGACTTAATATTTGTTAGACACTTATCGATTTTTGTTTTAAATGTTAAACTAGCAGCTCCCCATGGTTTCACCCGCATACTTCCCACTCTCGTGGGAGTACAGGAATAATTTATAGCCTGTAACGTTGCACTTGCACGTTACTTAAATTTAAGGTGATAGTTAAATAATGTAGTGATAAATAAGTTTTAAACTTAATAATACCAATAAATAAGCGCCATCTATCATTGACTGACGTTAACGATTGACTGTTTATCGACCGATTGACGTCGTGTTTCTAATTTGCTCAATAGATGTCGCTATGAAATCCGATAATTGTTTTGTATCTCTCTTAAATAAAATCAATTTACCTGTTATAATTGATAATCCTAAATCTAATAATTTAATCTAATCTTTAAACTAAAATAACAAAATGCCTAAATTAAAACTTAACTAATTATAAAGTCAGTTGACAATTAACTGTGAACGGATGTTGATTTTTGAACAATGGATCGGATGTAGTCTGTGGTTTTTGACTGCCGGTCTTGTCAAAGGGAGTCTGGGGGACGTCGCCGCCGATGGCCCCTTGGCATCTCGAGGCTAATCATCGAAAATTAAACACGGCTTAAATTCCGCTGAGAATTTACAAAATCTGGCTACAGCCAAGGTAGGTAGGTAGGTAATGTACAGCAACAAATACGACACCGACTCCAAAAGTAACTATAATGACGTGGTAAACGCAAAGTTTGTACATTAGTAGAAGATTAAGTTGATTATATGTTGTAAGCACAAACATTAAAGAAACTGTTATTTTATTACTTTTTAGTTTAGTATTTTTGAAGTCGGTTTTAATTTTTTGTAAAATGCTTTTATTTCTTAATTTTTAGTGATTCCGAAATTCGTCGTCTTGGCGTTCATTGAAGGAGGCATGTTCAGCAGTGGATGAATAAAGGATGATGATGATGATGATGATGGTGATGATGATGATGATTACGATGACCGCGACATACTATGGTGTGCTACCAAAGCATCCTATACAATTATTACATCGACACGTAATAAAATGATCATATCATCAAGATAAACAAAACCAACAAAATAGACATTATTGGGAATAACTAAAAAACGGCTTGTCAGATCTTAATAAAATTAATATGGGACCAAATTGGAAACTACAGCTTTCAAACAAAAAAATAACCATCGAAATCCATTCACAAACGGCGGAGATATCGTGTCACATACATACAAAAAAAAAAAAAAAAAAAAAAACATACAGACGAATTGAGAACCTCCTTTTTTTTTTGAAGTCGGTTAAAAACAGAAGCAATGTCACTGAACTTCAGCTGTCAAGTAGTTTTAATTCACCCGTCCTAGATGTTCAGTTATGTCCTGAGTTTCTCTACATATCTGAATAGGGCTTTTATCAAACCATAACTGATCAAAGCCTTGTATGCGTTAAGCTTTGTAGCACTATACTGAGCTTTGTTTGTTGTAAACCGTGTTTACTTTTGTTTTGAGGAATTTAATATTATGGCATTGGCAGGAATGCCTTGTTCACTAAGTGTCTGAAGTTTAAAAAAAAAATAAGTTGACTGTTTTGGAATGTTATTAAATTATAATGTCTTTCGTTTCTAGAGATGAAGAGAGTAAGGAAGAGAGGAAGTAAGTCAAAGATGAGCCAAAGATGCCTAAAATCAACCACACGGTAATATATACGTGTATACATAATCTATACTATAATATATTATAAAGCTGAAGTATTTGTTTGTTTGAACGCGTTAATCTCAGGAACTACTGGTCCGATTTTAAAAATTCTTTCAGTGTTAGATAGCCCGTTTATCGAGGAAGGCTATAGGCTGTTTAACATCACGCTTTGACTAACAGTAATTAAGTTGAGTAAGTAAACGCGGGCGAAGCTGTGGGCAACACCAAGTATATTAGGCCAAACCCTTAAGGCTAGAAAATTGAAATTTTGCACACGTATTCCTCTTGTAACGTAGGCATCCACTATTTTTAATTTAAGGGGAGAGGGATTAAAAATTTGTATAAAACTTTTTATTTTTTGAACATATTTGCTTGAAATTTCGTATGAATTGAGAACGGCAAAAACAATGAGTTTCTTATTTTAACGTTTCCTAAAATTAAACCCCTGAAAGGGTAAAATATAGAATAAAAGTTTTAAATAAACGCATAGACCAAAGCCTTAGAGCAAAAATTTTAAAATTGATATTATTTTATATTTAGCACACGCATCATCAGTATAAGTAGTGGACGGATAGAGGCTGATGTTGATGATGATGATGATTTAAGTTGTCAGATTCATGTATTTATTAGGTATATTTTAATTAATTGTCTTTTCATGGCATTAAGATAAGTTTATTTTTGTTTAAAAAAAAGTTTTTTTTTTTTTGGTATACAATACTTAGTCGTAGGGTTCGTTTTTTAATCTTTGGGATAGTGAGGTAAAGAATCATACTTAGCTATGTTTACTACCTTCCTTATTCAAAATAACCTAAAATTCAAAATTCAAAAAACACCTCTCAGGATTAATTCCAATAGAGCTAAGGTTGATAGAAGCCAAGAATCTGTGACCAATCCAATGAAGGATGAAAATAAAACAGTGTCTTAAAAATGTTCTATCCGTCCCCAAGGACCAGTGAACAGGCTTAATGATCTATTTATTAATATAAGTAAATCAACGCGAGTGAAGCCGCGGGAAAAAGTTATGTTAATAATATGGTCGGAGAGATGCGCTAGTGGCGGACGCCGAGTAACTATTAAAAAGTTCTGCTATGTTCCAGAGAGCGCAGATCAGGCGGTGTAATTACAGGGAAATTAAGAAAAATAACATTTTTCGGCGCAAACCCATGCCTTAATCACACCCAATCCACATAGTAAAATCATCATGCATACAAGAACCATTACAATTAACGAACACTTTGTTCGTGAATTTCTCTTGTTGGTTTAGCGAAGACCGAATTCGCTACGACTCTTAAGTACGGAGTAATTAAAAGAACCGCCTAGTCTTTGAACAATAAAAGTGCTCGGTTAGACAGACTATTTTTTATTGTTCTAGAAAATTCTGTTTATTCGTATAAAATGTTTTTACATATATCGGAAGGAATGCACTTGTAACGCGTCCATCTGTATGGGTACCACTATCTTATACTTCCATAAAACGGCTTGTATTTCGGAATGGAAGGTCCAGGCAGTGTGATTACTTCCACCGAGACTTACCATGCTATGAGTGAGTTGCTTACGTTACCCCGGGTGAACTCATAACGACGTTGACCATCGAGATCGTCAGCCAGTATGTCTGTTTATGTAACATTAATAAAATAAATAACGGGGAGGTTTGTATACCAACAACATTTACATGGAAAATGCTAAATTTCCTTATTGTTGCCAATGAAAATAATGTGCTATTTTCATTTGTTAATTGATGATTACAACCTGTTTTATGCATAATAAAAAAAAATGCACTTACATCTCTTATAGATAAAAATAAATATTCATTTATCATATTATAATATGAGAACAATGATCTTCGACATCATATTTTGACCGAGCGTCATGAAAGTTTCTATCTAGGTACATAATATATTTCATGAAGAAAGGTTTTATTCACTCTGTATCTCCACTAGATGGCGCAGATAAAATATTAGCATGTAAAGCTTTTTTTTTTTAGCGCCGGGAAATGCTCTCAGGCATCCCGCGGGTGAGTGGGTCTCCCCAGGCGGGTATGTGGGACTCGCTGCGCTCTAAAGCTGATAAGTGACAGCTCTACCCACTAATACCCGAACTGTTGCCACCAATGCCGCCTTGGTGAGATGCCCCGGATCTATTGAGCAAATAGAGCACCTCGACGGCTAGTCAGTCCCTCAGGGGACCGACGCCACCTCTATAGATGGGTTGCCCCGCACCACAGAACAACCACTCCCAACGTCGGGATAATACAATGGGGTGAGGTTCCCGTTCTCGCCCCTCGCCCCCTGCTCTTTTTTCTGTCTTATAAGAGGGGTACAAAGAGCCCCCTCGGATCAATTCGTTTAGCCCAAGATGCAGCGGCTCACCCCAGACTACTGAGCCCTGCCGCCATGACAAGACCTGAACCATGGTGGGGAGCGTGTAAAGCTGAGCGTACCAACTAGTATAATATAAATAACGCTTTCTTGTCTGTATCAATATTGGAAAACTGGAGTACTTGTAAATATTGACGTCTGTTGTCTCTCACAATAAATGTGTGTGTGTGTGTGTGTGTGTGTGTGTGTGTGTGTGTGTGTGTGTGTGTGTGTAATTATAGTATTGTGCTCTATCTCTACTATCTGTGTGTGTTTATGTGTAAGCGGACTATTTAGTAATTCATGTATAAGCATTATAATAAGAGTTATAATATTTTTCTTTATACCATAAGAGAGCATTAACGAGCAGTCGAAACCTTTTAGCGACTATCAACGTCCATACACATCCACACAACCAAAGATTATGCAGATGTGTTGCCCTCCTTTCCCCTATCCCCACAATGGGCCACAAGCAACTCACAAACCGCACGAAAAGCGACAGTATAGCTGTCACTTTACGCTGTTCCTATGTGAGCGAGAGGAACCACCTCGGTCGTGCCGGCCCAATTCGGCTGCTAAGCATCATGGGCTCGGCCTCTTGAGTGAGAGCCGAGAAGTCCGGGCTCGATCCTGGTCGTGAGGAAACCTGCATGCCCGATGAGATTAAAAGTCTTTGAAGGTGTGTGAAGTTCGCCACCCTGCATTGGGACAGCGCATCGGAGAACTATGGCCTATATAAATATAAAACCCTCCTCACCTGATTTCGAGGGGGAGAACCGTGCCCAGCAGACTTATAAATAATATGTATATCATATATTATATAAAAATTTTATTTTCTTTATTATCGTCTGTACCAGTTGTTGTTTTTTGAGTATACATTTATTTTGCACGCTCTGTAACCAACAAATTAAACTTGATATATTTTTGATTCAAATTAGACTATAATTGCAAGAAAAAGACCAATTTTTCCCTCCAATTCACAAAAGACAGGGACACAGAATTTAATTTTTTTAAATCTAAAATTAACGCTTTCAGAGATCCATTTCGGCTGTGTATTAATGTCTAAAAATATATTTTTTCGTTTGAGTTTAAACTATAAAACGTCTTCGATCCGTTTTGATACCATATTTATATCCAGCTCCCGTGAGATGGTGTCATTTGTCATCAGGACCCGGTGAAATAGGAATTTCCCGGGGGGGCAGTTTGAGGTAGCATTTGGCATCAACATTTTAAACACGCTCCAGACTGCTCCAGTGTGGTAATAGGTTTTTTTTATATTCAAATGCATATAAATTTTACAATTCAAAGATACACGTAAGAAAACATAGCATTATTTGTGCTAGAAATGCTTCTACAATTATAAGACGTATATTCGGTATAAAAAATTCTGCCGGCAGAATTCAAACCTGTGATCTAAATCTTGGTCCAAGATTTAAATCCATGACCAGTCTACTCACTGCTGGACATAAATCCTCTTTAAGTGAACGTCAAGACGGCCGATCCTTGCTACTCCATCCAGCCAGGACCAGCAACTACACGGTGCATGGAGATGGTCGTCCTATCTTGTTGGAGGGCGATCTCCCCGAGAGAGGCTTGCACTCCAGGCCTCCATTAACCAATATATTATTATTTTAAGCTAACGGGAGTACTACTCATATTTAAATAAATATTGTTTCGAACAAGTGCGTCCTAGGCCGAAACTATTTGTCCAAAACTAAGAAGAAAGAGGGTAGACAGATTTTTCTGTGGGCGACGAACGGGGGTGCGCAGGAGGCGCTACTTAATGCGCCTCCAGTAACGCCCCTGTGCTCGTGTCGGGTTCAGGATGGGAACCTGGGCCCAGTATGACACGACGTCGCGGGGACTGCCTAAGCAGCCGGGTAGTCCCCCCCTTAAGATGAGTAGTCTGGCCTTCGCTGGGGCCAGCCTATCGCTGAGGTGATCCTGTTGAATGCCTATCCGGGACCCTCATAATGCGGCTGAAGGCGCTCGCAGTGGTTTTAGTTTACGGGTAGGGCACTCCCAGGTGCGAGTCCCACATAGGGTCAGGATCTACCCAAGATCCTGGCTATCTCAGTCAGTCTCCCCGTGATAATGGCAATTGGAACATTAACGAAATATCGGGACCTCAATAAAACAATAAACGCGGTGAGCACCCGAAACAACCTTACAAAATATTTATTCAACGCAATTTTTCATTATACAAGGGAAATGGTTATTTACATATTATTATTAATTTTATCATACCATGAATAACGTTTTTCTATCTAACCTCTTTTAATTTATGAAAAATTATTATTCTATGTATTTATTCCTACAGCAGATGAATCTGAACAAAAAAAAATTGAATTTTTCAGTAAAAAAGCTTATAGTTAAATAATTCACATGATATTCAAATTTGTGTTAAAGTATCATCAATATAAAGCTTTTATCTGAATAAAAATTCTCTAACATTAACTCATACTCGAAAGCCGATTATTTTATGTCGTTTTTTTCCTAGTTGGATTGTCATGCCACCCGATGGTAAGTGATTAGCGTCGCCCATGCACATAAATGATTAAACTTGGAACGAGCCCAGGCAACTCATTTACGTGTAGGCAACACGTGAATGAGTTGCCTGGGCATCCTGAGACATAAGATGTTAAGTCTCGGTGCCAGTAATTACACTGCCTGTCTTGCCCTTCTCTCCGAAACACAGCAAAGCTGTTTCACGCTTAGAAACATGCAGGATGGTGGTACCCAGATGAAAGCGCAGCACAGCGCAACCCTCCTCGTAGATCGTTGGTAGCCCGACGGTAAGTCATTGTCCAGGAACATAATATTATGAACTGCATGCCCACCTCTCCACCACTATATTATTTACGTTCATTCCCACAATAATTAATTAAATAGTTCATTATGGAGCTCGTTACGTGCTAGGCTTTGCAATTATTAAATAATACTGCTATAGATATATTTAATTAATAAAATATTCATCATAATATTAAAGAAAAACAATGTTGTAATAGGCAATATAAAAATATTATGTGAACTACGCCATCTTTACAGCGAATGTGTTATAATATTACCATAATTTTCTTATCTTTACATATAAAACTATATTTGTGTTAAGTAAACGGTTTTTTTTATAAAAGAGGGGGCAAACGGACAGTTGTTTCACCTGGTGGTAAGTCATAAGTGACATCCATAGACACCCGTTTCATCAGCAGACTGGTGTATTGCCGGTCTTAGAAACATGAGTATGCTCTTTTCTTGAGTCGTAGCGGTTCAGAAATACCGTAGGTGAACGCACATCGAGGTGGTATGGGTGAAACTTCGAATTCTGACGCTCGATGTTTGTTGGTGGAATTAGTCCGAACGTGTGGAAAAGTGAGGAAGTCCTCAGGATACTTCTTTGTTGGATGCGGTAGAAAATACCGAGTTGTATGAAATCTCTACGCAGTGCCAAAAAGTTAAACAGATTGGAGATAACCTTGACATCTACGATTCGAGCCGCCCGGCGTTGAACGCGGTCAAATGAAAGCAGCTGATACTGGGGTGCTCCAGCCCAGAGGTGAGAGCAGTATTCCTGTGCCTTTATAATTTTAGGCGGTAGGAAGGTATGATATACTGCTTCGATTGAGCTACTAGAAGATGAGGGATTGAATCTACATGAAGCTGGATCAATTAAGATGAAAAAATTCAGTACATAGATTTACTTACTATTACATATAAAACTCGAAGACCTGGAAAGAAAATTAAAATGTATCACCTATATTCGTAGGATTCGAACATTAAACAGCTTACGCTTTAATCCCAGGACCAAAGGCTCCCAGCATCCGCTTTTACGTTGGACATAAGCCGTTCTTAATGAACTCTAAGATTACACATCTCGCTGAGGATTAATGGATTTACTCCTAACTGCACACGGATCAAGCATTGGCAGTTCATAAAACCCTTGTCAACGCATGTAAGAAACCTTTTTTTTCTTTTTTCTTTTACGCCGGTAAATGCTCTGAGGCATCCCGCCTGGGGAGACCCGCTCCCCAGGCGGGTATCTGGGACTCGCTGCTCCCGAATGGTGGTAAATGGACGCAGCTCTACCCACTAAAACCCGGCGAGTGCCACCAAAGCCGCCTTGGTGAGGTGCCCCGGATCTGTTAAGCTAACAGGGCACCTCGACGGCTAGTCAGTCCCGCAAGGGATCGACGCCACCTCTACAGAGGGGTTGTCGCGCACCACAGAACAATCCCTCCCCCAACGTCGGGACAGTACAATAGGGTGAGGTTCCCATCCTCACCCTTTGCCCCCTGCTCTTTTGTCCCCTCTTCTTATAAGAAGGGTACAAAGAGCCCCCTCGGCTCAATTAGCTTCGCCCAGGGTGTTGGGATCACCCTAGGCTACTAAGCCCCACCGCCACGCCAAGGCCTGAACCATGGTGGGGAAATTTTACTATCTGGTGGTTTGCGTAAGACTAAAATAATTTAAATTAATACTAAGATTTATCTCAATAGCTGGATTTATGGTTTAATGAAACCGATGTAATGGCGAGCTTTATCCATTATGTTCACGTCTGTTTAGTTGGACTTACTTGACTTCTAATAGAAAACTGGTATCTGTAACGTGGAGAAATAAAAAAGAGATTTTATTACAATTAGAAAAATCTATATAATACAAAAGAGAAAACTTTATGCCTCTTTTTAAGTTCCATGCACACGGAGTCTGATTTTGCAATTAAGTAAAAGTAACAATTGTCTAGGGTTTCCAGGGTAAACCAGCCATTGCAGGTGGTGACATTCTTATATAAGAATCTAAATAGATTTTATTTCATTTCTCTTTTTATTTTATTCAATTCACTCTATTATATAATTGAGTTTTTTTTTCTTTTTTATATTAGTTGTATAGGCAAAGAATATATATAAATTATTTATAAAACACACAGATCACAATGTATCTAATATATGTTTTCCTGAAGTCAAGCGGTTAAACTATTGATGAGCATAGGAACTACTATAATAATTGGCCTGTTGGTCTAGTGGTTAGTGACTGCTAAACCAGAAGGTCGTAGGTTAGATTCCCACTCAGGGCAAATGTTTGTGTGATAAGCATGATCGTTTGTTCTGTGGCTGGGTCTAATTTATCTATAATATGTATGTATTTAGAGAAATATACAAGTATGTGTCAGTTGTCTGGTTACCATAAGAACAGGCTCTGCCTAGTTTGGGATCAGCTGGCCTTGTGTGAGTTGTGCCAATATTTGTTTTCTTAATTAGCTAATAAAACGGTCAATATAAAAAATATATAATACTAAAGTACAGACTCCCGTTAGTAGTGATAATATGACAAAACAGTCTCCGTCGACAATATTCCTCAGTGCACCTGTTCGCCGGCCGGCGTTCAGGCCAGGACGTTCACTGGGCGTTCACTGGGCACACGGTCCGCTGGGCGACCCTTTGATTTTCCGCCCCATGCACCGCTCGAAATAGACCAGGAGATCGTATGTTCCCAATCACTTTTATTTTAGTTAATATTGTCGCGTTTTTTATGTGAAGAATTGGCGTGATTGCAGTAAAATGAAGTCGAATGCCGTTACGGCGTGATGTTCTCATTACTCCGCTCTCGATCCTTATTGTGTGTACTATATTGTTACTTCTTGGTGTGAGGTGGGATTGTGTACTTCTAAACAGATTTGTTTAATTATGAATTCTAATATAAGCGCACATGTTTCAAATTCGCCTGGCGTGACAAAAAAAGCAACAGGCTTGTGAGAGCTACAGGCAATTCCGCCAGGTATTTTTATATATTTTTGGACGACCTCCGTCGCTCAGTGGTAAGCGCGTTGGTGCTCAAGCCGGAGGTTGCGGGTTCGAATCCCGCCAGGGAACAAAAATATTTTCTGTGTTCCTGGGTCATGGATGTGTATTATTTAATAAAAATCATAACTATATGTATGTAGAGTATAAAAGTATTAAATAATTATTTCCGTTGTCTGGTGCCCGTAACACAAGTTCTTCAAGAACTTACCAGGGGCCAGATTGACGTGGTGTAGAGCGTCCATAGATATTATTATTATTATTATTATATAAATAAAGGTTATAAGAAACAAATGATCCCAAAAGAGGAAGAAAATAGAGAGTAATAATCACTGAGACGCAGGTGCGTTGCTGCCATTTAAATAGAAAGACAGAGAGAGAGAGAGAGAGAGTGAGAGAGAGAGAAAGTAACAAATTTAAAAAATCCATTTTTGATGAGTACTCCAATGAGATGAAAGGGTAGAATTATTTTAACATTAATTGTCTTGGAGGCAGTTAACTAATATATTTAGATCGATTTATCAGGAGACACGTTAGTGTCTAGCGCCAAGAACACATCCAAGTAGTTTGGCGTGAGGCACTGTGTATATATTCTCGAGACATATGTAAACATAACCTCCAAAACAAAAAAAAAAAAATTGGGGCTTTATTTTGTTATTATTGCCAAAACACTAAGACTTCACACTATTTTTAATAAGTTTCTTTTTACGAATTTTACACATATTACAAAAAATTAATGGGTCTCAGCAATTATTTAATACATTTCAAACATGAAAATTATTGCTTGCGCTGTTTTGCGATTAAAGAGGTTTAGAGAAAATATTTTATATGACGTTACAGTGAGAATTTTGAGTTTTGACATCGAAGTTGGTTGCTTGTTTTTTAGTTTTATCCTATCGGAACAGGCAAAGGCTAGAGGCCATGCTGCCTATCGTTATCAATATACGGTGTTGTATTAAAAATTTAGTATTTCGTTTTTTTTCTTGTATTCTCTATAGCTTATTTTTATTTATTTTTTCTGTCATATTTTTTATTTGATAAACGTCTTTTGTTTAATATATTCGTTTCTGTTAAGAACTCAATCTTCTTCGTTTCTTCCCAGTTTCCCGTTAATTAATTGTTATTTTGTGTTTTGTTCATTCTGAGTGATTTACTAGTGTTTGTTTTAAAAACTGTATATATTGTGATTGGTTGGCGAATATTGTGGAGAACTGTTCTGGAGTGGTTTTCTATTGTAGGACTGTTCTGATGGTTTTCTATAGTGTTTGTTTTTAAAACTTAATCTGTGTAATATATAATGTGATTCGTTGGCGAATATTATGGTGAACTGTTCTGGGTGAATAGAATGGGAAGTGATAGTTGATTGATGGGTGCTAGAGGGGCAGAGCCGCGCTTTTTGGCATTTTCCGCCGTTTCTCCAAAGCACAGACAAGATATTTTTATTAACACAACAGATGTGGCAGCATGGCCTCAGGTCTTAGCCGGTTCCAACAGAAAATGCCAATTGGAAAGAAAAATGATAATACAGTCTAATTATTTTTCGAGAATTATCAAAATTATTTAACAAAGTGAGATGTACTATCTCTATCTATGTAATTGTGGTGCTTTAATGTGATGTTAATGTATTTTTTTATTTAGTTTCAACCGATTTTATTCGGTCAAAACTCTAAAAATTAGACATAACCGCATAATAAATGCCGCTGGAGTTTGTTTCTTGACTTCATCTCCTACCAATTAAATTGGTATTAAATTTTTGCTATACTCTACTATATTGATTGATTTACATTAGTCAACTTATCAAGAATGGAAACAATGTGGAGTTAAAGGAGAAATGTTGTTATGTTTACAAAAGAAAAAACAGTTTGGTGGCTGTAGCAAACCAAGAAGATGGTGTTTATAAGTTGGTCATGGAACATAAACAATGTTTTTTTACTCCTACTTCAACAGTAATTAGTGAAGAGTGTCATAGGAGATTGGCCATTTGAATATAAATGACCAGAATAAAATCAAAGATGGAGCAGTTACGGGAATATCATACACAGACAGCAATCTGAAGAAGAAAATGAGGAACCAGTACCATTTACTTTTAGTAAAGGGAGACCCAAATTAAGCGAATAAAAAAGCTGCCAGAGCGTTATAGATTTCCAAATCTATGTACAATGTTGAGTCCAAATGTTACTAATGATCCAGTCTGTGTCCATGAAGCTCTGGAGAGCCCAGAAAGAGACAAGTGGATTGAGGCAATAGAGGAAAAGCTGCATGCAAGCTTTTGAAGAAAATGATGTATGGGTTCCTGTGAGTGAATTACCTTTTGAAAAAAAAGATAGGTCAATTCTTACCATCTGTCAAGTGTCATATACCTTTATAATATGCAGGAGTATACAAGCTTGATTGCGACTGTGGTCTCTCTTATATAGGCCAAACTAAAAGATCTATTAAAACTAGCGTCAAAGAACATATAGCTGATTTAAAACACTACGTCGCTACACTAAGTCTGCCATCTGTGAACATAGTCTTGACAAAGCTCGCCATTATATCAGATTTGATAAACCACAAGTCCTCGCAAAAGAACACCGATTCCAACCATGGATGATCCGTGAGACTATTGAAATTAAAAAACATCCTAATTTCAATAGAGAAGATGGCTGGCTCTTACCACCTGCTTGGGATCCCATTATTAAAATAATTAAATCAAAAACCAAGCATAATATGCCACAGATTAAACATACAGTTAGCACTTTCTGCGTAGATAGGACTAACCAAAATATTGATGTATCATAGGGTATTTTCGAATAACATTGTAACATTAGGACGTATGACACCTCAGTCCTCCCGTGACCATGGTTGCTGTTAAGTATCCGAAACGTCGGGCTTGTAAAAATCTTAATAAACCGCGATAAAATCCGTAAAAAAGTGTTTCATTATAATGAGTGAAATTCGCGTAAACATTAGAAAACAATAAGTTAATTTCAGTATTGATTATGATATTATGTAAGTAATTTTACTTCAAATTTCTGACTTGTCATACTTTTATTATTGTCAATACAATTTGTTTTCCCATTGTCACAGACCGTGCAATAAAAAAAAACTTTAAGCGGAAAAGAGCTGGTTGTAAACAAAAATTGCGAGACATTATGTGTGTAGTATTTCTTAATTTTAATTATTTTCATTTGAAGTTATTTCCTTACTATTTTACATTTTTTTAGCTTCTGGAAAGGAGAATATTTAAAGGCCTTAAAGGACAATAAACATAATAATAAGTACATTGGTATCAAGTAAATTTATGACTTTCTTCGTATGGAGTTGGATTTGAATTATTCTTAAGAAAACAATAAAGAAAGTAATACATCTAAAGTTTTGAATTTTTTTTAATTCTGAAGGCATGGAAGTGTGCAACTATAACTTAATAAATTTAGGGTAAATAATAATGAATCATATATTGGACAAGAACAAAAAATATTAAATTTTTTAATTACATATTTGAACTTATTATTACATGATTTACTAATAAGCAAATATAATATTTTACTATAATTTAATTATTGATTTGAACTGCCGGTCAAGTTGCATGTTGCGCCATCTGGTATCTAACTTTCCCTTTTACACTTTAAATATTTAAACAGGAGGAATAACAGGAACGCATGCTCTATGTTAATTTTGAAAATCAAAATAACATTTAAAAAAATATGACGATGTTGCATTGGTCACTGGTCAGTCACAAGCGTCATTTAAAGTAAAAGTATTGTAATAGTACTAACCTCTTTTATTATTGAATTATTTGAGAAAATTTATGAATAAAAATTTTGATGAATTACTCAAGAAGTTTAAGTTTAAAATTTTAATGTATGAATATGATGATGATGATGTATTGAAAATACAACTCTTACCACCAAATACATAATATAATACTAAATTACGTATTTTACGATTAAGTACTTGTGACATCAGTGATGCAATCGTTGAAGCAAACGAATCTCCGGCATTATGAAGTCACTTCACATCTCTAATTATATCAAGAATCGCTCTTTCAACGTCACTATAGACATTATTATAGGAATTACTCTAATTACAGCCATATAAATGTAATTACACGTGCGTCGCTATCGACTTTGATGGCTCCATTTGAAGTAATGAATGGTACAGAGTTGTTTGACTGTCTAGCGATCTGTGAATGATTGAAGATGATTTTACGCAAATATGTTTAAATGAATGTAAGAAGATAAATATGTTGACTAAGTCTTAATCGCGCGTAAAGCATTTTACATGGTAGGGGCCTTTACATAATAATAATATCAACCCTTAAACGTCCCACTTCTAGCACGGATCTCCTCCTCCAATTCAGGCGAGGCGCTGGCCCAATGAGGGTTGGTGAACTTACACACCTTCAAAGACTTTTAATTAGGCATAAATTCAATTTAGAAAAACCCATTTCTAAGCGTCCTACCCTGTGATGCCTAGAAATGGGTTTTTCTCAGGGTCAGGATCGAACTTGGACCTCTCGGCTCTCACTCAAGATGACGAGCCCATACCCACTAGGCCATCGCTCATACATATAGTATAATGTAAAACAGTACGTAGTTGTTTGAGTAGTAATTCTTTGCTTGTTTTTTGCTTAATACCACAAGTCCCTTTCATTTGGAGTCGGGATTGAAAGTTCTGATTCTAAAGAGGAGGCCACGTTTAGGTAGACGAAGTGTTGGTCAGCCATTAACCAGACGATCTCCGTGCGGTGACTGGTCCGTGTTGGATGCGAGTGGCGAGGGATCGGCCGTCTCGACGTTCATTGAGGTAGTTCTATGTTCAGCAGTTCCCCACCATGGTTCAGGCCTTGACGTGGCGGTGGGGCTCAGTAGCCTAGGGTGAGCCCAACACTTTAGGCGAAGCTAATTGAGTCAAGGGGGTTCTTTGTACCTCTCTTATAAGAAGAGGGGTACAAAAGAGCAGGGGGCAAGGGGCGAGGATGGGAACCTCACCCCATTGTACTGTCCCGATGATGGGAGGCGTTGTTCTGTGGTGCGGGACAACCCCTCTGTGGAGGTGACGTCTGTCCCTAGCAGGGCTGACTAGCCATCGAGGTGCCCTGTTTGTTTACTAGATCCGGGGCACCTCACCAAAGGCGGCATTGGTCTTATTCACTATATCCACTTACCCGCTGTCAGGCGCAGCGAGTCCCACATACCCCCTCCCCCGCGGTATGCCTCAGAGCATTTCCCGGCGTTAAAGAAAAAAAAATGTTCAGCAGTTGACAGATCTAGGCTGATGATGATGATGATTGATAGTTCAACATTAAATTCTTAGAGACATATTTAAAATCGCTGAAATAGCTAAAGTTTTCGTTCTAGCTCCTAATGGTTCTGAAATTCACTCTCCAGGAATTCTATTTAGGATTCCGGGCAGCGTTTCATATTTCGAATGCTTATAATAATATTATTTGATGTTAAATGCTTATTAGCATTAGGCCTGAGCTTTTATTCGTGAATTATTATATAAAATTTCATCCATATTTAAGACTAGCTGTTGCCCGCAGCTTCGCCCGCGTTAACTTACACAACTTAACTACTGTTAGTTACAGCGTGATGTTATAGCATTTAGCCTTTCTCGATAAATGGGCTATGTAACACTGAAATAATTTTTCAAATTGGAACAGTAGTTCCTGAGATTAGCGCGTTCAAACAAACTCTATAGCTTTACAATATTAGTATTGATTAATAATCGTTTGTTTGGTTGTTATTAAACCCAACCTAACACCAAAATGACTTCTGAATAATGATTCTTTTACTTTTGTTTCACTGTAATGTCTCACAATACATTTCTGTATAACCATATTGTGAAATAAGACTTTTACAGTTTCGTAACAATATTTATAAAATGGAGCCTATTCCTTCAAACAGAGTTTGGTGTTACAGATGTTAATGGGCACCTTTTACCACCATACGTCTGATGATCAGTCATGAGATCCTTTCGAATATCGATTTGAACTGAGATGAGTACGTAATTATGATACTCTTTAGTTTGTCCGAATGAAACTTGCTTCAAACTCATTGAACTGATCAATTCAAAAATGGAGCAAACGTTTTCCATTTTTGGATTCTAACTTCTAATGTTTACCCGATGAAATCCATAAAATCGTCTTTTTAACCGACCTCAAAAAAGAGGAGGTTTTCAATTCGTCTGTATGTTTTTTTTTTGTATGTTGTATGTGACACGATTACTCCGCCGTTTGTGAATGGATTTCAATGGTTATTTTTTTTGTTTGAATGCTGGTGTTTCCAATTTGGTCTCATATTAATTTTATTAAGATCTGCCAAGCCGTTTTTTAGTGATTGGGAATAACGCCTATTTGGATGGTTTCTTTTACCTCGACGATATGCTCATTTTATTACTTTTTAGTTTAGTATATTTGAAGTCGGTTTTAATTTTTTGTAAAATGTTTTTATTATTATATAAAATAAGTTTGCCTATAATACATATCTGCTCCTTTTTAAGCTCCCAAGCTATAAATATCTGGGAAAACTAACTACAAAAAACACATTTCTTATATGATATAAATGAACGTAAAAAGAACTTTTCTGCAAAATACCCTTAAACCGGACCCATCTGTTTCGGATCCACCTTTCACATCACACAAGTGCCTTCGACCGTGCCCGAAGCTTGGCGTATTAGTGTCCAGAACACTTTATATTACTTATAAACAACTAGCCGTTCCCCGCGGGTACACTCGCCCTAAAACAAAACAAATTCAAAACGTCCTTTCAAAATATAAATAAATTATGAGGGTATGGAGTTATAATATATAAACATATTATCAATAACCTCACAACCGACGCCAGGAGGCCGTGTGGTCGCAGACTGCACGGTTGGCGGCCCCCACGTTTATAAACCAAAAGTGAGCCGAATGGGCTCACATTAATCCGATGTAGCATTAGGGCCTTCGGGCCGTTAGCATAGATGCATCCGAAAAAAAAAAACAATAACCTTCCTCAAGAGGACGAATTGGAAATTTTGGCGTCAATAATTTCAATTTATTACAGTAATTCCAAAATGAATGAAAATATAAATTGGTGATCTAATAATTCATGATAAAAACCCCATTTTGTTAGTTTTCAATACATGATTAATACTTGTAACAGAGAAAAAAATATCAAACATACCTTTTTAAAAAAGAGATTCGTATCTTATGGCAAACGGGACCAGTTTAAGCCTCTTAACTTTCTCCGTAGATAAGTATATACTTTATACCTATATTATATTATCGTTTTGAACGCAATATAATAACAAAAACCATTTTGTCGTTTACGTCCTTTAGTTATAAGTTCGCGCGCGTATGGAGAACCTCCCCCGCTCAGGGGGAGTGCTCAGTCCCCTCTGGCGCGTGTCTGGTATTAGAATTACTGTTTAACAATGCGTCGCCTTAAAAATTGGGCTATAAAACTAATTGACAGATCCTAAGATTAGCGCTCTAGAACAAACAAACAAAATCTTCAGAGATATTAATATATTAGTAAAGATTTACTTAGAAACCATAATAAAAAAAGCAATAAACCGGACTGTCAGTATATACGGCATTGTAATGGGTTGCATGTCCCACCTGCAGCTTTCACTAGATCACTGTAGCTCTCTCTAAGATACATACTAATATTAGTTATTAAGAATAAAATGTAAAACTAACAAAATATGGACTTTGTCTGAAAATAAATAAATATTAAAAAATAAATAATAATAATAATTTTTGCAGGTTCAATAAGAAACATATTATTATAGATAGATAACAATATTTTTCATTTTAATTTAAGGCGGGCCTTTCCCGATAAATGGCATTTTGAATTCTGTTTTATTTAGAAACTAAACCGATTTAAGTTTTGAAAAAAATATATGTTATTTAACACTCCTTCATCATAATATTTCGGTCGTTCGATACACGATTACTTATACTTTGCTGCATTAAAAAAATTGCAAAGATAGGTCAAAATTGAGATTTAAAACCAATTTTATTTGAGTAATATTAGGTTCTGTACAATAAAACTTATACCATAATATACCTTGTAAATAAATATGTGGTTTCACTCGCTACCAAAGCGCTCGACGCGGTTTCGAGCTCCATACTAAACACAGTCCTTGGACAGCCCCGCCTTAATTGATTATTTTATTTATTTCTTTATACTGTTCATTTGTAATTTTAATGTACAAACTTTCTTCCAACTTTCAAAACAAACAAAATCTTTACTTATATGTTTATTTTCAAAGTTGGAATGAAAAACAATTTTGATTAAGAAATCTATACTAATATTATAAAGCTGAAGAGTTTGTTTGTTTGTTTGAACGCGCTAATCTCAGGAACTACTGGTCCGATTTGAAAAATTCTTTCAGTGTTAGACAGCCCATTTATAGAGGAAGGCTATAGGCTATATAACATCACGCTGTGATATATAGGAGTTGAGTAACGCGGGTGAAGCTGCAGGCAACAGCTAGTTTATAATAAAAAAATATTTTATACTCGCGAACCCGGCCACGCATTGCCGTGGCTAAGTTATTATTCGTTAAAATACATTGTAGTAAACTGATAAATAAATAAAATAATAAAAAAAAATGCGATTATAAATTGAGATATTAACTATTATATCTCTCGGGTTAGTTTAAACTACACACTGTGTGCAAAATTTGGTTGAAATTGGTTTAGTAGTTAGGGAGTTCAACGCAGACAAACAACGTGACACGTAAATTTAATATGTAGAAGAAAGATAGTACGCACGATTGACCAGTTATAATGAAACAACTTTTACGGATTTTATCGCGGTTTATTTAGAATTTTACAATCCCGACGTTTCGGATACTTCGGATACAGATACAGAAGCGCTATAAAATCCGTAAAAGTTGTTTCAATATAATGAGTTAAATTCGCGTAAACATTAGAAAATAACGACTGACCAGTCTTGGTTTGTTTGGTAAGCTTGAGGTTGCGGATTCGAATCCCGCCAGGGAACAAAAATATTTTCCGTGTTCCTGGGGCATGAATTTGTATAAAATATGTGTATTATATAATAAAAATCTTAAATATATGTATAATATAAAAGTATTAAATATATTTCCGTTGTCTGGTACCCGTAACACAAGTTCTTTCAGAACTTACCACGGGACCAGATTGACGTGGTGCAAAAGCGTCCATAGATATTATATTATCCATCCTTCTTGAAAGCAAAAGCGGCAATGGCTAGTAATATTAAGGCATCATCCACACAAGCGCGCGACACAAACGCATTTCTCCCACCAATGTATTCCTTTCATGAAAACTATCTTGGAATCCTTTTCAACATGGTCTTCAAGAGTTATCGTATTTGCAATCATATTATAATTTAATCATATCAAATCATATTATAATTTAAGTTATCTTATCATCATATATTTATCAGGTACCGGAGATCTTTAAAAAATGTCCTTTATAAAAGAGATTTTCACATCCCTTAATTCTCAGAGGGTTGAGCGTCCTAAATATGCTAAAAAGGCCGACTAAAGTCACGAAAATGTTTTGTTTCTCTGAATACAATGCCTTTGTTATATGTATATAGCAAACTAGTAGCCACATAAAGAATGGTTCATATCGCCCAAACATACTTTTGAAACGGTATATTCGGTTGTGGATAAAACACAGCTCCTTTTCTTATCCATGTGGGTACCATCTGAAAAAAGAAAAATAAAACATATTTACAAGCGAGTGAAATCTTTTTTTTCTTTTACGCCGGTAAATGCTCTGAGGCATCCCGCTGGAGAGTGAGTCTCCCCACGCGGGTATGTGGGACTCGCTGAACCCGAAAGCTGGTAAATGGACGCAGCTCTACCCACTAAAACCCGGCGAGTGCCACCAATGCCGCCTTTGGTGAGGTGCCCCGGATCTAGAAAACAAACAGGGCACCTCGACGGCTAGTTAGTCCCGCAAGGGACCGACGCCACCTCCACAGAGAGGTTGTCCCGCACCACAGAACAACCCCTCCCAATGTCGGGACAGTACAATGGGGTGAGGTTCCCATCCTCACCCCTTGCCCCCTGCTCTTCTGTCCCCTCTTCTTATAAGAGGGGTACAAAGAGCCCCCTCGGCCCAATTAGCTTCGCCCAAGGTGCTGGGCTCACCCTAGGTTACTGAGCCCCACCGCCACGACAAGGCTTGAACCATGGTGGGGACCCACTAAAATCTGGCGAGTGCCAACAATGCCGCCTTTGGTGAGGTGCTCCGGATCTAATGAACAAACAGGGCACCTCAACGGCTAGTCAGTCCCCCCAAGAGACCGACGCCACCTCCAGAGAGGGGTTGTCTCGCACCACAGAACCACCCCTCCCAACGTTGGGACAGTACAATGGGGTGAGGTTCCCATCCTCTGCCCTTGCTCTTTTGTCCCCTTTTCATATAAGAGGGGCACAAAGAGCCCCTCGGCTCAATTACCTTCGCCCAAGGTGCTGGGTTCACCCTAGGCTACTGAGCCCCACCGCCACGTCAAGGCCTTAACCATGGTGGGGTAGAACACGCCTCCTTTTCTTATCCATGTGGATAAGAAGAGCTCATAACAAGAGCTCTATAAACATAAGTCATATCGTTTGGGTAGCTCTACTTATTTTATGATGTCTTCTTTTTTTTTTTTTTTTGCTCTTTTGTTCCCTCTTCTTATAAGAGTTCTGCTAGGTTCATCTTAGGCTACTGAGCCCCACCGCCACGTCAAGGCTTGGACCATGGTGGCGTTTTCTAATGTCCACGAGAAAGTCACTAATAAGAAAAGTTCTTTTTTATTTAATTGTGATTAAGATTTTGAAAATGATGTAGATAATAATGATGAAATACATATGACAAAGGATTGCTCTTGTAGTCACGATACACTTAGGAGTATGTCAAGGTCGTCGTAAGGTTGCGTTGTACTCGTCCCATGTAATACATAATGCACATGTTCGCTGTAGACACGTGAATTATATATTATGTTTGTTTCAGGCTAAGTTTGTAATGTTTTCTGTACAAAAATGTTTATATATTTACAGAACTTAAACTTCGTAATAACAGTTTAAATGGACACGCACCGTTTCTGATTAAATAAATTTAAATAACATATTGTACACGGAAACAAAAAGGAAGTTAGGTTTTTATACAAGTATAATATTGCTTTATTCCAAAACTGATTATTGACAGTTAAGGGATAATTTAGCAGTATGAATGTTATAAAAATAAGCAGAGAAATAAAATGAAAATAAATCGTAATCTCTATTATTTATGTTAGTTAGATAGGTAAACTGGCAAACGTGGCACCTGATGGTAAGTGGTCGACGTCGCCCCTGAACATAAACTAGTTTACCTGGAACGAGCCCAGGCAAGTCATCTATGTGTTGCCTATCCTGAGACATAAGATGTTAAATCTCAGTGCCAGTAATTACACTGCCTATCTTGCCCTTCTCTCCGAAAGTAAACAGCAAAGCTGTTTCACGGGGGAAACAAGCAAGATGGTGGTACCCATGCAGCCGGGAGCGCAGCACAGCGATTCCCTCCCACCGGTTTTTCTTTCTTAACTTCATGTCGAAAGTATCACGTGTCTTTCGTTTTTGTTAAACGTTCGCTTCAAAAACAATATAAGTCGCTGCGAAGCGTATTTCATCGGTAATTATGACGCGATTGTTTATCCCATTTACGAAATAAAATTGTGGGATAAACTGTTGCATATTACCAAAAAATATGATTTCGAGTCATAATAATATGCTGCATTAAAATATTTTCGTGATAGTCGGGCCATTGTATCCACATATTGCAGTTAAAGTATTGCCCGCTTATACGCACCTTTATAACGTTAATCAGATAAAAACGCCGCGTGGGTTCGGGTGACATGCATTGTTTATCACATTTTTTGTTTGCTATTCCTATGCGTAATTGAAGATCCAGCTATAATACTAAGCTATTTAGTGAATGCCAAATATCTAGTAGAATTGTAGTGAATGTTTTAAATTTTTCTTTATAAGTCAATGTCAAAAAGATACATGTCGAGAATGCTACGGTATGGGATCAACTTATGCTCCTTTTTGGCGAGTGGTGGTGCATACAACACCTTTAACTTAAACACGTATTTAATACGTGTTTAAGTTTGAGTTGTTGTATGCATAGATATGCACGAAATCGCTAAAGTTTAATGGTTATTTATACAATTTTTTTACTAACAGGATTTTTTCACCGGTGGGAGGGATGTGCTGTGTCGCAGTTTCGTCTGCATGGGATCCTGCTCATTTCTTTCGTGATTAAAAGGTACAGAACAGGCAGTGTAATTTCTGGCACAGAGACATCTTAAATCCCAGGATAGGTAATACATAAATGAGTTACCTGGACTAGATCACCTAGAACTCACTTTCCCTACCATGGTTCAGGCCTTGATGTGGCGGTGGGGGTCAGTAGCCTAGGGTGAGCCCAGCACCTTGGGCGAAGCTAATTGAGCCGAGAGGACTCTTTGTACCCTCTTATAAGAAGAGGGGACAAAAGAGCAGGGGTCAAGGGGCGAGGATGGGAACCTCACCCCATTGTACCGACGTTTGGAGGGGTTGTTCTGTGGTGCTAGATAACCCCTCTGTGGTGGTGGCGTCGGTCCCTTGCAGGACTGACTAGCCGTCGAGGTGCCCTGTTTGCTCAACAGATCCGGGGCACCTTACCAAAGGCGGCATTGGTGGCAGTCGCCGGATTTTAGTGGGTAGAGCTGCGTCCACTTACCAGCTGCCACGCGCAGCGAGTCCCACATACCCGCGTGTGAAGACCCACTCCCTGAGGCATCTCGCGGCGGAAATACTAAAATTATCAAACCCTTGGCAGGGTCAAACCCAATGACCTCTCGTGATGTCCCCACTTAATATTACTCCAGAGAGACTGTCATACTATAAGCCTCCAATAACGTATATATATAATATGTGACCTCATAATTTCTCTCCTTACCCTAATATTTTTTATAATAAATACTCGAAAAGGTCAAACCTTTAATTAAACGTACAACCTTTTTTAGGAATTATTTATTTCTCTGAGCTATATTTCTTTCTAAATGTCAGCGAAAAAGTTAGGAGTTCACTTACCTATAGAGAAGTAAAATCAGACCGAGCTAAAATTGGAAATTCGTCATTGAATATTGACATGGTCATAATACGTTATGTGATCTGTGATAATACCATAAAGTAATATACCTAGCGGAAAAGGTATATTAACTTTATAGATAATATTACAGTAGACTTGATGTCTGTCAGATAAGCATTTTGACTATAATATTATAGTCATCACCATGCATAAGCAAGCTTTATTTCACAATTTTGAAATACTTACGCGTTTTTAGGGTTTCGTACCCACCCCACCATGGTTCAGGCCTTGTCGTGGCGGTGGGGCTCAGTAGCCTAGGGTGAGCCTAGCACCTTGGGCGATGTCAATTGAGCCGAGGGGGCTCTTTGAACCCCTCTTATAAGAATAGGGGACAAAAGAGCAGGGGGCAAGGGGTGAGGATAGGAACCTCACCCCATTGTACTGTCCCAACGTTGGGAAGGGTTGTTCTGTCGTGCGGGACAACCCCTCTGTGGAGGTGGCGTCGGTCCCTTGCGGGGTTGACTAGCCGTCTAGGTGCCCTGTTAGCTTAACAGATCCGGGGCACCTCACCAAGGCGGCACTGGTGGCACTCGCCGGGTTTTAGTGGGTAGAGCTGCGTCCATTTACCATCTGTCGGGCGCAGCGAGTCCCACATACCCACCTGGGGAGGCCCACTCCCCAGCCGGGATGCCTCAGATCATTTCCCGGCGTAAAAAAAAAGGGTTTCGTACCCAAAGGGTAAAACGGGAACTCTATTTACTAAGACTCCGCTTTCCGTCCGTCTGTCTGTGTGTCTGTCCGTCCGTTGTCACTAGGCTGTATCTTATGGACCGTGATAGTTAAATAATTGAAAGTTTCACACATGATGTACTTCTGATGCCGCTATAACAAATACTAAAAACTGAATAAAATCAATTTATAACAAACGTGATTTATTTGCATTTTTGGATCGATATTAATAATGAGAACAGGTAGACGCTTGAGATATTCACAGAATATTTAGTCGTGTAATAACTTTAAAAATAAATAGTTAAATAAAATAAATATTTAATCGTCATACACAAACAAAATCACAAACAAAAATCATATCATATAAGCGACATCTATTGAATATTAAATCGGAGAAATCGTAACCGAGCTACCAATTAATCAATAATAAATGGCGTTATTATTAAAATATCAATAGCCGTATATTGCTTTACTACGAAAAAAACGTGATTTTTAATGTGTCTAATGTTGTATAGAACAGACTCCCCACCATGGTTCAGGCCTATTCGTGGCGGTGGGGCTCAGTAACCTAGGGAGAGCCGCTGCACCTTGGGCGAAGCTAAGCTCTTTGTACCCCTCTTATAAGAAGAAGGGACATAAGAGCAGGGGCAAGGGGTGAGAATGGGAACCTCACCCCATTGTACTGTCCCGAAGTTGGGAGGGGTTGTTCTGTGGTGCGGGACAACCTCTCTGTGGAGGTGGCGTCGGTCCCTTGCGGGACTGACTAGCCGTCGAGGTTCCCTGTTTGCTTACTAGATCCGGGGCACCTCACCTAAGGCGGCATTGGTGGCACTCGCCGGGTTTTAGTGGGTAGAGCTGCGTCCACTTACCAACTGTCGGGCGCAGCGAGTCCCACATACCCGCCCGGGGAGACCCACTCCCCCGCGGGATGCCTCAGAGCATTTCCCGGCGTTAAAGAAAAAAAAAAGAATAGACTAGAATATTTTATTTAATATATAATTGGCATTTGAACAAGGTACATTGGAGGTTTCAGCCAGGATTCAGCCATTAATAACAGCATGCAAATGTTAAGTGTTGATTGAACCATTATTAATTTTTTTCATACAATTCAAATTATATAATAACAGACTAATAAGTACAAAATGTCAAGATAATAAAATTATTAATAATAACAATAATATGTCAACATGCTTATTTGTCAATTCGTCAAAAAAGAAGATACAATAATATTGTCAAAAGTAAATAAAATTAAACAGTAAATTAAATTAATATTATTTATTCCTTCACTACTTCTTCCAATTGACGTTTATCACTATTTGTGTACCCTGTAGTCTAAGAACTCTTGTACCGTATAAAGCAAATGCTGTAATAGCCAGTTATGCAGAACCTTTTTAAATTTGTTTATAAACATTTCTTTAATATCACATGGAATCTTATTATAAATCAACATACACATATAAAAGCTGTTGCCTGCAGCTTCGCCCGCGTTACTCAACTCCTATAAGTCACAGCGTAATGTTATATAACCTGTAGCCTTCCTCGATAAATGGGCTATCTAACACTGAAACAATTTTTCAAATCGGACCAGTAGTTCAGATTAGCGCGTTCAAACAAACAAACAAACTCTTCAGCTTTATAATATTACCTAGTATACATTTTTTTGAAAAAGAACTTTATATAATATTATTATAATGGTACGAAACCCTTCGTCCGCGAGCCCGACTCGCACTTGACCGGCTTCTTATTTACTTTCTACTATCTAAGAAAGTAGTTATATCAAATTATCAGGAGTGATGAGCTGTGCCACGCTCTCGTCTGCATAGGTACCACCATCCTTTTTCCGTGAAATATTTATTAATTACTGTTTCGTGGGAAGGGAAGGAAAATGGTAATTACCGCCACTGTGACCTTTTATTAACATTGTGGAAGTATAATGCAGTAATTATCCTATAAATTAACTAACAAATGCTATTAAAACCAGTCCAGGCTGGTATTTTTGGTTATGAGCTCTTCCAATATAAGAAAATTTTAGTTTTCTGTTCATATTAGCGGATATACATTAGATCCCAGGTACTAGATTTTTTCTTTCTTTATTTCTTTCTAGATAATAGAAAAAAAATATTACAAAGGGAATAACAAATTCCAAAAAATAAAACCCTGAGCTTTTTACAATAAAAAATAATTTCAGTTATTGCTTTTTGGGAATGAACACAATAATATCAGATCCCCAACTTGTTATTTGTACAATATCTGGGAAATTTTGAAATGTACAAAATAATTTCTCTTCCGTTATATTTCAGAGGAGAAATAACATTGAAATAATTTGAGATATCCGTTATTATTTCTAATATTTAGGAATCATCCAGAACTTCCCAGTATTGTTATAAGTGATTGTTCTTGTAACTGTAAGGCGTAAAAGATACTTTCATCATCATCATCATCATCAACCTTTTCCACTGCGGGACATGGCCTCTATCAATGAAGCCCAAGACGTACGATCTGACTAGTTGGGAGTGGAGTGGATGTGGCATAGTAAAATATTTAAATTTATTTCCGTTCCTAGCGCCCGTAACACAAGTTCTGACGAACTTAACGCGGGCTAGGTTCTCTTTTTTATATTATAGGGGGGCAAACGAGCAGTCGAGGCCTTTTGACGACTATCGACGCCCATACACATCTGCGCAACTAGAGATGATGCACATGATTTGCCCTCCTTTTCCCAATCCTCTTAATGAGCGATCGAAAACTCACAAACCGCACGTAACGTGACAGCATAGCTAGGGGTACCCCGGTCGTGCCGGCCCAATTCCGCTGCAACACATTATTATATTTGGCTACAGGCTATTATTATTATATTTGCCTACATCAAATTTGATTATCCGGCCTAATGACGATAATTGTATGTATGTCAATCAGGTATAATGTGGGTATAACGTAGAATTATATTAGTGAAATAATTTTTTTGAATCGGATGAGAAGTTTCGAAGTTAATTTCGTACATACAAACCTCACAAACATTTTCTTTATTGCTATATTTAAAACTAGCAGCGCCCCGCGGTTTCACCCGCATACTTTCTATTCCTGTGGGAGTACAGAGATAAATTATAACTTATATGGCATTCTGATGTATAAACTATGTTATTGAAAAGTTTCATCAAAATCCATGCAGTTGTTTTTGCGTGAAAGAGTAACAAACATACATCCATACATTATTACAAACTTTTGTGATTATAATATTAGTAGGATACTTGTACTTGGCGGAATTCGAACCTATACACTCCCCTACATAATTTCAACTAGTAAGTATAAACACGAAACAAAATAAACATTTTAGTCATAAGTTAATAGCTATAGTTAGAAAAGCACAATACTTAACTCCTATAAGCTTTTACAAACAAGACTGTAGCAAAACTGGCCGGTGTAAAATCTGTTTATAGTTAGTTGGGACAGTGCGCCGCGTAATTAAATATTTGAAGCAAAAAGTTTGCATGTGTTTACCACACAAACCTTATTTAGTATTAACGGGTTGTTTTTACTCATAGATATAATATATATATATATATATATATATATATATATATATATATAAATCTCATGTCACGATGTTTGTCCGCGATGGACTCCTAAACTACTGAACCAATTTTTATCAAATTTTGTAAGCATTTGTAATTTGGTCCAACTTGGGAGATAGGGTAGTTTTTATCTCAATTATTGATCTCAATATTTGTTATTGCAAATTAAATGTTTATATTTTGTTACTATATGCAGATGTAAAATTCTCAAGATGATGTCAAATCCAAAACTCATTTAGAAAGAGAGATGACGTATTAGACCTTCATTATTAATTGACGACCTATGTAGCTCAGTGGTAAACGCGTTGACGCTCAAGCCGGAGGTTGCGGGTTCGAATCACGCCAGGGAACAAAAAATATTTTCTGTGTTCCTGGGTCATGGATGTGTATTATAAAATAAAATCTTAAATATATGTATAGTATAAAAGAATTAAATATATTTACTGTTGTCTGGTACCCGTTACACAAGTTCTTTGTGAACTTACCACGGGACCAGATTGACGTAGTGTAAAAGCGTCCATAGATATTATTAAAATAGTATTTATAATTTTACAGTATTCGTTTAATAAAATAACTACTTCCATTAATATATAGTCCAAGTATATTCAAAGCTAAGATATTGGAACGACTTTACGCGGTACATATAAAATAACGTGAATACTTTTATTTACGTTTGTTATTGGTGCATGTTCCTGGACCAAAATCTTTTATTTTTTGCGAGCAGTAAATGGCCGAGTATTCAATACATACCAAGATGTCACGAACTGCAATTGCTAGAAGAAGATAAACATTGAGACGTAGCATGAAAGTTGACGAATAACGTTCGTCAACTGATTGAAATTTTATTTTAATGACGCGTTATTCATCACAAGCATCCACTTTGGAAAAATACAAAAATAGTATGACGGAAGACAATATATCGCACAAAACTTGAGAAACAGAAAAATGTTCAAACATAGATCACACGACAGATATTATGTATAATGAAGCGACAGTCTTGACCGAATAGGATTATGCTGACTGTTGCTGCTGAGCAAGGTGGTTTCTTTTTTGGCAGTTGCATAGTCAGGCATTGCTTTACTTTGCTAGATGGTGGGCGAACGTCATATTCAGCATTAAAGCTTGATTCAAGCTGCCATTAGACATTTGACAGTTTAGAGTATACATAATATAAGAGAGCGCGCGTCACTAAGTATGAACTGTAAGCACAGGTATGAACATAGACAAAACCATTGTCGTGGGCACGTTCAATCAGTGTCGAAACAACATGCCCGAATATATATATATATATATATAGAAATACCCGGAATGCCACCATATAATCTTTGATACCTATTATTGTTCTGCGTAATTTGAATTCACCTCGATTATGCAACGGTAGCGATCCGTAGCCCGGGGATTCTTAGCACCTCTTAGCATTCTTGTGGTGGCCGGTTCGTGATGGATGCGAGTGGCAAAGGATCGGCCGTGTTGGCGTTCATTGAGGGAAGCCTATGTTCAGCGGTGGACGGATAGAGGCTGATGATGATGATGATGATGATGCAACGGTACACGAAGTCATCAAAGAAATCGCCAAAAATATTATTGAAGCAACCATTTTCACTGAAAAGTTTAAATAAGACTTGGTCCTGTTGCCACATATTCCAATGATACCGTCAGAATCTACGATACACTTCAGAAGGTTACAGTTTCTTATTCGTTTAGCTTTTGCCATGTCTTTTAATAAGTCTCAAGACCAAACAATGTCCTTTTGCGGTTTAGATTAAAATTTGTAAAATCTATGTTTTTCCCATGGGTAACTTTACGTACTAAATACGCTGCATGCTCACATGTGGGAAAAGCATCAAATTATATTTGCGTTATTTGCGTTAGCTAGAAACAGGTTAACCAATATTATTCAGCACTGATTAGTGATGTTAAATAAAATATTTATTACGAAGTAGCGCCATGCTGCCTTGCAGCTGAATGCGCCGGCGCGTCCGGGGAAGTACTTCGCTCTCACATAATATCGACGTCAAATGGCGGCAAATGTCGTCGTGTTTCGTTCGGTTTGTGAGAGATCCGGTGGCCCATCCCCCCCAACTCGAGTCGTTGTCGACGGTACATGCTCGGACCTCAAGTCTGTTAATGCTGGTGTTCCGCAAGGCTGTGTACTCCAACCCTGTTTCTTCTGCATATCAATGATATGCTGCAAACCAGCGGCATTCATTGTTATGCGGATGTCAGCACTGGAGATGCCTAATACACTGGCCGCTCTAATATTTCTCGGGAACAAGTCGATAAGTGTCGGAACAAACTTGTGTCTGAAATCGAGTCTCTGTTGACCAAAGTTTCGGAATGGGGACGACTTAACCTGGTCCAATTTAACCCCAACAAGACACAAGTTTGCGCGTTTACCGCCAAAAAATCACCCTTCGTCGTTCCTCTATGATTTGAAGGCACTCCCCTAACTGCCGCAGCCAGCATTGGGATACTTGGCGTCGACATATCGAGAGATGTGCAGTTTCGTGGTCATTTGGAAGGAAAGGCTAAACTAGCCTCTAAGAAACTTGGCGTGCTCAATAGGGCGAAGCAGTATTTCATGCCTTCACACCGCCTTCAATTATACAAGGCGCAGATCCGGCCTCACATGGAATACTGCTCTCACCTCTGGGCTGGAGCGCCCCAATATCAGCTCCTTCCATTTGACCGCGTCCAACGCCGGGCGGCTCGAATCGTCGATGATAATGTGATCTCCAATCGGCTTGATCCCTTGGCGCTGCGTAGAGATGTCGGATCGCTCTGCATCTTCTACCGCATCTACCACGGGGAGTGTTCTGAGGGAATTGTTCGGATTAATACCTGCGGCAGAATTCCATCACCGGACATCGCGGAAGAATTCCAAATTTCACCCACACCATCTTGATGTCCGGAAATCCACAACATCTAGATTTTTACGGCCATTTCCTGCCTCGCACTACAAATATATGGAATCAGCTGCCACCTATGGTGTTTCCGAACCGATACGACTTAGGGACCTTCAAGAAAAGAGCATACTCACATCTAAAAGGCCGGCAACGCACCTGCTGATCTCCTGGTATAGCGGGTGTCTGTGGATGTCGCTATTCACTTACCATCAGGTGAACCGACTGTCCGTTTGCCCCCTCTTCTATAAAAAAAAAAAAAGTGGTATGTGTATGTGGTACCAATACACAAATCAGGTGATAAACATAATATTCTTAATTATAGGCCTATCTCTAAACTAAGCACAGTAGCAAAATTATTTGAAAAAATCGTATATGATTTCATTTACCCATCACTCAGGAATTTTATCATTTATCAACAACATGGTTTTATTGACAGAAGGTCGACGGAATCGAACCTATGTGAATTTATACATAAAACTGCTGCTGCGTTGAACAAGGGATATCAGGTAGATGTCATTTATACGGACTACTCCAAAGCTTTCGATAAAATTTCACATCGCTTGCTTATACATAAGCTTGGAGAGGCTGGTATTCACGGCGACCTTCTTCGTTGGTTAGCTTCCTACCTCCGTGACCGTAGTCAAGCCGTAACTGTAAAAGGTTTTTGCTCTTCATTCATTCCTGTGACATCAGGAGTTCCCCAAGGCTCTCACCTTGGACCAGTTTTGTTCAACATTTTTATAAATGACATAAATTTGGTTTTTAAAAATTCATCTTTCTTGCTGTATGCTGACGACATGAAAATTTTCAGAATTATTGAAAAACCTTCAGATTGTAGCCTTTTGCAAATTGATCTTGATAATCTTTCTAATTACTGTAAACAAAATTTCCTTACTTTAAATACTAAGAAATGTAGTGTCCTGACATTTTCACGAAAATTAAAAATGATTTCATTCCAGTATCGGCTAAATAACGAAATTTTGAACCGTGTAAATGAGGTGAGAGATTTAGGTGTTTATATAGACAGTAAATTAACATTTAGTTATCATATAAATCACATTCTAAATAAAGCGTACAAAATGCTAGGATTCTTGCTTAGGGTTGGTAAGGATTTTAAAAATGCATCAACTCTTATACTTCTGTACAACTCGTATGTGCGCTCACATTTGGAATATGCATCTACAGTTTGGAATCCATTTTACAAAAAGTATATAGTTGCAATTGAAAATATTCAAAAAAAATTTACTAAGCACTTGCGTTATAGGTGTGTAGATCCGGAAACTCCTATTTTAAATTCTCTTGTAAAGCGTCGAACTGAGAGAGATTTAGTATTTTTATTTAAGCTATTAACAAACCAAATAGAATCTCCATATCTTCTTAGTGAAATTTATTTTCGTTGTCCCCGATTGGGAGCCCGAAATAAGCCAACTTTTTGTATGCCTTTTGTTAGAACCAATTATGTGAGTAATACCTTTTTATACCGTGTTTGTCGTTGTTTTGACAACAATTGTAAAAATTTTGATGTTTTTAATTTGTCTTGCCACAATTTTAAAAAACAGCTCAGTAATGTATTCAAAGAGTAGAATGAGTATATTTGAATGTATTTTAACTTTGATATATGTATTTTCTTTTTCTAATTTCTAGATATTTTTTTTTTAGACTAAATTTAAATTTAATTTTAACTATAGTTTATTTTACAAACGATTACTATCAACTTGTGTGTTTATGTTAATTGTGGAAACTGTTTTGGTTTTATGTATTCTTATTTTTCTTTTGTAGATTTAAGTATAATTTACTGTTTGTTTCCTTAATAAAGAGAAAAAAAAAAAAAAGTTTATTTGAGCTAAATATCAACTCGACATATTTTTTATCAATTGTTTTAAAATTTTGAGCTCAATTTAAAATCTCAATCCCGTTGATTTTTTAAACCAGCTATAACGTTATGGTCATCATTCGTAAGCAATTATTTCGAATTTAGTTTATTAATTATAATACCTTACACACTTTATATATCTTAGCCACTGCAACGCGTGGCCGGGTCTGCTAGTAGATAATATAGCCGGATAGAGTAGTAACGTGAGCAACAAAATTCCTAAATTAGTCAGTGATTTGTCACTGACGTAATAGCAATTCAATCACCCAGTGATCTGTATGTACGTCCCGGTAATCATACATCAATGGCCATCAGTCGGCCAATCAGAGCGCAGAACCCGCACAGCGTCACAGCACTAATTTTGCGGAATTTGTTTACATACAAAACACATAATACATACCTATAATATTACCGCTGTATTTCGGTTATATGATCGATGTTTTTAGCAAATAGAAACACAAGGAAAATAATCTTTTTCTATGTACTTTTATATTTCTTTTTGTTGAATGTATTTTTTTGCAGTTTGTACAAGGTTCAAGCCTTATTCATCATCATCATCACCCTATATCCATCCACTGCTGAACATAATATGCAGCCCTTAATAAACTTGTATCCTAACACGGACAGGGCGCCGCACGGCGATTGTCTTCCACCTGGTTAATGGCTGACCAGCACTTGCTTACATTGCTGTGCTTGACATAAATGCAAGTGGAGGGGATGCGATGTGTGGCAATCTTGGCAGCATGGTTCTGCTTACTTCTAGCCAAAAATAAATAAACCTATGTTTTGTTTTATCGAATCCGATACGAGTAGACACAAAAACCTAGACCGCGCTAACAGCAGTAGCACTACGCTACCGCTAGATTGCTTGGGCAGCGCGCATGACCCGCCTCCTTCTCCAGAGGGAGGGATGAGGGCCGACCCTCACGATGATAGGTTAAATTCAACCGTAAAAGATTCGTCGACCGTAACGGATTTGACTAGTCCAAATCCTGCTCTCCCGGACAGCGCGCGCAATGAACCGCGCCCCCTGCGGGGTGTGGAGGGGGGCGTCCCCCTTTAAAATATTTTTAAGTGAGCCATATGTTCACTTACTGTACCGATTGAGCTTAAAGGCCATCAGGCCGAAAAGTCTAGCACTTCCGAAAAAAAAAAGTTTAGTTTTATTATAGGTAGAAGGTATTGTATTGTTTATAAAGAAGGGCGGGGTAGGGTCGTAGTTACTGCCACAGAGATATTATACCATCTTATGTTTCAGGATACACATTACATAAGCAGCCTTAAATTTTAGAAGAAGCTCACTACTTACCGTGAGGCGGCCTCAAAAGTCAGTTATCGTCATTTATCTAAACCAATGCCCTAAACAGGGAAAACTCCGGACAGCAGCTAGTCATTAATATGAAAGTACGTTGGTTTGTGACTTGAGATTGAGATGAGATTCTAGTTTATAAGTATGTTTGTTATTTGATGATGGGAAAACGGTTGAATGGCTTGCACGAGGTATTGCATATGAAACCAAACTTGGACATGGGATACATTCAGGGCATCATGTATAAATATTGTTAAGAATTTATAATATTATAATTGTGAATTTACGGTGGCACATGGGGGGATAGGGAAAAGGAGGGCACACATTTGCATCATCTCTGGTTGAGCAGATGTGTATGGGCGTCGGTAGTCTAAACTAAAGTAGTAGAAAGGGCGTACAAAGTACAGATGTCAGAAGTAGATAAAAAAAATGTTTATTTCAGAAACTTATATATTAAGTACAATAAAATCTATAATTACAATGCAATGTTACGTTTCTTAGGTATTTATGAACTAGGAAATCCTGTGTTTCGGGCTAAAAGGGCTAGTGTACTCGCTTCATGAAGTGAAACTTATTTGGCAAAGTAATTTTATAAATCTCGTTTATATAATATTTTATACTAATCTAGAGCTTTAAGTTTCCGAGACTTGCGATGCGACGTTCGCTCTATCTTACTCTCTCGATCGATCTTTCTCAGTCTCACTCCATGGCTATGTGCTTCATGCTACGTTCGCCCTTTCTCTCTCAATCTGTCTCAATCACTCTCTCTCTTCTTGGATAAAAACGTTGCAAATTTTCGTGACGTTTCATCCATAAAAAATAACCCACATGCGCGCAAAGAAGTTTCACTTAAAAATAATCGTATACTATACGAACGGTATATTTGGTTTTTACGTGACTTACCCCCAAATACTCAAACGAATCTCAAATTTAAGACGTACTTAAACTCATGCTACGACGTGTCAGTATCAAAGAAAAAAAGACAACACGAGTTTAAGTACGTCTTAAATTTGAGATTCGTTTGAGTATTTGGGGGATAGACAGGCAAACCGACGACTTGAGCGGTGGCTACCACCACCCGATAAGACAGATTGACACGTTCTTGTGTAAGTAATTTGACTAACTTTAGGTATATACGCTATTTATTCACAGAAATCTATACAAAAATAAATAAAAAGTAATTTTAATACACTCATCGGTCTGACCACAGACAAATGTGGTTATACTATATGCCTGGATTTTTCACGAGAAATCCGTACAAAAAACCGATGTAAAATAATTTTAAAACGATGGCTTAACCACATATACAGTTTGAATCGCCAAAGTCCTATTTCACGAGAAATCCTATATGGATTTTTAAAATCTGTGTGATGTGTTAATGCCGTGACTGACTACAGGTAAAATTTTAGGTTCTTTTATATATTTATTTTTTAATGTTAGTTGGATAGGCAAACTGGCAAACGTACCACCTGATGTTAATTGGTCGACGTCGCCCATGAACATAAACTAGTTTACCTGGAACGAGCCCAGGCATTTATTTATGTGTTGCCTATCCTGAGACATAAGGTGTTAAGTCTCGGTGCCAGTAATTACTGCCTGTCTTGCCCTTCTGTCCGCAACACAGCGAAGCTGTTTCACGGGAGAAACAAGCAAGATGGTGGTACCCATGCAGCCGGGAGCGCGGCACAGCGCTTCCCTCCCACCGGTGATATCACCAAGGGCTTATCTTTTCACAAAAAAGTGCGTGCGTACATGTCAGAAGTGAAACTTATCTGGCAAACTAATTTTTAAATCTCGTTTATATTTATACTAATCTAAAGCTTTAAATTTCCAAGACTTGCGATGCGACGTTTGCTCTATCTCATTCTCTCTCTCGATCTTGCTCACTCGCTTGCTCCCTACTCTCACTCCATGGCTATATTTATGTTACGTTCGTCCTTTCTTACTCTCTCTCAATCGGTCTCAATCACTGTCTCCCTCTTCTTGGACAAAAACGTTGCACATTTTCATGACGTTTCATCCGTAAAAAAATACCCTAATGCGCGCAAAGAAGTTTCACTTCAAAAATCTCTACAAAAAACCTATGTGAAATATTTTTAACACCGTGGCCTGAGGAGAAGTCTGAATATATAAGATCCTGATTTTTTTGCACACATAATCCATACGAAAATCACTTATGTGACTAATTACATACTTTGGACGTTCTAACCAACTGCTGTTCAATAAATTTTTTACGAGTTTATAGAAAACACTCATGTGAACTAATATTAAATCCTTCAACGTTCTGACTTCTGAACACAGGTAAAGTTTGAGTAGCCATAAGGGACCATAAAAAACACCTACGCAAACTAATTTGAATAACTTCCATGTTCTGACCCCTTCACATTCTTGAGTAAATAATGTTATTATTTTCAGTAGTATTTATATTAATATCGATTTTGTGCGTCACGATTTTCAGTAGTTTGAATTATTTATATTATTAATATCGATTTTGTGGGTATTGGTAGTTGTAGGTTTGTCTATTTTCAGTTTAGTATAAAAGGACGCCGATGGTAGTATTGCGGGGCATTCTACCAGTATATTTTGAGAAGGACGTTACTCTGCCGGATTACATTGCGAACAAAAAACCATTAGCTAATAATTTTGATACCGTGGTCTGACCAGGTAAAGTTGGTGTAATCAGCGGCGCCTCATCCTCGGGATCGATCAGCGCCACCTGCCCGACTCCCAACTTTCCCCAACTCCGTAACATATTACGCCCTATATTAATATTCGGTATACAATATTGTAGAGTTTCAATTAAATTGTTTGATAATTATATTAAAATAGTTTTTGTGATAGGGCTGGTACCAAGTAGGTGGTTAACGTCGCCCATGATCACATGCTCACTCGGGGTCAGTGTGCTACGTTGTGCATGGAGGTTATATGGCAGGTGTTTGCCAGTAATTGCCTGTGCTCTCTTGATTTCAAAGTCATCAAAACCGTTTAATGTGAGAAACAAGAAGAATGTAACCCATGCATTAGGTAGCATAGCTTATCCCTCCCATTTGTGGTAGGTAATGTATAGGTAATAAATTGGTTCATCTTGTTCTCATCAGGATCGGAATCATCATCATAATCAGCCTCTATCCGTCCACTGCTGAACATAGGCCTTTTTTTTCCTTCACAGAGGGGTTGTCCCGCACCACAGAACAACCCCTCCCAACGTCGTGACAGTACAATGGGGTGAGGTTCCCATCCTCACCCCTTGCCCCCTGCTCTTCTGTTATAAGAGGGATACAAAGAGCCCCCTCGGCCCAATTAGCTTCGCCCAAGGTGCACCGCTCACCCTAGGTTACTGAGCCCCACCGCCACGAAAAGGCCTGAACCATGGTGGGAGCTGAACATAGGCCTTATTTAATGATCACTAAGACGACCGATTCCTTTTTTTGCATCCAACACGGACCGATCACTGCACGGAGATCGTCTTCCCACCTATTAATGGTCGACCAACATTTCCTCTACCTAAACGCGGCTTCCACTCTTGAACCTTATTGGCCCATCGGCTATCCAAGATCCAAGATTTGAATACTTTGAATGATTAACAATATCTAGAGGTATGTCAACTAATATATGTATGTATGTATTTGTATCATCATAACGTTTCTCGGTCCACTCCTAGATATGTTTCTCTTGAACGCTAAGACGGCCGATTTCATTTTTATTATCTTATACAAGAGATTCATAAACATTGAGAACAGGACATTTTGTGCATTACAACAGTTTATCAACACGCTGTGGAGTTACCAATTTTTGTGAAATATCGATACAGAAATTCTGGCTTTATGGACCCTGGCAATACTCCAGGGCTAACTGAGCTAACGAGCTGTTTATGCTAAGCGCTAATTACTAATTATGATTTGTTGGTGTATGCTAATATTTCTAAACAGCGGGTCATTAATTGAATTTTAGGGATCACTACAATCATCACCTGTTGGACGGAAGTTGGTTAAGGTTCCTTTAAGTATGCCTATAGTGAGGGATCGGTCGTCTTGACGTTCTTTGAGGGCAGTAGACGGATAGGGGTTGATAATGATGATGATGAAAATGTTGATGATACGGATAACAATAAAACATCTTTTACACGGGAATTAAACACATCTATGAGTATCAGTCAGTCTCGTGAACGAGGGGTTCGTAGGCAGTGCCGAAATAAAGAGATCAGTACAACAAAAGTTAAAAAGATGTTCAATATTCCGTTTTAACAATTGTAGTGATAAATAACCAAGTTAATAAAAAAGTCTTATTATACTCATAACGAATTTGGTATGTTACAGAATACTAAGCATACCACCGAGTTTGTTTCGCCGGTTCTTCTGTGGAACCGGTAGTAGAGTTAACTATACCTAAGACTTAAGAGGAATTTCAATTATATCTTTTATGTAGGTACAAAATGAAATATTTTTGTTTTCATATCGTTTTCTTATGTTTACGCGAATTTCACTCATTATAATGAAACAATTTTTTACGGATTTTATCGCGGTTTATTAAGATTTTTACAAGACCGACGTTTCAGATACTGTACAGCAACCATGGTCACGGGAGGTGACTGTCCTCCCGTGACTGTGATAAATCGTTTCATTATAATATTTTTGATTTCTTTTTAACCGACTTCCAAAAATTATCAATTTGACTGTATTTTTTTACCTTATGCGTCTAACAAGCAAGCAGTTGACGTGATGGTATGTGATAACTATCTATAGGTACATGCCCACAGGTTAAAATGTTGAGGATTTGTCGCTTTTTAATTTTGTGACAAGGAGTAAGAAAAGAAAAAGTTATCTGAAGTAAGAGAATTGAAAGAAAAGAATGGGCTCTGGCTTGATCTATGATAAATGATACTTATTACGAGGGCGACACTGAAAATAGAATTTTGTAAAAGGTGGGCCGAATTGGGCCGGCACGACCGTGGTGGTGCCTCTCGCTCGAATAACACCGGCGTCAAGTGAAAGCTATGCTGTCGCGTTTCGTGCAGTTTGTGAGTTTCCGGTGGTCCATTGACGGGATAGATAAAATGATTATGCAGATGTGTATGGGCGTCGATAGTCGCCAAAACGCTTTGACTGCTCGTTTGCCCTCCTGGTATAAAAAAAACTTAGAAAATGAGGACCTGGACAAAACTCATTAAACCAGTTGTTAACAGTGACACGTGATGGGGCTTCATTATGAGAGACCAATCGAAGTCTCTCTTAATTTACATCGAAAGTCATAGAAAATCATTGCACGAAAATTTTCTCATTGATGATGACGCGTTTTCAATTTGCCGCTAAATCAAAAAATAAATGACAATTAATGATGAAATACATACACAATAATATTGGAAACGAGTTCCATTTTCAAAATTTAAACTTTTTTTATTATATCATTTACAAGTGGCCAGTTCTAAGAACTTTCAGTATCGCCCTCGTATGTAGGTATTTTAGTAGTACCTAGTGTATTATACATACTGTACTTCTGTGAAGTAGGTTCAATACACAACTACTATAGCACAGAGTTCCAGGTACGTTCCAACCGTTTCGAGCTGTTACTTAGGATACCTACTTATTATATTTATTACTTGCTTGGAGTTTAGACCCTGCGGTATTAATGACGCGAGGCAGTGTGAAATTGGTTTACGATCGATCTGAGGCCTTCATCTAATTGAATCTAACCCTAAATATGTTACAACAAATTCATACGTTCAGGTACAGTTTATTCAGAATAGCCTTGATATTTAAAATAAAATATCATTATATAAAATTCTTCTGTGCGTGTGCATGTGACTGAACTCCTCCTCGGATAGAGGATGATGAAATTTGTTGTGTGTGTTCTAGAACAATCAAGTGGATTGAAGAACGGTTTAGATTCACAATTAGATCACTACAAAATGTTTTACACAAGACAAAGTATGTCGGTTCAGCTTGTGTTTTATAATTTAACTACCTATACTTTACGGGCTAAATAATCATCTGGATATAATAATTCCAATGTATTAAAATATTTAGAATATTATCATAATATATTTAGATTCCAATAGTATACTTTTATGGCTGCACACACACACGCACACACACACACACACACACACACACACACACACACACACACACATACACAAGCGCGGCCTAAAGCACCTATAGTAAGGATTTTAGGTTATATTATAATGAAACAACTTTTTTTACGATGAGTTTCTCCAACCATGGCGGGTGTAAAGTATCAGAATATAACGAAACACAAAACATCAGAAATGTAAAAACCAATGATAAAATCTGAAAAAAGTTGTCTTAATTTAAATAAATAAAACTCGTGTTTTTAAACAAACATTAGACATCAATAATTCATTGGGTGGCTGGAGATAATACAAATCACCTGCAAATACGGGCCTTTGACCTATCGGATAAATAATATTACCTGGTGGAACAAACCTGTCATATTTTCAATATTTCAGAGGGTGTATTGTATTTTATTTGTCTGGGCATGCGGGCCGGATTTTATCTAGAAATTTTTGTTACTGAAGAGACTAAATGTATTGTTGGAGTTTTAGGGTCATGGTATTTGGTGTAAGGGGTCCATGATTTTTTTTCTTTTACGCCGGGAAATACTCTGAGGCATACCGCTGGGTGGTGGGACTGCCCAGGCGGGTATGTGGGACTCACTGCGCCCGTAAGACCGTAAGGTGGACGCAGCTCTACCCACTAAAACCCAGTGCCACCTATGGCGCCTTTGGTGAGTCGCTAAGATCTATTGAGCAAACAGGGCACCTCGACAGCTAGTCAGTCCCTCGGGGGACCGACACCACCTCCACAGAGGGGTCATCACGCACCACAGAACAACCCTTCTCAACGTCGGCACAGTGCAATGGGGTGAGTTTCCTATCCTCGCCCCTTGTCCCCCTCTTCTTATAATAGGGGTAGAAAGAACAGCTCCCTCGGTTCAATTTGCTTCGTCCGACCGGGAGTAAGTAGATGAGGTATCCTGTCAAGGTAACCTACAAAATATGTGTTAGACTTCTGGATCACAATATAATATTTCAGCAGAGTAACGCCCTTCACAAAGTATACTGGTAGAATGCGTGACAAGACCGCCATTGGCGTCCTTTTATACCAAGTCTAATTATTATAAGTATCGCCATAGTAATAAAATAATTATTGTAAATACATTATGAATTATTATAATTACAACAAGTAAGAAAACTCTTTAATAACAGTAATAAATATTCTTATAAATGCAACACATTCACTTTTCTTTGAAAGTATAAGACGACATGAAGGTAAGACTTCTTTAATTTTGAAAACATGTTTACTTTATTAAAAAGGCTTCAAGTGCAACAAATGACTTTATATGGAGATTCTTGCACCTGTTCATTGTGAACAACGATGATGTAGTGGGTATGGGCTCAGCCTTTTGTGTGTGAGGTCCGGGTTCGATCTTGACCCTTATGATGCTTTGAAATGGGTTTTTTTTTAATTTCTCCGTGAAGAAAACATCGTGAGGAAGCCTGCATGACTGATGAGATTAAAATTTCTTTGAAGATGTGTGAAGTTCACGAACCAGCGCATCGGTTAATTATAGCCCAACACCCTCCTCGCCTGATTTCGTGGAGGAGAACCATGCCCAGCAGTTGGACATAATATAAGGGTTAATATTATTATTATATATTATTCATAAAATAAGACTAACTTTATACCCAAAAACATCTTAGTTATACAAAAAGATTTTTATCACCTAAAACACCAATTATAAAACCTTTTAATGTGGCCAGGCCATATTCTCCGAATGTCAAGGAGACCAATAAGATGCCAGGGACACAGATAATTAAATCTTTCATTCCCACGGGAACAATATCCGACCGTGAGCCGAATTCAATCCATTATTCGGAAACATTTAGCATAGACTTATCATACTCTAGATTGAATGCGAGTGAGACAGAATATAGAATACGGGACGTTAGAGCGAGATTAATAATATTGTACACGCTACTGGCCCGCGGGCCCATAGTGTTAGACCAAAACTAATCAAATATACACCGAGAAATTTTAATAGTTGTTTCTCGCACCGAAATGGTTTTGTCTTGGTAATACAATCGTTTCATGAATAAATAAATTATTTGAATTATTTTAGTTTCAGAATTTATGCATCGCTTTCCTTTTACGGCGGCGGCGCGGCACGTACGAGATGCGACACAAGTAGCATCTACACGTAGTCTACAGGCTGCAAGCTGACAATCTCTGTAGCTTAATGGTTAGCGCGTTGGTGTTCAAGCCGGAGGTTGCGGGTTCGAACAAAAAAAAGTTTTCTGTGTTCCTGGGTCACGGATGTGTATTAAATATGTGTATTATAAAATAAAAATCTAAAATATAATATGTATAGTATAATAGTGTTAAATATATTTCCGTTGTCTGGTACCCGTAACACAAGTTCTTCGAGAACTTACCACGGGACCAGATTGACTGGTGTAAGAAAGCGTCCATAGATATTACTTATTTAAAAAAGTAACGTCCTTTTTATATCTCAGGGAAATCCTTATGGATGCAGCCAGGATCTTCGGATAGATCCTAACCCAATGTGGGACCTGGGAGTGCCCACCATAACTTAAAAAAATCGGTTGTCTGTAAAGTCGGTTTACTGACGATAGTTGAACGTGACAATAAGAAAATGAAACGCACATCACACAAATCACATCAAACACTGCGAGCGCCTCATGTTTATTGACGTGACAACGTCTTATAATTCGATGGAGCCGGCTGCACGAACGAAAAAAATGACGTATGCGGCGTTACCTCACTGTGAGGCGTTTCATTTTCTTATGACGTTGTCAAGTTCAACTATCGTCAGTAAACCGACTTTACAGACCACCGATTTTTTTTTACTTTTACTCTATGCTTCGAAAGTAGTCCTTATGGCAAGTAGTTCTGCCACGGGAAAACATCCATTTTGATGGATGTTTCACGATGTGTATACATAATATAATATTATTTTCTGGCGTTTTCGCGAATTAAACACATTATAAAGAACAACATTTTAAAAACTGTAGAAATTTGTTTATCATAATATAGCTCATTTAAAAAAAAAAATTATCTTCTATCTCGTTTAATAAATTATGGTTTTGTTTATGAGTAAGTCACCAAGGAGAAAAATCTACAAAATTACAGCATTTTCGTATAGAAACCTAATTCTATGATTTTGGCCTCGTTTAGTAAACTAAATCTATGATATTTAGCGTGGGCCGGGATCTCTTTGAACACGATAAGTTCGTAATTTCCTCTCAGTAAATTGAAGCCGACGCGAGCTTAGATGAACTAGTTGGAGAAAGTGGTAATAAACACTGAATTACTAAATACGTCATTTTATATATTTGTTAGTAATATTCTGAAGTATATAAGTAAATGTTTGTAAACACCTCACTCCCACACCGTGCTGCATATGCGTATACTCCCATGCAATAACCCACACCACAATCTATGTAAATCGGGGGCTCATGCGGCATTCCCGCCTGCATGGGTACCACCACCCTGCTTGTTTGTTCCATGAAAAAGCTATGCTGTGTTATGGAATAAAGGGCAGGCAACTTAATTACTGGAACTAAGACCTTCAAGAAAAGAGCATACTCATATTTAAATATTCATAATATATTTCATCATAATCATCATCAGTCATCGTCCACTACTGAACATGGGTCACGGTCAACTTCCTCAATGAACGCCAAGACGGCCGATCCCTTACCTGGCCAGTCGCGAGTGACAATGTATTTATTGATTAAATAATAATTATAAATTTATAGGCCGGCAACGCGCCCGCTAATCCTCTGGTGTAGCAGGTGTGGATATCGCTTCTCACTTACCATCAGGTGAACCGACTGTCCGTATGGCCCCTCTTCTATAAAAAAGGCAACACACAAATGAGTTGCCTGGTCTAGTTTCAGGTTCACTTGTTCACAGGCCCGTTTGTCCGTTTGCCTTTATAACTAACATAAAAAAAAATTAAAACTCTACGACGGTACGATACGGTAACGGTATCTTTTTTTTATTGTTATCGCAGGGAAATGCTTTTTACGCATGTAGCCAGGATCTCAGGTAGATCCTGACCCTATGTGGGACTCGCACCTGGGAGTACCCTACCCGTAAACTAAAACCACCGTGTGTAGTCAACAGGATCACCTCAGTGACCTTCGCCCTGGCGAAGCCCAGACTACTCTTTTTAAGGGAGGGACTGCCCGGCCACTATTAAGCAGTCCCCGCGACGTCGTGTCATACTGGGCCCAGGTTCCCATCCTGAACCCGACACGAGCACAAGGGCGGTATTGGAGGCGCATTAAGTAGCGCCTCCTGCGCACCCCCGTTCGTTGCCCACGGGGGTCGGTAACAGTATCTAAAGAATAATCACCGATGCCTTAACGGTCAGACCTAAAGTGGTTTTGGTTCTAAAATAGGGTGGGTAGCTTTGGTGGGCACATTTCAATAAAATGTATATCTATCATGCATTGAGCATATAACCGGATAGAGTATTAATGTGAGGCATAAAATTACGAAACTGGTCAGGGATATGTCACTGACGTAATAGCAATCTGTACGTCCCATCGGCCAATCAGAGCGCAGAGCCTCAACGACGCAGCACAAACTTGGAATTGGTTTTCATACAAAACACATAGCTTAGCGAGAAATAAATCTGTCTCTCAGAATAATAAATATGGAATACAATAATCTACTAAAATTTAAATGGACTTGTCTTTCTTAAAAATCATTTTGTCCTAAACAGAGGGTCTAGGACAGAACATGCCTGGAAAAATATAAGCTGTATCCTTACACCTTATATTTTTCCAGGCATGTTCTTAAAGATAAAAGAGAATTATAAATAAATAATTATTTATTTATAATTCTCTTTTATTTTCAGGCTGCATAGGTCAATAGATAATTAATACCTTAACTTAAACATACAGAAATATAAAACAAGGTTGTTAGTAAATAAAACTTAAAACTATGTTAGTATCACTTCACTTGCACTTAGGTCTTAGTGCGTTCCGGTGGCACTTGTCCGCGGAAGCGGCGGAACACCACGCCCTGTAGCCAGAAGTCCTCCTGCATGACGAGGTGCAGTAAACATGTTGGCACTCGCACCACGAACGCCTTGAAATTGAAGTTGCGGCGCGGCTCCAATAGCTGCACTCTCGCTGTGTACTTGGTCTTTTGGCGCACGTACTCCACGATGTCTTTCGCTTCAGTGGTATCATGTAGGCGGGAGATATACACCGGGGTGTTCGGTGCTGCAGCACGTATGCAGTTAGGCTCCATGGGAGCCGTGCCACAGTGGTTCTTGTTAGCCTTCTGGCGGTGCTTCCTACTTTGCACCGTCATAAAACCTTCTTTATCAGCCTGCTTCGATGTCTTCTCAGGCAAGGGCTTCGTAGCTGGAGCGGTGCTCCTGGCGAGATTTTCACTCCTCGCAGTTACTGTAGATACAGGCAGCTGGCCGGAATTTCGTGCAGCAGTACGAGGAGCTGCAGGGACCGGTGCGGGGTCGCGGGGCGTGTACAGTGCATGCTCAGCAGACTCAGTATTCTTCGGTGCCGGCGAAGACAAAACCGCTGACGCGAAGCTGACGCCCGATAAATCGAGACACGCTCTACGACGCGTGTTGACGTTCGATGCATTAGTTGGTGACCCAGTTACTACTACCGATTTACGCAACTCTGTGAGTTCATTGCGCAAATCAGCGACAGTATTCTGGGTGCATCTAACCTCTTCTGCACATCCACTAAGCTAGGCTTCAAAAAGACAATGTCCTTCAGCAGGCTTGTGACGTCGACATGGTCGAAGGTGACAGGAGGGAGTTTTCCCAAGTCCTTTGCCACAAACGTCGGCACGTCGTCGGGGTCGGTCTCCTTCAGCAGAGTGATGATGTCCTGCACACTCTTCTTTGTCGGCGGGACACCATCTGGTCACTCTTGTTGAGTGACCTGTACAGCAGCAGCTTGGCAGCGGCGATATCGTCTTCGCTGAAGTTCGTTGAGCAGATCTGAACGGCGGCTAGCTCATCCATCACGTCCAGCTTCTGCTGCAAGAACGCCAGCAATTCGTTCGCCACAAATTGTTGACTCATGAAGATATATAATAACGAGCGACGGCTTGCGCCGCTCTACACGTTTACTTTTATTTAGTAATTTTCAGCAGTACGAGACTGAGTTTATAAGTTACGACAATCAAAAAAAAAATACACACGAACGTAATATAACCTCCTCCTTTTTTATTAAAACCGATCAGTTAAGGAATAAGGTAATAATTATAGTACAATAATAAATATCAACCAACAATCACACCACGTTGTAAGTTCATAAGAACTTGTGTTATTTCTGTTTGTAGCACCTGTACGAATGGAAATAAATATAAGAAATTTATATAAATACACGTCTATGACTCGGTGCACACTATGTTCATCATACAAATTATCTGCACTTGGCGGGAGTCGAACCTGTGACCGCTGCGTAAAGTGTGCAATAGCCTGACCACTCTTAACCAGCTGGCAGTACATGATAGAACATAACTGAAAAATCATAAGAAATAGATAGTTTTGAAACCATCATCAGATAGAATGTTCAGAGTAAGAAAAAATGAACCAATCCGGCGTTCAAAACAATTTCTAACAATTTTCTGAAAATTTCGCTGATGTTCAAATTTTAGATGACTCAGATTTTATACAGGTTACTTGAACTGCGTACAAACACACAGACATAACAACCGTTGTTACCGTAATAGGAAACTTCATTAGGAACATTGTGTTTACCCAAGGATGTTTTGGCGAGATGGATTTAGAGGGTGTTTACTGGTACAGCTTACTTAGATATAGGGTTACCAAGCGTTAGGGCTTGAAAAGGACATGTTCAACGTCGGCTTATAAGAAATACGCAAAAGTTGGTAAAAAATGGCGGGTTATGTATTTTTTTTTTTTATGTTAGTTGGATAGGCAAACTGGCAAACGTGCCACCTGATGGAAAGTGGTCGACGTCGCCCATGAACATAAATTAGTTTACCTGGAACGAGCCCAGGCAACTTATTTATGTGTTGCCTATCCTGAGACATAAGATGTTAAGTCTCGGTGCCAGTAATTACACTGCCTGTCTTGCCCTTCTCTCCGAAACACAGCAAAGCTGTTTCACGGGAGAAACAAGCAAGATGGTGGTACCCATGCAGCCGGGAGCGCGGCACAGCGCTTCCCTCCCACCGGTCCCATGTATATGGCGAGTTAGTTAATGTATAAAAGTATGTCATAAATTTCTATTTTAAATTATATTATTTTTAATTATAAAATTAATTGTATTTAAATTGCGTTTAAATTCTGTGAAATATTTCATCCCTAAAGAAACTTTATAATTCTTAAGTCTTCTAAGGCCTTACCTCGGTAATGGTGAATTTGTTTAAACAAACCGAAAGCTTAGCTCTCACTTTAATAAGAGTTATAATAATATATTACTACAAAACTATTCCGATAATAGGTTATAATAATTTAAAAATCGAAAATGCGATTGTGCTTTATAAAAATAAATTCATGTCAAAGGTCCCAAGTGGCATCAAATTAGCAATCGCGGACAACCATTTGAAACTATAATCCGTTGCCATTCGAGACACTATGCGTTTATTGAAACGTCCGTAAACGAATTAGTACACATAGTTTAAAATCATTTTCGATTAATCCTTTTTGAAACTCGTAATAATGGACACTCTACTCAGATATTCGTATTTGGAAGGCAAACCTTCGTTGGAACATGTCGAAACATCAAATAAGATGATACGGTAATCGTATTAGCACGAAGTTATTTAAGAGTAAAATGAAATGACCCTACTGGCTTACTTGTTTCTTTTACTTAGTCGCAAAATAACTTTTAGCTTTCATCAAATTTCTATACACTTGTTTGCGAACTTTATTCCGAAGGAGTAGGAGCCGATTATGCCGTGGAAAAGAGTAGAAAAAATATTCAGTGTTGTAAATAAAAGTCCTATTAACAGATAAATTAACTATCGATTCCAAAACTACGACTTCTGTTACTAAGAACTGAGAAATACATACGTCCATATCTCTGTCCTATTCCGTAAGTTTTGTCCTATATTATATTTCTTTTTACTGCTTCCATAGACACCAAATAAAAGGTTTTTAAACAAACTATTTTTTTTAATGGACAACACGGAACGCTCGTTAGATAAAAAACATAATATTGAATGTAAATTTAGAATTTTAACAAAATATAGGATGTATTTATGAAATAAGCGATTAATAAAGAACATAACCTTTACTCGGGTCCAGAATTTGTCAAAATGAAAAAAAAAACAAAGCCACTTGACGCGTACGTCATACTCAAAAAAAGAGAATATAAACAATATGTTTTCTAAAAAAGAGAGTGACTAGGATTAGGGATGTGCTGTCACTCTAGTGTTGCGAACACGTCGTACTAGTCGAGTAGACGAGTGGGGACGCGACGTACCCTTGAGCTAAGTTTTTTTTTCACTGCCCTAATGCTACATTGGTTTTTTGGTGATTGATTATTATATGAGGGGAGTTGCCCCCCGCCTACCGGGGAGTGTTCGACCATACGGTCTCCTGGCGTCGGGTTTGTTTCAGTGGCGGGTCTGTGTCGTGTCACCGTCGGGTGGATGCTACGATACGACTCTACCACTAAGGGTGCTATAGAATCATAATACCTAAATTAAGAAAAATGCAATACTCGTTTTCTAATGTTTGCGCGGAAGTTCAGTTATTTAATTATAAAAATAGAATACGCTAGATGACACCATCATGCCGTTTGCCGTCAAGGCGTTCGATTTTACAATCAAGGCGCGTGAATAAAATATGTTTAAGATCAAAAATTTTGAAAGTTATAAGCTCTAGCAAATAACAATCGTATTATCATCTATACTAATATTATAAAGCTGAAGAGTTTGTTTGTTTGTTTGAACGCGCTAATCTCAGGAACTACTGGTCCGATTTGAAAAATTATTTTTGTGTTAGATAGACCATTTATCGAGGAAGGCTATAGGTTATATAATATCACGCTGTGATATATAGGAGTTGAGTAACGCGGGCGAAGCTGCAGGCAACAGCTAGTATGTTATAATTCTAAAACCCTAAAATTCGTTTCAAATCCCATGCAGCAGCAATGCCGTAAGAAACGTTTTTTTTTTCGTTTCAAGCACGTCGCACCTCGTTTCACGGCTAACGAGTGTAACCCGTTTTTTGTTACTTGTTTGAACTTTCATTTAAACGTTTGATGTTTCAGCTTTAATTAGTTCGATATTATTTTTATTTGTAATTATCATCATCATCATCATCATCATTCTTTATCCGTCCACTGCTGAACATAGGCCTTCAAAGAACGCCAAGACGACCGATCCCTCGCCGCTCGCCCTTATTTGTAAGGTTACATATTTTTTATAAAAATTAACATATAACTAGCGTTTAGTTATAATATGTTAATTTTTATTTATTAGACCTTTCTATATTCTAAACAGAGAAAGTTAGCTAGGGGAAAGGTGGCATCCCCGCCATGGTTCAGGACTTGACGTGGCCTTGGGCGAAGCTAACGAGCGAACTAAGCGAGGATGGGAACCTCACCCCATTGTACTGTCCCGACGTTGTTCTGTGGTGCGGGACAACCCCTCTGTGTAGGTGGCGTCGGTCCCTTGCGTGACTGACTAGCCGTCGAGGTGCCCTGTTAGTTTAACAGATCCAGGGCGCCTCACCAAAGGCGGCACTGATGGTACTCACCGGGTTTTAGTGGGTAGAGCTGCGTCCACTTACCTTCTTTCGGGCGCAGCGAGTCCCACATACCCGCCTGGGGAGACGCACTCCCCGCGGGATGCCTCAGAGCATTTCCCGGCGTTAAAGAAAAAAACAAAAAAGAAAGGTACGTGAATAAAATTTTTGTATATAATTCTTCATGATATTATATTCTAAAGAACTAGGATAGGAAAAACGATTAGTAAAAAATTCCGCGACAGACTCATTCCAAAGAAGTGATTTTTTTTTTGCCAATTATTCCGGAACTATAACATGTGTTCATACTTCAAAATTTTTAGAAACGATAGTGATACTATCATCTAGCTAATTGGGAAAATCATGTTATTTACTTGCGTAGTTTATTTTATCTGATTTATTTTATACTTTGTTGGCTGATGCCGCATACGCGTTTGTGTTCATTAGCGGCGCATCTTAAGTCTCTTATTTTTACGCAAGGAAGTAAATTAAAACTATGTGAAATGGGCAGAGCGAGCGTGGAAATTATTTTCGGGTGTCTCGTCATAACAGCAACCAGTGCATCCGTATCCATTAAAAGTATGATCAAATGATGTTCTGGGAAATATTTTAAAAGATACAACTAAATTCTCTGAGTGAATGTATCGATATTTCAATATATTCTAACAAGAATATTATTTCTAGAATCAAACTACATTGCGGAAACGTATGTTGTATTCTTATCCGTAATACGACGTACCTACTGTATAAATTATTGTGTGCATAATTAAATTATATTTATTTATATATAATATGATAATATCAACCCTTATTATTATAAGGGTTGATATGTCCCACTGCTGGTGACGGGTCTCGGGTTTGGGGCATAGTTCACCGATGCGCTGGCCCAATGCGGGTCTGTGAACTTCACACACTGTCAAAGAATTTTAATCTCATCAGGCATGCAGGTTTCCTTACGATGCCTCCTTCATTGAGCAAGCGATGGTCGCATGTTACGGTGTAGGTACGTAGAAATTTAGAAAAAAAGACATTTCCAGTCATTACAGCTGGGGGGTCAGTATCGAACCCGTGCCTCTCGGCTCTTAATCAAGAGGCCGAGCCCATACCCACTAGAGCATTATCGCTCACATATTTATTTATAAGTACATTAATCCTAAAAGTAAACCCAGGAGTAATTAACTTATGGAGTTTTAAAAACTAGCTCCTGGTTGACTCGTTCTTCCATAACTAAGGATAAAATATCTTAACATAACTACTATATCAACATAGGCTACCTACCTATAGCTCAAACTTTTACGTTCACACATCAAAAGTTTCGAACATTAAGTTATTTGCGTAATGCTCATACTCTGTAATATGGTCTGATCCTCGTTTAAGTGAAAACTTAAGTAACATGTAATACTTAGTTGTAGCCTTTACCACTTCGTTAACCTTCGGCTACACATGGTTTTATTAAACGCACTTTAAAGTTGGTATTGCATGATGTTTAGATTTTGATTTTAGTAAATACCAAAGAAAAGTAATAAATTTTCTTTGGTTTTTACTTTTAGATTAATAATTGTAAAGGGAATCCATTGATTCCCTTTACAATTATTAGTCTTAATATTAATTAAAAAATCACTTAATCTTTCAGTTTCAAAAGACGCCATTATTATTGGAACGAAGTTCCCATAATAATGGCGTATAAGTAATGAACGCAATGCCCCATTGCGTTCATTACTTATATCATTCGATAATCACCATCTGGTGGTCAAAAGTGGTAAACGCATAGAGGCTACGCGTTTACACTATGTATAGGTGTGTATAGATTTTTTTTACGCCGGGAAATGCTCTGATTTTCTTCAATAACAAAAATAGATACTTACCCGAACAATTATTTTCTTTATACCTCGAATAGAACTTGAAATTAATATTTTTATAATACGGAACTTCATTCGTATCTGTTGTCCCACGAGACCACACCGTTTTGTAGATCAGGGCTGTCAAATTCTACTACAAATAAAGTAAATAGCTCCATACTTACCTAAGTATAAAACAGCTAGCTCTTCCCCGCGGCTTTATGTCCGTATATTATCGACATTGATTAAATTATAGTATATTTCAACCATTGATAAGGTAGCGTTATTGTATTAATGTTTCGAAGATTACCCCCTACATACTGACAAACATCATTTGATATAATATTACTGATAAAATGCCTTGAGGTTATTTGTACCGCACGCACGAACTGCAAGGTTAACATAAAGCTTATGCGAAGTATTCTTACTTATTATGAATAATTCATGAAATTACATATTGAATAATTATTCGTGAATAATTAAATTAATGTGTTAGTGTAGGAATTGGTTTGAGGCTGTTAGATACATTTACCAAATAGTGCACTACTAATATCTTAAGTGCGGCTCTACACTCTCCCTCTCCCGAGACAGACCGAAGCAGGGCGAGCGCGAGAGTGTTGTAATAATATTAATATCTATGGACGCTTCTACTCCACGTCAATCTGGTCCCGTGGTAAGTTCTCGAAGAACTTGTTTTACGGGTAGGTACCAGACAACGGAAGTATGTTTAATACTTTTAAATTATACAATATTTAAGATTTTTATTATATAATATTTAATAGACATCCATGGCCCACAAGCACAGTTTTTTTATCCCTGGCGGGATTTGAACCCGCAATCTCCGGCTTGAACACCCACGCGCTAACCATTGAGCCGCAGAGGTCGTCAGGTCGAGGTGTAGCGTAGTGTGGTGTAAAAAACTAACATAATAAGATATACGGAGGACTGGACTTTCTGCGCCTGCGACAAGGTGGACGCACTCTACCCACTAACCCCCAGCGGTGTTCTCCTCGTCGTCTGGCCAGCCCAGCGCGCGAGCTGTGGACGTCCACGGGGCCGAAACGGCGTGTCATCTATCACTCATCTCTGGAGGCGGGAGGGTGTTGCCCCCTCCTACGTCTCCACTTAAGGCACCCTGAACACATAAGAGTGCCTTATATCCTTACGCGCGGACCTATATTAAGTAACACCTAGGAAAATGCAGTGTGTTCTAAGTAAGCTATTTATGCATACCAAACTAGGATACTTATTTTTATCAAAGTTTAATCCAAGTAGGAAAGGAAAACTGACAGATGCTACTAATATTGGTCAACATCGCCCAACATTATTATAGTTTTTCCTAAGCCAGCTCTATTGTACCAGGTCCATACTTAAAAAAAAGGAGGTACTTAAGTCGACTATTCGTAGGAAAATGTAATTTCTGGTCTAACATTAAAGTATCATTTTAATTAATACATTGAGTTCAACATAGAGCTGAATATAATCCGTTATTACCATATACAATTTAGTATGCAAATAACTATTACTCGGATTTTCACGGGATTAGCCGATGGTGTATTTTGGGTTGTAGACCTTGTCCCTTCCCTTGGGTCCGGTCAAGGGGTAAGAGAGATGGAAATTTAATTTATGTGATGCAATTTATTGAGCGACCGAGTCGAAAGGTTCGATCCTGACCCCCTTGTGATGCCTAGAAAAGGACTTTTCCAAAATTTTCTACGTACACCTGACCATGAGACCGTCGCTTGTTCACCGGTGAAGGAAACATCGTGAGGTAACCTGCATGCCTGATGAAATTAAAAGTCTTTGAAGGTGTGTGAAGTTCACGAACCTGCATTGGGCCAGCGCATCGGTTCACCGAAGCGTGTAGATGAACATACATAGTTCGCTATGGCCTAAAATCCTCCTTGCCTAATTTCGGCGAGGAGACCCGTGCCCAGCAGTGACAACAACATAATATGAGGGTTGATATTATTATTATATAATTTATTGCAGGTAAAATAAAAACATTTTTGTTCATCATACTGTAACGATCTTTAAAATAAGACTTCATAGTTATTTTTTAACAATTTTTACCGATTTTATCGCGGTTTATTAAGATTTTTACAAGCCTATTTATATCGTCATAGTTGTTTCGTTTGACTATTTTTTTGTAATCTTTATCCAAATTTCACGTTGTGTGTTTGTTTGTTTGCGATGAACTTCTAAACTAAAGAACAAATTTTGATGAAATTTAACGGCTCAGTTGAAATATAATATAATTACACGACAAGAAGCACTGTCTGTGTATCTGTGGTATAAGTCGAAAATAATATGAAAAAATATTACCTCTTATTATATATATATATATATATATATAGATTAACGGTATCTGATCTGATGACAATTATTTTTAAAGCCAATGTTAGTGATAGTGACATTTTTTAATAGAATGATTAGTTTCGAAGATTAGCAACCCTTATACAAACTCACCAACACTACCTTTTATAATATAATATAGATTATAATATAGAGGCTTGTGAGTTTGAATGTAGGAAGTTCTAAGGATTAATTCGAAACTACTCATCCGAATTAGCAAAGTTTTTTTTTCTCTTCTCTCTTTGAAACATCCTCTTTATAAAATTATCTATACTTCAGATACTTCTGAGTACAGATAAAGGAGAGCCTTAATATATTGAGTGAACAATGCCTTCAGAAAGTTGTTGAAACCCTTCCCGACACAAACAGATAGCTAAAAAGGCCGCTAACACACAAACAAATTATATTCCGGTCCAGCGGCGCAGAAAACCTAACTAACTTTAGAGTTTATGAACTAAATAATTTTAATTGTGTATTTCAATATTGTTGGGTTACTGGGCTTAAGAATAAATACATTTCACATAAATAACATATTGAAACTGTTTAAAACCTTAATTACCATGTGTTTCAATTTTATTTCGCAGAGATCGGTATTTCGGCATTTTACCCACGAATGTTCACGAGATAATGTGTCAATATATTTTTTTAAATGGTAATTATAATTTTCTTTATTTTTTAAAAAACTCTAGTTTAGTCTTGAACATCACATACTTGAGAAATACAGATTACAAATGCCTTTAGTTGAACTTGAACGTACAGGCGTATATGGCGTATACCGATCATGTAATCTCACATAATACATAATATATAACAGGGGAGTACCCTGTCATAATTTTATTGAAATTTTGTCAATGGTTTGGGCGATAAGAATTAATAGGAAACGCCTGAAGTGTAGTATTTAAAAACCTTTTTATTATTAATTGTGTGGAAAATGTAGTTGATTCTACTTGACTATAATTATCATCAACATACCATGTTCAAGAATTTTAGATGCTAGTCTAGGAGGTCTTAGTTCGATCCTTACGGGTGTAGGGATCGAACTAAGACCTCTTAATATTTGAGGCAGAGTCCATAACCACACCATTGTCGAATGTATATTACTTATATGTATTAAGCTCTTTCTTAGTTTTATCCCGGATTATCTAAATAATGTTCAAAACGATATACCCTAAAGATACCTACTATATAATTAATTTTATTTGCAGGTACGTAAACAGAACAAAACACACGTGAAAGTGGTAAGATCTTTTATTAATATAATATTTTAAGATCTGCAATTATTATAATATCCAGCTCGTATTATACAATAATATAGATAGCTATATTCCTGGGGTTCTCAAAACAGCTTTGCACCCTAAGGTAGGTTTCAAGCTGTGTTCAGGTACCTTAGCTACAACGTATTGGCCTATTGTTCAACTACGCATAATTTAGTAACAGTGTGCTTGTCTCTCATGACAAAGAGCTGATAACTGATGGGGTAACAGGGTTCCGGCGTGTATTCCACGGTCAGGAAGATGGAAAATGTCATAATGAATGTCATGTCCGTGTAGTACTAACGTGTTTAAACTGGATGGAACTAGCTAACTTGACTTCCATTAAAAGAATTGGCAGTTATTGGGATTATTTCGATAGAAGTAAATACTTTTGACATTATAAAATTTCAAATTATAGTGCGGCTCTACACTCTCCAAGACAGGCCGAGGCAGGGCAAGCATGAAAGTGTAACGCTCAGCGCTCGCCTGTCTCGGCCTGTCATTTATAAACACGGACAAAATAGACGGACGGCAGGAGGCCATGCGGTCGCAGACTACACGGTTGGCGGGGGGCAACCCTCTAATGTAACAAACCGAAAGTGAGCCAAATTGGCTCACACTAATCCGACGTAGCATTAGGGCCTTTGGGCCGTTAGCATAGATCATTCTGAAAAAGAAAAAAAACCTCGGGCGAGACATAGCGAGTGCTCTCGACGAGAGTGTAGAGCCGCAATTAAAACTTAAACTTTATATCAATGTTTCAATGTGTTCGGTATATCGCCATAGACCAGTGGCATCTTGAATGGAGGCATGACCATCCTGAATGCACGTAACTTTTTCTCTTTTTCTATCTTAACTAACATATACCTATCTCCTTCTCAACTTCCGTAATGCTTTCATCAAGAATTCACCAGCTTACTCCCCAAGTCAAGCGTGTGTCCAAGAAGTATTCCCCTGATTGATTTCCCTTGATCCCTACCGCAAATCACTTCAAAATTTAGAGTTCCACCCACCATAATGTCCCAAAATTCACAATAGCGCAGTTTTCTAATCATTTTACACGCACGACCACTATGTGGAACCAGCATGCACCAGTAGTATTTTCAAACCGATACGAGTTAAGAACGTTCAAAAAGGATCACAATCATGTTTGAATGGCAAACCCTTCGGTTTAGTGGGTGTGTATGATTTTCGGTGATTATTTACCACCAGGTGAACCGACTATCCATTTGTCCCTTCTTCTATAAAAATATTAATAATCATGATATTTTTATCAAATATTCCCATAGCAAAGAATATCTGAATTTGAACCTGTTCACAACTTCAAACCAATGCCAATCCCATAATGAGTGATTATTAAATTATACGAAACATTGATATATAAATTTTTTCATGTTGTAGACAGAGGCCTTTCAGGGTATTTCCCCGGGGCACAAACCTTGCCATTAATAAGCTCTTCGAGTAAAATGTATAATATGAATACATATATTATGTTTTGGCTATTTTGATTGCATGTTTATTTCCTTTGATTGAAAGAGTTCTTTGCCAACTGGGGATGAGAAGTGTTGATAATGATAAGAATGACTTTAAGCCTTTTTTTTTCTTTAACGCCGGGAAATGCTCTGAGGCATCCCGCGGGGGAGTGGGTCTCCCCAGCGGGAGACCTATTCTAGGAGTTTTCACTTAAAAGTACATATTTTTTTAATAATAATAATATCTATGAACGCTTGTTACACCACGTCAATCTGGTATTTCCCCGGGGCACAAACCTTGCCCTTATTAAGCCCTTCGAGTAAAATGTATATGAGTACATATATGTCGGCGTGCCGTCACGGTACGAGTCTTCAGGGTCCATATTTGCGGAGATATAAAACACAGATGTTTTACAATACTGTATTATATTTAAATATAGCGTATGCACAAAATAAAAGATGTTTACACTTCAACAATTTTTAAACGACTTCACCTGCTGTGGACAGTATTCGCCTTTTTATACAAAATTACAAACAAAGCACTTTTACAAACAAACATATTTCGATATAAAATAAACATAATTACATGTTATTAAATCAGACATGATTTTTAAATATTGTATTACAATTTAATTCCCGTAGGATAATTTATTTCATATTAAACAGGAACGATACCTTAACAAATGACAATCATATTTGAGTTTGATTTTACTAAATAATCTTTTTAAATTCTGATTCGAGTGTATAAAATAAACATATTTATATAAAATAAATTGAAATTAATCTTATAACTAGTTTTACATACATTACAGTTTTTATAACATTTTTAATATTAGCTCGGATGTGACGTCATTTTAACATTTTATCATTAAAATCAATACAGCGCCCATACGGCCATTCTGATCAAGCGCGCTCCTCGCGCTGATCAGTAATCAGTTACAAAATAAGCAATTAATCTATATTAAACTAAATACAAACAGATTTCTTACATCATCACCCATCACGGGATCTAACAAACAATGCTTCACCCATGACGGGATCTTAGCAAACTCAGGCATCACCCATCACGGGATCTAGCCTACACACAGGCATCACCCATCACGGGATCTAGCCCACACACAAGCATCACCCATTACGGGATCTAGCTCACACACAAGCATCGCCCATTACGGGATCTAGCTTACACAAGACCAGGTAACAAGGATACGCGTGGTGGCCAGCCAGCGTTTGAGGAAGGAAATTAGGATGGGTAGCTGAAAAAGTCTGATAATTATTGCTCATCCGCCCATACGGCATTATCGCCATGATAAGGATCATCCTGCGCAATTAGCGCTGGTCTCAAAAATCGTGACTAACAATTTTTTCACTACAACCTCCAAGATTAACATGTTTAATTTTATATCATTTTTTTTTTTTAATTGAAAATAGTACCAACAGAGTATCTTATTGAACGTCAATTGAATCTACCACATCGGTCATTAGTTAATATTTCTAAGAGCCCCATAGGACCCTCAAATTTAGAAAAGACTGCTCGTCCATCCTATTTTTGCAACAAGATCATTTAGCACCCAAATCATCCACCGATTCCTCATCGTCAATTTGGAGGAGTTTGATAAGCGGAGGAGAACATTTTTTTTTTCTGAATATAATAATTCCATAGGACTTTTTACCAGTGCCCTGAGCAAAATCTCAGTGCAATTGATAGCTAATTGTAAGTCTTATAGTGCCAAGGTTTATTGATTACAACAACAGACATAATATTGTCGTTAATAATTTTCATAATGCGTTCTACTTGGCCCTTTGCTCTACCAACTCCTTTAGCTACGACGTGATATTCAATATTAAAATCTTTACAAACGATTTAAATTCTGATTAAGTCATACTTTTATCTTGGTCATTAATAAGACGCGAAGGCGTTCCAAAAATTGAAATTACTTCACGAAAACAATTGACGGCTGTTTGCGCTGTGCGGTCATTAGTGTAAATAAGGTGAACATATTTTGTAAAACAATCAATAAAAACAAATGCATATTCAGGTTGATTACGCTTTCCGTTCAAACTACCAGTAATATCGGCATGAATTGTATGAAAAGGAAAAGCTATTTTATCAATAGGTCGAATATAATTTATTATCTGCCTGGCTCCTGATGTACCTTTGCGTACGCTACAACTAGCACAATTTTTTACACAAATTTTCGAACTAATTTTGACATCTCTGGAAACCAGTACTGTTTTTAGCTAAAACCTTTTTCCAACTAAAATTTTGTAAAGAATTGTGTTAATGATTGAATGGCTCCACGGAACAATAATTAATTTTTTAGTTTTATTTTCTATTTGTATTTTTCTTTTTAATAATTTGTCGCCTAGAATTAGATTATTGTTTGGGGAATAGAATCCGATTTTAATTGATCAACTATATTTTTAAGCACAGGATCTCTTTGTTCGATTAATAACCAATTATGATCAAGTGTAGTAGAATTAATGAGACTACGTAAAACTAGAAAACGTAAAAAAAATATCCGCCCGTTTCATTTAATTACGACAAAACAAAAATCCGCTTGAGCCAAGCGTTCTCCCTTTCGATATTCAATCTCGAACCGAACATTTTGTAAGAAAGTCCATATAACTATACACAAATCTGTATGTAGTTCAGTCTGTAATTCGGGGTCAAATATAGTTAACAGTGGAGATGATGATCTTTTCTCTCTGTCCAATTAAATGAATATTAGTTTTCGTAAGTTCATATAAAGGGGTCATGATTCTAGAAAAATAAGGATGTTTTTTTTTTCTAAAATAGCCAGCTAGACCATTAAATTGCCTCTAAACCATTGCCATTAAACTCGACCTAATTGTCCAGTTTTCTATTATAGGTATTGCCTAAATATTCCAACACTAGTTTTGAGGAATGAGCATTTAGAAATATTAAGCGTAAACCACAATCAATTAATATTTTCAGAACTACATCTAAATTGAAGAGACCGTCATTAATATCTGATATAATTAACACATTATGGACATAAACTAAACCGATTTTATCGCGATAGTCTCGCATTGCTTTATTTATAGCACGTTGATAAACTGATGGTGTATTGCAAAATCCGAAAGGCATTCGTAAATATTTATACCGGCCATCAGGAGTCTCGAACGCGGTTTTTTTTTCAATAGAATCCTCCACGATACGGATTCCATGAAATCCGGATACCATATCGACACATGTAAAATAACACGCTTTGCCTAATTTATCCAGTTGGTCAGCGATAAGCGGAAGTGGGTAGTTATCTCTAATGGTATTGGTATTTAAATCTTTGAAATCTACACAAAGTCGATCTGAGCCATCCTTTTTAATATCATAACATCGGGCTACTAAAAGGAGATGAGCTATCGCGAGTAACGTTGTTGGCTTTAAGGTCATTAATAAAAGTGTTTCTCAGATACACGGTTCCCTGTAATATGATTGTTTTTAAATTTGTCTAAAATATTATTTTATCTTTTTTTAATAAATCGGGATCCTGTAAATTATTGTTCAGATTAAAGTTATCGAAACTTTGTAAAAATGAACACTCATTAACAATTAAATTGCGCTTTATTGAAATACCGTCTTTACTGAAGGTCTAAAGTCTTTACTGAAGGTTATGCCGAGTCCAGGAGTTTTAAAAACGGCATAACCTATGAGGATATAAAATTGGGTTTGAGAATCTTCAACGACATAAAATTCTACAAACACTGTTGATTTCTACACGAGTCGTAATTGTTTGAGAAAAATTAACGGGGTACCGCCTATACCCGAAAAAAATAACGTTTACTATTTTCCGTGTATGGAACTAGTAAGCCTATTTCTTAAAAAGGAACAGTCTGCGTAAGTATCTAAAAGGCAGCGATAATTTTTCTCACCTATTTTAATTTCAGTTATAATTACGATACACGAACCAGATACGTTATTAGACCGTTTGTTTTTTCAACCTGTCGTCATTTTGTTTTAGGAAACAATTCATCTAAAAGACCTTTCTTATGACAATAATCACACACAGATTTAATTGGTATAGTAGTTTTGTTGTGCAATGAATTTGATAGCTCTTCAGAAGTAATAGAAGAGTTGTATTTACAATCTCGAGCATAATAGCCCGATTTATGACATTTAAAACAATTGAAATCTTAAAATCTGAAAATTTTGGTTTTTTTTTAAAAAAATCTGATTATTTTTTTTAAGTCATCCACTTTACGTTTTCGAATTATTATTTTTTTAAACAGATGAATTTGGGTAACGATTCAGGCGTATTTCTAAGTAGTTCATATTTAACATACCAGGATAAATACCTGTGATGAGGGCGTCGATCACTTCAGCGTCGGTTCCCTCCGAACGAACCCGTTTGACCAGTGTCCACCCAGTATTCGCGTACTCAGCATAGCTTCTAGCCTGGTCGGATGTGAAGCTGCGCCACTTCTGCACATCATCACGCCGAAGGTCTGGATAAGGTCTTGTTTGTCCCAAACATACTTCACGTTTCGTCCATATCGGCAATCAAATCAAGGTTGGCATGAGAGCGGACATCCGTATCAAATGACGGTAGATAAAAGTTCGTACTTCCTTCAGTTCTTTGTCTCGTACAGTCGTCTGAACAGGTTTAGCTGACAAAACAGCAGCTACAGCGCTCGCAGCCGCCTGCTTTGTCGCCGAAGAAACCATACTCATCTTTTGCATTGTGAAGGTTGGCTGGTCGTCACTCCTTGGGCGGGCGGATCCCAGTATAGGGGATCTGTATCCCACCGCTGCTGTCGGCGTGCCGTCACGGTACGAGTCTTCAGGGTCCATATTTGCGGAGATATAAAACACAGATGTTTTACAATACTGTATTATATTTAAATATAGCGTATGCACAAAATAAAAGATGTTTACACTTCAACAATTTTTAAACGACTTCACCTGCTGTGGACAGTATTCGCCTTTTTATACAAAATTACAAACAAAGCACTTTTACAAACAAACATATTTCGATATAAAATAAACATAATTACATGTTATTAAATCAGACATGATTTTTAAATATTGTATTACAATTTAATTCCCGTAGGATAATTTATTTCATATTAAACAGGAACGATACCTTAACAAATGACAATCATATTTGAGTTTGATTTTACTAAATAATCTTTTTAAATTCTGATTCGAGTGTATAAAATAAACATATTTATATAAAATAAATTGAAATTAATCTTATAACTAGTTTTACATACATTACAGTTTTTATAACATTTTTAATATTAGCTCGGATGTGACGTCATTTTAACATTTTATCATTAAAATCAATACAGCGCCCATATATACGTTTTGGCTATTTTGATTGCTTTGCTGCATCAGGACATAAATATGATGTGTATTTTATTATACAGGTGTTACAAACGAGAAGTAAATTCTATGGTTCATTTGTATTAATAATAATATCTATGGACGCTTTTAAACCACGTCAATCTGGTCCCGTGGTAAGTTCTCGAAGAACTTGTGTTACGGGTACTAGATAACGGAAATATATTTAATACTTTTATACTATACATATATTTAAGATTTTTATTATACAATACACATCCATGACCCAGGAACACAGAAAACTTTTTGTTCCCATGAGTGATTCGAACCCGCTACCTCCGGCTTGAGCGCCAACGCGCTTATCATTGAGCCACAGAGGTCGTCAGAATTTGGCATTGATAATTAGATTGTCTACTATTCAGGCTTTTGCATGTCCCCATACTTTCAACGTGATGCGGTATCAAGTTATTTTCTAGTTAAGCAGTAAAAATTAAGATAAGATAACATTTGGGAAAAATATCTAAGATCTAAACTAAATATAATATAATAGTTTGGATATTGAGTGAGGAAACTTGTCGAACTGTTCTCATTGTAATGCTTTGTTATTGAGTGGCATACGCTGTATAAATATTATCAGTCCTGATGCGACATTGAGCGACGATGGCCTAGTGGGTCCGGGCTCGGCCTCTTGAGTGAGAGCCGAGAGCTCCGGGTTCGATCCTGACCCCCCTGATTCCTAGAAATGGATTTTTCTAAATTTCTACGTGCACATGAATATGAGGAATGAGGATGAAGGAAACATCGCGAAGAAACCTGCATGCCTGATGAGACTAAAAAGATCTTTGAAGGTGTGTGAAGTTCACCAACCAAGCCAGCGCATCAGTGAACTATGGCCCAAAACCCTCGTCGCCTGATTTTGAGGAAGAGTACCGTGTCTTAAAATATAACTAATTTAATACACACTTGTTTAAATTTAACACGTTCGCTGCGGCACCAAAAAAACACAAAGCTATCAAAAGATACATAATTTTTTTTAAATAATCAAAATTGAGTTTCATGGCGCTATAAAGAGAAAAAAAGTGCGTGTCGGACTCGCGTACGAAGCGTTCCGTACAATTAAAAGGCACCTGTTACAGACTTATTATTAGAAAATAATGGCTTACGGTTTATGCATAAGGTTTATGTTTATGAAATAAAATGTTTATTTTTTATTTTTATATTTAAGTTGATTTAATGAAAGGTATGTTGCGGTTCACGATTTATGACATATTAAAAAAATACCTACTAGATCTCATTCAGACCAATTTTCGGTGGAAGATTGTATGTATGGTAATGTACATCATATATATTTTTTTTAGTTTTATATAAAAAAAGATATTAGAAACCTCAATATCATTTTTTGAGAACTATCCATAGATACTCCGCACACACGTATGGGCTTATTGAAAAAAAAATTTAGTTACAGTTCCAGTTTTGTTTTTGTTTTTTCCTATTTATCTGGGTGAAGGCTGAAAATCAGTGTCTATACACTGAGCCTGGACCCTTTGTGTAATGACAACACCCATATGCATTAATGTATAAACTACGTGCTTGAAGTGACTAGTATGTATATCTGTTTTTTGTGTTTAAATGTTGTAGAAATTTTATTTAAATTTATATCCGTTTTTTGTGTTGTACTCTTGTGTCGTCATGTTGTAAAAATGTATATGTGTGTTGTCTTGCTGTAATAAACGTTTTATCTATCTATCTATCTATTTTTGTTTGAAAATCTTAATGCGGTTCTCAGAATAGAAAAAAGGGAAACAAGAAGTAGAAAAGAAACTATCCTATTTATTATGCCTCGTTCTTTAAAAATACACTTATTAGAACAGTTAAATAAAAAAATCGATGCGGCGCACAACATTAGTCGCGAGGAGCTCGCGTTGGGTGCGGTACGAGGTCAGGGCGAATATGGGACGTTTTCGGCTCGTTCTGCACTGCATTAAAATTATATTAATTCAGTGCGGCACGAGGCCTAAAACATCCGGTACCAAGGTAGGTTATCCCACCGAGTCCGTGACCATTAGTGCATTTCAAATATATATTTATCGCTTTCCTACCCTGGACCAAACCAAAGTTATGGCCTTCGCACCGCAGAGAAGTTCACGTTTTTCCTTGCCGCACCACAGGGAAGTTGCATGAGGGATGATTTAGGCCTCGTATCGCAGTGAACGTGTTAAAGAGCTATACTACCCCGACTTCAGAAAAAAATGACTTTACCGTATTCAAGTCGGTTAAAATGTGGCTTGTCAGCCGTTTTACGATAACGAAACGATTGATGCTTCTTTCATGTAAATCCGAACATATCCTCTGACTAAAATCAAGTCTTACTTTGGAAAAACCTAGGACATCTATATAATATACGCCTTAATGCCCTGGTCGTGTAATCCACTTTGCGTAATTATGGCATCTTCCACATGGGTTCGTTCAATAGATTTAATGGTCTTAGCTGATGAAGGACTTATCTTCCGTCCCATCGCTCGATAACGGAGTAATGAGATGGCGACGCTATCAATTTTTAGATCTGGTACCCCGAGTTAAAAACATATCTAACAGGCGTTTATAAATACGTTAAATTTAAGTCTGTATTCACGTTTGTCTATGTTTTTTCATATTAACATACTTATTTTCACTAAAGAAACTGTTTAAAACGGGTTTATTATATTTTTCAATTATTCCGCGGCCTATCGGATCGCGGATATTTCAACATCTCTACAAATGCCTTTTTTAAATTTCTCTTTTGCGCCGGGAAGTTCACTTAGGAATCCCGCAGGGAGGGGAGCTTCCCAGACGGGTATGTGTCGCTGCGCCCAAAAGGTGGTAAGGTGGGCGCAGCTCTACCCATTAAAGCCCGGCGAGTGCCATCAATGCCGCCTTTAGTGAGGTGCCCCGGATCTGTTGAGCAACAGGGAACCTTGATGGCTAGTCAGTACCCCAAGGGACCGACGCCACCTCCACAAAGGGGTTGTCCCGCACCACAGAACATCTGGGTGCGGGACTCCCAACGTCAGGACAGTGCAATGGGGTGAGTCCCACCCTCGCCCCTTACCCTCCTGCTCTACCCTTCTTCTTATAAGAGAGGAACAAAGAGCAGCTCTCTTGGTTCACTTGGCTTCTCCCAAGGTGCTGGATTCGCCTTAGGCTACTGAGACCCACCGCCACGATTAGGCTTCAACCATGGTGGGGGTTTACTAATGCCTTGACATGCTTTCCCTTCATAAACAGTATAAATTTTATCAAATATTTGTGTAATATTTTAATATAGGTAATTATCAGCTGCTATCTACAAGATATTTAGTTGTTTAAAGAAAAGGATGCCAATTTATTTTAATTATTTTTGGTCCTTTCACTTTTCAATTGAATCACTTTCGATTTATTTCCCTATGCGTATCAAATGTCCTACCATCTTATTATGGGACTAATTTGACGTGGTATATTTATAATCAATTTATTTCATGACGGCTAATAGAGTCATTTTGACATTGTTGGTAATTGCATCTTCGGTATAAACCCCACCATGGTTCAGGCCTTGACGTGGTGGTGGGGCTCAGTAACCTAGGGGCTAATTGAGCCGAGGGGGCTCTTACCCCTCTTATAAGAAGAGGGGACAAAAGAGCAGGGGGAATGGGGCGAGGACGGAAACCTCACCCCATTGTAGGTACTGTCCCGACGTTGAGAGGGGTTGTTCTGTGGTGCGGGACAACCCCTCTGTGGAGGTGGCGTCGGTCCTCTTAGGGACTGACTAGCCGTCGAGGTGCCCTGTTTGCTCATTAGATCCGGGGTACCTCATCAAAGGCGGCATTGGGGGCACTCGCCGGGATTGAGTGGATAAAACTGCGTCCACTTACCAGCTTTTGGGCGAGTCCCATATACCCGCGTGGGGAGACCCACTCCCCCGCGGAATGCCTCAGAGCATTCCCGGCGTTAAAAACAAAAAATCTTCGGTATAAAGCGTGAAACAAATTACTTGAGATTATGAGATTTGAGCAAAACATCTCTAAAATACACAACAACACAATATAATATTAAGAATATTTTATATAAATGTGTACGTTATCACCAGACGCCGAACGAAGGCACTAAGAGAATTCTAAGAAACCAATTTAAGTTCCACAGAATTTGATAAAAGCCTGTCAAAAACGACTCCGATGAGAGCTGGATGTTGGAACTTAAGTCTGGACGTCCAGATATTGACTCAATAGATAGCTTTTAAAATATTTTATGGGAATAGCTTTTAAAGCATCTTGCGAGATGGAGTCATCATATTCTAAGCTTTTAACTTTTTTACAGAAGTGTTCTCCGACGCTAACCACTTACCATCAGATGGAATGCCTGCTACTTGGGCATACCCAAATATAAATATAAATTATTTAATAATAATAACTTTAACTTTATTTGATTTATTTTATCTATTTGACTTTTGACATGAGATTGGAGCTTGTAATGTGTAATTTCTATATACTTAATACATGTCTAATTAATAGAATTTCATACATATATTTTAATAATAATTAATAATAATATCAATAGACGCTTTTACACCACGTCAATCTGGTCCCGCGGTAAGTTCTCGAAAACTTGTGTTACGGTTACAGACAACGGAAATATATTTAATACTTTTATACTATACATATATTAAGATCTTTACTAAATAATGCATATATCTATTTAATACACATCCGTGACCTAGGAACACAGAAAACCTTTTTTGTTCCCTGACGGGATTCGAGCCCACTACCTCCGGCTCGAACGCCAAGGCGCTAACCATTGAACCACACAGGTTTTGAATGTTGCCACACATTGAGACTCATGGTTGAGCCACATAGAAATGCTAACTTCATTTTGCTACATTTCATCTAAAACTGTTAGGAATTTTCTTGTCTCCCATCACTTGGGAAATGAAATATTATATAACGCTTATTTAGAACTAGCTGTTGTACGCAGCTTCGCCCGCGCTAACTTACTTAACTAAATTATTGTTAGTCACCGCGTGATGTTATATAGCCTTTCTTGACAAATGGGCTATCTAACACTGAAATAATTTTTCAAATTGGACCAGTAGTTCCTGAGATTAGCGCGTTCAAACAAACAAACTCTTCAGCTTTATATATTAGTTTAGATTTCGCGTAAAATTTCGAGTGAATTCATCGAATGCTCATGAGTTTTGTGAACAGAAATACAGGGAAGTATGAATTTAACATAAAGATTTGATTCAATTTTAATAATAAGCAAACTAAAATTGACGACCTCTGTGGCTCAGTGGTAAGCGCGTTGGTGCTCAAGCCGGAGGTTGCGGGTTCGAATCCCGCCAGGGAACAAAAATGTTTTCTGTGTTCCTGGGTCATGGATGTTTATTATATAATAAAAATCTTAAATATATGTATAGTATAAAAGTATTAAATATATTTCCCTTGTCTGGTACCCGTAACACAAGTTCTTCGAGAACTTACCACGGGACCAGATTGACGTGGTGTGAAAGCGTCCATAGATATAAAAAAAAATCCCTACATTAAATATTGTTATAAGACGCTCATAATAAAGCTATAACAATACAAAGGAAATTATTATTATTTAGTAATTAACTTACTTCTATTTAACTTTCTAGCTTTGTTTTTTCCGGCGACTCAAATAACCTCTCATAATTTCCCTTATAAGCTTTCATTACATAACTTTAGCAAGCTTTACTGAAGAAAAAATAATAATTGTATTTATAATATTGTTGCCACTTTTATCGTCTTCATTAAGACTATTTATTTCATATCTGTTGTCCATTTTATCTTAATTAACTTGGCTAACAAATGATTATTAGTTTGATAATTATTATGTGTATCTTCACCAAAGTTTATTAAATTCATATCTGGTGTTTAAGCGTAAAAGCGAACCAAAGAAACAACTTTCGCAATTATTAAGGATAAATAAGTTTAAACAAACAATCGGTGAACGTTTAATTCTGTAAAATTGTGAACTTCACACAGCTGCTGTACAAGCTACAAGATACACAATGACGGCTCGGGGGCGTGACAAAAACTAAATATATTACTAGCTGTTGCCCGCAGCTTCGCCCGCGTTAACTTAGATTTACAGCCGTATATGGATTGATGATGAATATTTTATGGCCTAAGTTACTCCTTATAACATCAGCTATCAGGCAGTGAAAGTCCCGTCAAAATCGGCCCAGCCGTTTCAGTTATTAGCCGGAACAAACAGACAAACAGACAAAAATAGTTAAAATAGTTATTATGGTATTTGTACCATATACACATTTATATGCATTTAAATAGTGGTTTTAATATTAGGTCTTAACCTATGAAATTTATGTTTTTGTATAAAAAAAATTAAACGATTTTTTTTTATGTATTTTTTATTTGTAATAATCGAAGTAATCACCCATGTAATCAATACATCTTAGTTTATTGATGCCCTTCTTAAAGAAATTAGCTGGACAGGAGGCAACAAATTCTTCAAAGGCATTTTGTACTGCCTCTCGGGTATTGATTTTTTTTCCCGCCAAGAAGTTGTCCAAATTCTTGAAAAGTAGTAGTCTGTAGGCGTAAGGTCTGGTGAGTAGGGCGGATGACGAAGAGCTTCCAACCCCAATTCTTGCAACTTGGAGACCGTCTGCTGTGCAGTATGAGGTCGCGCGTTGTCGTGCGGGAGCAGCGGAGACGAGCGATTGACCAATGCTGGTGATGTGCCAGCTTCTCCATCATTGTGTTCAGTTCTTCACAGTACACATCTGCAATAATGCTCACCCCGTTTGGTAAGAAGCTGTAATGAATCCCACCGGCACTAGACCACCAAACAGTGACCATCACTTTTCTAGGGGTAAGTTTTCGTTTAGGGCATTGTTTAGGTGCTGAACCAGGATCCAACCAACTTGCGGTTATCAAACAGAATCCATTTTTCATCGCAGGTAACAATGCGGTTCAATATTCCTTCATTTATGCGTCTGTTGAGCAGTGCAAGGCACGTCTCGACGCGTACTTCGCGCTGGTGATCATTGAGTTCGTAGGGCACCCATTTGTCAAGCTTTTTTACCTTGCCAATTTGACGCAAATGGACCAATATTGTTTTGACGCTAACGTCGAAAGCTGCTGCAAATTCAGTCGTATATTGTGTATCATCAGCTTCCACAATCGCCTTTAATTCGTCATTGTCGATCAAAGTCTTCGGACGACCGCGAGGTTCATTTTTCAGGTAGAAATTTCAAGAACGGAAGCGAGCAAACCAATAACAGGTGGTGCGTTGGTTTGTAGTTAGCTCCGTAAACGTCGTTGATGTTGCGTGCCACTTGTGCCGCGTTGCTGCCACGACGGTACTCATATTTTAATTACTCGAATTTTTAACGTATCCATGATGACGAAACAGATTGAAATGCGATGAAAATGTAACACTAATCAATAAAGAAATGACTACTTTTGGAAAAAGAATTCCATGTTTTTAAAATAAAATTAATTTGAAATTAGAATTAATAACTTTTTATTCTTTATTAATATTAGCGTTCAATTCGCTGTCGTTTAAATGTCATATTTAAATAAAAAAACTGAGATACCACTGTTTTTTTTTACTGATAAAAAATATCACACTGTTTTTTTCGTTGCATACAGAAACTGACAGGTTATTGATTTTGTTTAGACATGTATTTTACAAATTATTATTTTATTGTCATGAAAGTAAGTTTCATTATTATCCCCACCATGGACCTGAGCCGTGTCGCGGCGGTGGGGCTTAAGCCTGGGGTGCAATCCAGCACCTTGGGCGACCAATCTGATCCCGGGCGGCAGTTGGTTCTAGCCACTGCCGGCCAAGCCGCTCCCCGGTACGTAGTGCCGGGGGTGGTGGTTGCCATCTCACTTCGAGATGGGGACCGCGAGGAAGAAAACCTCTCTAAAAAATTACCCCAATCCCAAAATAAGCTCAGGTGCGCGGCGAGGGGATGAATGGCTGGAGGGTCTCCAGTCCCTAGCGCACCATTGTTTCGAGGTGATTACGGGTTCCGCTCGACCCTAATGAGCAGACATTTTCATAATGGATAAAATAAGCAGCATTGAAAATAGTCCCCGGGCGGGTCCCCGAAAGGGGGAATCCCGCACCACGCCGGAATCGGCGGAGGTCTGCCCCACGTACTACGGGGGGGGGGGGCACAACCTGCTTCGAGGGTTCGGTTGTACCGGACTCTCGCAACAACGACCTGGCAACCACATTGGACAATGATGCACGTGAAATGGAAAAGGGTGCGAGCGAACTTACCGACAGCCGGATGTGTACACGTTCGATGGCAGGGAGGTTAGTAAGTCGTGAGGGGTTAGTATCAGAGGAGAGAAGATCGGGTTCGTCTAGGGGGAAGGTGAGCGGAGGTCGCTCAAAAGCGAGAAAGGAAATAGAGCTAGACACACTTGACGGAATGTCAGTTACTTCGCTGTCTGAGTCGGATCTAGGACAGAAGCGCCTCTTCTCCGAGCTGTCGGGGGTCTCCGGCTCAGAAGACACCGAGACGTGGGCGAATGCGGTAAGAAGGCCGCAGCCAGTAGCGAAACGAGGGAAGGCGATCTCACTCTCCAATGCGCGAGTGGCGCTGAGGCAGAGGGCGGAGAAGGAACGAGAGGACGACTTCGAGGCGGCTCTAAATAGGCGGGCCTTCAAGAAGCCGAAGGAGGTAGTGAAGGAGGTGGAGGAGGTCCACCCTCTAGATCGCGACCCGGGAACAATGGGTGCGGAGGAGCTGATGATGGCAGCCGAGGACAATCTCAACTTGATTCTCGGCCTGACCGGCAAATCGGTAAATCTCAGAGGGGGATATGCCTCTAAAATAAAGAAGGCCGCCGGGTCCATTCTTCCAAGGGAAGTACTGGAGTCGCTTAAAATCCGGACAGAGACGGAAGAGGTCCGTAAGTTAAGGGCTGACAACAGCCGGCTCCAACGGGAACTCGAACTTGTACGGGAGGAAGTGCGCGCGTACAGGCGCGAGTTCGAGGAGAGCCGGAAAAAGGCGACCGAAGTAAGAGGAGTCGAGGGGTTGCCTGAATTCAGGAGGGAGATGGTAGAGCTCGTCGGCAACGTAGTCGACGGACGCTTGGCAGCTCTTCAACTTCCGGCCGCGCCTCCCTGCCGTCCCTCACTGGCGGGGGACAAGGGCTTGGTGAGGGCCACGAGAGCAGCCACAGTGGCGCCTAAGGAGAAAACGGTCGCAGCCGTTGTTAACATGTTGGAGGGGCCTGATCCTAAGGAGTTCCCCGCCTTGTCCCAAGCTTACAAAAGGCAAGGGCAAGGGAAAAGGTAAAGGCAATTGCAAGGGCCAAGAGGGGAGTGGACTGCTTTCGGTCCCTCCACCTCAAAGGGAGGGAGGAAAAGGGGACTAAGGCCACAGAAGAGCCCGCATGGACGGAGGTAGTCCGCCGGATGCCAGCGACTAAAAACCGGCGGCTGCGGTACCCCCAGTCAAAAAACCAGCGGCATCCGCGCCGCCAACAAAAGGGAAGGTGGCCCCCAAGCCTAAATTATCGCTCCCACGCTCCACGGCCGTAATTCTTAAGTTACGGCCGGTGGCAGTGGCCAAGGGAGCGACGTATGGCTCAGCTCTCCTAAAGGCTGAGCAGTCGATTGACTTGGGGGAGCTGGGCATTGGCCCCCTCCGGTTTCGACAGTCGGCGACTGGGGCGCGTCTCATCGAGGTGCCTGGCTCCACGAGCGGTGAGAAGGCAGACGTCCTCGTCTAAAAGAGGTGCTCGCTGAGGAGGCGGAGGTGCTCAGGCCCGAGAAGAAGGCCGAACTAAGAATCTCGGGCCTGAGCGACGCGGTTACCAAGGAGCGCCTTAGCACCGCGGTGGCAAAGGAGGGGGGCTGTAATCCGGGCCAAGTCCTCGTGCGGAACATCCGCGCGGGGAAAATGGGCGCGGGTACAGCCCACATTGAGATTCCGGTGGCGGCGGCCAAAAAGCTGCTGGAGAGTGGCAGTGTGGCAGTGGGATGGTGCCGTGCGCGCATCCACCTCCTGCAGGCGCGCCCCCGGCACTGCTTCCGGTGCCTGGGAATGGGACACGTTGCCGGTGCCTGCCAGTGCGAGGTTGACCGCAGCAACCTCTGCTACCGCTGTGGTCAACCAGCGCAAATGTAAGGCGTCCGACAGACGTGTGGACGAAAGTCGACAAATGAATTGGCAGACGTCGACGGATGCGGCCGATGTCTGCGGTTGCATCTGTTGACGTGTAGAGGAGCCGTGACAAATTTAAATTTATATTACACTGGATTAGTTGCTAAGCAACTTTTATAAATAATTATCAATGTGTGTGGAAAATGGGATTAGTTATGACGTGTGCACTTTTGGATTATCCAAAAATTTTTCCTGATTTAATTATATTTCTTGTAAGAAAATTATCTAGCTTCTATTTTTTACTTACCTTTGAATAATATCTACATTCTACGCATATAAAACACCAACAAACAATGACGGTTATCACCTTACGATATTTTGATATTGTATGCATATTGTAGACATAATATTGTAGACATGTTTATATTTAAGTAGCGAAGTGGTGTATGCTAAGCGTAAACAAATTTTCAATAGACGGCTGTCTTCCCCGGCGAATACAGCTGACACAGAGCCTGGCTGGAAGCCATACGAGCCTCTAAACATGCCAGAAATCGCGATCGGAAAGTTTTAGACATATAAATATTAAACGTTTTATGTAGGGAAATTTGAATGGCATATAGAAGTGTAGTTTGTTAATGTTTATAGGACTTTGTTCCACAAAATGTCTCAATAAAATCCTTAACCCTAAAAACATTTAGTCTGTATGTCTATTTAATCAAAGCCTGTAACTACCGATTGACTAGAATCATGAAAGGCAAAAAGCATAGGCGTGGTCTCTGTACATAGAGTGGGGATGAATCTAAGAATCGCTAGTTTATTGTATGTGTGTGTTTAGTATGTGACTGAACTTTTCTTGAACGGCTGGACCCATTTTGATGAAATTCTCTGTGTGTGTTCAAGTGGATTCAAGATTGATTTAGATTCACAATTTGGTCTAATACAACATGTTTTGTACAGGACAAAGTCTGTCGGATTCGCTAGTGTCATTTTTTTTATAGAAGAGGGTGCAAACGCATAGTCGGTTCACCTGATGGTAAGTGAAGAGCGACATCCACAGACACCCGTTACACCAGTGGATTAGCAGGTGCGTTGCCGGCCTTTCAGATATGAGTATGCTCTTTTCTTGAAGGTCCCTAAGTCGTATCGGTTCGGAAACACCGTAGGAGGCAGCTGATTCCATATATTAGTCGTGCGAGGCAGAAACTGCCGTAAAAATCTAGAATCAGGCTCAAACTTAAGTGAAGTATGAGTTGTCAGCATCACTTAAAGATTTCTAAAAGTATCTCTTCTTACCTCAAGAAGGAATAGATTCACCGGTGGCCCTCCCATCGTAGCGTCTTGCTTATCTGACCCGTGAAAGCTTTGCTGTATTTCGTTGAGAAAGGCAGGATATAAGGCAGTACAATTACTTCTGTGCCAGTAAGTAGTGGCTTTATATCTTGTCTCTGGATTGGCAACACATAAGTGAGTGTATGGGCTAGTTTCAGGTTAACTTGTTTATGTTTCATAGGCGACGCTGACCACTTAACATCATACTACTCATCTGCCAGTTTGCTTATACAATTATTATTAATAATTGTATTTAATTAAAATTTAATGGATCCAGCCGGTAATTTCACTCTCTCGGAAATACTCAACATTAAGGGTTTTTGGTTGACAAGCAACATGATGAGAATGGTCAAATTGCTCCATCAAGATATACATTCTGGAGAAACCCTTAAATTGCCCAACAAGGTAGGCGCTGGAAACCCTGAAACGCACCTTACTGAAGGCTCTACAGAAGAAATGCGCAGTAATATTACCTTTACAGATGTACATGAAGCGAAACCCCCAGAGAACAACTGTTAGCTAGTAATGTATAACATTTCGTAAAATAAAACCATTTCAAAAGTGCAACCCGGTTATCAATTTGGCGAGCGCGTGGTTTTTATTGTCCATTAAGTTTTAATGGCAACAACTATCAAAACTAAAATATATGAAACACTAGTTTTATTGATTTTGCTAAGGTTCAACTTTATTACATTGGTTTAGTATAGAGATCTGTTTCCATGGTGATTGTTTCGAATACCGCGACCGTTTTTGGACTTCAGGTTCAAATATTGTTTTGAGATTAATATGTTTAATTATCTCTACAAATAAAAATATCTTAACATAACATTTCGCTGTATTTTTCACTGAAATTTGTGGAGATCAATTTATCGATGTTTTTTCACTCATAATAAAATTATTTATGCGGATTTAATTGTCTTTCATTAAGGTATCATGACATCATGTAAATTATGAATAAGAAACTATATAAAAAATCTTAAAATACCATAATAAAATCAGAAAAAGTATTTTTAGTAAAATTAACTTAATTTAGTGATTGACCAATGGACGTTCAGTCGTCATAAAATTAAGAAAAAAATTACTTAACCGTATAACTTTCATCAATCATTGCAGCCGCGCAAAAAATACACATTCAGCTAGTTATAGATAATAGCGCGTTAAAACAAACAACTCTTCAAATTTGAACCCTCAAAACCGCAGGGAACAGCAAGCCTAAAATATGTGTAACACGAATGTATGTCATTTATTTAAAAAGGTTTTCCACAATACACCTGTGTCAAACACTCCAGAATCCATCATGACATGGTGACGGTACTTTATTGACAGCTCGGTCCTTAGGGATAGGTGTTTATCCCTTATCCCGTCCGTAGAACGAGGATATCTAGATGTATCTATTTATATGCTTTTGTAGGCGTGAACATATTACTGTATTTATTGAAGTATATAGGTTATACAGACAATCCTGGACGGCGATGGTCTCCTTCTGCGAGGCAGTAATGTCCCAGAAGGAGGCAAACGAGCGGGTGAGAGAGGAGGCCGCCGACGAGGCCTCCTCCCGCGGGCGACGAACGGGGGTGCGTAGGAGGCGCTACTTAATGCGCCTTCAGTAACGCCCCTGTGTTCGTGTCGGGCTCAGGATGGGAACCTGGGTCTGTATGGCACGACGTCGTCGGGACTGCTTAGTAGCGGCCGGGCAGTCCCCCATTATGAGGAGTAGTCTGGTCTTCGCCGGGGCCAGCCCGTCGCTGAGGTGATCCTGTCTGTTGCCTGCATATCCGGGACCCTCAAAAAGCGTCTGAAGGCGCTCGCAGTGGTTTTAGTTAGGGTGGGCACTCCCAGGTGCGAGTCCCACATTGGGTCAGGATCTACCTGAAGATCCTGGCTGCATCCATAAGGATTTCCCTGCGGAAAAAAAAAGGTTATACAGACAAAATAACTTGTATAACGAAATCAATTCAGAGTATAGAGATGAACAAAAAACTCTTTATATATAATAATTGTTTTAAACTAACGTGATCACTATTCTTATCTATATAAATGTTGTTTCGGGTGCTTACCGCGTTTACAGGTTTATTGAGGTTCCGATATTTCGACAATTTTTCAAACGCTATCTATCTACCGTCTTTCTTCTTCGTTTCGGAGGACTAGTTTCGGCACACAGACACACTTGTTCACCACGACTCACTATACTGACAGTCTCTTTATTGGACTTTGAGCATCGATATCATGACGGACTTGGAAACAGATCGTGGAATCCCGTGACCTCAATAAACCTATAAACGCAGTAAGCACCCGAAACAATATTTATTTAAAAATCTCTTTACTTATTGTTTTCTAATGTTTGCGCGAATTTCACTCATTATAATGAAACAATTTTATGTATTTTATCGCGGTTTATTAGTATTTTTACAAGCCCGACGTTTCGGATACTTTACAGCAACCATGGTCATGGGAGAGATGGACTCTTAACTTATAGATAGACCAGAAAAGAAAAAGTTTTACATAACATTTCAATTGTTTGGTAAATCGTTTTTTTGCCATGTTTTTGGAACTTGCATGATTCTGTATGCAATATGCACACAGTGTGGTAATTGATGTGGTGTTCTAAGCATATGCTTACACATAATAACAATTAACAACACAGATAACATTAGAAACCGTGTACTTGGCGCGAGACACTACCGTATCCCCGGATTCTTACAACATTTTTCTTTATAATATCATAGTAGGGCAAACGAGCTGTTGAAGCCGTTTGACGACTATCGATACCCATACACATCCGCACAACCAAAGATTATGCACAAGCGTTGCCCTCCTTTTCTTTATCCCCGGAAACCACCGGAAACCGGGAGCCACCGGAAACTCACAAACCGCACGAAACGCGACAGCATAGCTACTACTTTACGCCGGTATTATGTGAGCAAGAGATACCACACCGGTCGTGCCGGCCCAATTCGGCTGCAAATTAGCATTGGACTACCTCTTACTACAAAGTCATAGTAACATAGTCAACAATGTCATATACCAACATGGAATTCACAAAACGCTTGATAATTAATATATCAAAAATTTCCTTTAATGCCCATTGAGGGTAATACCATGCCGAGTAAAACAAATAAGAGCTAATTAGTTTAATTATAAAATATTAGTATTTCCGCCGTTTCCATTTCATATTCTCCAGGTCTCCCGGGAGAGTGGGCAACTCTCCAAGTGCAGCAGAATTCATTATTATGTTCTAATAGACACTAGTTTAACATTTTTAATTATAATGAAAAGCTTTTTACGAAATTTATCGGGGTTAATTAAGACATACCATGTCGGTTCTCCCGACTAAGGCTGCTGTAAAGTATCCGAAACGTCGGGCTTATAAGATCTTAATCTTCATGATGGGACATGCACACAGATCACTGGTTGAATGAATTGCTATTACTTCAGTGACAAATCACTGACAAGTTTCGGAATTTTGTCACTTACGTTACTACTCTATCGGTTACATATTAGGGCACACTAAAAGTTTCTGCGATCCGGTCCCCCCTACCGACGGCGATCCGGTCCCCCCTACCGACGTAGAGGAAGTAACAGACATCATTAAAAATCTTCACGCGAAAAAGTCGCCCGGTCCGGACAGGATTACCAATAGGGTCCTCAAATATTTACCGCCCCCTATAATCTATCTTCTAGTGAGCATCTTCAATGCTCTACTGACAGGATGCGCCTTTCCAGATTCATGGAAAGAAGCGGTAGTTGTAGGTATCCACAAACCGGGTAAACCTCGAAATGAACCGACTAGTTATCGGCCTATTAGCTTACTCTCAGCCATAGGTAAGTTATACGAAAGGATACTCCTATCCAGACTCAAAAAAGTAGTAGATGAGCTCGGACTGCTCCCCGACGAACAGTTCGGGTTCAGAAACTCTCACTCCTGCGTACACCAGGTGCACCGCCTAACGGAGCACATCCTCACAGGCCTGAATAGACCCAACAGTAGGGCTAGAGTGACAGGGGCTGTGTTCTTCGACATAGCTAAAGCGTTTGATAAAGTCTGGCATAACGGCTTGATTTACAAGCTCTACCAACTACGTGTGCCGGACAAACTCGTGCTCATCATACGAGAATATCTAACAAATCGTACCTTTAGATATCGATCGGAGGGCACAATGTCCTCATTACGGCAGATAAGGGCGGGGGTACCCCAGGGCTCAGTCTTGGCACCCCTGCTCTTTACCCTGTACACTAGCGACATCCCCAGAATGCCTAACATCCATATAGGTCTATTTGCCGACGATACCGTCCTCTATACGACTCATCGCAACCAAAGATTAATAACGATCCGACTACAGAAAGCCGTCGACGCACTAGGCGTCTGGTTTAGGAAATGGCAGATTTCTGCCAACCCCGAAAAAAGCGCCGTGATTCGCTTTCAGAGAGGTAACAGTACCTCACACAGGCCTTGTAGGAATTTAGGTCAAATCTTCCTCTACGGAAACGAGGTGCCCCGAGTCAATCAGATAAAATACCTCGGCGTTACCCTCGATAGTAGGATGACATTTCATGCTCATATAAAAAGAATTAAAAAGAAGGCACTGTACGTACTACATCGCCTCTACCCAATGATTTGCAAACGGAGTAAACTGCCGCTTAGACATAAGCGGACACTTTACAAAGTTTGCATACTGCCTATATTCGCTTACGCGAGTGAAGTCTTTGCGCACATAGCACCTTCACACATAGAGACGTTACAAAAAATACAGAACCGTTTTCTAAGAACAGCAACTGGATGTCCATGGTACTATCGTAACGTGGACCTTCATAGAGAACTCGAGCTGCCTTCTGTAGCTCAACATTTTAAAGACAAATTAGAAAGGTTCTTTGAAAGAGCCAATAATCACGCAAATCCGCTAGTCGTACAGGCCGCTAGTTATGTACCCGATCCAGACTCACATCGTCTGCGTAGGAGACCGAGAAACGTCCTCCTCGATCCTCCAGATCCTATCACGTTTGCCAATAATCGTTTTCCTCTCCAACCTAGGGCATCCCGCCTTAATACACAGTACACACACAACAGTACACTCATTACACGCACTCAACACCGCCTCCGCCGTAGGTGGCGACGACCTCGTTTCCGACCGTTGGTCCCGTGATCGACAGGAAGGAAATTAGAAGCCCCGCGTTCACATCGATGCCCCGTCTCTTAGATGACGGGACGGGGGCCCCATAAGGGCCTCCAAACACACTAAAACTTAGAAAGGTTTGAGCCTCGTTGCCTCACCTATTAGACAGATGAAGTTAGAACAGACCTCAGTCTACTAGCTTAGATCATTTCAAAAAAAAAAAAAAAAAAAAAAAAAAAAAAAAAAAAAGTTTCCGGATCTGGTCAGTTACATTAAGAATATTTAAAAAGTATAAAAAATGTCGGAGCGCTCTGCATCTTCTACCGCATCTACCACGGGGAGTGTTCTGAGGAATTGTTCGGACTAATACCTGCAGCAAAATTCCTCCACCGGACATCGCGGAAAAGCTTCAAATTTCACGCTCACCATCTCGATGTTCGTAAATTCACAACAACTCGATTTTTACGGCATTTCCTGCCTCGTACGACGAATATATGGAATCAGCTGCCTCCTACGGTGTTTCCGAACCGTTACGACTTAGGGACCTTCAAGAAAAGAGCATACTCCTATTTGAAAGTCCGGCAACGCACCTGCTAACCCTCTGGTGTAGCGGGTGTCAGTGGATGTCGCTATCACTTACCATCAGGTGAACCGACTGTCCGTTTGCCCCTCTTCTATAAAAAAATAAGCATTAAAGCTGTTAATTTTTGTTTCCGTTTTTTTTTTCACAGGCTATTTTAAATGATTCCTCATTACGTGAAAATGTTAATTATTTAGTTCCTAAGTAATTTTATTACAATAAACATTGGTTTACTGTAACTTTTTTATTTGAAACCGCAGACTTATTTAAAATCTCAGTACCCTGTTCCCAGCCTCAGTCTCCTGGACATTAACATTTTTAAAAAGGCAAAAATGATAACATAGTTTGTTTTATTACTGGCCCATTTCAGATCAATATAGAAATAATCTAAGCTATAAATAGTTCAAACTAATTGTTTTGTCTAGAATGCAAATAAACGTCCGTGCCGGAATTAACATGGTTTTCGCCCTTCTTAAATAGAACCACCCAAATATATTTTCATTGTCCGGTACCCATAACACAAGTTCTTCAAGAACCACAGGACCAGATTGACGTGGTGTAAAAGCGTCCATAGATATCAGTATTATTATCATTTTTGACCTTATAGTGCGCCCCTCGTATATGCTCGATTTTTTTTCTTTAACACCGGGAAATGCTTTGAGGCATCCCGCGGGGGAGTGAGTCTCCCCACGCGGGTATGTGGGATTCGCTGCGCTCGAAAACTGGTAAGTGGACGCAGCTCTGCCCAGTAATACCCGGCGAGTGCCACCAATGCCGCCTTTGGTGAGGTGCCCCGGATCTAATAAACAAACAGGGCACCTCGGTCCTCGACGGCTAGTCAGTCCCGCAAGGGACCGACGCCACCTCCACAGAGTAGTTGTCTAGCACCACAGAACAACCCATCCCAACTTCGGGACAGTACAAAGGGGTGAGGTTCCCGTCCACGCCCCCTGCCTCCAGCGCTTTTGTCCCATCTTCTTATAAGAGGGGTACAAAGAGCCCCCTCGGCTCAGTTTGCTTCTCCCAAGGTGCTGGGCTCACCCTAGGCTACAGAGCCCCACCGCCTCGTCAAGGCCTGAACCATGGTGGGGAGCATTAGTATATACTTACAACATTCAAAGAATTAACGATAAAGACCGCATGTTTTCTACAAAATCATTTTCAATTCAAAGAGAAAATATTTGAGAAAACGCTAAAACGTCACATGTATATTTGATGTTTTGTACAGAGGTATTTATAAGAGCTCAAGTAATTACTTTTTAGGGATCCGTAGACAAAGGACAAAACAGTAAACACCCTTGTAAAGTATGCTCTATGTTTGTTAATAGGGAATTCCTAAGAATACCATTTCGCTTCTATAACAAAAATAAGTGTTTCTTAGTTACATACTAAAATGTAATGGACGAGTTAAAATGAACAAAATTGGTATCTTGAGATATACCATACTAGCCTTTCTTCGCGATTTCTTCCGCCCTAAAATGTAATAAAACTTTTTCCTTTAAAATACTTGCTTATAACACCTCTTTATTATGCTCTAGTTGAATGTAAGCGTGGGATTGGCCATCTTGGCGTTTATTTAAAGCGATATATGTCCAGCAGTGGGCACAAATAGTTTGGTAATTTAGGACCCATCCCACCTCTTATCACACAATGTCACACTTCGTCGAAGTATAACGTAATTTATGGATGTCTCTCGATGGTGATGGATTATGGTATAACTAGCTGTTGTCCGTAGCTTCGCCCGCGTTAATTTGCTTAACTTCGCTCCTGTTAGTCACAGCGTGATGTTATATAGCCTGTAGGCTTCCTCGATAAATAGGCTATCGAACATTAAAATATTTTTTCAAATCGGACCAGTAGTTCCTGAGATTAGCGCGTTCAAACAAACAAACTCTTCAGCTTTATAACATTAGTATTGATTTGTATAAAACATTATAATATAGTCATATAGCTTGCTAATAAAAGCTAAAAGTAACAGCAAAAACAATATACAGTTCGCGTTACAGTTGGCGTTAGGTACATCTCACCCGAGCTGAGCTGATCCATCAGTAACAAGTGGCCATTGTGGCTCCAGACACGCTGCAACTGGAACGATCTGTGTACGGTGACCAGTGATTTGGATTATTGCGGAATATTTTAATATTTGCGTTAGTGAACAATTTATATCATAATATGTTGGTGAACCGTGGAAGGAAAAGAATCAATATGAAACTGAAAGGTATTTGTCTAAACCATGAAGTAGCACTGCGAAGCTATATGGGGTAGTAAGCAATGAGGGGTAGGAAAAAGGAGACAATCCTCCGGTTGAGTGGATGTGTATAGTCGCCAAAAGGATTCGACTGCTCGTTTGCCCTCTTATGCTATAAAAAAAATAACCCGATTAAATTAAGTCAACACGAAACTAGTAGAATATGCTTAAATGAGAGTGGTGTAATTTTTTTAAAGTATTTTTTCACTCGTTTTATTTTCTAGTTTCATGTCCAAACGTCGAAAACGATATGATAGATATTATGTTACATTTTTTCTTTTTTATTTGAGATAGATTTTATCATAAAATTTTAGATTGATAATAAAACGCTTCCATTCTTCCTAGATTTTCGTATTACGTCGATACAATATCATGGTCATTAGTCAGACCTCATTCTTCCATATTAAATTAACTCTATTTCGTCCACAAACATTGATTATACTGTAGTAAGTATAAAATTTTATTGTTGTTATATTATTATTTTCAAAATAACCAGAGTGTGTCCTCCCGACCATCAAATCATGGCGAACCTACACTTAGCACATTCAGAGCGTGTCTGTTCTGAAAGTTTTCACTTTTTCCATTTCAACTTGTTGCTCGAGGCGATTGGATGATGAAGTGAATAAACAGCCTCCCGGTCCAGCTAAGATCACTTGACGTTTCATTCATCAACTCTTGTATTTCATGTTTCTATTTTGTGATAGATAACTGGCGTATTGCGAACCCCACGGCTTTAAGTTAGAGTATTTTAATAGGTTTTTTTCGGATGGATCTATGCTAACGGCCCTAAGGCCCTAATACTACATCGGATTAGTATGAGCCCATTTGGCTCACTTTCAGTTTATAAAAGTGGGGGGGGGGGGGGGGTTGCCCCCCGCCAACCGTGCAGTCTGCGACCACACGGCCTCCTGGCGTCGGGTTGGATTTTAATAGGAGTAGACGAAGAATGGCTTAGATATCTTTATTCATATTTGTTGTCACCCTATCTATCTACTACTTTAATTTACTCAATTATTGCTAATCGCAGATAATCAATCTGGTCCTGTGGTAAGTTCTCGAAGAACTTGTGTTACGGGTACCAGACAACGGAAATATATTTAATACTTTTTATTATTTAATACACATTCATGACCCAAGAATACAGAAAACATTTGTTCCCTGGCAGGGTTCGAACCCGCTACCTCAGGCTTGAGCGCCAACGCCCTAGCCATTGAGTCACAGAGGTCGTCAAAACGATAGATAAATACATCCTTAGCATGCGTTGTATGGGCGAAACGTACGTTGATTGTATGGTTGTGTTCTTTATTGTGGTGTATGGTGGTGTGCATGCAAGAGCAAGCATATGCATTAAAGAGCAAGCATATTATTATGCATACAAGAGTACGCATGTGTGGTTGTGTATTATAATTATAGTCGTCATGTATACCCAAACGCAATGTGAGAAAGGTGGGAGACGGCTTATGCATGCATATGCGTGCACACACATTTGCTGTAAAAACTGCGTGGTCCGCAGACTGATTCCCAAAAATAATAAATAAATAATAATATTATTAATTAATATCACAGGCGTATATTTAATGTGTAGTTAAAGTGGCAGTTGGTGTCTAAGTTAGTACATGTATGCCAACCACAAGTTAGGCTATGTATAAAGTAAGACCTATGTTCGTGCTCTATAACTACTTGTAACAAGTAAATTGTAAACTTCTTGGGCATATAAAACTTATGTTTAATGTGTGTTTCTTTAACGCCGGGAAATGCTCTGAGGCATCCCGCGGGGGAGTGGTTCTCCCCGCACGGGTATGTGGGACTCGCTGCGCCCGACAGCTGGTAAATGGACGCAGCTCTACCCACTAAAACCCGGCGAGTGCCACCAATGCCGCCTTTGGTGAGGTGCCACGGATCTAGAAAACAAACAGGGCACCTCGACGGCCAGTCAGTCCCGCAAGGGACCGACGCCACCTCCACAGAGGGGCTGTCCCGCACCACAGAACAACCCCTCCCAACGTCGGGACAGTACAATGGGGTGAGGTTCCCATCCTCACCCCTTGCCCCCTGCTCTTCTGTCCCCTCTTCCCATAAGAGGGGCACAAAGAGCCCCCTCGGCCCAATTAGCTTCGCCCAAGGTGCACCGCTCACCCTAGGTTACCGAGCCCCACCGCCACGACAAGGCCCGAAACATGGTGGGGACTGATCATAGGCCTCCCTCAATGAAGGCTAAGACGCCGATCCCTCGCCACTCGTATATAATACGGCCACCGCACGGAAATCGTCTTCCCACCTGGTTAACGGCTGACCAACAATTCGTCTACCTAAACGCGGGCTCCACTCTTGAACCTTATTGGCCCATCGGCCATGCGTTCTCCTGAGTGTGTGACCAGCTCACTGCAACTTGAACGATCATAATGTTAATATTCTATTTTTAATTTTAGATAGGATAAAATACAGAATGATCCTTTTATATATACAATAGTATAATAAATAATAATATAGTCGTGAATGGGGTTGTTAGTTGTGGGTTCCGCACAGTTCATTTGTCCGTTATCGCCGCTCGGGGAGCTGTAGAGACTTGCCACTTCGTCTTCATAAATACGAAGATTGTTACCCTCTTAATAACAACACAAACGAAATATATTATATATTTATATAAAACTAGATGTTTTCAGTTTTTTTTTTTCCAACTCTAAATTAGAATAAAAAACCGTGTGGTGACGTGACACCAGATTTTCCTTATTATAAAAATTATAATTATAAATAATAATTATTATTATAAAAAAAATATTATGATAAAAACATTAATTTCAATTTCTATTCGAGGTATAAAGATAATAATTATTCGGGTATACTTTTTTAATGCTTTTTATGGATAAATACCAGAGCATTTCCCGGGGTATATTTAAAAAATACACACACACCCATATAATATAGTGTATAGCCTCCATTAATGATCAGATGTTTACACTTTTGACCACCAGGTGGTGTAATTATCGAAGGATATAATAGTAATAGCAAACTATAATACTAATAACATTCATCATACATAAGACTATACATAAAAATCTTACGCTTTTTATTTTTTAACGTTACGGACGTTTATTACCGGTCGCCGTCTAGGGTACTCCCCCGCAACTAGGGCAAGAGGCGTTAATGCGGAGGTGGGGGGAGGACCTGGCGCAGCAACCGTATGGCAAAAACCTGACGGTTGCTTTGCGCCCGGTCCTTGAGCGGTGGATGCGCCGTAAGCGCAAACCCCTCACCTTCCGTCTGACACAGGTGCTCACAGGGCATGGTTGCTTTGGTGAGTACCTGTGCCGGACGGCCCGCAGGGTGCCGTTGACAGTGTGTCACGATTGTGGCGCGGCGGTGGACTCAGCCCAGCACACACTCGAGGTATGCCCGAGATGGGCGGCGCTGCGTCACAGTCTGACATCAGTCATCGGAGGGGACTTGTCTCTTATTGTTTTCTAATGTTTGCGCGAATTTCGCTCATTATAATGAAACAATTTTTTACGGATTTTATCGCGGTTTATTAAGATTTTTACAAGCCCGACGTTTCGGATACTTTACAGCAACCATGGTCACGGGAGGACTGAGGTGACAGATGTGTTTAGGCCTCGAAGGGGGTTGTAATATTGAAGAGCGTGGACTGTATTTAATTATTTATTGGCGAAAGAACATAAAAATGCCCGTATGCGGTACAACAGCTGACGGCGATCTGTTCGGTGCGCCGCTCGTCTCTCCTCCCGCTCGTCTCTCCTCCCGCGCGTTATCCCCGCAGTCGCCCCGCCGTCGTCCCGACGAGGTCCGAATATGCACGATAGGCGCCGACAGATGTCCTAATGTTACAAAGTTATTCGAAACTACCCTATGATACATCATTATTTTAATAAGTCCTCTCTACGCAGAAAGTGCTAACTGCATCTTTAATCTGTGGCATATTATGCTTGGTTTTTGATTTAATTATTTTAATAATGGGATCCCAAGCAGGTGGTAAGAGCCAGCCATCTTCTCTATTGAAATTTGGATGTTTTTTAATTTCAATAGCCTCGCGGATCATCCTTGGTTGGAATCGGTGTTCTTTTGCGAGTATCTGTGGTTTATCAAATCTAATATAATGGCGAGCTTTGTCTAGACTATGTTCACAGATTGCAGACTTAGTGTAGCGACGGTGTTTTAAGTCAGCTATATGTTCTTTAACGCGAGTTTTAATTGATCTTTTGGTTTGGCCTATATAAGAGAGGCCACAATCACAATCAAGCTTGTATACTCCTGCATCTTGTAAGGGTATTTGACACTTGACAGATGGTAAGAATTGACCTATCTTTTTAGGCGGCTTGAAATAAGTTTTTATAGAAGCTCGCTTTAGGATGAAGCCAATCTTGTCAGTGACGCCTTTCATAAACGGTAGCACAGCAGGTACTCGCTCGACGGTGGCTGGTTTCACACGTTCACTGTGACGGAGACGCGGTACCCGAAGCTTGTTGTCACGCAGTACTTGCTTGACATGTTGAAGTTCGGTCTCCAGGTGCTGCTCATCACAGATCCCTTGTGCTCTCTGTAACAAAGATTTACCCACAGTAGCTAACTGTGTTGGATGGTGGTGTGATTCGCCGTTTAAATACCTATCCGTATGGGTATGTTTCCTATACACTGTGTGGCTTAAGGTGTTATTGGGATTACGGATAACTAATACATCTAAGAAAGCTAAAGAATTATTTGCCTCCAATTCCATTGTGAATTGAATTTTAGTATTGATGGAATTGAGATGGTTTAAGAATATGGTTACTTTATCAGATGGCAATATTGTGAAAGTATCATCTACATACCGCTTGTAGAACCTAGGTGTTATTGGTGAGGTATGCAGAGCAGTCTCCTCGAAGTCCTCCATGAATATGTCGGCAACAACTGGAGATACTGGTGAGCCCATAGCTACGCTCTTTAGCTTTCTTAGATGTATTAGTTATCCGTAATCCCAATAACACCTTAAGCCACACAGTGTATAGGAAACATACCCATACGGATAGGTATTTAAACGGCGAATCACACCACCATCCAACACAGTTAGCTACTGTGGGTAAATCTTTGTTACAGAGAGCACAAGGGATCTGTGATGAGCAGCACCTGGAGACCGAACTTCAACATGTCAAGCAAGTACTGCGTGACAACAAGCTTCGGGTACCGCGTCTCCGTCACAGTGAACGTGTGAAACCAGCCACCGTCGAGCGAGTACCTGCTGTGCTACCGTTTATGAAAGGCGTCACTGACAAGATTGGCTTCATCCTAAAGCGAGCTTCTATAAAAACTTATTTCAAGCCGCCTAAAAAGATAGGTCAATTCTTACCATCTGTCAAGTGTCAAATACCCTTACAAGATGCAGGAGTATACAAGCTTGTTTGTGATTGTGGCCTCTCTTATATAGGCCAAACCAAAAGATCAATTAAAACTCGCGTTAAAGAACATATAGCTGACTTAAAACACCGTCGCTACACTAAGTCTGCAATCTGTGAACATAGTCTAGACAAAGCTCGCCATTATATTAGATTTGATAAACCACAGATACTCGCAAAAGAACACCGATTCCAACCAAGGATGATCCGCGAGGCTATTGAAATTAAAAAACATCCAAATTTCAATAGAGAAGATGGTTGGCTCTTACCACCTGCTAGGGATCCCATTATTAAAATAATTAAATCAAAAACCAAGCATAATATGCCACAGATTAAAGATGCAGTTAGCACTTTCTGCGTAGAGAGGACTTATTAAAATAATGATGTATCATAGGGTAGTTTCGAATAACTTTGTAACATTAGGACATCTGTCACCTCAGTCCTCCCGTGACCATGGTTGCTGTAAAGTATCCGAAACGTCGGGCTTGTAAAAATCTTAATAAACCGCGATAAAATCCGTAAAAAATTGTTTCATTATAATGGGACTTGTCTCTACCGAGCGGCATCTCCGCGATACTCGGTGACGGCGTCCTGGACGGCGATGGTTTTCTTGTGCGAGGCAGTAATGTCCCAGAGAGGAGGTCGCCGACGAGGCCTCCTCCCGCGGGCGACGAACAGGGGTGCGTAGGAGGCGCTATTTAATGCGCCTCCAGTAACGCCCCTGTGTTCGTGTCGGGCTCAGGGTGGAAACCTGGGTCTGTATGGCACGACGTCGTGGGGACTGCTTAGTAGCGGCCGGGCATTCCCCCACTACGAGGAGTAGTCTGGCCTTCGCCGGGGCCAGCCTGTGGCTGAGGTGATCCTGTCCGTTGCCTGCATATCCGGGACCCTCAAAAAGCGGCTGAAGGCGCTCGCAGTGGTTTTAGTTAGGGTGGGCACTCCCAGGTGCGAGTCCCACATTGGGTCAGGATCTACCCGAAGATCCTGGCTGAAAAAAAGGGTACTCCCCCGCAACGCATAAGGAACTTCGTTCCAAAACCTTTCTAACCCCCAAATACTCAAACGAATCTCAAATTTAAGAGGTACTTAAACTCGTGTTGTCCCTCTTTTTTCTTTGAATCTGACACGTCGTAGCATGAGTTTAAGTACGTCTTAAATTAGAGATTCGTTTGAGTATTTGGGGGTTAATATTATAAAAAACGCTTGCAAAAACGAAGAGGTATGAAAGTTTTGACATATCCTGACATGATAGAAGTGAAAAAAACGCGTTTTTTATTTTTTATTTTTTTTATGTTAGTTGGATAGGCAAACTGGCAAACGTACCACCTGATGTGAAGTGGTCGACGTCGCCCATGAACATAAACTAGTTTACCTGGAACGAGCCCAGGCAACTCATTTATGTGTTGCCTATCCTGTGACATAAGATGTTAAGTCTCGGTGCCAGTAATTACACTGCCTGTCTTGCCCTTCTCTCCGAAACACAGCAAAGCTGTTTCACGGGAAAAATAAGCAAGATGGTGGTACACATGCAGCCGGGAGCGCGGCACAGCGCTTCCCTCTCACCGGTTGCCTTTTTTTTGTATAATCCGGTTTAGTAAACATAATGTTACAGAAATTTGATGATAATGCTTTAAAATAATCGTTTTTTTAATAAATGGCAATGTAATTGGTTTATGGTTCACGCTGGCCAGCGGACTGGATCAGCTGACAGAGTTCGCTGTTCGATTTGTATACATACATTGCGGGTTTGCAAAATACGTAAGTCCTAAAATTTTCTTAAAAAAACGTTTCTGAGATAAATGGTTACATGAATTATATAGTACTAGCGGCCCGGTACGTGCTTCGCTACGTATAAAGTGAAATAAAAAAAATTGGAACATCAAATTAATTTATTGTTATGTGTATATGTATGTTGTACTGTCAACACTGAAAAAAGTTTCAATATGACCCCAACTGAAAAAGTTTCAATTTGACAGCAAAATCCCCATTGACAAAATGATCCGCCATTTATTGAATTAAAAAATGTGATAAATGAAGAACCGCTCGACCGATTTTGTGCAAACTTCACATAAACCATCTACTAAATAGTCCGAACAAAGCCTAAACATTTGGTCGTGATTGGTGAGCCTGTTCTTGAGTTATAAAATTACAAAGAAAAGTGGCATTGATTTTTATATATATAAAGATATAAATAGTATATTATTAGGGTTAAATCTTTGCAAGCGTTCAAAATAAGGTATAATACGGAGGAATTATATCCCAAACTAGCTGTTCCCGCAGTTTCATTCAGTACTAATTTAAAAAAATCTAAAATGTAAATATTACCTATTATATATAATTCTACATCTTAACAAACATTACCAGTTTATTATATACATAGGATATATATATATATATATATATATATATAGCAAAAAATTAAGGAAGCTTTAGTAAAAGAACAATAATGCGAGTTTCATTTCTTTTATATAAAGTACGATACTTAGATGGTACATACATAGGAAGTGTTCAAATGATAAGAGCAAAAAAAATCTATTATGGAAAGAATGAAATAAAGAAACAAGAATAAGATAAGAATAAGATAAGAATAAGATAAGAATAAGATAAGAATAAGATAAGAATAAGATAAGAATAAGATAAGAATAAGTGGTAATATTCGTTATCATCGGTGGGCTATCACATGATAAGCCGTAACAAGTATTTGTGCCCAATTTTCCTCAATTCCCACGATATTCTCTCAATAGGGTAGGGAATGGTAGCTGTTACCTTAAATACCCTAGTATCGTATATGCTTTTGAGATTTTAGATTAACATTTTTATAGCATGGCAAACGAGCAGTCGAGGCCTTTTGGCGACTATCAACGCCCAACACATTCCACAGATTATGATACAACCAGAGATTATGCAGATGCGTTGCCCTCCTTTTCCTATCCCCACAATGGGCCACCGGAAACTCACAAACCGCACGAAACGCCGCATAGCTATCACTTGACGCCGGTGCTATGTGAGCGAGAAGTATCACCCAGGTCGTGCCGGCCCAGTTCGGCTACCGAGCAGCATGACACTACCTCTTACATAGTTACATGGTTATATTTTTCACGAATGTACTAACTGTTTCAAACTATTACCTTGTCTTTCACCTTCATTGATATATTCGTAGGTAGACAATACCAAATTTGATCTCCGCGAAAAGAAAACAAAAGAGGAGTAGAAACCTGGATCTGTGTTATATAAGTGGGATGGGCTCACAGATGGGCTCACACTAATCCGAGGTAGCATTAGGGCCTTTGAGCCGTTAGCATAGATCATTCCGAAAAAAAAATGGAGTCAGCCCAAGCAACCAATTCACGTATTACCTACTCCAGCCTACATACCAGGGCACCAGCTAGTAAATATAACATATTAAAGACTATATCAGTGTTTAGCCTACTATTGATTGGTGTTTAATTCATAAATAACGTGAAAAATCGTATCTTTTTGTAATTAACTTAAAATTTTAGTTCAATAAATATTAACTAATTACAATTTAATAACTTAATACAATTTCAATCAAATTCGAGTTTCATTCTTCAACACTTTAATTCTGCTTATAAAATATACCAACTTATAAACTTTTATCTATACTAATATTATAAAGCTGAAGAGTTTGTTTGTTTGAACGCGCTAATCTCAAGAACTACTGGTCCGATTTGAAAAATTCTTTCAGTCTTAGATAGCCCATTTATCGAGGAAGGATATAACACCACGTTGTGACTAACAGTAGTTAAGTTGAGTAAGTTAAAGCGGGCATAGCAGGGGACAATAGCTAGTATATTATGATCATACAATATACTGAACGTAAAGAAACTTCGTCATATATCACATACAAAAGTGTAAGCTGGACGGCGAGTCCCACTAAGACTCCTTTCAGCGGGTCAAAACAAAACAAGTGACAAACACTGTGCCAGCCAGTATACTTCGTACACTCCATAACTCTTTTAGGGGCTACGCTACAATGGAAAACTTTATTAAATATACAGCTAACTAGAAAACACGACGTAATGTTGTCCCACAAAACATTTTGTAGTGGCCGAATTATGAATCTAAACCATTCTTGAATCACTTGAACATACACAAAAAAAAATAGGTATGTATATTATATACAATTCACTGTATACAACAAAACATTTGAAGTTAATATAATATCCAACTATTTACTGACACAATTTTTTTACTAAATGCATTCATATAAATGTATACACAGTACATAATACATAATATTTGACGACCTCTGTGGCTCAACGGTTAGCGTATTGGCGCTCAAGCCGGAGGTAGCGGGTTCGAATCCCGCTAGGGAACAAAAAGTTTTCAGTGTTCCTGGGTAATGGTAGTCTATATAATATTAAATGTCTGTAATAAGTATATAATAAAAATATATTCCCGTTCTCTGGTACTCGTAACACAAGTTCTTCAAGAATTTACCACGAGACCAGATTGACGTGGTGTAAAAAGCGTTCATAGATATTATTATATTATATTACTTTGAATGTTTTTTTGTGTATGGATCGATTACCTATTTTTAACCGACTTCAAAAAAAGAGGAGGTTCTCAATTCGTCTGTATGGTTTTTTTTTGTATGTATGTGACACGATATCTCCGCCGTTTGTGAATGGATTTCGATGGTTATTTTTTGTTTGAAAGCTGGTGCTTCCAATTTGGTTCCATATTAATTTTATTAAGATCTGACAACCCGTTTTTTAGTTATTCCCAATAATGCCTATTTTGTTGGTTTTTCTTTACCTCGACGATATGCTCATTTTATTACTTGTCGATGTAACAATTGTATAGGATGCTTTGGTAGCACACCATAGTATGTCGCGGTCATCGTAATCAACATCATCATCATCATCGTCCTTTATCCGTCCACTGCTGAACATGCCTCCTTCAATGAACGCCAAGACGACGAATTTCGGAATCACTATTATACTAGTATTTTTGAAGTCGGTTTTAATTTTTTGTAAAATGTTTTTATTTCGCATACAAATTAATCCTTGCTAATATTATAAATACGAAAGTAACTCTGTCTGTCTCTTCTTCACGCCTAAACCTCTGAACAGATTTGGATGCTTTTTACTAAATGCAAAAGGCTAATATACATGGTACACATACCAAAATAGCATTTTTACAATTTTTGTCTGTCTGTCTGTTTGTTCCGGCTAATTTTAGAAACGGCTGAGCCGATTTTGACAGGACTTTCACTGAAAGATAGCTGATGTTATAAGGAGTAACTTACGCTATAAATAAAGGCTAACGTATAAAGTTGACGCGAGCGAAGCTGCGAGCAACAGCTAGTGTCATAATAATTTAAAATAGCATACATTTATTTATCCTAATAATAGTTACCCATAATAGTAATGTGGCATAATTATTATTTAGGGATATTTTTTTAACATAACTATATTAAGCATAATCTATTCTAAATCATATTTTTACGCATAATGATTTTTAAGCCATAATATTTAGTAAAGGTATTGTAACGTTGCGCTTGCACGTTACCTAAATGTAAGCTGATAATTAAATAATATAGTAATAAATAAATTTTAAACTTAACACTAGCAATAAATAATGGCATAAGCGCCATCTATCCTTGACTGACGTTAACGATTGACTGTTTATTGACCTATTGACGTCATATTTCTGATTTGCTCAATAGATGTCGCTATGAAATCCGATAATTGTTTTGTAATAGATATCTCTCTTAAATAAAATCAATTTACCCGTTATAATTAATAATCCTAAATCTAATAATTTAATCTAATCTTTAAACTAAAATAACAAATTGTCTAAATTAAAACTTAACTAATTATAAAGTCAGTTGACATTTAACTGTGAACGGATTTGATTTTTGAACGATGGATCGGATGTAGTCTGTGGTCTTTGACTGCCGGACTTGTCAACGTGAGTCTGGGGACATCGCCAATGATGGCCCTTCGGCCATCTCGAGGCTAATCCTCGAAAATTAAACACGGCTTTAATTCCGCTGGGAATTTACTAAATTTGGCTACCTACCTAAACCTAAGAATAACACAACAGCCGTCTGGATTACCGGCCGAAACAACAGCTGAATTACCGGCATTGAATACCGGTGGAGATCTCCCCGTGTCCAGACATCTTCGCCAGGAGTCACCAGTCAGGCCAGTGTCCTTCCCTACCGTACAAATACGCTATCGGATCGTGGGTCAGCTGAAGAAAAATTTCGGCTATAAAATAAGGTACCTCTACAGCATCTTATTTCGAACCCTATCTAAATCAGGTCGTATTACTACGTGTAACTACGAAAAGTATTTAATAAAATACTTTTCGTAGTTACATACATTAAATAAACGTATTTGCAGCCCTTGGGCTACTCCTAAGCCGACCCCCACCCCAAAAATAAGCTATGCCAATTTTAGGACAAAAAAAGGTCGAAAGAATAGAAATATTTCAAGTCAAATCTTGGATGTGATTTTTTCTGCTGTCTTCAACCGAATACCGATTGAGATGAAATTTGCCGTTTTCATTGGTTTTTACCGTTTCAGAGCGTATATATTATATCCTAATTTCCAGGTGACCGGCTTACATACGAGGAAGAGACTTTTAAAGGCATAATGTATTTCACGAAAGCAAAGCTGCGTATAAAAGCTAAAGGAAATAAAAACACCATGAAGGAGGGTAGCTAAATTTATCTGGGAACGCCACCAATGAACCGAAAACAAGATAGGGGTTGTGATTTGATTCCTTAAAAGGGTACTTTCGGAAACGAGCGTCCCATGTATAGTTATGGCGGAACTGACAACATTTTAGTTGCTTATGGTTTACTAGCTCGTGCCTGCAGCTTCGCCCGCGTTAAATAAATTTTAAAAACAATCATAATTTTCTCTACTTTCTATGATAAAAATCTTAATAACGCATACTTAGGAACCTGCCCTAGCTTATTACAAACCCTACAGTGAAACCCGTATTTAAATCCGTTGAGTAGTTTAGAAAATATCGATGCACATACAGACCAACACAAAAAGTTACTTTCATGCGTATAATGGAGTGGTAGCCGGTCCGTCGTCTTGGCGTTCTTTGAAGGAGGCCTATGTTCAAAAATGGATGGATAGAGGCTGATGATGATGATGTGTGTGCGCTAGTTGATAGGTCAACTGGTACGAGTCGTGTCATAGTAAGGAATTAACAAACGGTTCACCCAGAACTAGTCCAGTTGGAAACAAAAAGAGAGCCTAGAAGATCGGCATTCTCCTTCGCGGTGTGGGCCAACGAGTCGTTCCTCATGTGCAGAGATGGTAGGGATGGCTTACAAAATTTCCCTTGAACAGCCTTGGCGAAGAATGCACGAGTTCCCGAAGGAAGTCGAACCAATCTCTCGCCAATTCTGTTCACGCACTCCGCTTTTGCCTCAGCAATAGCTCTTTTGAAGGACCTGGAGGCAAAACCCAGGCAACTCATATGCGGTACCTGGGAGAACGATCGGTGGTAGTCAATACACTGCCTGTCCTGCCCTTCTTTCCGAAACAAAACATATCTGTTCAACGAAGGAATAAAGCGTGACGGTTGTACCAGTCGAAGGTACAAGCGCTTCCATTGGAAAATGTATAAAAGTACTTTATACTTAATTCAAATTGTAAGTTTATGTTTCTGACATGTTAGCAGTTAAAATATCATAAATCGTCGTCAACGCTATTTAACAAATTGGTCCCATGTATGTAAAACAGGAAATAAACGTGGAATTGGAGGGTAACCCATGGAAATTTGTTTAGATGTCTCTAAAAGCGACGTTATAGTGATGTGCGGTAAACCGATATCGATAAATTAGAAGTGTCTATCTTTCGTCTTATTTGTAGTATCCATGCTCGAATTTAATGAACTAATAGATGGACCCTTTTTGTTATTTAACGCCGGGGAATGCTCTGAGGCATCCCGCCGGGGAGTGACTCTCCCCATGCGTTATGTGGGACTCGCTGTGCCCTAAAGCTGGTAAGTGGACGCAGCTCTTTCCACTCAAACCCGACGAGTGCCACCAATCCCGCCTTTGGTGAGCTGCCCCGGATCTAATGAGCAAACAGGGCACCTCGATGGCTAGTTAGTCCCTCAGGGAACCGACGCCACCTCCACAGAGGGGTTGTCCTGCACCACAGAACAACCCCTCCCAACGTCGGGATAGTAAAATGGGGTGAGGTTCCCACCATCACCCCTTGCCCCCTGCTCTTTTGTCCCCTCTTCTCATAAGAGGGTACAAAGAGTCCCCTCGGCTCAATTAGCTTTGCCCACGGTGCTAGGCTCACCCTAGCCTACTGAGCCCCACCGCCACGTCAAGGCCTGAACCATGGTGGGGAATAGATAGACCCTGCGTTTCAAATGATTCAGTGGTAGAAAATGTAAAATCATTTTGATTTGTGTTTAGGCAAGTCACTAGAAATAAATTAATTGTTATTCTTAAGTAATGAGGCCGGCACTCAACAATGTGAGTTGTGATAGCAATAGAATTAATAGTATAACATACAATGAATTTGTATAAATAATAAAAGATTCAAAATCATTATTTACCTCTGCCCACTGCTGGACAAGGATTCTTTCAACATAATTTTAAATATTTTTGAAAACAAAAAATAGCATTATAAAACTATTAGAAGGGACTTATAAATAATGATGTAATAATTGTTATTTATGAAATAATCTACTTCTACATGAATGAACCAATATTATTCTCAATCATAATGACTTGAGCGTGTTCCATAATCCTCACCTTTACCCAGATCCTTGCGTGCCTTCAAATACTTTAGACGTATTTCCGCGTTTAACTTGAATCGGATACAGTACTGTCCGGTTCTAGATAAATGTGAGTAGCTACTCTTCTATCTTAGCGTCTTTTAATGGACGGTAGTAAAATGTTATGAACTGGATAAAATATTGTTATTAAATATTTTTCTTTTTAATTTATTTGAGGAAGTGATTTTATAAATATGAAAAGAGATGAATAAGGGTATACACAAAACATTTGACTAAAGTACCAAAGCGAACGACGATGGTCTAGTGGATATGGGCTCGGCCTCTTGAGAGAGGTCCGGGTTCGATCCATGAGCCCTGTGATAAAATTATTGGTACACCTGAACATGAAACCATCACTAGCTCACCGGTGAAGGAAACATCGTAAGGAAACCTGCATGCCTGATGAAATTAAAAGTCTTTGAAGTTTACCACCCGCATTGAAGCAGCGCATCTGTGAACTAGCCCACCCTCACCCTCCTCGCTTTCTTTCGAGGAGGAGACCCGTGCCCAGAAGTGAGATATATAAGGGTTAACATAATATTTTATAGTATTAAAGTACCAAAAGTATAAGGTGAAATAGATTTAACGTTTTGTAACTTATAAAATTGCAAATCACTAAACTTACCGACCTAACAGTTTTAACAGAGGGAAAACTTCTGCTAGTATTGATGCTCTTATCCAATATTAGCGATCATAGGATGATAAAGACCTTATGCCTATACAATTTATATAATATGCTCCATTTCCATTCCATTTTATTATCGATAAAAATTAATTAAAGGGAAAATAATACGATAAAAATATCGACATTTGCGAAAGAACAATCATTACATAAATAAAATCCTAGGGAAGTGATTCAATGGAAAGTATCGATATTGTGCAAGTATAAAATTATTTTATGTGGCGTCTCTAATTCCGGGTCGTGACCTATTTTGGATTTCACAATGGAGTTTACATCTTTTTGGCAGGGAGGGGTCTGCTCACAATGAGACTGTGACCTTATATTAAAAATATTACATAAAATATTATGTAGATTGTATTTTTGATTTGGTCTTTATTACAAGTCAAACAACAAAGGACAACGGTCACTTTGTGTCAGAATCTAGCTTCAAATTTAATTGTACCATAATTATTATGATTATAAACTAACGTGATTTGAAATATCTCCCGATGATAAGGGACTCCATTAAAATATAGGTTTTTAAATCAAACCTTTGCGTAATATTTTTTTTTACCGGTAGGAAGGATATAGGATTAAGATCATATTCTGTGTGGTTATCTTTCATCATCATCATCATCATCAGCCTGTATCCGTCCCCTGCTGAATATAGGCCTCCTTCAATGAACGCCAAGACGACAAAAATATATTTTTTGAGTATTTGAAACGGTTATTTGTGTTATTATTAAAAAGTCTTTAAATAGACAATTTGTTGATTCAACATGTAATATTGTATTCATTAGCAACCCTTTTGTCTTGTTACTTTCGACCCACAGCGTGCTACTTTCGACCCACAGAGTGTTACTTTCGACCTGCTTACGTGGTCGAAAGTAACAACTGACGATTTTTTTTCAACCTTCTGTTATTCATATAAAATTCACAATAATAAAATAAATTGAGCTATTAAATAAAAGAGCATAAACTAAATTTTATAAATGGTTATAATCATTTATTGAAAATAATAACACCATGCCTGAAATCAAGGTAAAAGTACAAAATCTTATGTCTCAGGATAGGCAACACATAAAATATGAGTTGCCTGGGCTCGTTCCAGGTATACTAGTTTATGTTCATGGGCGACGTCAACCACTTACCATCAGGTGGTACGTTTGCCTATCCAACTAACATAAAAAAGTGTTACTTTTGTACCCGGTCTCCCTATAATGCGAAAATTTATATCTTTTTAGCGCTTTTTTGTTATTAAACTACATGAGTTATAAATAACAACAAAAAACTAAACAATAAACTACTTATACATAATATATCTGTGCGTGTGTTTGTTACTGACCTCCTATACTTTACGCGACTTAGATTTACAGGACATTTTGTACAGGACATTGTCTATCGAGAGCCCTAGTGAATCATATATTGTGAGTTCATTTTGCCAGTTCATCTCATCGGGCTCGCCTTAGAATTGGTGAGATTCAATTGACGTTCAAAAAGCAAGTATCTTTTTGGTAGTTTGTGATATAAAAAAAAACTTTAAAATAAAAATTATTTCTTATCTATTATTGTTTCAATTAAATGTCCTTCCAAGCATGTGACAAACTACTGTTTACTTTTTTATTACTTACATAAAAATCACCCTAGATACAAAAAGCCAAAAGGTCATTCCTTTCGACGACCTCTGTAGCTCAGTGGTTAGCGCGTTGGCGCTTAAGCCGGAGGTTGCGGGTTCGAATCCCGCCAGGGAACAAAAAAGTTTTCTGTGTTCCTGGGTCATGTATGTGTATCAAATATGTGTATTATAAAATAATAAAAATCTTAAATATAATTAGGTATAGTATAAAATTATAAAATATATTTCCGTTGTCTGGTACCCGTAACACAAGTTCTTCGTGAACTTACCACGGGACCAGATTGACGTGGTGTAAAAGCGTCCATAGATATTATTATTATCTATAGTCGGCGGCTGAACATCAGAGTTTTCTTTCGATTTTCCGTACTTTCTAAAACTTCCTGCAACAATAAGTGATCAATCCAGCTAATATATTCATGAAAAACATCGTAAAAACGCACTCTATCGCGGGATATCCTGCAGCATAGTGGGGATAAGGGCTCTGAAGGCGCAACTTCACGACCGCCTCGCGTCATAAATACAGCCTTGTACGAATTGTTCTGGCAAGAGGGTGACGTTAGGGCTGTCATCGGTTTTGGAATTTGTGGAATTTACAATTTTGATTCTGTTTTAACAAGAACTTATCCATGTTAGACGAATAAATTTACAAGTAAGAGAAATGTCGAGTAAGAGAACTACCCATGCTTCATCGGCACGTTTAGGAAAGAACGCAGTCATATTGGCAGTGTAATAACTTACATCAAGAACTGGCAGTGTAATTACTTACATGAAGACTTACCATTAAAATTTTGCTGCATAGGTAACTTGTAAGAGACTTCGTTCGCTATTTGCCGATAGTAATGTTCTTTGTTATTTCCTTATTTTTTTCGTGTTTTCCCCTATTTTTTTCCTTTCTTCCTTATTTTTTCCTTTTTTTATTTTTCCCTTTTTCCTTATTTTTCTACTTCCGCTTACTTATCAATCATTTCTCAAAATCGGTGTCCAGAATTCTAGGTTTTGTCCTTTACGTTTTACGCTGCGAATTATTATTAACAGCCATGGCCATGGCCAGCTTTGATCAAATTCTTTCATCATCGTCATCACGTGGATCAGTAGTTCATCCCTTTTTGTATAGAAAAATAAGGTTTTCATTTTGCTTATTATATATTTGTAATTTCTGCTAAATCATCAATCTATCATGACATAATATTTTCAAGTTTCATAAGTTCTCGTATTGAAACACGAGCACCTCTCGTAACTTCAACATGTCAGTTTAGTTAAGCTTTCAGTTAATCCTAATAACTTTCGAAGCGGTTGATTAGCGTGAGAGTAAAGTTAGTCTATAACAAAATTAAAACAGTATTGTAATTTATAGGTACGTATTCTTTCTTCACCACTATAATGCATATTGGCTATAAAAATAAACATCATTGGATACGGCTGTAAGCCTGCTTTAAAGTGGAGGAAGCTGTGGGTAGCAGCTATTATTATTCAAATAGTTTATTTTCATTATAATGGTTAGAAGACGATCTCCGGACAGCGGCCGGTTGAATGAGAGTGGCGAGGGATTGTTCGTCTTGGTGTTCTTTTTTTTACAGAATAGGAGGGCAAACGAGCAGTCAAAGCTTTAGACTACCGACGCCCATACACATCTGCATGATGTAGATTTTCCTGTTCCTCAACAGGCAACCGGAAACTCATAAGCCGCACGAAACGCGACAGCTGTCACTTGACGCTGGTATTATGTTCAAGAGGTACCACCCCGGTTGTGCCGGTCCAAGTCAGCTGCATAGCAGCATGGCACTACCTCTTACTTCTTTAAGGGAGGCCTATGTTCAGCAGTGGATAGATAGTGGCTGATGATGATGACGATGATGATGATGATGATTTCTTTTTAAATTTAATTACATATGTTTGGAAAACTTAACAATTAATATACGATGTTATCAATTAAAAGCACGTTGTAAAAATATTATTGATATAATTTTTAATCACGACCCAAAAGTTCGAACGTAAATTTTCTTTTAAACACAAATAAATTAATTTGTCCATTGTTAATTCTGTTAAGTTTTAATCGTTATGTCAAAACTTCTAAGTCGGGACTTAACAAATAAATGCAAGGTTAAAACATCAGCAGTGGCAGCCCTACGACAGAGTGGGACAGTTAAGTCGCCATTATAAGAGGCTCCGTAATTCCTTTCATTTTAACTTGGAAAATGATTTAAAAGACATTTTTATTAATATAACTTTATGGCTAATGTTACGATTTATGTGTGAAATGTCTGATTTGTGGGCACTTAAATTGAAACAGCTGTTGATTGTGGTTTCACCTTCATGTGTAATACATACGACTACGATATAGAAATGACTAGTATATACGTAGTCTGTGAGCGACGCTGCAGGCCAAGCTAATACGGGTTCGGCCACTTGTGTGAGAGCCGAGAGATCCGGGTTCAATCCTGAACGTGCAAAGCTAATTCTGCAGTGAAACAGCTTTGCTGTGTTTCGGAAAGAAGGGCAGGTCAGGCAGTGTAATTACTGGCACCGAGAATTATGATCTTACATCCCAGGATGGGTAACGCCTTGGCTAGTCCCAGGTAAACTTATATTCAAGGGCGATGCTGACCACTTACTATCAGGTGGCTCCAAATGATTATATCCAAGTAACGTAATAACGAATAAAAGAAAATCGAAGCGTTTATGTCGAGCTCAAGGTTAAGATAAAGTCCTCGTTTCTAAGGAAAGTATCCTCAAAAAGCCATGTATCATATGTCGAGGTAATCAAACGTCAGATCGCTGTTTACTACAGATCGGGAGTTGGTATCCCGCCAAGTGATGACAATTTGTATGATGAATATGTCTGTTGCGGAAACATGGATTTATATAATTTCTTAAATAAGTTTCCGCTTTTGTAAGCCATAACGCAAGGTTTTACGACTTTACCATGGGATTAGGTCAAGGTCATTGTCCAACTTAAAAGTTCCTTTAGGCTTAAGGGCTCTTAAATTGGTTACTTTTTAATTAAATTAAAAAAGGCCCATCTTCAAAAATATATGCTTGACGTCATCACTCTTTCACGGGAAGACATTCTTATGTTTTTTTTTTGTAATTCATATGTTGCGTTTTAGGTGAATTAAAGTAAATTAAAAGTGTAAATACAAAAGTTGTAGATCTTTTTATTATCTACAACTTTGCCATTAAACCTTTTTCCATTGAACTTGTAGTTTTGTCGGAAATCGAGACAATCCGTTTTTTACCCTAAACTTCCACTTCACGCCCGTATATTATTCTCCCATCTTTTAGTTATATTCTCTGCCTTCTCCAACGAGTTTTATCCTACTATAATACACTGGTCTAAATTTAATTTTAACACCTGAAATTGTAAGCAACTGAAAAAAAAGTAACTGAAAGTGTTGCGGAATGAGGTAGTTTAATAAACATTGTGTACTTTTTGCTTGAAGGGAACCCCCCTTTAAATGGCCTTCCTTCCCTTTTATAATTAATCGACGATCCCTCAGGTGCACGAGATGATGATGATTTAGTTACAGTGACACAAATGTACCATCCTCCCGAGTCCCGCCAGTCCGGACTCTGGGGAGAGATGGAATTACAACGGAGCTGAACCTGTTTAAAGGAGTCACAAAAGATATTTAATTTAGTCCTTCAGCGGGTTCCCACCCAGGGGAATTCTCTCTCTGGTTATAGAGTTAACAATTTTCACTAAGTAAATACAATATCTTGTAGAATTCATTAATGGTCCTCCCATCAACAAAGTGAAGTGCATTGTCCGTAAAACGCATTAGTTGTTACAGTTATATTTTTCATATGAAACTATTGCTCCAGGTAGGCATCTTGTCCTCAAATATTTTTTGTGTGGATTTAGTCACCTTTTGAGTTTTATGAGAAACGCAGCTTACATGCACCTACAAAGATCTCAATCAATGAATGTCAAGATCGAAGCCTTTACAATTCAGTGAACGATGAGAGCTCAATTATTTCTTTGTAGAATACCTGTATAATAGATAGAGCACAAGACCTATTGAAGCATTAACGAGTGAGAAAGTGGTTGCTTCGTAAACTGGAACTAGAAGGTACATTCGAGTACAATAAACGTTAGTTCAAATAGAGTAACATCATTTTAAAAAAATCTAATGTTCTACATATGTACCTACCTATACCTATCTACCTGTTACTCGAAGGTTCGTTTAGTTTCAATCCTTACTAATATTATAAATGCGAAAGTAACTCTGTCTGTCTGTCTGTCTCTTCTTCACGCCTAAACCACTGAATAGATTTGGATGAAATTTGGCACAAACATAGTTTGAAACCGGAGAAAGGACAAGAACGGGGCCTATGCGGGTAAAAGCCCGGGACTGTCTATCTTTTAAACCACGGAACAGATTTGGGTGTTTGATATGAAGATACTTTGAAACTTAACGTAGGACCAGGATAGTTGTTATCTTGAATATCCCACGGGAACGGGAACTATGCGGGTAAAACCCTGGGACTGTCTATCTTCTAAACCACGTAACAGATATGGTTGAAATTTGATATGAAGATACTTTGGAACTTAACGTTGGACTTAAAATAATGGTCATCCTGAAAATCCCACGGGAACGGGAGTTGTGCAGCTAAAACTCCGGGACTGTGTATTTGTTATACCACTGAACCGATTTAATTGAAATTTGATATTGAGATAGTTTGGAACTTAACGTAGGACTTAAAATAGTTGTTATTCTGAAAATCCCACGGGAACAGGAGTTGTGAAGCTAAAACGCTGGGACTGTGTATTTGTTAAACCACTGAACCGATTTGATGATATGGAGATAATTTGAGACCCAAGGTAAGATATAAGAGATGTATAAGTGTTGCAAGAAGTTATTTAGTTGTGTCAATAGATGGCGTTAACATAAAATGTAGATCACGCTATCTATTACAAGATGCGAATCCTTATGAGGATCGCACTTTTGTATTGCACGCATTTTTAATGAATACTGTTACCTTATATTAGTAATTTATACGAAATAATTTATTAATAGCATTCGTGATATTATAAAAAAAGAATACGTATATATATAATAATAAAATATATGAATCTATACAGATAACTAAATTTGGAGTGTCTGTTTTTAACATTAAAATAACCACTTTTTATTAAATGCATATAGATGTATACACGGTACAATACAAATATACAAAATAGCATTTTTTACAATTTTTGTATGTCTGTCTGTCTGTTTGTTCCGGCTAATCTTGGAAACGGCTGGGCCGATTTTGACGGGACTTTCACTAACAGATGGCTGATGTACTAAGGAGTAACATAGGCTATAAAAATAATCATCATCAATCCGTCTACGGCTGTAAATCTAAGTAAACGCGGGCGAAGCTGTGGGCAACAGCTAGTATAAAATAAAGAAAAGTTACGAAAAAGTAGACCCTTTTCCATGTGAGTATACATATCGGTCGGGTTTATTATTTACTAGTTATTGCCCGCAGCTTCGCCCGCGTTAACTTTATCAACTTAACTACTGTTAGTCACAGCGTGATGTTATATATATGTTATAGCCTTCCTCGATAAATGGGCTATCTAAAACTGAAATATTTTTTTAAATCGGACCAGTAGTTCCTGAAATTAGCGCGTTCAAACAAACAAACTCTTCAGATTTATAATATGAGTATATATATATATAATATGAGTATAGATATCAGTTCACAATTTTCTTTTCTTTTTTCAATAGAGTATATTATTATAATAGGCTTGTGGTTAAATATATTAGGGTTCAACTGATTTTCTAACTACATATTAAAAATACGCAATTTCGACACAATTTTAAAGTCAAATAACATTTACAAGTTATTTCAGATGACTGTACAAAGTACATGTCTGTTTGAAACTTGTAACGGGAACAAACTTCGTTACCAGCGGGTTGTTTCAATATTTGTCAATTACGGCCCTGGTTTAACTAATCATTATTGAATTTGGGATTCATGGTCACTGATCGTTGACTGGTTAAATCATAAATAGTAGAACAATTATAATTTTTTCGATGAAAATTATTGATATTGATTATATTTATTGATATTTATGGTGAATATTTGAAAAGATTAGTTAATTTCGCCGGTTTTTCTCAGAGGGCCCGACTTGGAAGCGGTGGTAGATTCAATTGACGTTCAAAAAGATACTTAGTAGATACTATTTTTAATGAAAATATAACTTTTTAATTATTTTATCATTTATATTAAACCCAGGAGAACTTATATAGAGCAGATCTAGAAGAAGGTACAGATCGTATCGTATCAAGAGATGAAGGAAATAGAAGAGGATTGGCGATTACTCCACCGACAAGAGCAAGGCTCTTAAATGAAGGAAGAGTGAAAGAAAGAGATAATTTATAATAACTTACAGCTAGTCGCGCCTAAATACATACACTGTTAGTCACGTGGCATCCGCACGGACCCCAAAATTTACTTTTGAAAATGAAACAGATAAAATAAGTGAAAAAATAATAATTATTATTGAAGAAACTTGAAGAAGAACATCTAAATTAACAAAACAATGTGAGGCTTCTAAAAAAAACAACAAAACATTAGCTTTTAAAAAGGTATAAAAATTATCTTCACTTATTAGGCACATGAATCACAAACTTTTGTAAGGTGTTCCTTGCACATGAATTTATTACATTTACCACTATTGGTTGTTGTTTTTTCTATCATCAGACCTCGCACAGAGGTGACAACGACCTTTAACCACTTGAACTGTTTCTAGAAGTAGAAGGCTCGGTGTCATTTGGAGTCGTCTTTTCAAGGGCCGTGGCAGAGTAGAAATATCAACTCTCTTGGTTTTTAAACTTTTTACAAGTTCTATTGAAGGTTTTTTCAAAACTTTTCTTTTCAAAGTATTATCTGATGCTCAAATCGTCATTTTCATCAAATGGCTCCTCATCATCTTCACATACCACCTCTGGTATTTCCTCTATATTAAGTAGCGCCTTGACATTGTGTTCTTTTATCTGTAAAGTTAAATATTTATGAAACACAAGACGTTTGCATTATGTTGTAAAGTGAAAAAACAAAATGATAATTATACTCACCAAAATTTGACTGCACTATTAGTAGTGCGGAATCACAAAAGTTGCGGATTTGATTAAGACAATATAAACGGTCATAATATTATGGTGAGATAATTTTTATAAAGAAAAAAAATTGGATCGGAGTGCGAGGCTAAAGTCTATTTTTTACTGTACTAAACATTAAACCATTAACAAACTTAACATGTTAGTGATGTATTTATACTATAGGTATTAATTTAGTATCGAGTAATAAAACTTATCAAACGACTATCGAGTAGAAACTGTATACTATTTCGTTAGTTTACGATTTGTTCTCCATTGCGCGTTGTTTCAATACAAACGAAAAGCCTTCTGAACCATGTATACTAAGAAAATCTCTTTCAACCCACTTCAAAAAATAAGGTATACAATTTGACTGTATTTTTTTATGTTTGTTATAATATCTCAACTTTTGTTTACATGAATCAATTTTGATGGATGGATGGATTGATATATAAAAGATCACACGAGCAGTTAAGTTATCGTCACTAATGCACATTTGGTGGACTTCCATTACGTAATGATTATTTATTACTTGTTTATTTTTTTATGTATTTATTAGTTGTTTATTACTTGTCGATATATTTTCATCATCATAATCATCATCATCATCATTATCATCAGCCTTGTTCCGTCCACTGCTGAACACATGCCTTTTTAATGAACGCCAAGACGACGAATCCCGATGTAATTTGAAGTTGGTTTTCTTTTTATTATGTTTAAAATATTTTTAATAACATTATTTGATGTCAGAAGACGCCAGATTAATCTCGTCAAAATGCGCTCAATGTATGTCCAATGCATGTCAATCGATTCGACATAGCGATCACGACAGGCTACCAACTTCAAACAAAGGGATTAAGTTTTTCGTAGTCAGGTCATACTTTTTGAACGAATTCCACGCTCTTACTGATTACAAACATACCGATAAAACCCAATTACGACACATACCAAATCTTTTACTAAAAATTGTTATAGGTAGGAATTATTCTAGAAAAATATTATGATAATTTCTGTACCACTATAAAAATCTATTAAACCGTTCAGGCTACACACCGTGTCTTTAAGATAATATTATATATTATTAGAGTTTGTAATAACTTGAAAAACATAACTCCCCCTTTGCAGTCGGATAAGAAGAACCGAGTAATATTCAACAATAATCACTCAAGTATACCAAAGTGAACCAAAGCGCCTACATCACGGGCTGGCGGATCCTGTGTCGATTATCTGTCCGTTCCAGTCTTTGTTAAAATATAAAAGCGTATTTTCAGTTTCTTATCATATACATATACATTTGCTATGTTAGATGAGCAAAATGATGAATGTGCATAATTAAGTATTAAAAAAAATGTTTTTAACATTTTAACATATATATTTAATTAAAATGATTGCTATTATTATCTAAACATTGCTGCCATCTAATAGGAAGGTCATTTACGCCTTTGCGATAGAACTCTGGTGATCTAGATTCCACAACATGTGTGAAAGCATTTTGTACCTGAGAAGAAAATTTTTATAACGTAGGAAATTGTCCAAATCACAAAAAAAATGGTAGTCCGTTGGAGCAAGGTCTGGCAATTATCCCCCCCAAAGTATCCCCACGTTGCCGTCGTGGGGGGGGCTTGCGTGTCTCAATGATCACTGTAGTTATGCCGGTAGAGCTACTCATGTCGGATTGGTCCAGTGGGAGAGGCCAGACGAAGAGGGATACACGTTGGAATCCAGTTTGGACTACCAGTCGGTTGCTCTCCACGTGTTCATCTGATTTAGCAGATGACAAGGTGGATGAACCTCTATAAAAAAAATTCTGAATCTCAAGTTCTGGTGCGTGACCGTGAGATGAGTGGCTGACAGATTATGCTTCTTACCTCAGAGAAGCTTCAGTCGCAAGCGCACCCCCAGCCAGGGCACCGGTGGACCCCTTGGTTGAGTACTAAATTTACACTTGCCCGGATAATAACGGCTCTGTCCGGGTCGACTTTTTATCCGTTATACTCGTGGGAATCAAAATGAATTCTTTACTTAAAAAAACAAAGACGAATGAGGGAGGAAAAGAAAAAAATGAGAAGGTCAATGTACAGTCTGATTCTGACACCGCGTCGAGCTTGATGAGTGTGACGACCGCAGCTAGTACAGGGAGGACCAAAGCTCGGCCTAAAAGGTCACTTAGAGAGACGTCTTGGCATGATGAAGCCACAAGTGATGATACCAAATCGGTTACAATAGTCGTTTCCGCTAAAAGAGGCAGAGGAAGACCACCGACAATAGGAAAGAATATCAGCTTGGCTAAAACCCAAGACGAGTCGGAAGAAATTATCAAGCTACGTGCTGAGAACGCTAGGTTAGTAGAGCAAATGACTGAACTGCGAAAAGAGCAAGAGGAGCTACGGTCAGAACTTGAAAAAATAAGAATAGAGAAGGCAAATAATGTGGTCAGTTCTGAGCCCAAGACACATGACTCTGATCAGCTCAGTCAGCTCATACAAGCGGTGGCAAATCTAAGTGCACGTTTCGCAGTAATTGAGGGTCGGGTACTACGCCCACCGTTAGCTGCGGGGAAAGGTACGACAGGAGCCACTTCTTATAATAAAACAATTTTTTTACGGATTTTATCGCGGTTTATTAAGATTTTTACAAGCCCGACGTTTCGGATACTTTACAGCTACCATGGTCACGGGAGGACTGAGGTGTCATACGTCCTATCATTACAAAGTTATTCGAAACTACCCTATGATACATCAATATTTTGGTCAGTCCTATCTACGCAGAAAGTGCTAACTGTATCTTTAATCTGTGACATATTATGCTTGGATTTTGATTTGATAATTTTAATAATGGGATCCCAAGCAGGTGGTAGAAGCCAGCCATCTTCTCTATTGAAATTAGGATGTTTTTTAATTTCAATAGCCTCACGGATCATCCTTGGTTGGAATCTGTGTTCTTTTGCGAGGACTTGTGGTTTATCAAATCTGATATAATGGCGAGCTTTGTCAAGACTATGTTCACAGATGGCAGACTTAGTGTAGCGACGGTGTTTTAAATCAGCTATATGTTCTTTCACGCGAGTTTTAATAGATCTTTTAGTTTGGCCTATATAGGAGAGACCACAGTCACAATCAAGCTTGTATACTCCTGCATCTTGTAAGGGTATATGACACTTGACAGATGGTAAGAATTGACTTATCTTTTTTGGCGGCTTGAAATAAGTTTTTATAGAAGCTCGCTTTAGGATGAAGCCAATCTTGTCAGTGACACCTTTAATAAACGAGAGAACTGCAGGTACTCGCTCGACGGTGGCTGGTTTCACACGTTCACTGTGACGGAGACGCGGTACCCGAAGCTTGTTGTCACGCAGTACTTGCTTGACATGTTGAAGTTCGGTCTCCAGGTGTTGCTCATCACAGATCCCTTGTGCTCTCTGAAACAAAGATTTACCCACGGTAACTGTGTTGGATGGTGGTGAGATTCGCCGTTTAGGTACTTATCCGTATGGGTATGCTTCCTATACACTGTGTGGCTTAAGGTATTGTTGGGATTACGGATAACTAATACATCTAAGAAGGCTAGAGAATTATTTTCTTCTAATTCCATTGTGAATTGAATTTTGGAATTAATGGAATTAAGATGGTCTAAGAATATGGTTACTTTATCAGATGGTAATATTGTGAAAGTATCATCTACGTACCGCTTGTAGAACCTGGGTGTAATGGGCGAAGTTTGCAGAGCAGTCTCCTCGAAGTCCTCCATAAATATGTCGGCAACAAGAACAACAAAAATAAACCGCGATAAAATCCGTAAAAAAATTGTTTTATTCTAATGAGTGAAATTCGCGTAAACATTAGAAAACAATATGAGGAGCCACTTCATTCGCGGAATTGGTTTCAAAACCGAGTATTTCTGTAAATCCCGGTTTAATGCAAGGCAATCAGAAAGCTAGAGATGCCCCTCCATCAAAAAAAGGCAAACGGAAAAAGAGTGTCGTGAAACCATCTGGACTTGGCGAGGAAAATCAAAACTCCGTGCCTTTTAATTCCAATGTAGGTGAATGGCAGATATCAGGAGCTAAAAAAGAGGCCAAAAAGGCAAAAAGAAAGGCAAAAAAGACCGACCAAATAGCGGCACAGAAAGCCACCAAACAAAAGGCCCTATTGCGTGGCCCCCGTTCATCAGCGATAGTTATTACTCTATCGCCTGAAGCTGAGAATGAGGGCCTTACATATAAAGAGGTAATTTCCAGGGCTAAAAATGGAATTAATCTTGAGGAGCTCGGAATTACCGGTGGGATTCGCTGGAAAACCACATAGACTGGAGCGCGTATGTTAGAGGTTCCAGGGGCTACCAGCAGCCCGCAAGCTGATGCTCTCGCTGAAAAGTTGAGAGTGACATTGGAAACAGAGGGCGTGAAGGTGTCTTGACCTACTAAATGTGTTGAGCTGCACGTTCTAGGTCTAGACGAATCGGTCACAGAGGAAGAACTGGTTGCCGCTATCGCTAAGACGGGAAGTTGCTCTCTGACTGAGGTGAAGGCAAAACCGATCACGACGAGCCTCAACGGACTAGGAACAGCTGTTGTTAGTTGTCCAGTCACAACGGCGAGAAAGCTAGTTGAGAGTGGTCGAATACTGGTAGGGTGGGTCTCAGCAAAGGTAAAAATTATGCCGCCTAGACCCCTTAGATGCTACCGATGCTTAGCAGACATGTCCATGGACAACATGTCCCATGTTGCTGTACATTGTACGCAGAGCGTAGACTGCGCCGGTCTGTGCTTTCGCTGCAGTCAGCCGGGTCACAAAGCCAGGTTCTGTGAAGCCACGCCACACTGTATACTTTGTGCGGCAGCCGGCAAACCGTCGGAACACTGAGTGGGGGCTACTACTTGTGCAGCGCCCAAAGAAATTAAAAAAAGACCAGCTGATAAAGGAGTCAGTGCTCCCATGCAGAAACAGCTGAGTCAAGTCATTTTACAAGAGGCTACTATGGATTGTCAGTAATGGCTCCATATCTTCGCCTCCTCCAAGCGAATATTAACCATTGTGCTAGAGCTCAGGATTTGCTTCTCCAGAGCATGGCCCAATGGTCAATTAACATCGCTGCGGTTGCTGAGCCGTATTTCATCCCGACGAGAGATGACGGGGTGGGCGATTTATCTGGCTTGGTGACCTTGATTCTGCGGGCGGGTAATATGTGCATATCGTTTGAGAAAGTTACGCGAGGACGAGGATTCGTTACTGCAAAAATTGGCGAAGTTGTGGTCGCAGGAGTTTATTTTTCGCCAAATGATTCACTCACCAATTTTGAAAGACTACTCAGGGATTTGGGCACCATCATTAGACGAAATCGTCCTCATCCTGTGCTTGTGCTAGGGGACTTCAATGCCAAGTCTGCAGCTTGGGGGTCTCTATCGACTAATGCACGTGGCAACGTTCTTGAGGAGTGGGCTATTGAGCAGAGCCTGTTTCTCCTTAACCGTGGATCTGCGTTCAGCGTGGCGGTTCCATAGTAGATATCTCGTTTGCCAGCCCTTCTCCAGCGCAGCGTGTGCGAGGCTGGCGGGTGATGACCGAAGTAGAAACACTATCGGATCACCGATATATTCGGTTCGACATTACCCTTATGGCCTCAAATATGCACGGTAGGACTATGTCAACTGTAGGTGGAAAGCGTTGGGCGTTAAAACGCCTTAATAAAGATTTACTCCTGGAAGCGGCTGCCGTACAAACTTGGATTCCTGCACCAGATAGGCCTGCTAACATCGACGAGGAGGTAGAGTGGCTCCAAGAGGCTCTGTCGCAGATCTGTGATACCGCAATGCCTCGAGTCCGGCATGTTTCCGCAAAACGCCAGGTATACTGGTGGTCGCAAGAGATATCCCAGTTGCGAGAAGTATGCGTACAGACAAAGCGCCAGTATGCTAGGCATCGTAGACGGCGTCGTCGAACTCCTGTTTGGGTAACTGTAGAGGTGGAACTTTACGAATTGTATAGAACGGCGAAACGGACACTCCGGTTGGCTATCGAGTCGGCAAAAATTAAAGCTTACGAGGAGCTGTTGGCGATTTTAGATAGAGATCCATGGGGGCGCCCTTATCGTATGGTGAGAGGCAAACTGCGTCCTTTCGCGCCTCCATTGACACAAAGTCTCGAGCCTCAGTTTCTAGAGGATGTAGTGTGTTCCTTATTTCCATCTAGGGGGGAACAAGCCCCGCCGCCGATTGCTCCGCAGTTACCTGACACAGACGATGATGTGGAAGGCGTTCCTGAGGTAACTGGAACGAGCTTAAAAGTGGCGTTTCAGCGAATAAAAACCAAAAACACTGCCCCCGGACCCGATGGTGTACCCGTCCGTGCCTTGGCCCTGGCAGCTGAGGCTTTAGAGACCCGTTTGTTAGGTCTTTTTAACGCTTGTTTTGAGCGGGGCCAGTTTCCGTCGCTGTGGAAAATCGGTAAACTAGTTCTAATAAAGAAGGAAGGACGTCCGGCGGATTCTCCATTTACATACCGACCTATTGTTCTGTTGGACGAGGTGGGAAAACTTTTCGAGAGAATCATCTCGGACTGCCTCGTCCAACACCTACATAGGGTAGGACCCGATTTGGCGGACAATCAGTTTGGGTTTCGTAGCGGGCGCTCTACAGTGGATGCAATTATGCGCGTTGGAGCCATTTCAGATGAAGCAGCTTCTCAGGGTGAGGTTGTGTTCGCGGTGTCTCTAGATACCGCCAATGCTTTTAACACCTTACCTTGGAGCTGTATTAGGCAAGGATTGCGCTACCATCGTGTGCCAAACTACCTCTGACAGGTAATTAATTCTTACCTCATAAATAGAGCAGTTGTATACCCGAGTCGCAACGGATGGGATCGGAGAGAGATGTCGTGCGGTGTGCCACAGGGGTCTGTCTTGGGACCACTCCTGTGGAACATTGGTTACGACTGGGTGCTGCGGGGTGCACTTCCACATGGCGTTGTCGTCATATGTTACGCTGACGATACGCTTGTCACAGCACGTGGGAAGTCACACCAGCAGGCGATAATGTTGGCAACCGCTGGCGTTGCCCAAGTCGTAGGGAGAATACGAAGTTTGGGGCTTGAGGTAGCGGTTAACAAGTCTGAAGCCATATGCTTTCATGGTCCTCGACGCGAACCACCCTTGGGTTCCGACATAGTGGTTAGTGGCGTTCATGTCTGTGTTGAGCCAACAATAAAATACCTGGGGCTTGTCCTCGACAGCCGCTGGAATTTCAGGCAACATTTCAAGCGGCTACTGCCCAAATTAATGGGAACTGCAGGCGCGTTAGCTCGACTGCTTCCTAACATCGGCGGTCCAACAGCCTCCCGCAGGAAACTTTACACGGGGATCGTGCGATCTATGGCCCTCTATGGGGCACCCGTTTGGGCGGATAAGTTGACAGTCCGCAACGTCGCCATACTACGGAGACCACAACGAACAATGGCTGTCAGGGTCATACGAGGATATTGCACGATTTCCTTTGAAGCGGCGACCTTACTTGCGGGATGTCCGCCATGGGATTTGGAGGCGAAAGTTCTTGTTTCCATTCACCATTGGAACAGAGAAGTACGAGGACGGGGCGAAAGACTGCTGCCGCAAGAACTGGCACGTCGTCGCTCTGAGCTTCAAGTAACCTTAATTGCGGAATGGGAGGCTCGTTTAATCAACCCCAGTGCAGGGCACGCCACCATAGCAGCGATAAGACCGGTTATAAGGGATTGGTTGGGTCGCAAAAATGGCACCCTAACATATCGGCTGACGCAAATACTAACAGGCCACGGCTGTTTTGGTAAGTATCTGCATCGCATTGGCAAGGAGCAATCGCCAGGTTGCCACCACTGTGAGGGCTGTCTCAAAGACACGATGCAGCACACGTTAGAGGAGTGTCCAGCCTGGGCAGAACAACGTCGTGAACTGAACGCAGCAGTGGATGGACTTTCACTCCCAAATCTTGTTCAGGAGATGATCCAGAGTGAAGCAAAGTGGAATGCCGTCGCTTCATATTGCGAGTACGTGATGCACGCAAAGGAGGTAGCAGAAAGGGAAAGGGAAGCTACTGCGATAATTCCCTCTCGCAGAAGACGTACTGGGCGCCGGAGAAGAGCGCAAAACGACCTCCGGCCGCCGTAAGTAGTTGGCCTGTAGGCGTCGGATGTAGGGCAGTCCGTCGCCCCAACATCAAACAGGCCCGAGAAGGTGGCGCGCCGTGTTCCGCGTGCGCCTCTCAGGAGGGTTCGGTAGTAACGAAATAGGTACCGACTAAGAAGGGATCTGCCACTGACAGGTCAGGACTGGAGGCGGGGGATCTGGTGAATGCAAGAGTGTGTACCCCGTACCCCGCTTATAGGTCAGACGAGGAACACCGGGGTGCTTTTAGCAGGTTAAAGTCCTGCCCACCCCCTCCGCTGTGCCTTAGCGGAGGGATAGTCCATGAAGATTTAACACCCCGAAAAAAAAAAAAAATAAAGGTCTGTCAATTATGGAGGGCACTACCTCTTAAAAAACTAGAATTATATGCCAAAAATAAACGGAACCAATAAATCACCACCATCATAACTAAGCATTAATTAATTTAATTATCACAATGGGTCCCATGAAGCCGTTTGATCAATTTAAATATTTTTGCTTTGAAAGGAGAAATCAATTCAATTCGTCTTTGAATTACAAAGGATAAAAAAACGTAAAACGCAAATTCTCCAGCATTTTTTTAAATGAAATTAAATCTAAAAATTTAATGAACGGTAAGTCGGCACACACTTTGAATCACTCATGTTTTTTTTTTCGTGATAACGTCTTATACATCGATGAATGCCGACTGCACGCACGAAAAAGCATGACTCATTGTCACGTTCCGCCTGAGCTGATTGTGCAAGCGAGAGCGCAGAACAAGCGATGTAGAGGCACGATCGGCCTAAACGTTTGGTTTGTGATGCATTATAACGCTATCACATAAAATAATCGTCCGTGTAAGATATAAGGTCGGTTTTTTTTTTTTTTTTTTTCGGATGGATCTATGCTAATGGCCCGAAGGCCCTAATGCTTCAACGGATTGGTGTGAGCCCATTCGGCTCACTTTTGATTGGGGGGTTGCCCCCCGCCAACCGTGCAGTCTGCGACCACACGGCCTCCTGGCGTCGGTTGTGTATAAGGTCGGGGTCGCCCGCTTTACTCACCGCTTTCCTCGGCAACGTGGTCTGCTCCGGAGACTCTGTAGGTGACGCGAACTGTTCCAACCCTCGTATCCAACACCACCATAGGGACACACTGATTCGGATCTCCAGCGTAGGATGAATGATGTTAATCCTCGATCGAGTTAAACGGGTTACGGGAGGCCTCCCGGTTTGTATGCGCGCGCGGCAGTGGTTGAGTTTGTACTGGCTGTAAGCGCACACCAGAGGGCGCATTCACGATCGCATTCGGATGGCGGTATATCGCAAAGCGACCCCTCAGTTCAAAGGAAAAAAAAAAATAATGTGTACTTAAACGATATTGTCCAATTTATGCTACCTTGCAGATGTACGAAAATACGAAATAACTCATATATCTATTTTAGTTTAAGCAAATTATTTGTTCAGGTACGGAACATGCCGCCCACCTTAAAAGCACGTAGTGTCTTTTAAAGAAGAATAAAACTTATAAAGAAAATCATATATTAATTAAAACTAAACTTAACTATTAATATTGGTTGTATACAATCTGACTATTGTAGTGGAAGGGGACAAATTTTGACAACAGGGCGTTTGAAAAACGTATTGCCCATTTTTAATGTTACGACTCGCACAACCTGGTCGGAGCCGGGATGAAGCGCGTGAATGCGTGCGAGCTTCCATTGAAGGGGTGGTAGGTTCTCATCACGCACCATAACAACAGTGCCCTCACGAAGAGTGGAGCCGCGGTCTTGAAACCATTTATTAGTTTGTTGGAGTTCGTGAAGATACTCCTTACTCCATCGTTTCCAAAAATGTTGAACCGACTGTTGAATCCAGTTCCAACGAGTAAGTCGACTAGGATTTTCGTCTACCAAGGCGACGTCAGGCACCGCAGTTAGGGGTTCCCCTACTAGGAAGTGAGCCGGAGTCAAGGGAAGAGGATCCGTCAAGGGATGTCGTTTAGGCAAAATCAATTGATGTTTAGAATTAAACGGTAAAAGAGACTTGTGAAGTCGTCCTCCCACGCGTAAATATCCGTCACTATCCAGAAATGACGTAAGACGGCGCAAGCTTAACGAAACTAATTTATTGTTAGAAATATTTTTTATATCCTCATTAAAAACTGAATGTTGCGTCAAAAGTATAAGGCGATTAAGTGAAAAGTTATATTCAGGAACCGTGATGTAATTTGGAAGTGACTGTTTAATATGTTTATTTTTACATTTGTTGTAAAAACGAAAAATGAAAGCGGTCACACACACAAGTTTATTTAACGACGAATATCGTGTGATAAAACTATCCGTATCGCCAAGGGGATACGTCACAGCTGTGTGGGAATACTTAGCAAGCCGTTCCTTTGTGTTACGCTTTTCTTCGCTGGTATTTAAAATCGGTTTTTGTATAGGCCAAGAGTCGGGATCTTGTTGGAGCCATGCGGGACCATGGTACCACAAGCCACTCCTAACCAATGCGGCCGGCAATAGGCCACGAGACGCTGCGTCTGCGGGGTTATCAGCAGACGGGACGTGGCGCCAACAGCTTGCGGGCACACGGGTCAAGATCTCACTGACGCGGTTAGACACAAAGGTCTTCCATTCATGTGGAGAAGAACGAAGCCAAGCCAATACGACCGAAGAGTCGGACCAAGCCTGAATTTGACCGGGACGGATCCTGTCTCCGTATATGTGGTTCACCCTCTCAATTAATTTAGATAACAAGAGTGCTGCCATCAGTTCAAGGCGAGGAATAGTAAGACACACACGCAACGGTGCGACACGAGTTTTTGCCATTATTAAATGTGTCTCACAATTACCACTCCTGCCTATGTGTCGTATATAAACGCATGCGGCATAACCGATTTGAGACGCATCCGCAAAACCATGTATTTGAATAGATTCTATGTCGTCAGTATTAAAAATATAACGAGGAAAAGAAATCGATGATAAGAGCGGTAGCTCCTTACTAAAATGCATCCATGAATTAAATATATCAATAGGCGTCTGCTCGTCCCAACCAATGTTCTCCAACCACATCAACTGAATTAAATGCTTAGCGAATAATGTTACTGGCGACAATAACCCGAGAGGGTCGTATATTTTTGCTATATCGGATAATATAGCACGCTTGGTAACGTGAACCCTGAAGTTGAATGAGTCCGCTCGGGGGTCCCACTGTAATCCGAGAACATTGACACCCCTATCGCCCTCCATCTCTGCGAAAAGGACATTCTCATACCGCCCACCATGAAACTCTGATGGCTGGACTGCAGCGAGAATCGCGGGCGAGTTGCTATGCCACTTGCGCAGCTCGAACCCAGCTGTCGCGCAAATAGCAATCAACTCCCGCTGAAGAAGAAGAGCCTGGGCTTCGTCGTCGGCGCCCGTAATGACGTCATCGACGAAGACATTATTTAATAAAACGGCCGCGGCCAGTTTGAAACGCTCGGCCTCATCGTTAGCCAGTTGTCGGATGGTACGAAGTGCGAGATAGGGAGAGCAGTTGACGCCGAATGTGACTGTACATAGCCTGTAGTCACGTAAAGGTTCCTCTGGTGATCGACGCCAGAGAATACGGTAAAAATCTCTATCACTTTCACGTAATAATATATTACGAAACATCTGTTTTATGTCTGAACAGAAAGCAACACGATGCACACGAAAATTTAAAAGAACATCAACGATATCTAGGTGAAGTTTAGGTCCTGAGAACAGCACGTCATTCAATGAGTACCCGCTGGTCGTACGACAGCCGGCATCAAAAACAACTCGGGTGCGTGTTGTCTGGCTTGAAGGCTTAATCACACAATGGTGTGGGATATAGTAGTTGGCACCAACTGAAGACTCATCATCAACAAGCTCCATGTGATTGAGGTCAATGTACTCCTGAAGGCAAGCGTGATAGTCGAACTTCAGCTGGGGGTTACGTTCCAACCTATATTCCAGCTTATGAAAACGAGCAACTGCAATTTGTCTTGAGTCGCCGAGGGGCGGGGCGTTGACCTTGAAAGGCAAAGCGACCACGTATCGCCCTGTGATATCTCGATTATGCGTTCTTCGAAAAAAGGATTCGCATAATTCGTCATCGGGAGTGTAACTCCGCTTCTCTGGTACTGACTCCAGCTCCCAAAATCTTTGAAGGTTGTCGTTGTCAAACGAGCTATAACAAACTTGGAGTGGAGTCGAAATGTTTCCATTAAATGTAAGCTTACCTAACAGTAAATAACCGAAGACACTACTCATCGCAATCGGTGTACCGGGTGGACCCATAATAGTGTTATTTAATAAAATGTGGGATAGTATATCCGCTCCTAATAACATCTCAACCGGTTGAGGTGTGTGAAAATGAGGATCGGCCAAGGTAAGGCCCTTTAAATGCGGCCACTCAGAGTAAGGCAAAGACACACTAGGCATTTTTGACATTAACTTAGGCAAGATTAATGCGTCAACCGGAATAACGGGATGATGTTTATCCTTTGGCGTAATCGAGCATGTGACCATACCCTTAGGTACCAATGGTTCCGTATCACCTATGCCAAGTACCGGTACTCGAACGCCAGTGCGCGGCAAACCCAGACGCTGTACGCACGTCTCGCTTATGAACGAGGCCTGACTCCCGCTATCAAGCATACACCGAACGGATGAAATTTTATTATCTCCCATATATAAATCTATTACAGCGGTAGATAATAACACCGTAGAATGCGACGAATGCATTTTTGTCGCGTAATTATTATGTATGCGAGCGTCCTGTCTATCCTCCGTAGGAGGGAACGAGACAGCGCTAGCAGTAGTACTGTTTACAGTCGTTAAAGACTGCGGTGAAATTAAATGAATAAGGCTATGATGTCTTTTTTGACATGTACGACATACAAAATTCGATTTACAATTTCTTACATCGTGTCCGACGTTTAAACAATTGTAACAAATATTTTTGTTTTGAATAAAGTTGTGCCTATCCTGTGGAGAGAGATTTAAAAACTCGGTACATTTAGAAATTAAATGCTGACCGGCGCATTTCAAGCAAGAACGATTCCTATCACGTGTATTATAAGGTCCAGTTTGCTCTGTGACTGACGCGACGCGTGCGGTGAATGAATTACGATGTACATTTAATTTCTCGCTACTTTTCTTATGATGCTTATTATTAATATTTTCTGGATAGTTTTTTATGGACTGTATATATGAAGCCATAGCGATTTCGTCGGCTGAGATTTCGCGTTCTAAAAATTCAATTAAAGTATTAACATCCGGTATATCGGACGGTCTTGACAATGAACGTTCATAATTCTTTCTCAAACCTGTGGGTATTTTACGCAGTAATAAGTTAAGTAATATAAAACTCCACTGATCAATAGGAAAATCCATAACCTCAAGCGCCCTAATGTTTTCCTGGTAGACATTTAATAAATTTCGTACACTTTGATAAGATCGCTCGGAACATGTTTCAAGGTCGAGTATCCGATCCATATGTTTAGATGCGACGATACGCCTATTTTCATATCTATATTTTAAAATATTTAACGCGATAGTATAATTATCACCTGTTATAGGGAGTGATTTGATCAAGTTATATGGTTCATTTTTAACCGAAAGTAGAAGGTATCTTAATTTTTCCGTCTCCGTGTAGGCTCTGTTGTGATGGACTAATGAACTAGATAAATCAAAAAACGATTGCCAATCGGTAGGATCACCGCTAAAATCGGGTAATGGCAAGACGGGTAGATTTCTTTTATGACAAATGTCGTCCTGATAAAGTGACCGACGCCGATTCAGGTCGTCATTTTTATGACTATTTATGTACGAAACAATGGCATAATATACGTCGTTAAAATCATTGCGTATTTTAATATGCTCGTCTTTATCAAAAACCTTGTGCTTTATGAGCGTTTTTTCAATTTTAGATTGAATTTTATTGAATTTTCTTTGATGTGAACTTAAATCACTAGCTCGCGAACGAAATTGTTGATCATTTGTGGTTGCAAGCTGTAAAATACGATTAAGCTCGTCGAGGATCAAATCCCTTTCGAAAATATCTTGTTCACACAATATTTCTAATTGTAATTCGTCCGGCATTTTGCGTAGCAAAGATGGCGGCGAGATAAAATGCGAAAAGAAATACGTTTATTGAAAAATGAGTACGTAGTACTGCTATTAAACAAGATAGCACAAGCTGGACAATGATCCTGGTTCGAAGGAACAAAAATTTATGTAAGATATAAGGTCGGGGTCGCCCGCTTTACTCACCGCTTTCCTCGGCAACGTGGTCTGCTCCGGAGACTCTGTAGGTGACGCGAACTGTTCCAACCCTCGTATCCAACACCACCATAGGGACACACTGATTCGGATCTCCAGCGTAGGATGAATGATGTTAATCCTCGATCGAGTTAAACGGGTTACGGGAGGCCTCCCGGTTTGTATGCGCGCGCGGCAGTGGTTGAGTTTGTACTGGCTGTAAGCGCACACCAGAGGGCGCATTCACGATCGCATTCGGATGGCGGTATATCGCAAAGCGACCCCTCAGTTCAAAGGAAAAAAAAAATAATAATGTGTACTTAAACGATATTGTCCAATTTATGCTACCTTGCAGATGTACGAAAATACGAAATAACTCATATATCTATTTTAGTTTAAGCAAATTATTTGTTCAGGTACGGAACAGTCCGTAAATCTATTTTACAGACAACAGGTACATTTTCTTATTTTTTTCGGATTTCGGTAAAATTTATGACGTCTTGTTGAATTTATAACGTTTTAGAATAAACAACGGTTAACGGTATACCCACGGTAAGTCCCCCCCCCCCCGCCCCTCTAGATAACGCATGAATTGCCTGGGCTAATCTCGAGTTCAAAGAAAATATGAATTTTTGAAAATAAAAGAGCTTTTATGTCGATGGGCGACGCTAACTTCTTAATAGTGGCACGACTGGCAGAATTCTTATCAAATTAACATAAAAAAGGAAGAAACGAAAGATGTATAAGACTTTATTACTTTCTGTCCATCTTTCTAACTCTGTCTCTCTGTTTCTATTTGACCCTTTCTTCCATAAAATGTGTTATCATAATTAAAATAATATCAAACGATATCAATCATTTTACTTAAAAAATGCTTTAAATTTTTTCACGAAATTAATATTTAAAATCAATTTCCCTGTAGACTTTTCGACTAAAATTAGCACACGGGGGGACTTGAAAACTTTTTCAAAAGTAAAGCTCAAGAAATTCTCGTTAAATACATTAAAAATATACCACCAAGAAATCAGGGATTCTTGAATTATTAACAACTTCCACTCACAAGGGATCTTGGAGGTCCAACCTTCAAATCCGAAATCGATTCCTCCCACACTCCCGCTCAATATTGTAAGGAACAAGCCTACTCCTTTGTTTCGTAACTTTTATTGAAGTTTAATAAATTATGTCCTATTTTATTATACACAGCTGCCCTACGCTACCACCCGCTCTTATTACCTTTAACGTTTCTCAATAATTAGCCACTACCAGTTGAATATTTGAAAAAAATGTAAGAGGTGCCATGCTGCTTTGCATCCGAATTGGACCGGCACGACCGGGGCGGTACCTCTCGCTCACATAACACCGACGTCAAGTGACAGCTTTTCTATCACGTTTCGTTCGGTTTGTGAGTTGCCGGTGGCCTATTTTTAGGGAAAAGGAGGGCAACGCATATGCATAAGTTTAGGTTGTGCGGATGTCGGTAGTCTCCATAAGTCTCCGACTGCTCGGTTGCCTCCTTAAGACATAAACATTTTTTTTAGAAGTTTAGCGAATTAAACAAAGTAGTAGAATATAAATCAATAAATAAAATTAAAAGAATTCTGTTTGTTTTTATAATATTAGTCGTCAAAACACCTAACAGTATTGTTGGCATGTCTGTAATGATTTCTTTGAACCTGAAGACTCGTCTGCAGCTATGTCGATGAATAGTAAATGATGGAAATCCTATTAATATGATAAGAGTGAATGTTTGTTCATTCCTCACAAGATCCCGTGTAGATTCAGATCTAGAATCTAAAAAGACATGATAAAACTTTTATTTATATTAGTTAACTGTCAGTTTTAAATTATATAAAAAGTCGATGGTCTAGAGCAGGGGTCGCCAACCTTTTCAGCAGCCGGGCCGAAATTCGGAAATAGAATTTCAAACCGGGCCGCACTACCAAATTTTAGGTTTTTTTTTTTGGAAGGGCTAGACATTTCGGCCTGATGGCCTTTAAGCTCAATATCGGTACAGTAAGTGAACAGATGGCTCACTTAAGACCGGGGGGGGGGGGGGTGAACATCGCGCGCGCTGCTCGGGAGAGCAGGATTTGGACTAGTCAAATCCGATACGGTCGACGAATCTTTTATGGTTGAATTTAGCCTATCATCATGAGGGCCGGCCCTTATCCCTCCCTCTGGGGAGAGAGGCGGTTCATGCGCGGTCTGGGTTTGTGTCTACTCGTATCGGATTCGAAATATAATACATATTATATTTAATACACACTCATGACCTAGGAGAAAACCTCCCCCATAATCGGGACAGTGCGATGGGGTGAGGTACCCATCTTCGCCCCTTGGCCACCCATCTCTTTTGTCCCCTCTTTTTATAATAGGGGTACAAAGAGTCCCCTGGGTTTACTTAGCTTCGCCCAAGGTGCTGGGTTCACCTTAAGCTACTTAGCCCGGCCGTGGGGATACCGATAATTTTGATTTTTATTGCGCAAAGTCGTGCGAACGAGAGCGCGACTGTCGAATGAGCGGGGGTGTGACGTCATCGGCTAGTGAGCGCCCGTCCGCGTTTTTAAAAACCTTCGGCTGAAAATACGCACTTTGATCGTAAATATCTTAAAAGCAAAAACACAGTTTTTCTCGTAATTTTTTGTAGATTTATTTGGCATATAAAGTAAAAAACGTTTGTCAGACCCATTAGTGTTTAAAAAAAAACATTTTTTTTATAAATTTTATATAATATACAGTCACTTTAGTTAACTTTAAAAAAAATTGACCAGCTCCGCGGGCCACAATTTGACAGTCGGCGGGCCGCATGCGGCCCGCGGGTTGGCCACCCCAGGTCTAGAGGTTTTGAACTGCGACCTCAATATGCGAGGCCGATCGTAAAGGTTTCGATCCTCACTGGCACCTAAAATGGGGTCTTTATAACTTTCCAAGTGCACATGAACATGATAACATCGCTTCTCGCCAGTGCAGGAAAAGATCGTGAGGAATCCTGCATGCCTGATGATGAAGGTGTGTGAAGTTCACTCCACGTTGGACCAGCACACAAGTCCTTGGCCCAACACTCTTCGATCAGACAGCCATAAGGTTAAGTACCTATAAAATGATGATATTATGAAGATTTACGACGATAATATCAAATATGGCCGATAGAGTTTAATTTAGCATTTGTAATATTATACATTTGTACACACATACTTACGATACCGCTCGTTGAAGTGGCAGTGGGCTGATCACTCACTCAGGAGAACGGAATGCCGATGGGCCAATAAGGTTCCAGAGTGAAAACCGCGTTCGGGTACACGAAGTTTTGGTCCACCATTATCAAGGTGGGAAAACGATACCCCACTATGGTTCAAGCCTTGTCGTGGCGGTGCCTAAGGTGAGCGCAGCACTTTGGGCGAAGCCACCGAGGGAGCTGCTCTTTGTACCCCTCTTATAAGAAGAAGGAATAAAAGAGTAGGAGGACAAGGGGCAAGATTGGGAACCTTACCCCATTGTACTGTCCTGACGTTGGAAGGAGTTGTTCTGTGGTGCGGGACAACCCCTCTGTGGAGGTAGCGTCGGTACCTTGGGGGACTGACAAGCCGTCAAGGTGCCCTGTTGCTTAACAGATCGGTGGTGACATTCTGCGGGTTTTAGTGGGTAGAGCTGGGACCACCTTACCATTTTTCGGGCACAACGAGTCCCACATACCCGCCTGGGGATTCCCCCTTCCGCCACGGGATTCGGATTCTCAGAACATTTCCCGGCGCAAATGAAAAAAAAAGGTGGGAACGCGATCTCCGTGCCGGTCCGTGTTGGATGCGAGTTGCGAGGGATTCGTTGTCTTGGAGTTCATTGAGGAAGGCTTATGTTCAACAATGGACGGATAGAGGCTGATGATGATGATGACACGCGTACTTTTCAGTTTTCGGCTTTAATCGCCCAAATCGTATTTATATTCGTGTTTCTAACAAATGACAGGGTCTAATCCTTCATCATCATTATACTAGGGTTTGTTTCAAATTGTGAAATGTTTGTCAAATGGAATAAATCTGGATTTTGGGAGACATTTCCCATTTATCTGTTGAGCAGGTGAAAATATTGTCGTATAATGTTGATTGGATAGGATGTGCTACCGGATGGTAAGTGGTTAGCGCCACCCCTGAACTTAAGTTTACATATAACTTTTTTTTATGTTAGTTAGATAGGCAAACTGGCAAACGTACCACCTGATGTTAAGTGGTCGACGTCGCCCATGAACATAAACTAGTATACCTGGAACGAGCCCAGGCAACTCATTTATGTGTTGCCTATCCTGAGACATAAGATGTTAAGTCTCGGTGCCAGTAATTACACTGCCTGTCTTGCCCTTCTCTCCGAAATACAGCAAAGCTGTTTCACGGGAGAAATAAGCAAGATGGTGGTACCCATGCAGCCGGGAGCGCGGCCCAGCGCTTCCCTCCTACCGGTAACTAACTATAATAACTGTCCCAGGTAACTCATTTTCATGTTGCCTATTTGTTGTTATTAGGGTATCAGTCAGTACCCGTCATACTTTTCTTCTCAAAACACAGCTAAGGATATTCAATTAAAAAATAAGGAGATAGTAGACGGACCATCCAGGGACCCACTTAAATATATTTAGGAGTTAGGTGACATGAACAGCAGAATTATAAATATAAAGTTTAGACGTATGGCTGAAACTGTAAAAGTAACTTTAATCCAGTTAAGTTAAATCACTCGTGCTAGTGGCATGTTATTTCATGCGGAATCTTGACAAAGGCAAATAATTTGTATGAGCATATTGTTATCTCGTGTTTACGCCAATTTCACTCCTTGTGATACAATAACGTTTACGGGTATAATAGCTGTTTATTTATACTAATGGAAGGGATCATCACCATTGTCATTATCATCAGCCTTTATCCGTCCACTGCTGAACATAGGCCTCGTTCAATGAACGCCAGGACCACCGATCCTTCGCCACTCGCATCCAACACGGACCGGCTACTGCACGGAGATCGTCTTCCCACTTAATGGCCGACCAACACTTCTACCTAAACGTGGCCTCCATTCTTGAACCTATTATGTTACAGGCCAAAGATGGAAGGGCTTATTTCTTTTTTTATACCATAGTAGGGCAAACGAGCGGTTGAAGCCTTTTGGCGACTACCGACGCCCATACACATCTGCACAACCAGAGATTGTGAAGATGCGTTGGCCCTCTTTTTCCCTATCATCCCAATGGGAAACTCACAAACCGCATTAAACGCAATAGCATAGCTGACACTGTCGCTGTATTATGTGAGCTAGAGGTACCACCCAGTTCGTGCCGGCCCAATTCGGCTGCAAATCAGCATGGCACTACCTCTTACAAGTTCTACACTGAAACAGCAGTGTTTCAAAAAAGTTTATCAGCTACTGTTCCAAATAATCTCTAAAGGATGCAAGGGCCACATCATACACTTTCGAAAAAAAATACTCAATAAAAAGCAGGTCAGACTAGGTAGTTGCTTGCACTGAAACTTACCACAATAAGTCACTCTCACATATGAACGATTTAAGTGGGTAGATCCTGACCCTATGTGGGACTTTCACCTGGGATTGCCCTTCCTAAATTTAAGCCACTGCGAGCGCCTCCAGCCATTTTTTGATGATCCCGGATCTGCAGGCAACAGGGTCACCTCAGCGACACGATGGCACCGGTGAATTCCAGACGACTCCTCGTAAGGGAGGACTGCCCGGCTGCTACTAATCCCATCCCATCAACATCGTGCATTAAATGGTCCTTCTCTCAGCTCGTCAGCCTCTTTCTCACCCACTCGTCGGCCTCCTCCTGGGACATTACTGCCTCGCTGAAGGAGTCCATCGCCGTCCAGGACCCGTCGTTGAGTTACCTGAGTTAGTTCTAGGTAAACTTATTTAACTTCATGAGTAACTTTGGTGGTGTTCTACCAAAAACAAGCAAAACATACAAATGTTATCAATGAAAAATACTGAGATAATATATTTTCAAAATAAATACTTACTGTTCTTTCTTGCTTTATTTTATACTGCCATTTATCTTTTTTACTTGCCTCAATTCACCAACGTAAAATTTTTTAAACGTAAAACAAAATAGCTAAGACCAAAATAATGTTGATTAGGTACGAAATAAGATCGCAAATCAATTCAGGTTGGCAAACGTGGAGTTCTTAAGAGCGATTTTCCAATTTCTGGAGCAATTTTATTTGTTGGGATGTTGCCATGTATTTAAATATTCATTACATCACACTTTGTGCCAACTGTGTTACCAGTTACGAGGAATGTTGTTACCTATGTGTTACATTAGTATATTGCTGAGTGTCAAAATAAGAATTGATTGAAGATCAAACTTTTAACAGTGTAACTCCTATGGAATACTTTTTTTAAGGGAAAATACTAGAACTTAGGCTTTATCGAGATCATTATCATGATTCGATATGAAATCTGACTGTCAAAAAGCGGTTTTCAGGTTTCTGAGATGCCTGTACTTCATTTCATCAGAATAGTTCGCTCACTAACACTAAAAACATAGGTACTAAGAAAGCTGCCCTATAAAATGGTCGATGAGATTGTGTTAAGTTCATTAGCTGTTATCACAAATGAACTATAGTCTAATATAATAGGTATTTACCTATGAAATTGCCGTTCTGCAGTACTGGCCATTTCAAATCAAAATAATTTTTGTTTGGCGAATTTTAATTTCAAATTAAATTTATTTTAAAAACATGGAATTCTTTTTCCAAAAGTAGTCATTTGTTTATTGATTAGTGTTACATTTTCATTGAATTACAACCTTTTTCGTCATCATGGATGCGTTAAAAATTCGAGTAATTATGGAATATGAGTACCGTCGTGGCAGCAACGCGGCACAAGCGGCACGCAACATCAACGACGTTTACGGAGCTAACACTACAAACCAACGCACCACCTGTTATCGGTTTGCTCGCGTCCGTTCTGGAAATTTCGACCTGAAAAATGAACCTCGCGGTCGTCCGAAGACTTTGGTCGACAATGACGAACTGAAGGCGATTGTAGAAGTTGCTGATGATACACAATCTACGGCTGAATTAGCGGCAGCTTTCGACGTTAAAACAATATTGGCCCATTTGCGTCAAATTGGCAAGGTAAAAAAGCTTGACAAATGGGTGCTCCACGAACTCAATGATCGCCAGCGCGAAGTACGCGTCGAGACGTGCCTTGCACTGCTCAACAGACAGACGAATGAAGGAATTTTGAACCGCATTGTTACCTGCGCTGAAAAATGGATTCTGTTTGATAACCGCAAGCGATCAGCAAGTTGGTTGGATCCTGGTTCAGCACCTAAACAATGCCCTATACGAAAACTTACCCCTAGAAAAGTGATGGTCACTATTTGGTGGTCTAGTGCCGTGTGATTCATCACAGCTTCTTACCAAACGGGGTGAGCATTATTGCAGATGTGTAGTGTGAAGAACTAAACACAATGATGGAGAAGCTGGCACATCTCCAACCAGCATTGGTCAATCGCTCGTCTCCGCTGCTCCTGCACGACAACGCGCGAACTCATACTGCACAGCAAACGGTCTCCAAGTTGCAAGAATTGGGGTTGGAAGCTCTCTGTCATCCGCCCTACTCGCCAGACCTTGCACCTACAGAATACTACTTTTTCCAGAATTTGGATAACTTATTGGCGGGAAAAAAATTCAATACCCGAAAGGCAGTGGGAGAGTGGGAGGGAGGGAAGCGCTGGGCCGCGCTCCCGGCTGCATGGGTACCACCATCTTGCTTGTTTCTCCCGTGTAACAGCTTTGCTGTGTTTCGGAGAGAAGGGCAAGACAGGCAGTGTAATTACTGGCACCGAGACTTCTTATGTCTCAGGATAGGCAACACATAAATAAGTTACCTGGGCTCGTTCCAGGTATACTAGTTTATATTCATTGGCGACGTCGACCACTTACCTACCATCAGGTGGTACGTTTGCCAGTTTGCTTATCCAACTAACATAAAAAAGGCAGTAAAAAATGCCTTTGAAGAATTTGTTGCCTCCCGTCCAGCTGATTTCTTTAAGAAGGGCATCAATAAACTGCCGCTGCGTTGGCAAAGATGCATTGATTGCATGGGTAATTACTTCGATTAATACAAATAAAAAATACATGAAAAAAAAATTGTTTAAATTTCATAGGTAAAGACCTAATAATAAAACGTCTTTTACGGATTTTATCGCAGCTTATTAAGATTTTTACAAGGCGCAGCAGTATACAAGATTGATTGCGGCTGTTTGCTGATTTGCAGCCGAATTGGACGGGCACGACCGGGGTGGTACCTCTCGCTCACATAACACAGGCGTAAATTGACAGCTATGGTGTCGCGTTTCGTGCAGTTTGTGAGTTTCCGGTGGCCCATTGGGGGGGGGAGGGATAACGAAAAAGAAGGCAACACAGAGGGGTTGTCCTGCACCACAGAACAACCCCTCCCAACGTCGGGACAGTACAATGGGGTGAGTTTCCCATCCTCACCCCTTGCCCCCTGCTCTTAATCTGTCCCCTCTTCTTATAAGAGGGGTACAAAGAGCCCCCTCGGCCCAATCTTCGCCCAAGGTGCACCGCTCACCCTAGGTTACTGAGCCCCACCGCCACGACAAGGCCTGAACCATGGTGGGGCGCAAAAGAACACCTATTCCAACCATGGATGATCCGTGACTCTTTTTGAAATAAAAAACATCCTGATTTTAATAGAGAAGAGCAGGCCCATACCATCTGCTTGGGATCCCATTTTTAAAGGATTCAATCAAAATCCAAGCATAATATTATGTCACAGATCAAAAATTCAGTTGGCACCTTCTGCAAAGACGGGACTAACAAAAATATTGATGTATCATAGGATAGTTTCGAATAACTTTGTCACGTTAGGTCATCTGACACCTCAGTCCTCCCGTGACCATGGTTGCTATACAGTATCCGAAACTTCGGGCTTGTGAAAATCTTAATAAACGGCGATAAAATCCGTAAACATTAGAAAATAATGTAGTCTAACGTTCCTTGTATTTCTGATAGTAATAGCCTAACATAGTGATCCCTGTAAGCAATATATTAATAAAAAATGGGAGGTTGTCCTGAAATACAATCCAGTGTGAGATCTTAGTACTGTTTGTTCAAGCATTTATCACGTTGTAAGCCATAAATAAATACAAGTCCCAACTTCACACCGGAACACTAGTTACTGAGTCTGAACTTCTATTAACTTGAAGGTTTGTTTTTGTATCAGTTCAAGTGTGACACTGATTTAATAGTGCTCTTGGAAGTTCACCAAGTGCTCCAGGAATTTATAGAGTCACCCCCCCCCCCCCAATACTTCAAGTTTAAAGGAACGTGAGGAAACCGTCAAGGAGTTGAGAAGTTTGGGACAAGTTGGCTTTTTATGGTCACGAGCCGAGAATGTTGTTTGATCATAGTTTTAAGCTGTGTTAAGTTGAGATAAAAATACTAATACAATAAGTGGTACTTTGATTTTATTTCTATATAACAATACTAAAAGAAAATCTATTATTGAGATAAAAGAAGAGTAATTAATGGGTTCCTTTTGAAGGCGCTACACCCGAAGATGCAAAGTGATAACGAAATAATTTATCAACCAATAAAATAAATGCTAGTAGAATTTGACTGTTGCAGGAACATTATCACTAAAAATTTTGTAAGAGGTAGTGCCATGCTGCTTTGCAGACGAATTGGGCCGGCACGTCCGGGGTTACTTCTCGCTCACGTAACACCGACGTCACATTTTGTGCGGTTTGTGAGTTTCCGGTAGCCCATTGGGGGATAGGAAAAAGGAGGGCAACGCATTTCCATAACTTTTGGTCGTGCGGATGTCTTACGGGAGTCGGTAGTCACCATAAGGCTCCGACTGCTCGGTTGCCTCCTTATTTTTTTCAAAATCAATTTTTTTTTTATTCAAAATAGTACTAATACAGTATCTTTTTGAACGTCAATTGAATCTACCACCGGTTCCAAGGTAAGCCCACTGAGAAGAACCGGCGAAACAAACTCAGTGGAACTAATCTTTTCAAATAATATAATATATTAATAACAATTTTAACATCTTATCTTGAAATGCCCGGGAGAAACGCCTTATTCCCAGGGTGTGGTATCTTCCATGAAATCTTTTACTTTATAATATGCTTTACCACACAAACGTTCTTTAACAACTTTTTTGAATTTTTTTATGGAGAGCTTTTGAACGTTTTCTGGGATCATATTGTAAAAGCGTATACAGTTGCCTTTAAAAGAATTGCTTACTTTCGAAAGTCTAATCATTGGTGCATGTAACCTGTGTCTATTACGTGTATTCCTGCTATGAATATCACTTTTCTTACAAAATTCATTTATGTTTTTACGGACATACAGTAAATTTTCTAAGATGTATTGAGAGGTGACAGTCAGAATTCCTATTTCTTTAAATTTTTCTCTCAAAGATGATGAGATTTTATTTATATATTAGATTTCGTGTGTTATGACATACATAACACACGAAACATGACAACAAAAAAACATGACACACGAGAATATTTTTTATAAGTCAAACTCGAATTTTATGAATTCAATTCGGCAAGCGCCCCGGCAACAGCTGGAGACCCACGTGGCAACTTAAAATTAAATCTTTGCTACCAGGAATTTACAGTTTCAAAAGTTTCAGATTTATGTGGTTACGTTTACCATCGCGGGAGTTTAGGAGGGGTGTAGATTAATGGTTCCTTTGTATTATTAAATTCTTATAACTTCACACAATTGAAGACAAATGTCTTAGAAAGTTTAAATTTTCGGAAGAACTTAAATCTATTGGAGTGTCAATAATATAAAAGGAGACAAAAATCAAAATAATTTATGTAAAACCAGCATAGTTCCCGTTCTCGTAGGATTTTCAGGATAACAACTATTTTAAGTCCTACCTTGAGTGCCAAAGTATCTTCATATCAAATTTCACCCAAATCTGTTCGGTATTCTGAAGATAGACAGTCCCGGGGTTTTACCCGCATAAAACCAGTTCTCTTGGGATATCCGGGATAAAAACTATCCTATGTCCTTTCTCAGGTTCCATACTATCTTTGTACCAAATTTCATCCAAATCTGTTCAGTGGTTTAGGCGTGAAGAAGAGACAGACAGACAGACAGAGTTACTTTCGCATTTATAATATTAGTAAGGATTAGTAAGGATAGTACTAATAATCTTTTTGAACGTCAATTGAATCTACCACCGGTTCCAAGGCAAGCCCACTGAGAAGAACCGGAGAAACAAACTCAGTGGAACTAATCTTTTAAAATAATACCTATTCCTTAACAAATTTTAAATATCATCCCGAAATTTATGGAATCCCTTAATCCCAATCTTCCATAAAATCTTTTACTTTATAATAAATATCCTTTACCCACAAACGCTCTTTAATAACTTTTGTTAATTTCTTAATGGATAGGTTTTGAACGTTTTCTGGGATCCTATTGTAAAAGCGTAATATATAACATTGCTTACTCTTGTGAGTCTAATCACTGGTACATCTAGCCGGTGTCTATTGCGTATATCCCTACTATCAGGATATTATCACTTTTCTTATAAAATTCATTTATGTTTTTCCGGACATACAGTAAATTTTCTAAGATGTATTGAGAGGCAACAGTTAAAATTGCTATTTGTTTAATATGACACCCCCCCCCACCCAACCCTAATGACTCTTCTAAACGTCCAATATTTACAGCTTTGGAACCGGTAGATACAATTAGACGTTCAATAAGCTACTTTGTAAGTACAAAATTGAATAAGATTTCTTTATTCCATTTGAACAAAATTATTCCGGACAACTCAGGACCGTTTTCTAATAGAATTTATATGTATTATTGTATAATATGCCGGTTATATGGCTGTGTTCATTTGCTTTTTTTGACGAGGTGAGTCGAGAAAAATAGTTCGCTGGTCTTATCTAAGATCTCAGGAACATTATATACGGAATTGCAGTACTCATATTTACTTAGAATTTAGGAGAAGACGAAAGGATGATAAAAGGTGTCAAAGTTATTTAGATATGTAAAATATGTTAAGAAAGACAAACAAACAATACTTCGGGGAGAATACAGAGACTGTTTTGGAACAACTATCATAAGTTAAGCAGGAGCTGAGCGTTTAATCCGCATGGTTTGTGAGTCTGCCGAGGCTTGGCAAGCATGTAGTTTGTACTGCGACAATGTGAACGTGGAAGATACAGAGCCTTAAATTAATTACATGCCTTTGTTAACATGACGTGTGGCCTAATCGTTGGGAAATATAGACGTCTGAAAAATGGATTTAACTTTAATGTTTTTCAAAGAATAGCGGGCAAATGACCAGCCAGTTTACCTTTGTTGTTTTGTCCCCAAAAATCATAAATGCAAGATTATTAAGTTCAGAGTCGGGTGATTTCTCTGGTTTAGAATGTAAGTTTTTTTGTTTCTTGATTGTTTTTAAAATGAAAATACATCTTTACTTTACACTTTTTGGGTGAACAAAAATCATGGAAATTGCGACATCGTCATCAAACGCTTCCAACGTGACATTTATGACATCATTCTTTGACGACCTCTGTGGCTCAATGGTTGGAGCGTTGGCACTCAATCCGGTGGTTGCGGGTTCGAATCCAGCCAGGGAACAAAAAGTATTCTGTGTTCCTGGGTCATGGATGTGTATTAAATAGAAAGCTAAATTATCCCCGAGTAACATAGGCTACATTTTATTTTCAGAAAAATTAGAGATCGCTACCAAAATAAACCAATTTATCTTTTAGTTAAAGCCACAATAACAGTTTTTGTCTAAATTTTAATTTCAAATATGGGTGGAATCTAATAGTGGTAAAATTGGTATCAGGATATTGATCCTTATCCATATAAATTATTTGATATATTAGATTTTTTATCTACGTATAAATTTCACTTTAAATTATTCGGATCGGACTTTTCGTTTAGAAGTTATGACGGATTTAAGTAAGAAAAATGTCACGATTTAAACAAACTGTCCCACGTTTAGTCTAACTACTGAACCGATCCTAATGAAATTTATTATGGATATAGTTTGAGACCCAGAAATGTGATGAATAAATCCCATGGGAACGGGAACTTATGTTATATAACGGTAATGTTGGTAAGCTAGGATGTATAAGATAATCTTGAAACTGTTGATCCGATTGAAAGAAATATTTTATCAATATAATGCTACATTATTACTGAGTGACTTAGATAATAAAAATTAACATCCTCCAAAAACCGCTCTCAATGTAAGTAAACGAGGGTAAAACTGCGGGAAGCAACTAGTTATTATATAATAATTGTTTGATAAACAGACAATAAAGTACGCAACCTTCGCACAAGTCTCATTGTTAATTGAAAAGCTACTTCAGGGCTAATTAATGAACAAAGCTTGTTTTATTGTTAATAATTGTATTGGTAGGGTCAGGTTCTTCAACCATGAAGAGTTCCTTCTCAATGATAATTCCTTCTTAATTAGAGGATTGTTTGCGCTCTTCAGTGCGTATATAAAGGGATTGCAAATTCAAGATGTGTCCGTGTTTTAGAATTTTGGGAATGTAACATTTAAACATCTGCTTAAATTATATTATGTCTATCGGTAGATTTACAGCCGTATACGAGTTGATGATGATTATATTTATAGCTAAAGTTACTTTTACCTTATAACATCAGCTATCTAACGAACGTCCCGTCAAAATTGGCCCAGCCCTTTCAGAGATTAACAGGAACAGATAGACAAAAATTGTAAAAAATATCCGTGTACATATCCATATGCATTTAGTAAAATGCGGTCATTTTAATATTATTACAAACAGACGCTCCAATTTTATTTTCCTGTATATATTGTTGGTTCGGGAAGGTAGAAGTACATACTACAAAATAAGGTCTAGGATGATTTAAACGACTGTTATATGTGGATGATAAAAATAGTGAAGATGATATTATCACTAATGATGATAATAATAATAGTGAAGATAATGATATTATTATTATCACTAATGATTCTGATAATAATAGTGAATATGATGATATTACTAATGATTATGATAATAATAGTGATGATGATATCACTAATGATGATGATAATAACGATCATGGACTGAAAAACTGAAACAACAAAAAAGCTTTGAAATAACATTTATTCGCTTTTGAACCTGCTTTCCATTCAAATAAAAACTTGGTTCTGTTTGAATATGGTTAAGCGTTAACCTTTCGGCCTTGTATAACAATAAAGGCCTCGAGTGAGATTGCTTTATATTCCAGACTTTATTTAAGCTTTCACACATTTCGCTCAAAAGTCTAAATTTCATTCAAATTATCATTATTTATTTTATTTTCGCTGATATCGTTGAGACTTTTATTTTAATCTACAGCGGTAAGAGCAAAAAGTATTGTTGGATTTATATAAAAAAATTGCGCATTATTAGCATAACTAGCTAGTGCCCAGCTTTGCCTGCATTGACCTAGATTTATAACCGAATCTGGATCCATGATGATTATTTTTATAGCATAAAATGGCTATTGGGTAGTATCTGATTTTTCGTCAGTTGCACCCGACTGGGAGATCATCCCGTTGAATAGCGGTCTAGCGATCCTTATTCTTTCAGGAACGGGCCACTTTAGAAATGTAGGGTCAAACGACATTTAGTTCTTCATATATGTAAGATTAGCCTGAGATTATTCAATTAATATTTTTAAACGTTTACCTCATTATGCATCCAATCTGTAAAATAAATTTTACACATACTGACCTTGACATACCTATGTAGGATAAAAGTCCCTTCAAACAGTGCGGTAAACTTATTATTGGTCATGTTAAAGCATTTTCAATGATGGGTCAGTCCACTTTCAAATGGATGGCATGATGATCTCCGTACAATGAATGGTCCTGATTGGATAAATTTGGATCAGAGCTGTCTGCAGGACATCTATGTTTATGGTGTAAAAAGCGTCCATAGATATCATTATTTTTATTATATTATGTCCCACTGCTGGGCACGAGTCTCCTCCTCGAAATCACGTGAGGAGGGTGTTGGGCCTTAACTCACCGATGCGCTAGCCCAATACTGGTTGGTGAACTTCACACACCTTTAAAGACTCTTAATCTCATCGGACATGCAACATTCTCACGATGTTTACCGTTGAGAAAGCAATGGTCTCATATTTAGGTACTTACACGGAGAAATTAAGAAAAACCCATTTCAAGGCATTTCAGACGTCAGGATCGAACCCACAGCTCTCACTCAAAAGAACGAACCCATACCCACTAGACCACCGTTTCCCACAATCAGTATAATAAAAAATAAAATTTCTACTAATACAGTACACACGCAACCTTCAATAACAATTTTAAATCACATATCCCGCGTTTTCGACTGTTGTTGAAGTGTATGGCCAGAGTGATGATGATGATGAATCACATTACATCCCAAGCACCGGCGGTCTCGTCTTGGCCTTTGTTTAAATAATCACATCAACCCCTTGTCACGTCTCGCAACATCTGCCGGGAAATCCTTAATCAAATTTCAATTATATCAAAGTGTTGGGAAGCCCCAAACCCTTATTGATGCTTAATTTTTGCCACAGGTGCAGTGGTGGAAGGTTGTACAGCCAGTCTGAGTTTTGATGTGAAGCATCTACTGGAGTACTTTGACACAAAATCGACTTGCATATTGTCGTGACGGAGCGCGAGTTGAGATTTTTACAAATTACTAATACTGACATCTTTCTTGATTTTTTAATCCTGATTTTTTTAAGAAAATTTGACCAATGTTAACAAAATGTATTATATTTTATAATATTAAATAGTAGCATAAACTGTTCTCCCCACCATGATTCACGCCTTGTCGTGGCGGTGGGGCTCAGTAGCCTATGGTAAATCCAACACCTTGGGCGAAGCTAATTGAGACGAGGGGGCTGCTCTTTGTATCCCTCTTATATGAAGACAGGACAAAAGAGCAGGGGGATAAGGGGCAAGCATGGGAACCTCACCCCATTGTACTATCCCGATGTTAGGAGGGGTTGTTCATTGGTGCATGACAAACGCTCTGTGGAGGTGGCGTCGGTCCCTTGAGGACTGACTAGCCGGCGATGTACCCAGTTTGCTTATATATAGATCCGGGGCACCTCACCAAAGGCGGCACAGATAAATTATACCCAGATACAGAACAAATGATCTTGATCATCAACACAAACATTTGTCCTGGGTGGGGATCGAACCCACGATCTTCTGGTTTCACAGTCAGATGTGTTGATCACTTAGTACACTATGCTCTTCCATGTGTTTTCTGTCCTAGGTTTTAGTACCTTCAGTAGTTGGCAAGTAGAGTTTTTTTTATTTTCTGCCTAACGGTTACGTGTACTACGCGAACTTTTTCCAACGACATTAGATTTTTTTTTATAAGATTGACATTTTTTTACGAGCCACAATAAAATCCTAAATCAGAAATGTCCGAGAAAAATAGTCATAAGAGAAAGGCAGGTGGATAATACCCTAATAGTGACAGTGAAATAGATCTCTAATGAAACGTAATCAAGTTTCCGAATAGAGTGAAAGTTAGATACAAAATGGAGATAGCAAGGACTGCGCCCCACACAACCGACGCCAGGGGCCTATTTAATAAACGCGACAATACGACAAATTTGTCACTTTTTGACAAATAAGTCGAATTGTCTCGACAAGTGGCGTTTAATAAAAATGACAATTGAGTCCTTAAGCGACAGGCAAATACTGACAAAATTATCAGGCTATTAAACTGTTTAATAAAAGCGACAATTGTCAGGTTTTACCTGTCGAGTCTCTAAGAAAATATTCTCGACTTATTTGTCATGACAATTGACTTGTTTGTCACTAATTCCGACATATTTGTCACAACAAAAAATCGAAGCATGCACATGAGAGTTGGGACAACTTGCTTGCTATTTCAAATGGACGCCAAATTAACAATTTTAGGCCTTATCTATGAAAACAGAGAGGTTTTGGTTTCAATTACATTGAAAGTTTTCAATTAAGGTTTCAATTACGTTTAAATATGCGACGTCGTTGTCGTACAGTTTGCACCAAATAATCATCTTCACTACTACTGTTATCCGTCGACGACGTTAACACCATTTTTCTAAATTAATCGTACTAACTACTAATTTAACTGCTGAATAGCGTTGACATTGGATAAAAAGCCTGTCGAAAATTTCTGACAAATTGACAAATATGTCTAGGTGCCATGACAATTTAGTGTTTAATAAAACAAATGTTACAAGTTTTTCCGGACAAATTGTCAATTGTCGCTTATTATTTATTAAACAGAAATATGTCAAATTGTCATGACAAGTCGACATATTTGTAGATTTTCCACCGTGACTTATTTGTCAGTGTTAATTTTTATTAAACAAAGTATTGTCAAATTGTCGAATTGTCACCTGTCGCCTGTCACCTGTCATTGTCGCGTTTATTAAATAGGCGAGGCCGTGTGGTCACAGACTGCATGGAAGGCGGGGGGCAACCCCCCACTTTTTAAATAAAAAAGTGAGCCGAATGGGCTCACACTAATCCGATGAAGCATTAGGGCCTTCGGGCTATTAGCATAGATCCCTCCGAAAAAAAAAAAAAAGGACTGCGCCCTTGTTTTTTTTGATTTCTTATTTGTTCTACTCTTATTAAGACTTTCACATTAAGCCTTCAATTTTATTATAACTTCCAGTTGATCTTTACGAATAAAAATATAAAAAAACGTTGGTCAAAAAAATTACAATATTTCTCAATCTATACTAATATTATAAAACTGAAGAGTTCGTTTGTTTGTACGCGCTAATCTCAAGAACTACTAGTCCGATTTGAAAAATTCTTTAAGTATTAGATAGCCCATTTATTGAGGAAGGCTATATCATACTGTGACTAATAGGAGTTGAGTAATGCGGGCGAATCTGCAGGTAACAGCTAGCAATAGTAATCAATAATTGGATTATCACGTGTAAAAAGGTAGGTTCTGAGATCCGTCTAAACAAAAGAGTTTGTTTAAGAACTAATAATAATATAGTAGTAGTAATATCTTAGTACTATTTTATAAACCGACGCTAGGAGGCCGTGCGGTCGTTGATTCACGGTTGGCGGGGGGCAACCTCCCACTAAAAATAAACCATAAGTGAGCCAAATCGGCTCACAATAATCCGATGAAGCATTAGGGCTTTTTGGCCGTTAGCATAGATCCATTCGAAAAAAAAATACATTCACTACTGGACGTGACCTCTTTCAGTGGTTGTGTGGTATTAGCTATGTGGTGTGGTGGTACCCATGCGATGTGGTGGTACCCATGTGGTGTGGTGGTACCCCTGTGGTGTGGTGGTATCCATGCGGTGTGGTGGTACCCATGCGGTGTGGTGGTACCCATGTGGTGTGGTGGTACCCATGTGGTGCAGTGGTAACCATGTGGTGTGGTACCCATGTGGTGTGGTACTCATGTGGTGTGGTACTCATGTGGTGTGGTACCCATGTGGTGTGGTACTCATGTGGTGTGGTACCCATGTGGTGTGGTACCCATGTGGTGTGGTACCCATGTGGTGTGGTACTCATGTGGTGTGGTACCCATGTGGTGTAAAGCGCATGTCGATGACACTAACCGATTGACGAAACTGTTAGTAATGGATTTAAAGATTGGGTCATTACCGGAGGGCCGCAGTTGTGCCGGTCGTTAGGGTCCGGTCATAGATAATTTGATACTCGTTTGTCCCGAATTGGACAGGAATTGATTTCGGGATTATTTCGTTATTCATCAAAATATTGGATCGTCCCTGGGAGGACATAATAATTAAGGTTAATTTGAAGGTGAATTTACTCACCAGACTTACACGCGCCAGAAGGGACTGAGCGTCTTGAGCGAGTGAGGGAAACGACAAAATGGTTTTTGGTATTTTATTGCGTTAAAAACGACGATTGGAGGAATTGATTCTAGTATTTTAAAGAATATAATATACTCATCTACGAAGAAAGTTAAGAGGTTTAAACCCGCCCCGTTACCCATAAGATGTGAATCTTTTTTTAAAAAGAGGTATGTTTGATATTTCTTTTCTCTGTTACATAAGTTACCTAATCATGTTTTGAGAACATAAAAAATAAGGTTTTTATCATGAAATATTAGGTCACCAACTTATATTTTCATACGTTTCGGAATTACTGAAATAAATTGAAATTACTGACGCCAAAATTTCCAATGCCTACTCTTCCTCCTTCCTCTTAAAATTTACCATTATAGTAAAATAACTGTTTCCACTGGATTGCAGTTGGGTGTTTACATTCCTAAAATTTAGAATAAAACATTAAAATTTACCGTTAGATGTTTAAGAGATATTTCGTATAAGAATGAGATGATTTTTGTAGCTTGGTAGGTTGTAGTTAGTATGAAAGTGAAATAGTAATTATACAGTGTAAGTACTCTAGATGTTATTATTGTAAATCTAATATTTGGAGTAATTGTATTCGCCTAAAGGCAACACGGAGTACGCCTCAGCGATAGTCGTAATTATATCGTAAAAAATCTAAATACACCCTAGTGAAAGGCGTATCGCGTAAAAATATTAAATTATTTTATAAAAAAGTTAATTCCAAAGTTCAACGTTCGCTGGTCTACCATATTATATTATATTATTATTATATTCTATAAAGTTATAATATAAAACTCATAAAAACTGGAAAAGCAGTTCATAAAATATGTTGCCCGAATCATCGTAAAAAGTAAAGTTGACTCTTACATCTACTACGAATGCATTATATAAATATATGTTTCTCCCGTGAAACAGCTTTGCTGTGTTTCGGAGAGAAGGCAGAGGCAAGACAGGCAGTGTAATTACTGGCACCGAGACTTAACATCTTATGTCTCAGTATAGGCAAACACATAAATGAGTTGCCTGGGTTCGTTCCAAATAAACTTTTTTTTGTCCCGCACCACAGAACAACCCCTCCGAACGTTGGGGCAGTGCAATGGAGTGAGGTTCCCATCCTCGCCCCTTGTCCCTTCTGCTCTTTTGTCCTTTCTTCTAATAAGAGGGGTACAAAGAGCAGCTCCCTCGGTTCAATTGGCTTCGCCCAAAGTGCTGAGTTCACCTTAGGCAATTGAGCCCCACCGCCATGAAAATGCTTGAACCTATACTCTATAATTCACCAGCTCTACATTTCAAATGCTTCCAAGCTTTCCCTGTATCTTTCTAACAATATAATATCCCGTTTAAATGGTTTATAATAAATGAAAATAACCATACTATTTAAAATCATAAAACAAAATACAACCTTAACATATTTTGGCTCTTTCCTTTATTACCATTGTAACACACGAAGCAGATGTATTTAACCTTAGGTAGGTACATAAATACACCATTTGAGAATACGACGCCCTCGTTAAACACAATATATAAGCCATTCTCAGCGCCATGTCAGTGAGATACTCTTCATTTTATGTTTAACTGTCTGAGAAATTAAATCTTAGTTGTTTTGTTAATTTCCGCGGTATTTGTGTTTTTAAGTTTACTATGCTATACATCATTATAGAAAGTTGTGCCTTTTAAATGATGTATATTATACATAGTATATAATATTATACCAGGTTTATTCAATAAGGCATACTTCTAGCAGTGGACATTTTTTTATGTTATTAGCAGACAACCGAGCATTCAGAGCGACCCCACCATGGTTCAGGCCTTGACATGGCGGTGGGGCTCAGTAGCCTAGGGTGATCCCAACACCTGGGCGAAGCTAATTGAGCCGAGGGGGCTATTTGTACTCCTCTTATAAGAAGAGGGGACAAAAGAACAGGGGGCAAGGGGTGAGGATGGGAACCTCACCCCATTGTACTGTCCCGACGTTGGGAGGGGTTGTTCTGTGGTGTGGGACAACCCCTCTGTGGAGGTGGCGGCGGTCCCTTGCAGGACTGACTAGCTCGCCGGGTTTTAGTGTATAGAGCTGCGTCCATTTACCATCTTTCGGGCGCAGCGAGTCCCACATACCCACCTGGGGAGACCCACTCCAGGCGGGATGCCTTAGAGCATTTCCCGGCAATTTTTTATTTTATTTTTTAAAAAAGCATTCAGAGCGAGTGAGAAAGGGCAAACTTAGCATGAAGCACATAGCCATGGAGTTAGAGTAGGGAGCAAGCGAGTGAGAAAGATCGAGAGAGAGTGAGATAGAGCGAACGTCGCATCGCAAGCCTCGGAACTTTAAAGCTTTAGATTAGTATAGTATTAGTTAGTTTTTTATACAATCTTTATAATATACTAAATTTTATTATAAAAGAAGTCTTAGACTTTTAAAAGTTTTTTTAAAACTTTTCACATGAATACACTATTAGGTAGTGTATATTTAACATGTGTTCACGATTTTAGTTTCGAGCCTGTTAGATTTTCATTAAACGAATGCATGTAGCTACAAACTTGCTATTCGTCTTTAATCTATACTGTAGCCAACATATGTGAACATTATTGTAGTCTGTTAACTTTTGCTTGAGTCCCGAGTTTCGAGACGAAACTAATTGACGTAGTAAAAAGTTATTACACGACTTATAAATAATAAATCCAGTGGTTCTAAGAACGAAACTTTCAGTGTAAAATTAGAAATTCTACTAAATCTACCGTAACTTTACTCTATGGTGTAATAAAGCTTGATATAATGTTTTATTAGAAAAATATTCAGACAAAACTCACACAACACAAATGCGTTTACTTAAGGTCATATTTTTAGGCGAAAAGCATATTATGTACGACTACTATACCAAAAAAAAACTCTCTTTATTATTCAACTTCTCTAAAAATAAACCTGGTTGGGTTAGCCAAGAAGCCATTCTACAATCGTAAACGCTAGTAGAAAACTCATAAATGTTTACATGACATTTGATTTATCGATGTAAAATGTCATTTCCGTTTTTGCTTTTCCGTTTGACCTGTTGGTCTAGTGGTAAGTGACCCCGACTGCTAAACCAGAAGGTCGTGGGTTCGATCCCCACCCAGGACAAATGTTTGTGTGATGAGCATGATCATTTGTTCTATGTCTGGATGTAGTTTATCTATAATATTATGTATGTATTTAGAAATATATAAGTAATATTTAATTATTTGGTTACCATAAGAACAGGCTCTGCCTATTGTTTTCTAATGTTTACGCGAAACTCATTATAATAAAACAATTTTTACGGATTTTATCGCGGTTTATTAAGATTTTTACAAGCCCGACGTTTCGGATACTTTACAGCAACCATGGTCACCATTTAAAACACCGTCGCTACACTAAGTCTGCCATCTGTGAACATAGTTTTGACAAAGCTCGCCATTATATCAGATTTGATAAACCACAAGTCCTCGCAAAAGAACACAGATTCCAACCAAGGATGATCCGTGAGGCTATTGAAATTAAAAAACATCCTAATTTCAATAGAGAAGACGGCTAGCTTTTACCACCTGCTTGGGATCCCATTATTAAAATTATCAAATCAAAATCCAAGCATAATATGTCACAGATTAAAGATACAGTTAGCACTTTCTGCGTAGATAGGACTGACCAAAATATTGATGTATCATAGGGTAGTTTCGAATAACTTTGTTATTATACGTACGTACGTTATAAACCTTAACAAGACAAGTTTTATCATGTATTGTTCTACTATTAAATATATTTGAACTCTAAAGCGCTCAAGTCTGTCAAAAACTTATAGTTGCTACCAAGTAATAACATACCTACATGAGATTTTCCCCAAAACTTCAAACAAGCAATTGACATTAACATTGTCTTGAAGTCTGAAATAATACCGTGATGTTAGGTCATGCCGGTACTTATAATAGATGACTGGTTGAATCCACGACGGGTTTGAATATTGCCATGTGCAGATTATATTTTGTATGATGAATATACATACCACCAGGTCACATATTCATATGTATAAATTTCATAAATTCATTTTTCCCAGTTCCCTAGTAACAGCAAGCTCTTACGAGGAGGCGGGTGTGGGGCCAGGTTAACGTAGTATGATTGTTTTTTTTTTGTTTTTTTTATGTTTTTTTTTTGTTTTTTTTATGTTAGTTGGATAGGCAAACTGGCAAACGTGCCACCTGATGTAAAGTGGTCGACGTCGCCCATGAACATAAACTAGTTTACCTGGAACGAGCCCAGGCAACTTATTTATGTGTTGCTTATCCTGAGACATAAGATGTTAAGTCTCACGGGAGAAACAAGCAAGTTAGTTAGTTTCCCACCATGGTTCAGGCCTTGACGTGGCGGAGGGGCTCAGTAGCCTAGGGTGAGCCCGGCACCTTGGGCGAAGCTAATTGAGCCGAGAGGGCTCTTATAAGAAGAGGGGACAAAAGAGCAGGGGGAATGGGGTGAGGATGGGAACCCCACCCCATTGTACTGTCCCGACGTTGGGAGGGGTTGTTCTGTGGTGCGGGACAACCCCTCTCTGGAGGTGGCGTCGGTCCCTTGCGGGACTGACTAGCCCTCGAGGTGCCCTGTTTGTTTACTAGTACCGGGGCACCTCACCAAAGGCGGCATTGGTGGCAGTCGCCAGATTTTAGTGGGTAGAGTTGCGTCCACTTACCAGCTTTTCGGGCGCAGCGAGTCCCACATACCCACGTGGGGAGACCCACTCCCCCCCCGGGATGCCTTCCCGGCGTTAAAGAAAAAAAAACATTGTTAGTTAATAGAAAAACTTTAAAAAGATTAGTTCCACTGAGTTTGTTTCGCCGGTTCTTCTCAGTGGGCTCGCTTTCGAATCGTTGATAGATTCAATTGACGTTCAAGAATATACTTAGTTGCTACTCGTTTGCATTTCAATAGTTATTATTATATTCATTATTTGATTAAAGTTATTTCTTTGTAAGAGGTAGTGCCATGCTGCATGCTGCGGCACGACCGGGGTAGTACCTCTTGCTTACATAACACCCGCCTCAAGTAACAGCTAAGCTGTCGCGTTTCGTGCGGTTTGTGAGTTTTCGGTGGCCCATGACTCATGAGGGAAAAGGAAAGCAGCGCGTTTGCATAACTTTTGGCTATGCGGATGTCTATGGGCGTCGGTAGTCACCATAAGGCTCCGACAGGTCGGTTACCTTGCCTTATGATATAAAAAAATGTTCTAAAGTGTACACCCCAAAATTCTCAGAATGATTCACAAATACCTGAAGGCTAAACCTCGTCAGGTGGGCTAATGGATATGTAATTACGGGGATAAGGGCTATCGAATGCCATCAAAACGCGATTAGGAGGATAAGACTCTCTGAATTATTTACCATTTTTCATCTGTTAGCGACTGTTCCCAATGTTTTAGGGATTTTATCTGGTCGAGGTATGATATTTCTTCTTTAATTCACTCAGTTAAAAAGAGGTAAAAATAAGTCTAAATCATATATTTTTTATGATAGTTTGATAGGCAAATTGGCAGTCGTGCCAATTGGTTAGTGGTTAACATTTCTCATATACCTGACTTGTTCGTCCAACCAACTTGTGCGTAAGAGTGTCCGTGTCAATACTTACCTACACTGTCTAAGGGCAGGACTCTTTGAAACACAGCAAAGCAATGCTGTTTGACAGAAGAATAAGAAGGATGTTGGTGGCCAAGCAGACGGGAGCGCGGAACAAGCGCATCCCTCCCACTGGTTTACTTTAAATTTTCTTTTAGCAGAGACAACTGAGTGGTTAAAGATTAGGACCTGCTGTAACATGTTGTATCCCCTTTGACTGACGAAAACTTTAATGTAATGTAAAATAAATAAATAAATGAAAATCTTTTAAATGTAATAACTTTTATGAGTTGATCATAAAAATACAAATTAAAATTTACATAAATATAAAACGAACAATGTGACTGGTCCTGGTCGAACACCAGGAAATTAAAAGATTGTAAACAATCGCCGGAAAAAATAAAAAATAAATCAAAAATACTTTTGGAACACTTGGAATTCGTTACATTAAAAAAAATGCTAATAAAATAAAATATTCGCTTCAAGAAAAACAAAAAAAAAACTTTGTAAAAAGAAAATCATAAAAACATTTGAAAATCTCATAATATACATAAAATTTCAACATAACGTTATCAAATGAGAATCACTTTAATCTAAGATTCAATTGGAAATATTAAAATAAGTGACGTCATTACTACCATCCCTTTTTCCCACTTTTGATGGACAACATTATGCAAACTCAGCGAGCGATGGATTCGCCGACGCGCGCTTTTGTCGGCAATTTCGAGGGTCATTGAACTGTTTAGGCTGAACGAACGAACTTGGAATATCTAATATGAAAACATAAGAGTCTGTAGGTGCGGTATAATATTTTCAACATAATATAACATAATATATATATGTTGGGACAACTCACACACGGCCATCTGATCCCAAACTAGGCAGAGCCTGTTCTTATGGTAACCATAAAACTGATACATACTTATATATTTCTAAACATTTACAAAAATAATACCTAATACTAAAATTAAATACCAATAGAATTAATGTCGAAAAGAATTACAAATTGAAATTTAAAAATTTAAAGACACGTAGGTACATACGGTACCTATGTTATATTAAATTGGATGATTTCAGCAAAATCTAGAGAAGATTTTCTCACTTTGGAGGAGGCTTTTACCTGCAGACCTTTTACCTTATTTATTTATTTATTTATAGGCATATGTTATTGTTAGTTATTCTGCAAGAACCCCGCAGAATAACTAACAATAACATACACCTATAAATAAATAAATAAAAAAATAAAAACTTATAACATGTTACTAACACCACAACTTTATAAGCCTAGGTTATGTAAGAAATATAGGCTGTTTTATTTTATTTTATTTATTTATTATAGAAGTAAACGGCCAGACGAGCCATAATATTATGACGGTAAGTGATCAGCATCGCCCATGAACATAAACAGCTGAAATCAGCCCAGGCAAGACATTCATATTATGTTGCCTATCCTGAGACATAAGATGGTAAATCTCAGTGTCAGTAAATACACTGCCTACCGTGCCCATCTTGCCGAAACACTAACTTGCGGAAGAAATAAGCACAACGGTGGTACCTATTGCTGGGCGCGCAGGACAGCGGTACAGTTCAAGCCTTGTCGTGGCGGTGGGGCTCAGTAGCCTAAGGTGAACCGAGCATCTTGGGCAAATTGAGCGGAGGGAGCTGCTCTTTGTACCCCTCTTATGAGAGAGGACAAAAGAGCAGGGGGACAAGGGGCGAGGATGGGAACCTGACCCCATTGTGCTGTCCCGAGTCCCGACGTTGGGAGGAGTTGTTCTGTGGTGCGGAACAACCCCTCTTTGGAGGTGGCGTCAGTCCCTTGAGGGACTGTACTATTATAGTATTTCTTTAGCTATTATGATCGTAATCCTGCAATATCAATTCAAGGTAATTGAAGGGGCGTGTAAATCCTATTTGCATAATGTATGTAATCAGCTTAAACATTTGCGGATCACATCATCTACAATCAATGGAGACTTACCTGTTGGTACTGTTATCATTCATCTTAGAATAAGACAAGATATATCTTCATATTTAGAAATATGTAAGTTTAAATGATTAAAATTTAAAAATTAATGATAGTTTACTATTATAGCTGCCTTAAATAGGATATGTGCCATTTACGTAAATAAGGCATTCGTGGACAATGGCAGAATATCGATAAGCTCGTCGAAATGAAAGTAAAAAACATGGTACATATCCCATATTATGAAAATGATCGAGTTAATTGAAAGCTATGAAAGATTTATTTAACTTTACATAATATCTTGTCAATTTATTCTATCATTATATTTTTAAAGTAACAATTAAATGCAATCACTGTATAAACGTTGACATGTATCTTTATTTCTCTAGGTATGGTGTGGTATTGCAAAGTATAGAAGAAATGACAATTAATTAAAACCACTTGACGATTTAAATAAATTCTCGCACCAATACTACATTATCATTGAGTGACATACTAGTAATCATCATCATAAAAGTAATCATCATCAGTTCGTCCATACGAATCTGAACAAACACGAGCAAAGCCAGGGACAACAGCTATCCTATAAACGGTCTAAATGTTGCAAATGTTAGCTTCCTAGCAAATCGGATCATAGATTTGCCGATATCAATCATTTTAAATTGACTTGTGGATGCGATCGACGTGTCCGATGATTTGAGAGATTTTTGTGAAGATCCGGCTGATTGATGGTCCAGGAGGATAATGGGGGTAATGTTGCGGAGATGTGCCCATTATAAGACCCTTAGATTGCCATCTATCAAGAATTTTGATGCCTATTACACGAGTATTGTTTTTAATGCTTACGCGAATTTCACTTATAATGAACTAACTTGTTCGAATTCTATCGTATTTTACTAAAAAAATTACATTCCAGATGTTTAAGATACTTTACAGAAATCAAGGTTTCTGGAAGACTGCGATAAAATCCAAAAAAAAAGTCTCATTACAATAAGTGATTTTATTGTAAAAAATTAAATAAAGTCATAATATATTAGTAAAAGAAATCAAACATATTATATAGGAATTTAAAATGGATTATCAGCTGACTGACAGGCTTAACATAATATGGCGGGGTTATTAGTAAGGCTTCTAAAACATGTGAGCTCTCAAAATTTGCAACATTGGGTATGCTCTCCTTAACCCTAAAATATATTTTGCACATAAATATTATAGTACATATTATATAAATAGATCATAATATATAGATAGAACGTTATCAAGACAAAGATTTGTTGGATTAAAATATTAGTACCTATGTATTTAATCAAAGAGAATATAGAATCAAAGACGAATGAAGAAGTAAATGACGAAAGAATTATAATATTTTCAATTTCCCAATATAAAATAGTAAAAAGAAAATAAGAAACTGATCAAAATCGCATTCGAGTATTTATATATCGAAACCCTTTCATCGTAAACGTGATCAAAGGTTAAAACATATTTCCTACAATCTGGTTGGAGACACTCAACAGCCGCTCCGCTCGTTTCCCCTAAAATCTAATAAACAGTTTTGCCGCACAAATATGACATTGGATTCTTCAAATCGAATATTTTTATATTTTCTTATGAAGCAAATATAAACATCCCGCTAGAAATTGTATTAAGTTAGTAAAAATACAGAAAGTGCCCAATATAAGATCAAGCATCAGCATTTTTAGATCCTATCAATACTTAATATGTTTAGATTAAGGCTGAGCTGACTGATTCTCAGATACCTGTTGTCAATCTGGACTATTAGACTAAAATTATACCATTTGGTCAACGGTAGACTAAAATTACGTCTTTCTCTATTATTAGAGAGAGAAGAAAAGAACATTTTGGTACAAATGCTAACTGACGATATCCCTTCAGCTGTTGATTAATCTTACCCTTTTTTTTGTTTCAGATGAATTCAATAATAGTGAAGTGACAAAAGATGAAATCAAAACTATCGAAAATGAAGAATAAAATGGATTCAATAAAATTATAAAAATGGCAAAACCTACAAAATCACCATATCACTATAACACTACATACAATATGTATTTTTATCCATCGAAAAGACCGCCCGATGGTGCGATAGAGAAATACGTAGTCAACCATACGATTGTTGCAAAAAGTATCTCAGATATTAAACATCTAAAAAATGGAAGCAAAGATTCCAGTGACTTCTTAATGCTAGTCGATGATTTTAGTGATTATTTTTACGGGAACGCAAGTAATGATGTGTTTACTGTAAACAATAATACGATAGACGATGTGTATGCCAACTGTACTTTTAACGGTACCTTAAATATATCATGTTTCGGCCATAGTGATTTAGGGCCACAGTATAACTTCTGGGCCCTTTTGCTGTTGATATTTCCATTTTTTACGCTTTTCGGTAATGTGTTAGTTATAATGAGTGTTGTTAGGGAGAGGACATTGCAGACAGTAACCAACTACTTCATAGTGAGCTTAGCTGTTGCTGATTTGTTGGTGGCCGTCGTTGTCATGCCGTTTGGTGTTTATTACTTGGTAAGTCTTTACATATAATAATTAATTTAAGACTTCAATACTTTCAATAGATATAAAACGTTTTGTTTTATGCATTGCTAATGCAATAATCATATTGATAATGATTATTTAAACACTTTTTAACGTATTTTAGTAACATAGATACTTACTAACATAGTTTTTTAAGATTATTTTGTTACTAACATTTTATGGGTATTTGTTAATCCCGAAATAAATGATTTTATTGAAGTTATACTTTTTTTGGCGCGTTAGGGCAAAATGATGCGGGTAAATTTTTACGATGCGCACGCGTCACGAAAAAAAACCGACACCATGAAGTTAGTAACAAGTTTCACATAATGACAGTATAGACGTCAGAAGAAGATATTATAGTTTTAACTACACTTTGCTTATTGCAAAAAGGTTACAGTGTAATGAAATAAAATTGTACTTACTACATAATATATATTTTTCTTTAAGGAGTATAACTTCTAACGCGTGTACATAAGTACACACACACACTTTTTATTTATTTATTTAGTTGCTTCAAACTTTTAAAATCATGTATGCGAGGAAAAACTGTAAAGACTTTGTTTGTTTTTCAAAATGAGAATAGCGCGATGGAAGCAAAAAAACGTATGTTCCGAGTTGGAAGAGAAGTCTTCGAACGCTTTTAAAATAAAATTATAATATGATCAAAATCTACGTTAGTTTGAAATCAAACTGCCTTGGATTCAAAATTATCTTCAGTTTTTGGACTTTCTTTTATAAAGCATAAATACAATCTAATAACGTCATTATTATGGGTCGTATTAAAAGAAATATTACTGATATACGTGAAAATACAAGTTAGCACGTAAAAGATAATATTATATTAGTAATATTAGAAGTACGTTGACTCAGTGGTAATAGCGTCTATGTATGTCTAAAAAGAAATGGGACTTATATAGTCTTCTGTAATTTGATCATAAATATTTATTATATTTGCTACTAATTCTCATAAGGTATTCATTACTGGTCGTTGTGTGTAATTAATACTTTTGTAGTTCCTATTATCTTCATATGAGATATCTATTTGGATGATTTGATTGAAAATACCGGTAATCAATATACTACTTCCGGATCGATCGCGAAAGCTTAGGTTCGAATCCGATACGAGTAGACACAAACCCAGACCGCGCTAACAGCAGTAGCACTACGCTACCGTTAGATTGCTTGGGCAACGCGCATGACCCGCCTCCCTCTCCAGAGGGAGGGATGAGGGCCGATCCTCACGATGATAGGTCAAATTCAACCGTAAAAGATTCATCATCGGATTTGACTAGTCCAAATCCTGCTCTCCCGAGCAGCGCGCGCGAAATACCGCGCCCCTTTCGGGGCGCGGAGGGGGGCGTCGTACATTCGAATATTTCTTAAGTAAGCCAAGATGCATTCCTTTCCCTATCCCCCCAATGGGCCACCGGAAATTCACAAATCGCACGAAACGCGACAGCATAGCTGTCATTTGATTCCGGTGTTATGTGGGCGAGAGGTACCGCCCCGGTCGTGCTGGCTCAGTCATCTTCCATCATAAGAGGATGAAGTTTCATCTAATTATATCATCAGTCAGCTATTTTCTTATTTGTATCATAATAAATAAGCGAGTACATATATTTTTTAACATTGTATAATCTGTTATTGTTCCACGTATTTTATTATCTTTACTTCTAATCGTATTGCACTTACCGTGAGGGTAAGTAATCACCATCGCCCATAAATATGAGAAATTCACCTGGAACTTGTACAAACCACTATTATATTGCCTACCCAGATAAGATGGTAAGTCTTGTCAGTAATTAAACTCAGTTCTCAGTTCTCTTATAAATAGAAATCAATTACAAACAGTGAAGATATTTAAATGAGTATACGATCGTTGGCGAGACCCACCACAATGTTTGCAGTTCTAACATTACTTTGGCTAACTTAATTACAAACAATTGGAAACTAAGTACAGAAAGGCTTTCGATTGAGTTAGGATTTAACTTTACCCATTGTTAGTTGCTACCATTCACGTTACCGAAGTAATTATGGCAGAAAAATCTCGTGACGTGACGTAAAGACCACGGACAATTTTCTTTTATAGGGACCAAAGTTAGATTCGGCGATTACCTGAATACAACAGGAGAGTTATGTTTTCGAGTGTAGGTGTGTACTACGTACACGAAAATTTCTTTAGCACGCTCTGTCTGACCGGCTCGTGTCGTTTTTGTCTTAGGTGGGTGACTAGGTATATCAAAGTTATAAAAAAATAAAATGATGGATGTTTGTTGTCTAAAATATCGTAGTCAAATATTTTGGTTTTAATGCGGTTTAATTATAGATGGGTATGACGCCATCTTAAATGTAAAAGATATACCTAATATACAGAAAGCATGTGGAGATCAAGGTTGCCTGGTTGCCAATCATAGCCTTTGATATAAAAGTGTCGAAGCCTTTCTTTTCTTTTGTGCCGGGAAACGCTCTTAAGCATCCCGAGGTAGAGGAGGGACTCTCCTATCTTAAGGGCTGGAGGGGGAGGGGTGAAAAGAACAGATCCCTCGGTTTAATTGGCTTAGCCTTAGGCTAATGAGCCCCACCGCCACTACAAGGCTTGAACCATTGTAGCGTATCGAAATCTAAACAAAACCTGCGTTACATATGGTTTTCTAGCTTTTAAGGGAATTTTACTTAATAAAATGAAACAAATCTTATGAGTTTATCGAAGTTAATAAGTTTTACATTCTCCACGTTTCGGATACTTTACAGCTACCATACTCTATACCTATCGTATAGTATAGAAGGCTTAATACTTTAACTAATAATATTATAAACTAGTTTCTTTGTGCATTCACTTCTTTCACGTCACAGGCAAGCCGGTACAAAATTAATTTTTAAATGAAATTTAAAAATATTTAATTATTACTCAACTAGTAGCTTCATAAATTGTATACTTAATTGTTTAATTAAAAAACATGTTTTTAAAATGATATAGGTTGTTGTAGTATAGGGTAAATCTAGTATCTAATTAGTATAAGGTTAACCCAGCACCTTGGGCGAAGATAATTAAACCGAAGGAGCTACTCCTTGTACCTCTCTTATAAGAATAGGGGATAAAACAGCAGGAGGGACAAGGGGTGAGGATGGGAACATCACCCTCTTGCAATGTCCCGTCGTTGGGAGGGGCTGTTCTGTGGTGCGGGACAAGCCCTCTGTGGAGGTGGCGTTGCGATCCCTTTTGGGACTGACTAGCAATCGAAGTGCCCTGTTGCTCAACAGATCTGGGGCACCTCGCCAAAGGCGGCATTGGTGACACTCGCCGTGTTTTGATGGGTAGAGCTGGGTCCACCTTACCATCATCCGACCGCAACGAGTCCCACATACTCGCCTGGAGAGTAAGAGAAAAAAAGGGTAAGTATAGGAAATATGGCCGTAATCGGAGAAATGGCCAATACACTTAGAATAATTACACTATAGAAAGTCAGTCAGTTGATACAAGCGCTCTGTCAAAAATGAAGCACTAAATCGATTCACAATGTTGCCAGTGGTGGTGAAGTTTTCCCGAAAACGGGAAATGATTCGGCCGCTGATAACAATTTGTTATAGCAATAATATTTGATACATAAATAGCTATGTGTGGGCATATCTATTTATGTATTAATTTATAACAACTTTACATAACCATGCCCATACTAACTATATTATTATGTAAATATTACAAGAATGTTTATTTATATGAAACGAATAAAAGAAAATAATACCAGTAATTAGTAAAATATATTTCTTTTATTGGCATGAAACACAGTAGTAATGTAAAGTTGTTGTATTATTATTTAAACTTGTAACTTGTTGTAATATAAACGCGAAAGTTTGTGTGTGTGGACGTATGAATGTTTATTATTCTTTCACTGTTTGTATATTATGATATCGTTAAATCACATAAACACATTAATTAGAGAACGTTTCACGTACCTACGTAAATATCAGTAGCACCTGTTTTAAAATTAATTAGTGGGGGAAAATTGTCAGCAAAAATATTTTCACAATCGAGCAACACTGAGCTTTGAAAAAAAATGTTTTTATTTAAACCTAATTAATTACAAGATACTACGAAATATGGAAAGATTTCCTGTGAAAAGTGATGTTATTACACTTCTTTTGTTTTTCAGATGTGTTGTGACACAATTTAACTGCACAAATCGTTATAATTATTTATTTTACGGAGATACGTTTGGCGCGGTTTGGCATAGAATACTACGAAACTTCCCGGCGCTTGGAGCCATAATGGCTCCATGTGAGTTGCTTCAAAATGGCCGCGCGGACTTGGTTTCTATAGTGTAAATATTCTAAGCCAATACAAAAAATCTCAAAGAGACATAATCAATATAACCGATGAAAAACATGTGTTTGTGTCGCCCTTCCGACTGCATGAGTCCCATCCATCTTGCTTGTTTCTCTCGTCAAATAACATTGCCGTGTTTCGGAGTGAAGGGGAGACAGGCAGTTTGATTTTAACTATATTTTGCACACAGTGTGTAGTTTGATTCAACTTGAGAGATAGGATTTGTTTCTATCTCAATTTATAATCGCAATTTTTTATTTATACAAAATAATTTTACTGTATTGAATAGTTTACTAAAATATGTGTACCTATTTTCACGTATATATTAGTCACAGCAACGCGTGGCCCCCTGCTAGTCCGGTTCCCTCGTAATCGGGCAAGCCCGATGACGCCGGAACTTTTCTACCGGGGCAGGTACCCAACCTTACCTCGTGTCCCATTAGACGGGAGGCAGGAGGTGCGCATAGCGTCGTCCTCTCTCTCCCGCTCCGCTCATCACCACGCTGTTCCAATCCATGGTGAACTTCACACGCCCTCAATCACTTTAAATCTCGTCAGGTAGGCAGATTCCTCATCATACATGAACGCAGATCATGCAATTCTCTTCAGGTGCACGGGGAAATTTTGTGAAACCTATTTTAGTTTCACTTAGTCAGGATAGAACCCAGAGCCCTGTTTCAAATATTGGAAATAATATACCCACTGGGCTACTAGACCATCGCTCACATCTCATATATAATTTCTAATATACTTAACTCTGTAATAACTGCAACGTCAGGTAAAGGGCGGTCAAGTACAGTAACAGCTGTTTGGAAGTCATTGACATTTCAAAAGTTACACGAGCTTAAGCGATATTGAAATATGGAATTACATTTGCAAATCAATTTTTTTTGCTGACGGCATTTCAGGCGTCATTCGATTGAAAAACGTTTTGAAAGTATGGGCTCTTTTATGTCCACTTACCAATCGACTAGCTTAACGTGGTTTGATTGCCAATAAAATATTACTGAGATATGTTCCTCGACGAATATTGTGACTGTATCTTTTTTTTTTTTTTTTTTTTTTTTTTTTCTTATATAAAAGGGCTTTGTCGCTTTGCGAATAAGTCGCCCTGGTAATTAAACACTATGGTACAGTTTACCACTATAATCGATTATTATCGATGAGTTGTAACAGTGTTCTAATTCCCTCAGACAACGGGTAAGCTAGAATACTGTTACAACCACCTACTTGGTTTAACTCTTTAATAATTTTATCCCTGATAGACCTGTTCCGCACACATTCCATCAATATATGGAATACATCCTCAACAACATTACAAGTTTCACAGTTTGGTGAAGTAGTTTTCTTCATAAGAAATGCGAATTTATTGCATGGAATGTGTCCGGAACGAAGTCTCATAATATTAACGACGTCCCTTCTATTTAATTAGATTCATTTATCCACGGTGATTTTAAGGGGTGTGGCTGGACAGTGCGATACCATATACCTCTTTCCTTCGATCGTTCGTTAAAATATTCTTTATATAAATCTTCACAATATAATTTATGCGAGTATATGTAGTAACTAAACGAAGGTAGGTAATCAATACAGGTTCCATCCAGACATGCGTCTTTAGCATATTTATCAACTTTTTCATTTCCATATATGCCAACGTGGGAAGGGACCCATTGTAAAGTTACTGTTTTATTTTGTTGCCCGAATTTCAAAATTAAATCCAACATTGAATAGGCTATCGTTGCGCCTCGAAAATTCGAGGTGCAACGAGCCAAATGAAGTAAAGCACTTTTAGAATCAGTGATTATCACTATCTTATTGGTATCTAAGGAAATTGCATATGACAGTGCTTTAGCGATAGCTATAAGTTCCACCTCCATAATTGATATTTTGGATTTAATTTTGAACTTCGCGCATATACCATTGTGTAGATCATAAAAAGCAGCACCAGCACAATCATTATATTTAGATCCGTCTGTAAAAATTTTTTTACAAAGTCTATATTTTTTATCGATAAATTCATAACATATATTTTTTAAATGTAACGGATAATAGCAATGTTTAGTTCTGATAAGATTCTCTATACTAACATTTACATTTTTAGTAATATCGATGTTAGTAACCCATGTATCTAAAGCAAACATTCCTAAATTTTTTTGAGAGTCAATATTTTTATCTTTATAATAGTCATGAATCAAGGCTAATAATGGCTTTCTTTTATTATTCCAGTATCGGTTACTACATGAATTAGCGAGTTCAGTTACAGTTTTATTGAGTAAATTGTTTTTAATTGATTTATTTTTTAGCCAAAACTTACCAGCCAAATATTGTCTACGCAAATACAAAGGTAAGAGGTATAGCTCACTTTCCATCACGTGGATAGGTGTGGTCCTAATGAAACCAGCGATAATACGCATTGCCTGATTTTGAATTCTGTCTAATTTGATCAAACACGATTTAGGGCTATTGTCATATAAAAAACTAGCATAGTCAATACGACTTCGAATGGAAGAAATATATAACTTACGTAAATGTTTAGGATTTACTCCCCATCCTGGCCCCGTCAATATTTTAAAAACATTAAGAAATTTTAGCACTTTAGTTGAAATTTCATTGATATGCCTTCCCCACCTAAGCGAACTGTCCAACCACACACCTAAATATTTTACACAATCAACCACATCAAGTGTACAATTGTTTACACATAAATTAAAATTCATAAATCGATTTTGATGTCTTTTAGAAAAAATACAAACTTTGCTTTTAGAAGCTGATATGTCTAAGTTTAAATCCAAACATAATTTATTGAGCGTGTCCAGTGTCAACTGCAATTTTGTTCTAGCGTCATCTAAGTTATTCGAACTATAATAAAAAATAAAGTCGTCTGCGTATTGCGAAAAACTAGTAATTATGATAGCCTTACAAATATGAATGGTACCGATATTAAACAGGAGGGGGGACAAAGGGTCCCCCTGAGCTAAGCCACGAGCCGTATTTCTGAAAATTTTGTATTCTGGGCCTTCAATACATAAAACTCTTTCACTAAGAAAGTTCCATAAATATACACAAATTTTTGATCCTACACTAAACTGATCCATATATTTTAAAATAGTAATAAAGTCAATATTATTATATGCATTTTCTAAGTCAATAAAACATCCAACAGTAAATAATTGTTTTGAAAAACCTAATTGTATGGCTGATATTACACTGGCCAAATTGTCCAATGTGGATCTTCCTTTTCTAAAACCCTTTGTCCCCTCCATAAATATGTTATTGTGTTCCATGAACCATTCAACCCTGTTATTTATAACCGAGTGAAATATTTTGCATATACATGTTAATAAAGAAATAGGCCTGATTGATGATATTGAAGAAGGGTCCCGCCCGGTTTTAGGTATTGGTGTAATGCGCACTTGACGCCATTGATAAGGGACAAATCCAGTCGCTAAAAATTTATTGTAAAATTTTAAAAGAATTTCGATCCCAATATCTGGTAATTTTTTTATCATAGAAAATGAAATGTCGTCACAACCTGGAGCTGTATCCGTAGATTTTATACATTTTTTAAGTTCATATTTTGATATTTGACATTCAAGCTGAGAATTTTGAGACATAAATTGAGGGCATGCTGGGGAGCAGTAATCCGGGCATAAATTCTTAAGAAGGTTTTCTGCAACGTCTTTTCCTATGCATTTTTTTTACTTCTACACCCTTTTAACCATTTCAAACGATGCCACATATTATTTACTGTTGTAGATTCATCAATAAAAGAGCAAAATTTACGCCACGATTCTGTTTTTGCTTTTCGTAGTAATTGTTGAGCAATATTAGTTTTGTCCCTAAATATATTTAAAAATTAATAGGTGTTGGGTTTTGTCTAAAACGCGATAAAGCTCTCCTACGTTCCGCCACTGCTTTCGATAGACTGGAGTTCCAATATGGCTTAGGTTGGAATTTATTAGTGGGACCTGTAGGTATTTTATAAAATGGAATATGACTGTTAGCGGCTTTACTAAGAATGTCAACAAAACAATCGTAACTGTGTTGTAAATCGTGGTGCCCAAATATATTATTTTCTGAAAGTAGGTTTTCTACGCATGACGCATAAGATGGCCAATCAGCTTGTTTAAAGTTGCGTTTCTTAATAAAAGAATAAAAAGAATCATTAGTGTTAGATAATTTTATCATAAGGTGATCGCTCCCTAAATTCTCATTAGTTACCAGCCAATCGAATCTATAAAAAATATCCGAGGTTACTAAAGATAGATCAGGGGACGAACGTTGCAATACACCGTTAACTAGTTTTAATCTTGTGGGGGTACCGTTATTTAATGTAATTAAATTATTGTCTACTAAAGAATAAAAAATTTGCATACCTCGAGCATCAGTTCTAGTAGACCAATTAGTATGATGGCCATTGAAATCTCCCAGAATCACGGCCCGCGAAGACACTTGTGAGAACACATTATCCCAGTCGTTTTGGGTAGTATGAATATTCGGCGGACAATAGATACAGATAACATTTTTAATATAGTTACAGTTAAAAATTTCAACATTTATAATTTCTATACCATTAGTATTACATTGCACTTGACACACTTGACCTTTTAACGAATTGTGGATAAATATCGCTACACCTCCCCAACCGTCTTGTCTGTCTTTTCTGTAAACATTGTAGTTTGTAATTGAAATATCAACCTCTGGTTGTAACCAAGTTTCACAAATAGCCGCAATATGAATTTTATCTAAATACAAAATTTGCTCAAAATCAGCTAATTTAGGTTTGATGCTCTGAGAATTCCATTGTAAAATATTAATTTTATTAATGTTATTATCCATCAAATAATTTAAATAAAAAAGACAGACTCGGCGGATTTTCAAAAACTCTAGATATGATCCATTCTACTAATATTTTAATCGAATTAAGTATTTTAATTCTAAACGATTCGCGTTGCTGCATAAGTATATTTTTAATTTTTATCGCCAAACATTTAAAGGATAAATCTTTTATGTCAGATTCATGCCTATCTTCAACACTATCATACTCGGAGTCAGCATTTTTTTGTACACCGTTTTCTTCTAAAACCGGTGAATCTTGTTGTGATTGCATATTTATAAATTCTTCCATAACGATGTCTTCTTCTGATGTAAACTTTTGTTTCCTTTCTTTACCCTTCTTCCTTAAAGATTTTTGTTGCGGCATATTGGCACCGTGTACCTCCTTACATTGATTAGGCACATCACTATGATTTTTACTTACAACACTTGCATAAGATGGAGTCGGAGTATTTATTTCATTATTTATGACTCTTGAGTTAACTTCCTTGTGATGATTATCTTCATCATTTGTGGGTTGTGAAAAGGGTGGAATATATAAGTCCAAAGCTTTTCTGTAGGAACAATTGAATTCAGCCATAATCTCACGTACTTTTTTTTCTTTGGAGTAAATAGGACATTTTTTGTCAAAAGCGACATGATTATTCCTGCAATTAATACATTTAAACGATGTTATATCACATTTCTCATGTTTTCCACAGCATTTTGGGCAGTAAAAATTTGTTGATGGACACATTCTGCGAGTGTGGCCAAATCTCCAACACTTGGTGCATTGGGTAACGGGAAAGATGTACGGTTCTACTTTTACCCTCATGTCGAAAATATATATATAACTTGGTAATGATGATCCTTTGAAAGCCACTCGTACTTTTTCGCAGTTAGACCAACCTTCGTCATCTTTATTCTTACGCTGTAAACGTTTCACATTGATTACTTCAGTTGAGCACGTAATGGATGATAATAATTCCTCTTCAGAAAGATCTAATTCGATATCTCTAATTGTTCCATATGATAAACCAACCTCAAAAGGCCGTTGAAACCTCCAACCCATTTGCAAAAAATAATCAGAGTTTATTAATATCTCAGCACTCTCATCGTTATCAAATTCCGCGCTTATTTTAAATGGATTAATATACTTGATTTTTGTTATATTACAGATGTTTTGAATCTTAAATAATTTTGCGAGTGCAAATTGTTTGGGAAAAATTTCCTTAGATGTTATTATTAGTTCAACACTTTCTCTTAACTCCCGTTGTCTCTTTTTTCGACTTATTACTTCAGTCCACGCGTTTTTCTCATCATCGATTTCGACCCTTCGTCTTTTCTGGATTTTTTCGGCATTTTTGTCAGTCAAATTATTATAAGTATTCTGTTGTGTTAGTTCATCCAAAAGGTTTGATTCAGTTTCGCTTTGTATACAGTTAATTTCCACTTGTTCAATGTCATCCGGAACTGAATCTTCCTCCATTGTATATAAGGTGCAAAATTATTTGTAGAAACATCGAGTGGCTGCGGCCGACCCGATCGCTTGTTTCGATGCGACACGATAGATAGGTATGCACTGACTTGCACAGCGATAAGACGATCATTCACACTGCAAATACGTCTACGCACTATTATGCGTCGAGCGAAACTGACTGTATCTTTTCTAATGCTAACAAAACAATGTTTTGGCTACAAAGAATTAATGAAGATAACCTCTCACTCAAGTCCATGTCCACAAGACCAGTGATGGCCAAGAGGTCGACCGCGAAGGCGATTTTGGTAGCCCGCGAGAGTCAAATAAAATGAACAGAAAAATATTAAAAAATAATAAATGTACCACCTAATCGCGCCAAGAACATGATTATTATATAAATAGGATCTCACACGCTTCTGTCGGTCGTCACGTGGTAGTAGTATTGTTGCGTGTATTTCTTTCTTCTAAGTTGTACCTTGCAGTCGTCGACCGCAAGAAATATTTTCGAGCACAAGTAGACCTCGCAGGTCAAAAGTTGGCCACCCCTGCACTAGACTATCGTCGTTAGATGTAGTCACAGATAATAATATAGTCAGCAGTTCGATGTTCCTATGTACATACATTGGCTCGGCCGTTTTCGGGAATAAAACACATAACAATGACCCGGCCTGTATGAATCTTCCATTTTTATATGAATTTATATAAAGATATGAATGAACATACTTTGTCAAACAACAAAACTTACACAGGAAAAATATCATCAGAAAACCTACATGTCTAAAGACGTTTTTAAAGATATTTGGGCGACGGCATACATTCAATACCTTCGCTGATTTCGAGGACTAATGCAACATTCCTTTGAGGGTTTTTTTTTTATGTCATAAGGAGGTAACCGAGCAGTCGGAGCCTTAAGGTACCACACGCCCATAGACATCCGCACAACTAAAAGTAATGCGGATGCATTGCCCTCGTTTTGTGCCACCGGAAACTTACAAACCGCACGAAATGCAACAGTATTGCTGTCACTTTACGAAGGTGTTATGTGAGCGAGAAGTACCACCCCGGTTGTACCGGCCCAATTCGGATGTAAAGCAGCATGGCACTACCTCTTACCCTGAGAGTGTCTCTTAAGTGTTATTCGTTCGCTTCTTGCCAAAGTTTTCACTACAAAATTGATTTGTGAATGACCCGTGACGTCAACCACGCCACACATAAAATTGTTTCGTACACAGCCATAAAATGGTGTAATAAAATATTTGTGAGACACCTCGTCGTAACGCCGAGCAATTTTTTTGGTGATGGCGTTTTTATTGCTGCCGATATTACTGATTTTAATGACGAATTCCTGAACATATTTGGGATATTTTTAGGGCGATATTTGTTAGTAAACTATGTGAATTGGCAAAATGTTTCCTTTCGGCGTATGAGACAACCTATATAAAAAAATATGGCTTAAAATTTTGAAGCGAAACTTCTTTGCGCGCATGAGGGTATTATTTTACGGATGAAACGTCAAGAGAATGTACAACGTTTTTTTCCAAGAAGAGGGAAAGAGTGAGATAGAGCGAACGTCGCATCGCAAGTCTCGGAAATTAGAGTAGTATAAAATATATAAACGAAATTTAAAAATCAGTTTGCCAAATAAAGGAGACGGTCCAAAATTGTATGGGACGTTGGTCTACTTTTGTACATGTAATGAGATGAAGGAAAGAAAATATTGAAACAGTTTTGATTCGTTCATATCCATGAATTCATCTCAATTTCAGCGGTAGAATAATTTAATGTTTCCAAGATTTGCAACACTACGTGTATAAAACAATGGCTTATGGCGTATATTCTTTGGTGTTATATACCAAATGTAAGGAAATATGTCATTGTTCGATAGGCATCTGTCATCATTTGATTTGTCATTTGTCAGAAATGACATTTAGTAAGTAATAATCATCCGTCTGAAGGGCGCCATCTTCATTAAGAATTGCCAACAAGTTAAAAAACTTGAAATATATTTTTATTTTTTGCTTGTAAATTAGTTTCTTAAATTAGTTTATTTTATTTTTAATGAAATCTTTGTATTTTTTCTCTATTTATGGTATACTGTATAAGACCGGACCAGAAATAGACCGTCTCCTTTCACTTCTGACATATTGTGTACTTTGTACCGTAGACAGAGAATACTATATTAGTATACTAGTATTCTCTGTCTACGCTTTGTACGAACGCACTTTTTTTCTAATCGTACACTTCTGAAACAACTTGATCATAGGCGGCAATAAATATTGATACCATCTTGTTTAGGTGGAGACATTTTTTCCAAGTAGGACTTCAAAAAAATGATAGCGTAGGATTCATCGATCGATCTTCTGGCATAAAAAGTCACTTATTTTGAATGATATAAAACTCCATTATACTTAAATACAATCCAAACATACAGTTATGTATTTATCAGGAAATTGAAAATACAGAAATGTTTTTGTTTGTCCTGCCGAAGCAATATTTCCATAGTATTAAAGAAAAAGTGTTTATAAAAACATTCTATATTTTGAGACTTCTTATTTTTTGTGCTTTAATATTTGACTTATTTATCTACAGTATGACTGCCAAAAAGTGTATATAATATAAGGAAGGCTCTTAAAATCTTAAATCCTATCGTTTCATTAATATTTGGTGGAACCGAGTACAGTATAATATATACCACATTATATTATACATAACCTCATGTCATACATAATAAATCATGATGGTAACTGTTCTAATAGCTAGTATGTCCTTCTATATTTTCTTACCAAATTTGAATTTTAAGACATGTAATAGTAATAATAATAAAACTTTTTATTTATCACACTCACAATGGTTTACATAATTATTATGATATTAACCAATGTGAGAGGCGGAATCTGTACTAGGACAACCCGTTTTACAGTTCCGACCCCCCACTCGGACCTTTATCGGAGTAGCACACAGACATAGGGTATCTGGTTACAGCAAACATACATAGTCATAAATATCCCAATAATAACTCATACTAGCCATAATAAATCAAATTATAATTAACTTCAGAATCAAGAGCGAAATGAAAACATGCACACGACATTTCACCTCAACGCAATTTGATGCGCCCACAATGGATTCCGCGGTTCGCCACCGGACATCGCACCCCACCACAAACCGATGCATCCCCCGCCACCATCCCACCATCACATCCCACCACCCTCATCACGTGATAGAGTTGGTGTTAGGTGGTATTTTCACTGATGGCTTGATTAAAATATCCTGTTTGGAAATTATTTTAAATCATAATATTATGTATGAATTTATGTATTTTTGTTATGACCTTAAGAACATAATATTATTATCGTCTCAGAGAAGAGACTAACCAGATCTCTTTGCAGATCAGATTCTTCATAGAATCACAGCTCTTAACCTCCGTAATACTAACTGGCGTAAAAAAAGTCTGTGTCGACATATTACGATCACGCTTAAAGCCTATTCTATTTTGAAAAGCATATTCCATACTTGATATGATTTTTTTCATTCTTCAGATTTCACACTGAAAAGGTAGGTAACGTGATCTTCACTTTTCTAGTTGCTTTACAAGTATTTGTTGTATACTTACCACATGCCCCACTTGCATACAAAATATTAAACATACAAAAATAAATAAAATTTATTTACTTTTGGGTTTACACCGCTTAAATTTTTGTTGATGTATTCAAATAACGGGCATATTATGAGGATTCTGAGTTTGAATATAAACGTTGTTTTGATGATAACACGGCTGCTCGGTTAAAGCTTTTGGATTTTCACATGATTAGAATGGGCGTTCCGCAAGGATCTGTGCTTGATCCTTTTCTTTATCACTCCTTTGCTTACAGTTTCTTATATGAATGTCCGTTGTAATATTAGAAATAGGCGAGCAGGTTATTAGGCTATAATTCACCTATGTATTGGGCCAATGCCAGCTGGCACACTTCACTTTCTGCCAATTATTATCTTATCAGGCATTTAAGTCTTTGTAAAATATCTCTCACTGTAACAAAATAACTAATATTATTAAAGTTGGAAATCATTATCGAGGTACAATTATTAGAATTAAACCCAGACCTAGCTGAAAATCAAGCTTTTTTAATATATTGGATCTTATCTTTATTATAGTTACTGGTAGGTGTTTGCATTTAATGAAGCAAGTTTCTCAAATTTATTTGATATTTATTGCGCTTTCACACCTAAAAATTTAACCAATTTTAAAAATCTTACGCCAATGAAAATTTATATTATCTAAGAGTAACATAGGCTATATTCATCCCAGAAATTCTCATGAAAACAGGAACTACGCGGATAAATCTGAGAAGCGCTGCTCCATTACGTAATATTGGAAGATGTGACAGAAGATTATGATAATATAGACAATATATTGTACCGAACGTGAAATCTAAATACGCGGTCGACATAACATTCGCAATTAACTAGGTATTACAGTAACTCCAGCTATAAATTTTAGGTAAGCTAGGAATTCAATTAACAAAGTTACCTAAATGCACGAATTCTCAGTAGCTTATGAATAATAAGTAAGGTGCGATATATCGTGGATGTGATGCCACTTGGGACAAACAACAGATCAGTTTATATATAGCAATTGTAATAGAATTATATAGAAACACTAAATTTGAAACGGTACATTTACAATTTTTATTTATCGCGGTGCTCTATATTTCGGCACTTTCTATGAATGCCTTGTTTAGTAGACAAGGAAAAGAGTTTTATAGGATAGGATTTTTCCACGATATTTTCTATTGTGACATAACCTGGGCCCTCTAGGATAAAAATATATCCCCACCATGGTTCAGGCCTTCTCGTGGCCGTGGGGCTCAGTAGCCTAGGGTGAGCCGCTGCACCTTGGGCGAAGCGAATTGGGCCAAGGGGGCCTACCCTCTTATAAGAAGACGGGACATAAGAGCAGGGGGCAAGGGGTGAGGATGGGAACCTCACCCCATTGTACTGTCCCGACGTTGGGAGGGGTTGTTCTGTGGTGCGGGACACCCTCTCTGTGGAGGTGGCGTCGGTCCCTTGCGGGACTGACTAGCCGTCGAGGTGCCCTGTTTGTTCACTAGTTCCGGGGCACCTCACCAAAGGCGGCATTGGTGGCACTCGCCGGGTTTTAGTGGGTAGAGCTGCGTCCACTTACCAGCTTTCGGGCGCAGCGAGTCCCACATACCCGCGTGGGGAGACCCACTCCCCCGCGGGATGCCTCAGAGCATTTCCCGGCGTTAAAGAAAAAAAAAAGGATAAAAATATATGAGAGACTCTACTACATATTATATTTGCACCGTTGTGTGATATGTGAATCCATCGGCTACTTTATGGGCTTTACGCACACATACATAATATGACATATATTGCAGATTTATTATTTGCATAGCAGAACTTGCTGATTGAGATATATTTATTCTCATTATTATCATTAAAAGTAAATGATTTACCTATAGCCATTCCAATCGAAGCCTTTATTTCTTCAAACTACAAAAGAGGCGCCTTTATCATAAAGTAAAGAAGGGCCATAGAAGAAAAGGCATCTCACGGCGACTTTATACACAACATGCAAAAAGAAAATAAATGCAAAGAACGGATAGATAATACAAGAGAAGGCTCTCATTTTCCTATCTTTTTTTACGATGCTGTAATGTATCCATAATATCGGAGATTACTTACCATCGAGCAAAACGTCCTTTGACTGATGGTAAGTACCTATACAAAAAGATTCCAGCGTATCAACTGTTATCAACTGGGTAAATAATTATTATAGTATATTCTTCGACCAAGTTTGCCACAATCAAATAAAAATAACACAAATAGAAACTTGACAAATAAATCTCAACAAAGATTAGTATTCGGAACACGCATCAGATCCGCTAATTCGTACAAACAAAGTTTTAAATTAATTTGCTTCCAACTTTATATTTTGAGCCGAGGAAATGGGAAGTAAAAATCGATACTCTCAGTCTTATGTTCCAATGTGGTATTATTTTATGTCCGCATTAAAACATATTCATAACTTACTTTTAACACGCTTTCGTTAATTTCTAGTATGCTTATTTGGGCAATGAGTCTATAAGGTTCAAGAGTGGAGGCCACGTTTAGGTAGACGAAGTGTTGGTCGGCCATTGACCAGGTGGGAAGATGATCTCTGTGCGGTGGCCGGCGTGAGTGGCGAGGGATCGGCCGTCTTGGCATTGAATGAGGGAGACCTATGTTCAGCAGTGGACGGATAGAGGCTGAGATGCTTATTTGGCGACAGGAATGCAGTTTGTGTCACGCGTATATCTTAATTCTGCTTATTTCTTTGATGAAGCTTTCCTATGTTTCGTCACGACGGCACTACATACAACCTTATTACTAGATTGACAAAAAAAGATGAGAACTTGCTTGTGGTTGATGTTGATGAAGTATAAATCCTACCCATATATTGAAATAAATGTATATTTTGTAGCATGGAGTACGTTTATCTCACACTAGCTGTTGCCCGCAGCTTCGCTCGCGTTAACGCATGATTTACAGCCGTACCCGGATTGATGATGATTATAATAATATAATAATATCTATGGACGCTTTCACACCACGTCAATCTGGTCCCGTGGTAAGTTCTCGAAGAACTTGTGTTACGGGTACCAGACAACGGAAATATATTTAATACTTTTATACTTTTTATATATTTAAGATTTTTATTATACAATACACATATTGAATATACATCCATGACCCATGAACACAGAAAATATTTTTGTTCCCTGGCGGGATTCGAACCCGCAACCTCCGGGCTTGAGCGCCAACGCGCTTACCACTGAGCCACAGAGGTCGTCAATGATTATTTTTTTAGCCTTAGTTACTCCCTATAACATCAGCTATTTGCCAATGAAAGACCCATTGAAATCGGCCCAACCGTTTCAGAGATTATCCGGAACAAACAGACAGACAGACAGACGGACAGACAGACAAAAATTGTAAAAAAGGCTATTGAGGTATATGTACCGTGTATATATCCAAATTATGCATTCAATATAAAGCGGTTATTTTAATATTACAAACAGACACTAATTTTATTTATTTGTTAGTAGTTAAAGGCTAAAAGAAAGGCTAAACTAGCCTCTAAGAAACTCGGCGTGCTCAATAGGGCGAAGCAGTATTTCATGCCTTCACACCGCCTACAATCACTAACATAAAATTATCGTTTATGTGCATGGATAATATTGGCTACTTACTGCTATTTCAAGTACCATAAAAAGTAGTTGTTATCTCTGGCAATTTGTACAATATGGCACACGCAATAAGTGCCAAGCTTAAACGATAACATCATTATCAAAAAAAGCAGATGTTCCGTTTTCTTTAGTTTCATAAGAATTTGACAATCTCATTATAATGAAACACTTTTTTACGGATTTTATCGCGGTTTATTAAGATTTTTACAAGCCCGACGTTTCGGATACTTTACAGCAACCATGGTCACGGGAGGACTGAGGTGTCATACGTCCTAATTTTACAAAGTTATTCGAAACTACCCTATGATACATCAATATTTTGGTTAGTCCTATCTACGCAGAAAGTGCTAACTGTATCTTTAATCTGTGACATATTATGCTTGGATTTTGATTTGATAATATTAATAATGGGATCCCAAGCAGGTGGTAAGAGCCAGCCTTCTTCTCTATTTAAATTAGGATGTTTTTTAATTTCAATAGCCTCACGGATCATCCTTGGTTGGAATCGGTGTTCTTTTGCGAGGACTTGTGGTTTATCAAATCTGATATAATGGCGAGCTTTGTCAAGACTATGTTCACAGATGGCAGACTTAGTGTAGCGACGGTGTTTTAAATCAGCTATATGTTCTTTGACGCGAGTTTTAATAGATCTTTTTGTTTGGCCTATATAAGAGAGACCACAGTCGCAATCAAGCTTGTATACTCCTGCATATTGTAAGGGTATATGACACTTGACAGATGGTAAGAATTGACCTATCTTTTTTGGCGGCTTGAAAAAGGTTTTGATGGAAGCTCGCTTTAGGATATAGCCAATCTTGTCAGTGACTCCTTTCATAAACGGTAGCACAGCAGGTACTCGCTCAACAGTGGCTGCTTTCACGCGGTCACGGTGATGAAGACGCGGCACCCGAAGCTTGTTGTCTCGCAGTACTTGCTTAACGTGTTGAAGCTCGGTTGCCAGGTGTTGCTCATCACAGATCCCTTGTGCTCTCTGAAACAAAGATTTACCCACGGTAGCTAACTGTGTTGGATGGTGGTGAGATTCGCCGTTTAGGTACTTATCCGTATGAGTATGCTTCCTATACACTGTATGGCTTAAGGTATTGTTGGGATTACGGATCACTAATACATCTAAGAAGGCTAGAGAATTATTTGCTTCTAATTCCATTGTGAATTGAATTTTTGAATTAATGGAATTAAGATGGTCTAGGAATATGGTCACTTTGTCAGATGGTAATATTGTGAAAGTATCATCTACATACCGCTTGTAGAACCTGGGTGTTATGGGCGAAGTTCGCAGAGCAGTCTCCTCGAAGTCCTCCATAAATATGTCGGCAACAACAGGGGATACTGGTGAGCCCATGGCCACTCCATCTACTTGCTTGTAGAAATAATTGACAATCTCATTTTCGTAATTAAATGGCTTGCCAATACATGATAAAAAAAAATTTCAAAGCCACATACGTAATTAAAAAAAATATCTGACGTACCGGCGAAAAAAAAGAGTTTTTTTTTTTTGTAATATTTATTTCTATATTCGTTATACGTTACTAATTCGTCGTTTTATTTATATCGAAATTGTATGTATGCTTTGAATCACGTTATTAAGAGCTCATAATAATTATTTGTATGTGTGTATGCAAGGACATAACCATTCATAAACATTCACATCTCGTTAGTACGGTCCCAACAGAAATCGATACGACTTAGGGACCTTTAAGAAAAGTGCATATTAGGTCTTTCTCGTACCTATGACATTGCTGTTTTGTATGAAAAAAATTAAACGATTTTTTTCATGGATTTTTTATTTGTATTAATCGAAGTAATCACTCATGCAATCAATGCATCTTTGCCAACGCAGTGGCAGTTCATTGATGCCCTTTTTAAAGAAATCAGCTGGACGGGAGGCAACAAATCCTTCAAAGGCATTTTCTACTGCCTCTCGGATATTGAATTTTTTTCCCGCCAAGAAGTTATCCAAATTCTGGAAAAAGTAGTAGTCTGTAGGCGCAAGGTCTGGTGAGTAGGGCGGATGACGGAGTGCAGTATGAGGTCGCGCGCTGTCAGCGGAGAGCTTCTCCATCATTGTGTTCAGTTCTGCAGTAATGCTCACCCCGTTTGGTAAGAAGCTGTGATGAATCACACCGGCGCTAGACCACCAAACAGTGACCATCACTTTTCTAGGGGTAAGTTTTCCCATCCAACCAACTTGCTGAGCGCTTGCGGTTATCAAACAGAATCCATTTTTCATCGCAGGTAACAATTGGTTCAAAATTCCTTCATTTGTGTGTCTGTTGAGCAGTGCAAGGCACGTCTCGAAGCGTACTTCGCGCTGGCGATCATTGAGTTCGTGGGGCACCCATTTGTCAAGCTTTTTTACCTTGCCAATTTGACGAAAATGGACCAATATTGTTTTGACGGTAACGTCGAAAGCTGCTGCTAATTCAGTCGTAGATTGTATATCATCAGCTTCCACAATCGCCTTTAATTCGTCATTGTCAACCAAAGTCTTCGGACGACCGCGAGGTTCATTTTTCAGGTCGAAATTTCCAGAACGGAAGCGAGCAAACCATTACACGTGGTGCATTGGTTTGTAGTGTTAGCTCCGTAAACGTCGTTGATGTTGCGTGCCGCGTTGCTGGCACGACGGTACTCATATTCCATAATTACTCGAATTTTTAAAGTATCCATTATGACGAAAAAGATTGAAATGCGATGAAAATGTAACACTAATCAATAAACAAACGATTAATTTTGGAAAAAGAATTCCATGTTTTTAAAATAAAATTAATTTGAAATTAGAATTCTTAGCCAAACAGTAATTATTTTGATTTGAAATGACCAGTACTGCAGAACGGCAATTTCATAGGTAAAGACCTATTATTATTTGAAAAACCGGAAAGCCATAGTGTTTATAACCACCATGACTTGGTAAGTAAACCACTAACTATATACGTTCATCATAAAAATAATCTGCATCTTGAGGTACCAAATTCAAACATACAACCCTTTTTTTTCTTCCGCCGGGAAATGCTCTTAGGTAGTCCGCGGGCGACGGGGACTCCCTAGGCGGATATGTGGGACTCACTGCGTCCAAAAGATTGTAAAGTGAACGCAGCTCTACCCACTAAAACCCGGTGAGTGCCACCAATGCCGCCTTTGGTGAGGCTCTCCATATCTGATGAGCAACAGGGCACATAGATGTCTAGTCAGTCCCCCAGGGGACCGACGCCACCTCCACAGATGGGTTATCCCGCACCATAAAACAATCCCTTCCAACATCGGGACAGTGCAACGGGGTGATGTTCCCATCCTCGCC